>CM019148.1:32196281-32922618 GCA_009733165.1 Naja naja | reverse complement strand
GCGGGATGCCGCTGGAGCCATTCGGCGAAAATTGAGCGGTGGCTCAGCGCTGCTGGGTTTCCCCAGCGACGCGTGACTACGGCTGCTGGCTTGCCGCCGGATTGGGGGGCAAAGCTGTCTGCTCTCTATTCTGCGACCTTGTGGAGCCCGGCACCAAGAAGTTTGGCCGGAGATGTTGGCGAGGTCCATTGGGGCCACTGAGGATCTGTTGGCTGGGGTTCGTTAGGCGTTGCTGGCGTTGCTGGTCATGGTTGCCAGCTGTTTTGCTGGCGACAAGTACAGCGGCGCAGGAGCCTGTCGGCGACAAACCCGCGATCCTGTTGTGACTCGGGGACTTCGGCTGCATGGACAGCAGTCGTGGCGATGGTGGTTGATGGTCTCTGGCGCCATGGTCACCATGGGGGTGACCATCGGAGTCTATGAAGAAGAATAGGACCACCGGCCTGGAGGTTCTCCCCTCTTCTCTGCTTGTGGTTGGGGTAGTGTCCTTGTGGGGTTAGGGGTTTTGCCCACCCCGAGCCTCCCCTCCCTTCCCAGAAATGAAAGCTCTGGGGAGGAAAGATCTATGGGGAGGAGTTGGGAGGCCTACAGGCCTGGAGATTCGGGGAGGCATTCACGGTCATAGCCGGGCGGGTGGGGCTCTATCCCGGTTGGGGGGTGGGTGAGTCTTGGCGAAGACCCCCCCCATGAAAGATGGCGATGGCCCTAGGCCGTGGCTGTGGCGGTATGCGAGTGCTGTACCTTGCCTGGACTGCTACGGACATTGTCACCCCATGTGGACTATGGGGTCTATCATTGTCCATTGTCCTTCTCTTCTATTAATGTCATCTTGGCCCTGCTATCATCATTGAGGGCATTTGGCTCATTCGCACCATTTACCTGGACTTGGACTTTGCCTCCTCTTTGGGACTGGCCTCCTCCCTTGCAGTGAGAGGGCAGGAGGATTAATTCTCCTGCAGTGAGAGTGCAGTGGTCTATGCAGGACTCTGCCCCAAGTCACTGTGGTGGCAGAACAGTGACTGGTCCATTTCCACCTGGATCATCGACGGTGGTGAGAGAGCTGCCAATTGTGGACTTTCTCCTGACTTTAACATCGCCTGTCCCTTCATTATATTTCCATCTCCCTTTGTTCCATCTCCCAACTACCTCTTGTATTGTTCTGCCTGAGATATATTCACTATGCCTGCCTATTCCCCATCGGAGTTATGGGCCCTCCAGGCGGTTCCCCTGTCTGGGATGTGGCCCCCTATGCTATCAAGAGCTTACCTTAATGACAGATCCTGGGATCCCGAGAGGTGGCATGCCAGGATGAAGGGGCTAATTTCTAAATTTGACAGGAAGGAAACTTTTAAAATTTTTAATTGATCGTCCTAAGGGGTTAGGGAAGGGGATAAATGGGTCTTTGTCCAACACAGTTCATGGTGGAGGGGAGGCGGGGCGGGCCCAGGACCTGAGGTGGGGACCGCGATCCCCAGGGTGGTTGGTGTTGGCAGGAAACGGAGAGGCATAGGGCCATATCATGTGTTGGGAGCACGCACCGCCATCTTTGTCGGTTGCTTGCTCCGACCCTATGGCCTCCTCCCAGGGGGCATGGGAACTGGGACCCCTGGGCTTAGACTGGTGTATTTTAATGCCAGGTCCGTGGCTAATAAGTCCACCCTCCTCTGTGAGGTAATTGAGGAGGAGGCTGCGGACCTGGCCTGCATCACCGAGACCTGGTTGGGCCCAGAGGGTGGTGTCCCTCTGGTAGATTTGTGCCCTCCAGGTTTTGGTTCTGCACCGCCTCGGGCCCAGGGTAGGGGTGGTGGGGTGGCCGTGGTTATTCGGGAGACCCTGTTTCCAAGGGAGGTCACTGTTCCAGAGATAGGCGGGAGTGAGACACTCCTCTTGAGGTGGGGGCCCAATGGTCGGGTGGGCTTGCTGCTCGATACCTTTCACCCAGCTATGTGACAGCGGCCCTACCTGGGCTTCTCGGCGTTCTCTCGGGGTGGCGGTGGAGTTCCCGGGGCTTATAGTCCTGGGGACTTCAATCTGCCCTCCCTGGGGTGCGTCGGTTTGGCCCAGGAATTCATGGCTTCTATGGAGGCCATGGGCCTGACAATTAATCCAGGGCCCGACCCATGAGGGGAACACTCTTGACCTAATTTTTGTCTCTGAACAGTGGCGTAGTGACAGAGGGCAGGCCACTTTTACGGCTGTGCCCGTTCCATGGTCTGATCACTATCTCCTACGGCTGGTCTTCCAACAGGCGCCCCCACTGCTGGGATGAGGAAGCGCTTAGATGGTTCCGCCCAGGCCTTATGGACCCGGGCGGTTCTCGGCAGAGCTGGGGTTTCTTCCCTCTTCCCTTGCCCACAGCTCTGTCGAGGACCTGGCAGCTGCTTGGCAGCAGGCCGCATCGGAGGCTCTCGACAGGGTTGTCCCCATGTGACTCCTCACACGTCGTGGATCCCGGATGGCTCCTTGGTATTCGGAGGAGCTCCGGGAGATGAAACGCCTGGAGGGGCTTAGAGAGCAGGTGGAGGTCCACCCGTTCCCAGTCCGATCGAGCCCAGCTAAGAGCCTATATTGGGATTTACCTGGTAGCTGTGAGGGCGGCAGAAGATCTTATCTCTCCTCCTCATAGCATCCAGAGATAACCACCCAGCCGCCTCTGTTTCGGGTAACCCGTTCTCTCTTCGTAGGGAGGGGCGGACCCGCTATGGGCAGGGCTGAGGAGTTTGGTCAATATCTGTCGGATAAGATCGCTCAATTCTGGATGGGTTGTCCTCTGATTTGCAGTGGTCTGAGGAACGAGATACAGGTAGTCTGGCCAGTATGATCTGGGATGAGTTCGATTCTGTTTCCGAGGATGAAGTGGACGGGATTATGGCGCCTGAGTTCCACCACATGTTTGTTGGACCCGTTCCTTCCTGGCTGGCTTATGCCGCCAGGGAGGTCACCTCGTTGGCTCCGGCAGTTGTCAACGCTTCATTAAGGGAGGTGTTTTCCCCGCCGCCTTGAAGGAGGCGGTGGTGAGACCCTTCTGAAGAAGCCTGCCCTGGACCCTACCGTGTTAGACAACTTTGTCCAGTCTCCAACCTTTTTTTAGCGAAGGTTGTGAGAGTGTGGTGGCTCAGCAGTTTCCACTTTTCCTGGATGAAGCGGACTACCTGGATCCATATCAATCGGGCTTCCGGCCTGGTTTCAGCACGGAGACGGCATTGGTCGCACTGATGGATGATCTCTGGAGGGCTCGGACAGGGGTTTTTCCTCTGTCCTGGTCCTATTAGACCTCTCAGTGGCTTTCGATACCATCGACCATGGTATCCTTCTGCGGCACCTCGAGGGGTTGGGTATAGGGGCACTGTGCTTCGGTGGTTCACCTCCTACCTCGGGCGATCGCAGTCAGTATTGGCGGGGACAGAGGTCTACCTCGAGGGTGCTCTCTTGTGGGGTCCCTCAGGGTCGGTCCTCTCCCCCTGCTATTTAACATCTACATGAAGCCGCTGGGTGAGATCATCCGTGGTTTTGGGGTGAGTTTCCATCAGTACGCTGATGATACTCAGCTGTCCCCAACCAGATCGGTGATGCCCTCTCCCTGATGACCCAGTGTCTGGATGCGTACGGATCTGGATGAACGGAAACATGCTTCTCTCAACCCGCCAAGACTGAGTGGCTGTGCATACCGGCATCTCGCCCAGTTTGGAGTGTCCATCTTTGGCCATAGGGGAGTGGTATTACCCCTGTGGATAGGGCGGAATCTGGGGTCCTCCTGGACGTTCGGCTCGGTTGGAGGAGCAGGTGGGGCCGCCGCCAGGGGCCTTTGCCCAGCTCCGTCTGGTTCGCCAGCTGCACCCTTTTCTGGACCGAGATGCCCTACGCACGGTTACTCATGCCCTTGTTACCTCCAGACTTCGACTACTGCAACGCTCTCTATTTAGGACTGCCCTTGCATACCATCCGAGATTGCAGCTGGTGCAGAATGCGCGGCGCTGGTGGTGATGGGAGTTTCCGGTTCTCCCATGTTACCCCCTCCTGCGCTGCCTTCATTGGCTGCCGGTTGCACTCGGGTGAGATTCAAGGTCTTAGTGTTAACATACAAAGTCCTTCATGACATGGGTCCCCAATATTTAAGGGAGCGGCTCCTGCCGACATCGAATGCCAACCGCCCTGTGCGAGCACATAGGCAAGGACTCCTTGGGGTCCCGTCAGCTGGCCAATGCTGGCTGGCGGTCCCCAATGACGAAGCCTACTCTATAGCGCCCCTGACCTCTGGAACCAACTTCCCCTGGAGCTCCGTCTGGCCCCTGACCTCCGCACCTTCCGCCATGACTTGAAGACCTGGTTGTTTAACCAATCCGGTTGTGATTTTCTGGGATGGGATGGTTTTTATGGGATAGTTTTTATAGGATAATTTTTTATGTGTCGAATTTGTAGTTGTAATGGGGCTTATTTAGTTTAATCTGCTTTTAAATTATTTATTATTGTTGTTGTTTTATTTGTAAGCCGCCCCGAGTCTTCGGAGATGGGGCGGCATATAAGTCCCATTAATAAATAAATAAATAAATAAATTTAAGGTACCTGTAATTTGAGCAACAAAGAGGAATGTGATATGTATCCTAATGGTTGTAGGTATTCCTTAATTCTTAAAAAACACCTACAACACCTAGGATATATTATCATATATATAGGATTTACTGCGACACTAAATCCTTTTCTGAATTGAAAATTCTTCTCTTTGTCTCCTCTGTTCTTTTATATATAGGAAGTAACAGGATATTGATTGAATGATTGTCATTAAGTAGTTGTCAACTCTGTGACCACATAAATAGATTTTTTCCATGATGATTTTTTCCAAACTTGGTCTTTCAGCTCTTCCAATGGAGGCCCACTAATGTAATGTCATTGAGTCCATCCATCTTGCTGCTGGCCCTCATATTTTCATTAAAAATCAATACATACTCCCAAAAATATGTCAAACTAAATGGACAGTTTCAGTCGCCATTCTCAGGTCATCAGGTTGGTCTACTCTGCAGCAGAATATCACTGCCCCCATATGGTTTAACAGCTGTCATACTAGTAAGTTAGATGCCAGACTCAACGACACCATGAAAATTATAAGAAGATGTATTAAAACCATCCCAAGTTGCTGTCTTCTGTTCTAAGCCAGATAGCACTGCCAGCTTTATGAAGGCAAGAAGCCATAGTGAGAGAATAAAAAAATATATGAACAATTAACTCCTACCATACATGCCGACCTTCCTTATTTATCAGCCAGAAAACTCAAATCCAGAAGACCCCTAGTGGCTTTTGCACAACATCTGCCCAACAACTTTAACATCAATTCCCAATGGAAAGACAAATAGGTTGCTGAAGAACCAGGCATAGGAAGACATATAAATGACCCCTCAAAAAGTTGCCATGGTTTGTACTACCATGTCAGCAATGGACAATTCTGAATTGGATTCATACCCCACATAGCATCTGCCAGGACTTACTGTATAAATGGAGTATAGTATCCTTCCCTCAGTGTGACTGTAGGGTCCCAGGTCAAACTGTAGATCACATCATGACCGGCTGTAAGCTGAGGGCATATATCAGTCCAGTATCTGATTTTTTTTTAATATAAGCAATGCTGTGCTTCAATGGTTAGATGACCTAGACATTGGTATTTAAACATAGATCTTTTTTACATTTATATTTTATTGTGTTTTACTAATCTAGGTGATACGTTAATATATATTGCCAGTCCATGTATGATATACCATACAATAAACAAACAAACAAACTATATATTAAGTCTAATTGATATTATTTGATCATTAATTATATTGTGGCCAAGTACCATTCTTGCTACAGTATACATGTCCTAACTATGAAAGAAGCACCATTCCTTCTTTGTTTTACATGGTCTGAATAATAAACAGAGTGGTGTTCTGACTGAAAGTGCCCAATTAAAGTCCATTGCAGTTAATTAATGCTGAAGATCAAATTGCAGAATTTTCATTTTATTTTTCACTGTGTTGAGCTTTCCTGTGTTCATGCTCCATATGTTCTATATTGTACTTTTAGTTCCATCTTTGCAGGTTTGTTTTCTTTTCCTATTTGGCAGCATCAGCAATTAGAAACCATGAAGGCTTTAACCAAGTCATGCCATAAACACCATTAGTGCTCCAAATTATCCTCAATTCTTCCCCAGTAGCATGTAGAATGATGGGGCCCATCATTCTACAATATGGTCAATATGGTCTTCCTTTGATATTCTTCCAATTTCCTCCCATAAATTTTCTTTTATTTTTTGTAGCATTTAGCTGCTACATCAAACAAATGTTTCTATCGCCTCATTTCACTGGCAAGTCTCTCCTGTAGCTCCATTTTGTCATTTTAATTTGCCTTGCCTTTCACCAACCTTCCAACTGGAAGTCATATCAACCAAAAGCATGCAGGATGCACATACCCACACAATGCCTAGTTGAGATTTGGGAGGTGTACTTGATGACTTGTTTGCAACCATTTGCAACCTATACTTGCCCATCAAGCCCTTCACAACATAGGCATGCATCAACATCTACACGCATTTGCAGACAGGTCAAAATCAAGTTTTAGAAAGTTGCATTAAGCCAAAGTATGTTTTTTAATTCAGGTAAATCCTCCCATTGAAAAAATAGTTGCATTTTCTTACTCTGAGTTTAGGGCTTAATACTGTGTGAATATAGCCACTGGTGCATATTTTTTAAAGAACACACACATTTTTAAAAATTAATTTGGAGGTTTATTTGCATCTTATCTCATCCCCTGCCAAGGATGGATAACAATGAGCTAATGAATGTGATCGTTAGTACATTTAACTAAAATTTAATTGAACTACTTTATCTCCCTAGGATGTGCTGTAAGAACAGAACGAATAGACACTGAAGTACTCTGCAAAGCAATTAAGGGCTTTTGTACACATAATACTGAATGTAATACACCATATCCCATCCAGGGAACATGTGGAAAAGACACTTTGTGCTGCCTCAAGTAAGGTTTTTTTTAATTCTTAAAAACATTGCAAAAATGATATATTCTATTTCAAAATTGTATTTTCCTTACTCTCCAAAGAAAAATAATTACTAATTAATTGCAATGATCCATGTATTATTAATATTTTCTATTGACTAAATTGCCAAACAGGTGGTACAGAAAGAGAAAAAAATACTTCTAACTTGTAAGACAAATCATATTGTATATACTTCTTGTTTCCTAAAAAAGCAATATTTTTTCCAATGTATCAAAATCCAAGAAATTAAAAAGGACATAGAACCTAGTAGTTGCTCATATTGAGAGGGAAATAATTATGACCAAAATTTTAACACTGTGTATTTATTTTGGGGGTGGAATCATTGATTCTTTAAAAGGGTTACATTTCCTAATAGAGAGGAGTGATTTGATTCTGTTTATTGTTCCCAGTCTTGGGTGGCTAACATTCTATTAAAGGTAACAGATAAAAATTAAAGCAAGAAGCAAAAGAAAAAATGCATCATGCTATGTTATACTGTGCTACTCTAAGTTTCTGTTGTAACACAACTGCAGGTTAATAGTACAGGAAGCAAATGGGTACAATCAATCAGAAATTTGGATTAAAACATAACTAAAATGCATAAAATAGCCAGTATATTTAATCAATTAGAGGTGAGGCAAAGGCATTCTCAACCAATGCTTCAGATGCTTAATGAACTATGGTGGTGCAGTGGTTAGGATGCAGTATTGTAGGCTAATTCAGCTCACTGCCAGGAGTTTGATTCTGATGGGCTCAAGGTTGACTCAGCCTTCCATCCTTCCCATGTTGGTAAAATGAGGACCCAAATTGTTGTGGGAAATATTCTGACTCTGTAAATCACTTAGAGAGGGCTATGAAGTGGTACATAAGTCTTAATGCTATTGCAAATGCTAAAGGCTGTTAAAACAGACCATATCCTACAGAACAGAGCTAATGTGAGTAAATGGTTGATTCCCATTTTTGCATTGGGCAGCTTTTCTTTAATGGCAATCCTGAAAGAGTCATGATAACCTACTATAGTTTTTATATTGTTGCCAAAGGACATAGGTACAATGCACTGCAAAAATTCAAATAAGTTCTAACATATTTTCCTATATATATTGTTCTGTCATCTTCAATGACTCTCTAGATCCTATAGCCCTTGCATTTACAATTAAAGGTCATAATGGCCTTGTTTCCATACTATATATAACTACCTCAATTAGAAAATTATCTTTGAGACCCTTCTAATCTCTCCAACTGGATTGAATGGTCAGATCAGACTGATAGAGTAATGCATTTCATCTGACAATGGTATCTTATTTCATCATTGTTTAATGACTCCTGAACCATTTTTGAGAACCATTTTTATGATTTGAGAATAGGTTTTTCCACACAGTTACATACTCTTGTTTTAAAGTCACAGTTTAAAACAAAATACAGATAATATATGGTAAATAGCAGTCTGGGAAATGCAATCAAATTATTTAATTTATTTTATTTTATTTGTTAGTTTTTATTGTTTTAAATGTGGTTTTACATTATGTAGGCTGCCTCGAGCTGCCATGGGCAAATAAGCGGCAATATAAATTCAATAAATAAATGCATGGTGCTGGAGAAGTAGCTTGTAGAATATTCTTTCTAGCCCCACCCCCATGTCACTATTGCTTTAGAATTAGCCAAATGTTATGCTTTTTCCTGTTTTTTTAAACCATTCAGCTTTTATTATTTGTTGTATTGGATTACTGTACTTTGCTCATTGAGATACC
This sequence comes from Naja naja, assembly GCA_009733165.1. NCBI lineage: Eukaryota > Metazoa > Chordata > Lepidosauria > Squamata > Elapidae > Naja > Naja naja. The sequence continues at coordinate 32,913,849 of CM019148.1, read as the reverse complement.
CTGATAAATCTACTAACTGCTGAAATTAATAAATTGAATTAATAAGCTGAAGCTTGGAACTATGTTTACTATTTTTCTACAGATTTGGACAATAGTAAAGAAGGAAGTTTGAAGAAGATCATTTCAGCAAAAAAATCACTTCACTTCTTGAGTGATCTTTTCAGCTTATAGAATATATCATCATGGGATATAAATCATTTATTAATTTTGAATGCATCTATTCTTTTTTCTTATGATTGTTTTTGAATAAATCTAGCTTCCTGAAATATCTATGTGGATTTATTTATTTATTTGTATCCCATCTTTATTTTTTTAACAAATAACTTAAGGCAGTGATCATATTGAATACATCTTCCTTCTCCTATTTTTCCCACAACAACAACCTTGTGAGTGTGTTAGGCTGCTTTGAAATGGGTTGGGTTGAGAAAGATGATTAGCCCAAAATCACCCAGGTGGCTTCTGTGGCTAAGGTGGGACTTGACTACACTATCTCCTGCTTTCATGGCTGCTGCTTTAACCATTAGACAAAACTGCCTTTCTGTATTGACGCATATGAGCAAGCCAAAATCTGAGGTATCTGCTCCTCCAGTCTGATAATTTAGCTACATAAATAAAAGGATCCTTATGAAATGAAAATAACTGAATTCTGAATGCAAGAGACATTGTGAATAATTCAGATTATCCCACCACTACAGGGAGGCAGATAAAATGTCTTTGGTAAGAGGTTTAGAGCATGTATCACTCTTCTTTTTTGGTATGACTTATCCCAAATTTTGCCAGACAGTTTCAGAACATGATCTTTTGCCTTCCCCAACATGGCTTGTCTAAAGCCAAAATAGGGTTTTATCTGGGTACTATACAATACATAGAAGCCCTTTCTGGTTTCGTCAACATAAAATGCTTTGAGACAACATGAGATGTTTCATTGAAGCTAATCACTTAATGACTTTGCAGAATAAATGTCTTAATTGAGATGTTAAATGTTAAAAATCCTCAAAGGATTTCAAAACAAGGTTTTCTGTATAATGCTCTGTTTCCAGTTCCAATTAAACACTCACTCACACAGTTATGGGAATTTACTGAAGGTGAAAAGATATTAGCACACAAGAAATGCAAGATTACTTGAAAGGGTTTTTTTAAAAACAGAAATAATGCAGGAGAACAGTCCAAATCCAGTCCCAAGATCCAAGTCAGATTTGTCAGCTAGTCAAGAGATCAGAATTTCACAAGCAGAATCCACACACTAACCAGAGATCAGGCAGTTCCTTCCCATAAGGGATCATGGGTGAGTCTTGCTTCTGAAATAATTTACTCTCATGCTTGGCAAGGATCCTCATAGAGGGGGCTCTGTTTTGTCTCCTCTCTATTTCCCTAGTGAAAGGACTTCTCTAGCTACTCAGGCAGAGCAAGCGTTTGATCAATCTCATGAGATTCTTGAATTTGTGTCTTCTGAGACTATCATTCTATAGATCCTGCTGGAGCAACTGCTTCACATTCAGAGTCATTGTCTGATTCCAGAATCGTGACACATATTAAACTTTCGCCTAATCTATTATCTCTGAAAATAGGATAAGGTCCCAAAATAGGGGGAGAGAGAGAGAGAGGAGGGAGGGAGGGAGAGAGAGAGAGAGAGAGAGAAAGAAAGATCAGTGTCAGAAGACATACAAACACACATCTATATACACATACATACATACATACATACATACATACATACATACATGCATACATAACAACACATAAATAGGGTCCTCCATTTATCTGCCACCACAGGGACAGAGATGAGATTTGACAGAGCCCTTACTACAATCTGTCTTTAAAATATGTTGAAGATATGGTTTCCAGGAGAAGGAATGTAAAAGTTTTTCTCAGTGAGGCACTGCTAATATTAACCATAAACTGGGAGTGGTATCTATATTTTTATAGTAATGGTATAAAAATGACAATTTAGATAACTATACTACAATAGTGTTTTATTGGCATTCCCTGCAAGATACCTATCTCTAATATTCCAAGAGCTAAGTTCTCTCAAAGGGGGTAATAATGGTTGCCCAAAATGTTCTCTATCGATTCCCAGCTATATAATGAAAGTTGTCTCAATTCTTACAATGTTCCAACAATGCATGGTATACTCTAAAGATGTTGAGAAGTAACCCTCCATCTTTAAATATGCTGATTCTTGAAGAAATAAAAATTAAGTTTGCCAAACAAATCAAACAAAAAAAATTGAATCAGCAAATAAACCTGTGAAATAATTGGTATACAAACTGAAGAAAAGAAGGGGGGAATAATATTAAAGAAGAAGAAAGGAAAATATATTACAACCAATAATAAGGAAATGCCAAATATTTTTGAAAATTATTATAAAATTTATTTAAAAGCACGAGAGTTTAAAAGAAGAAAACATAAATATCTAGGGAAATCAAAATGCCTAAAATTCCTACATGGCTTAGGACCAGAGTATTTGAGGGAGACCCTGCTGCCAGTAACGGCTTCCCAATGTCCCATATGCTCTCACAGGCAGGGCCTCCTTGGGGTGCCATCGGCCAGACAGTATCAGCCAGCGACCCCTAGGGGTAGGGCCTTCTCTGTGGGAGCACCCACCCTATGGAACCAGCTCCCCCTGGAGCTTCAGGTGGCTCCCGACCTCTGGTCCTTCCGTCGGGGCCTGAAAACATGGCTGTTCCAACTTGCCGACCTGGACTGATGGAGGGGATGGGGTTTTTAATGTATTACGGTATTGTTTTAATCTGATTATTGGGTTTCATATTTAATTTCTTTTTAATTGTATAGCATTTGTACTATTTTTATTATTGTATGCCACCCTGAGTCCTTTGGGAGATGGGGCGGCATAGAAATCCAATAAATAAATAAATAAATGAGGGATTGCTTTCCCCTTCGCCCGGTGGGCTTCCCACGGTGAGCCAATTCCACACAAAACCTCTCCAGTTTTGTCATGGGGTGAGAGAGCCCCGAAAGGTGGACTCAGCCCCTTTTATTAGGTTTTCTCTAAAGCAAGCAGTTACAGTACAAAGAAGCTCATTCTTATTGGTTACATATTACACTTAATACCATATTTGGTTATTGTGATATAATGAAGGGAAGAAAAGCGGCTGTAACAGGCATGTAACTTTTGCTGATATGTACCTATCATGTTAGCCACCTTATCAGTGGTGGGTGCAAGGCTATCTAGCTACTGGTGAAATGCAGGTGCGAGCATCAAACAAACTTGTTACAATTTGTGTGGAGCAAAGATGTTACATTCTGTGTGCGAGAAGCAAGCAACGTTGTTACATTTTGCGGCTACATGGTTGGAAAAACAAACAGACAGTGCGGCTTTGTTCTTTGCTGCTAACTTAGCTCAGCTTTTACAGAAGCCTGCATAATGGCTGATACAAAGGCAATTAATGATTTTATAGCAATAAATAAATAAATAAATAAATAAATAAATAAATAAATCAGAACAAGCAAATGTTAAATGGACCTATAACAGTAGGAGAAATAATAGAAGCAATAAAAAATAGCAAATCAGGAAAAAAATGCCTAATAGATTACCTGACTGCAATATATTGCTAATATTTTGAATATGTATGTATGCTTGTATGTATGTATATGTATGTGTGTGTGTATTTATGTATTATATGTATATATGACATATTTAAGATGAATTGCTGCTGCCCCTATGAAGAGTAGTGAACTGCTTTACAAAAATAAATGATTCCAGAATCTTGGAAAGCATCAAATATTTCATTAATACACAAAGAATGTCAAGATCAAATTTTATCAAAGAGCTATTGTCTGATATTAATGATAAGCAATGATAATAAATTATCCATTTTAGCTATTGCAGGATTATCATTTGTGTGTAACTCTAATTCAAATTTGGTTTTCTTCTTTTCAATCCTAATTGTCCTTTTATTCATATTGAACTTTTCTTTCATATGATTATATGAAAACCATTTTAAAAAGGTCCTTCTGCTGATAACTTGGTGGTCCTCTAGTCCCCAACTCCTGCTGAAGCAGGAGGTATTATACCATTCAAGACAAGTGGCTGTCCACTCACTTCTAAAAACCTCCAGTGATGAAGCACCTGCAACTTCTGAAGGCAAGCCATTCTACTGGTTAATTGTTCTCACTATTAGGAAATTTCTCCTTAATTCTAGGTTGCTTCTCTCCTTGATTAGCTTCCATCCATTGTTTTTTTGTCTTGCCTTCTGATGCTTTGAAAAATATATTGACTTTCATCTTCTTTGTGACAGCCCCTCAAATATCCCGATACTATGGGAGTATCCCGATACTCCCATATTACACCCCTCCTGCGTGAGCTGCATTGGTTGCCGGTTGCCCTCCGGGTGAGATTCAAGGTTCTGGCAATCATCTATAAAGCCCTTCATGGCTTAGGTCCAGGGTATTTGTGGGAGCACCTGCTGCCAGCAATGGTTTCCCATTGCCCTGTGCGCTCCCACAGGCAGGGTCTCCTCAGGGTGCTGTCGGCCAGACAATGTCACCTGGCGACTCCCAGGGGGAGGGCCTTCTCTGTGGGTTCACCTGCCCTTTGGAACCAACTACCCGTGGAGCTTTGGGTGGCTCCTGACCTTCTTTCCTTCCGTCACGACCCAAAGACTTGGCTTTTTCAATAGGCCAACCTGGACCGAAGGGGTTTTTAATTGTTTTTAGATTTGTTGGTGGTTCTAATTTTTAATGTAATTGGGGTTTCTTGTTTAATTGCTTTTTAAATTTTGTATTTCTGTTTTTATTTTTGTGAGCCGCCCTGAGTCCTTCGGGAGATAGGCGGCATAGAAATCTCATCATTAAATTAAATTAAATATTGGCATATTGCTATTATCTCACCCAGTGGTGGTATGCTACAGGTTTGGCCCGGTTTGGCCAAACTGGTAGTAAAAAAGCCTCCGATCAGCTGAGAGGAGGCAGGGGAAAAGCCTCCACAGCTGACAGGAGAAAGAAGAGAAAAGCCCAGGATTGGTCCTCCCAGGCACCCTTGCACTTTTCTCTTCTTTATCCTCTCAGTTGATTGGTGCTGAAGGCCTCAGTTGGTATGGGGAAAGCTGCAGGCGCACCTTAAGTGTGCATGCATTAGGTGCACATACATGCATACATGATCACCGAACCGGTAGTGCAACAGGTAGGACCCCACTGCTGATCTCACTTCTAGTCTTTCTTTTTCAGAGAAACCCAGTTTATGCAACCATTCTTCATGTTTTAGCCTCCAGCCTCCTTAGTCATCTTTGTTGCTCATCTCTGCACTCTTTCCAGAGTCTTGATATCTTTTGTATAATACCAAAACTGAATGCAGTATTCTAGGTGTGGTCTTACTAAGGCTTTATAAAATGGTACTAGTGATCTTGATTCTATTTCCCTGTTAATGCAACTTTAGGAATGCATTGGCTTTTTTGGCTGCTAACTCTGTGGGGAGTTAGTCTGCAATATTGCACTTTAACCACTGCACCATGATGCCCATTTATGAAGCAACTTTGGTGGAGGAAGAAGGCCCCAGATGATGCTACAGGATGCTATTCATCTTTCCTTCTGGTGCAGAACTAGTTTGCTTCCTGTGGTACCCCTTGAAAAGTGCACAAGTATAATAAACCAAATGGACTAGCATTCTTAGGCAGCAAAACTACTACTCTATATTAGCATTTTGGTCTCCTGACTAATGTAACATTTCCATATGCTGAATGAATGAATGAATGAATGAATGAATGAATGAATGAATGAATGAATGAATGAATGCCATCCAGTGTCAATTGGCAAAATGAGATGTGCAGCCTATAAATTTGATAAATAAATGAGCGGTAACTTTGGAAATCTAGACTGTTCTTTTTTTCAGTTTCCTAACTATAAAAGCAACTCCATTTCTTCTTTGCTTTACATGTCCTAAATGATCAATAGAGTGATTTTCTGTTGGAAAGATGTCCAATTCCAGTCTATTTCGATTCACTGATGCCTAAGATGTCCAATTGTAGTAGCTTCATTTTATTTTTCACTGTATTGAGCTTTTCTGTGTTCATTACTAAAAAGTAAAATTATATTTCCAGAGGAACAAAATGGCAAGCTGGAATTATATTTCAGTTTCTAAAGTATTGTATTTAGAGTTGACTTTAACATTGTAAGCCAAATTTGGTATATGCCAGATTTCATGAACTTAAAAAGTACAGTTTTCATTAATGAACGGTAGAATACTTACCAAATAACTAATAGGACATTCAGTTTCCACTTAATGAGGAGAAGGAGATGGTTCTACTCTTCAAATGCTATGAGCACTATAAAAACTAACACTTAAAACCAGCAAACCTAGCAAGCAATCTTAGGTTAATGTACTGTAGTTTGGTTCCTCTTCCTGGCACACCATGTCTTATTTAAAAATAATGCACCAGTAATTTCTGCCATTGCACATAGTGCACCAGCAAATTTAATGCATATTGATCTCTGTAAGTAGTTCTGTTTCTGAGAGGAACAGGATTTTAGTAGCTTATTCTCTGCCTTACCCATCTCTCTTGTTTGCTGTGTTTTTTGAATCCCAGTCAAGCTTCAGCATGCAAATAGCTTTCACTGCTGCTCTTTCATGGATTTTCTTATTTTTACAAGGTAAGCTTTATATCAGAATAAAATTTAAGTGCATGTGGGAAGGGGTAAAGGTTAAATTATTGCACAAATCAAATGTTAATGGGCTAAGGGCAATTTAGAAATGTCATTTTCAGTTTATCATCTGCATCAATGCCCTCCCCCCAACCTTTTGGGCACCAAGGACTGCTTCCATGGAGAGAGGTTTTTCCACAGATGAAAGGGGGCATGGTTTCACATTGTGTTTGCATCCTGCAGATGAGGCTTTGCTTCTTTGCACGGACAGGTTGCTGGCATGCTGTGGAGCCAGCTTCCCTAGAAAATCAAAGGGGAAGGTGGCAAGGAAGATTACAAGTCACTGGTATAAGTCAGCCTCTCTGTAGTTACCATTCATATGTCCTTGTGCCACGCTGCATACCCCTCTAGTACTTCTTATGCACCCTCAGGTAATCTCCCCAATTATTGTGACATGTCTCACACATCCCCATGCAGATTCCCTGATATTCACTACATCATGTGTATCCTTCCCAACCTTGTGCACCCTCATTCACCCACACCTCCCTGTACCCTCCTGGAACCATGCAGCATCTTTTGCACACCCCATTGTATCCTTCCCAACCCCCACGGTATCTCTCTAGAAATACAGATAATACTCTGGGAATACAGATAAGAAGTGAACATGAGTGATTAAGTTTGCAAAGCTATCTAAGTAACTTTTTATTTAGTGACTTTTTGATTTAGTGTTTTTCCTGCTTCTTTGTCTATAATGGGTTGATTAACTTTATTCTCCATTAATGTCATGCAGGGATCACCAATGGATTGATGCTGCACTGACATGTAAATGATTTCAAGCATAGAGAAGCACAGCAAAATCTTTTCTTTTCCCATTCTAACCAACAACACTCCTTTTTCCCACATTCAGGTGCACACTGTTGTAGCAATTATGTTTTAATAACTCATTTTTAATCAGGTCGGGTAATGGCTACTGCTTTCATTCACATAGAACCACAGAATTAAATGGAAAGAGCCATTTATTTCATGGACTTCATCTCCCTGTTCTGTTTACTCTGACTAATAGCTGTCTATCCCCCTGCATGAACATATCTTCTAAAGGAAAAGCTTTCCCATTTTGGGTCATTGGTTCCATTGGTTCCAGCTTCAACTGTTGGGAAGCTTTTCTCTCCCTCCCAGGAACTCCTGAAAGAGGGACTTAGAAGTGTGACTTGCAAAATTTCCAAGTACCATGATTTGGAAGCAAGTTGGGCATTTGTTTGCTACATGCTTGGGTGATCTACTTATTCTGCAGTTTGTTGCTTTGTAGCTATATGTCCAAGAACTCCACAGTAAACATGTAGGCCAAGATCCCTTCTTCTTTCTTCTTATCTGATAATAGTGATCTCTTGATCTCTTGCATGGATTCTCTTATGATGTATTCTGAGGAAGCTATTGAGAGTGAGGGTATGGGGGAAGATAGGTTGTAAAATTGTTTCCCCTTTTATTTCTTCCCTGCCTCAACTTTTCCAGCCAGCTCTTACAAGTTATTTGGAGTGTCTTGCCTCAGCAACTAAACACCCAGATCTCCAGAAATCCCTTCTCTGAATTGCTATATCAGGGCCATTCCATTCCACATTTCTAGCAAATATCTTAAAATCTAGAATACATAATCTCACGCTCCTCTGCTCTTGCCTGAGTTTATATATCTCCCATGTCAATGTGAGTTTTCTTATTAAATCTTCAAAGTATCTTCAATCTTTCCCATGAAATCTTTGTAATTGTCTAGTAGCAGACTGTTGCCCTCAGTGATTGGTATGACCCATTTAATTGCTCTTTCCTTTAGCAAACTTAGCACAAAAGTCACCTTGAGTGATCTGTGGAAACTTCTGCTGGCATGCTGCCATAAACAGATTACACTGAGTAATGAAAATTGGTCCTGGTCTCCTCCAAGGTAAGTTCTATTGAGAATATAGTTGCATGGGCTCTGCTACAGGTACCTCTACTTGCTGCTAGTGTTGCAACAATGCTACAGCAAGCTGCTCAATGGATATTGGATATCTCTGGAGATCAGAGTCCCAAGTGTGCTTTTTCAAGAGGCAACTGGAGTTTCTGATAAAGTCCAGTTGCCTCTTGAAAAAGTATCATTGGGACAAACGTGACCTGGATGACTGAGAATCTCAATAGACATCTGGAGATCAGAGGGCATTCTAAAACTAAAGTGGGATATTCTGCTCCTATAGAGAGAAAGTAAGAGACTTGCAAGATTGTTAGCCCTTTAAGGTAGCTCAGACCAGGAAACCAAAACCAAAAATACTAATACTATTTTTATTGTAAGGTTCTTCTTATCTGTATTTCTACTGTAGAAATGAATATAAATCAACAATAGCTTCCTAATCTAACACCTGCTCTGGGGACGGGAAACAATTGTTTCATACTAGAAGCAATCATTTCATAACCATATTCTTAGCAAATGTTATTTGTCTGAATTTTGAAAGTGTGACCAAATGTTTTATCAAGCTATCACCTGGATCTGTTTGCTAGAGTCCCTATCTTTCCTAACAGTATTCTTGGTAGAGATTCTATTCTCTAAAGGCTATGATAAGATATGCAATTAAGCCATGTCCAGGTCTTATTGTTTTTACACTTTGTATTTTATAAAATAAAAATAAAAAGTGCCAAGATGTCTCAGTTTGAACTTTAGTGTAACAACTATGCTGTGCAACTGTTAGTTTCACCAAAACTGAAGATGCTTCTCTTCTTCCCTGCCTTTATGTTCCAGACAAATAGGAAGGGTCAATTCTGTAATATTTTCTCCATCCCCATTCCTGCTTTGGACTCAGATTTTTCCTATCAGACCTTTATGTGGCACAGATCTTTATTGTCACTCAAAGCTTTCACAGCAAAGGTGTAGAACTGCCCCCATCTGTACACATTCTGCCTGACAGTGGACTTGTAAAGTTTAAATTCTGTAGAAATAATTTTGTAACCTTTTCCAGTTGGGAAGCAACAACATCTTTTTTTCAGAAGTCCTCAGAAATTGTAATCTACTTGTGTGTAAAAAACACACTTTGAGAATGAATATCTAGCATGTTGTTTTTTAAATAAGGCAGGATCGCCTAGAGTAATACCTAATTATCATTCTATTGATAATACATCTAACTTTAATTTCTCTTTTAAATAATCCTAGAGATTGACTTACTTTTGACACATAAAAACATATCTTTGGATTATTTTTCTCAATAAATAAAGATAATCCTGATTTACCTGTTTACTCCCTTGTAACCCATTCCTCTCTAATCTCTCTAGTCTGTAAGGGGAAAATAAACAAAAGCAACAGGTCAGGCACAAGATTGCCATGACTGTATGGCAATCATGTAACTGATTGCCATACATTGGTCATAAAGTAACTTTGTATCATAAGATCATACCACAACTTTGAACAATAGCTGTACTAGGCAGTCAGTAAACAAGGATACCTGTAAGTGAACAAGTATATTATTTTTATTCATTTGTTTTTTAAGGTTTTTCAGAAAACAGCTCTTGTTTTAGGTCATATTTATGCATAAGTATTGAAAATTCAGAAACATTTAAGCATTGCTGTATGAATGTATGAATCCCAAGCATTCTTGGTTCAATAATATCAACTCAACTGATGTTGTTCCCTGCCTTCTTATGGGAAAACACAAAGTGGTAATTCCTCTTTCTGTGTCTTTTCAATAGTCCCAATGTTGTCACCAAAAAGGGTATCCTCCTTTTGAGATACTATTGAAGAATTCTTCCATCTCGGAAAAAAACGGGCTTGCAATTTCTCTGCTCATAAATGAAAATTATAAAAATATTAATTGTACCTAGTTCTAAAATAATTTTCCTTCCTTCCTTCCTTCCTTCCTTCCTTCCTTCCTTCCTTCCTTCCTTCCTTCCTTCCCTCCATTCTTTCTCTTGGAAGTTTAACAATGTGTATGATACAGTATGTATGAGGAAGAGAGACAGACAGATTGAACTGTGACTTAATCTTTTCTTTTTCCTTTCTTTCAGTTTGCTTTGCTTTCAATGGACATATTGAAGATGGTCCAGAAGTATGCATAGCCCATTACGGTTATTGCCATAAAGATCCATGTGCTGGAAAATCTCGTTTACTTGGACACTGTGGTGACTCCTTCTGCTGCACTATATTGTGAGATGTACTTCATTTCCCCCCCCCAAACAAATGGAAGTACAATGTGCCTCTAAGTGACTCTTTCTCCTACCATAATAAGTACATTAATGTACTTTCCGATGATATATACTGTATACGGTTGGTTCAATTGTAATTAACTTCTTCAGCCATGTTTGGTAAATTAATAATCTGCATCAGTCATAAAAGACAATCACTTTGTTCCATTACATGAAATAACTCTAAAAGCCTAATACATCTAATATCTTTTCTATGTTTAGAAAATAAGACGTCCATTAGAAAACAATAATAGCAGTAAAAAGGAACTCCTAATCTATGCTTTAGTTCATATGGAGTTTGCATATCAACTAAATATGGAACTTGGTTCTAAACCGAAGTGTTTTAAAATTTAACACCACTCCCAGTTTGTAATACAAGGCTCTTTCATATAGTACACCACTGGATGTAGCAGTGGGGTGATTTGTTTCCACTGTAATGTAGCATATAAAATTACTATTTATGGGCAAACCATAAATAGTTTTTCATTATGTTGTTTAACAAAAAATTGTTAATATTCTGATTTAATTTATATGTAAATAAGATCATTTTATGTGTAATCCTGTTTCTCACCTTTACAATATTTCAATTTCTTTTTACAAGTTATGAGCTGCCTATGACATGGAGTCATAAAGGAAGACATATGATACATTCCCTGAACCGGAAAACCCTTATTTATTGTATTTGTTCAGCATGAGAGAAAGAAAAAAATCATTATGATACATAATAAATATTTTTATTTTCATTTTTTACATTTTTATTGTAATGAATAAAATTTTACACTACAATAAAAGTATAAAAAGTGAAAAGAAAAATAACAAGGAAAAAAGATAGCAAGAAAAGAAGTATGAAAAAACCATGGAAATTTAACTTCTACCCTTCTTATCAAGTAATTGTCATTTTACTGTTTCCCCTCCTTCTTTAACCTCCTTAATCTGTAAATCCATAAACCACCGCTTCAGTCTTTTCTTCTGTCAGCAAAAAAGTCCATATAAGGCTTCCAGTCTTTTTAAAAGTCTGTCATTTTGTCCCTGACCAAATTGGTCAGCTTTGTCATTTCCACAAACTTTGTCAATTTTATAATTTAATCTTCTAGTGTTGGTATGTCATTATTCTTCCATGTCTGTGCATATAATAACCTTACCATAATTGCCATATACACTATTAGTTTCTCATATTTCTTTTCTAGCTTAGCATCCATAAAACCCAATAAAATAACTCTGGTTTCATCATAATATTAATCCACAGTATCTTTTGTATCACTGAATGAATTTTCACTCAAAATTCATTTCCTTTTCATTATGAGGACCATGCAAAATATAAAACTGCTTTCTTTCTTTTCATACTTCCAACAATGGTTTGATATTCCTTTATACATTTTTTACACTTTAGTTGGTGTCATAATGTCATTGCTAAGTCAATTATAAAAGTTCTCTGTTAAACTGTGGTAAGGTAAAGGAGACCTTGTAGATTTTACCTTGCTAGTCAGTATCCATTATAAGGGATGGGTGCTGATCTCTGATTCAAGGCCATTGAGCCAGTGTGTCCACAGTCAGATGACCACATGACATCATGGGCCATTGTTACCTTCCCACCAAAGTGGTACCTATTTATCTACTCTCATTTGCATACTATCAAACTGCTAGGTTGGCAGAATCTAAAACTATGATGTAATGTAAATTCAACAGCAGTCCCCACATTTTCCCCACATCTGCTCATATTAGAAACCAAACCAAACCATCTCTCTATAGTCTGGTCATGCTCTGTATCAAATCTCAGCAACAACTTGTACATTTTAACATTTGTCCTTATAATTATCTTTATTCTAAAATGCTCTTTTATTTCCACCCAAAGCGGATCAGACTGTGAAGATGCAATAACATGCATCCGTGCTGTTCCAGGATTAATAATAGACAGTTTCCTCCTTAAACAAGTGTTCTCAATTCTTCGTGGCTCTTTTCCTGGAAATATATCAAACTTTTCTTCATGGGATGGTGTTTATCATGCAAGAAAAAAGCAAATTTACAGTGGCAAAGATCCTGGAGGCTCTTCTGTTTTTGAACATCAGTTAACCATAAAGGATATCTCTGGAATAACTTCTGAAATCTCTGGAACCACCACTAGAATGCAATTAAATGGTTACAATTTGAATGCTGTTTTTAGTACAGAATACAACCAAGTTATTGGCGGCACCACTATTAAACCCATCAAATATGCTGGGGGCTCTTCTGCTGCTGGAGGCCAATTAATAATAGGTAGTGCCCCTGAAATAACCTCTGAAATCTCTAGAAAGCCCACTGGAATAAAACCAAGTGCTGGTCAATGGGATGTTTCCCCTGGAAAACACCAAATAATTGGTACCTTCATTACTCAGACTAGCCAATATCCAGAAAACTCTTCTGATTTTGGAGGCCGATTGTTCAAACGTTCAAGTAGAAGGAAGGGTGGCTCTTCTACTAAGTTAAATATTGAAACTCACCCAGTTGTCAGAACTATTGTTGCAAATCCTAAAATTGGAGCCAAATTGATCAGTAGTTTTCTTCCAAAGGATACCCAAATCAATGATGACTCCTCTGTTATTATCAAATATCCTGAATACTGTCTTGGTATGGGAAATCCGTTGATTGGTGGTAACAAAAGAAGAAAGAATAAATCCTCTCTTTGCCAAATACTCCGACTGCTGGGTAAGCCCACTAAAGTGAATGGCAGATGGAGAATAACCTTAAGTAAAGATACGGTTCATAAAACAATTAAAAGGAAATTAGGAAAATAAATGTCAAGTTACTGTACATCTACATTTATATTTGAAAAAAATAGCTGAATATTAAAGAAAACAACAAATCAGGAACAACAAAATAAGATTTGTTCTTTTGATGTTTTTGGTCTTTGTCTAGAATCTGGAAATCAGGTGATCTTGACAGAAAGGAGACTGAAATAAAGGCTTGTTTGATTTTTAGAAATTTATTTAGGTCTTTGTACTCAGAAAGCCCACAGGGTATTAAACACTAGGAAATTAGGAGTATTTAAAAGCAAATATTTGGCTCAGATCTATATTTGATAGCAAATGTAAAACAGAGCTTTTCAGGAATAGTATAAAATTTCTTCTCATATTTTTCAGCTGGGACTTTTAGCTAACGATTCTCATAAAAAGTACAATAACATTTCTAGGTAGGAATTTTGTTTGCTTTTTTTTTTGCCAAACATTGGGCCAGCTGAATCGTTCTCATGCACATATTATCAAGGGAGGAAATGAGATCTGGGGAAAGAAAAGACAATATTCATCCCTAATAAGATATCTTTCACTTGTAACAGTAAATTCACTATGAACACCAGTAACTGAATAATTTCCTTTTTTTGTTAAAGAGAATTAATGTTAAACAGAAGAGGCAGAAAAGTTTAAAACAAGTATTGTTTCTTAGCCAAAGTATATCAAACTATCACTGATTGTTTAATGCCTACAGAAACCCATAAGGCCAAATAAATAGTGACTCCTTTACTGAAACTATCAAAAATAAATGTAACTGCAAATTCATAAACAGATCAACAAAATAAAAGCATGAATCAGAGTATGGTATAAAAAATAATCAAAGACTCTACCAACATGGCAAGCTCAGAATAGAGTGGAGTGGAGTGGAAATAGGATAGAGTAGAGTAGAGTAGAGTAGAGTAGAACAGAACAGAAAAGAATAGAATTTTTTATTGACCAAGTGTGGACACACAATGAATTTGTCTCCAGTGCACATGCTTTTAGTGTACATGCAAGCAAGAAGTGATAAATCAGGATATAATTATAAAATACAATCATAAATCATAAGATACAACCACTCAGTAATAGTCATAGGATACTAAAGAAAGCAATTAACATAAATCATAAGATACAAATAACAAAGTTATAGTCATAAGATGCTAAAGTAGTAGATATAATAGGAAAGATGAGAAAGTTAATAGTAATACAGCCCTACTACCTAGTTTGACATCCTATAGCATAAGACTGTGTTGTGGGAATTAGTCATTTAGCAGAGTGATTTCATGGGGGGGGCGGGGACTGCCCTTGTGTCTAGTTATTCTGAATAATATTAGAAATTTTACAGATCTTAAATCTGTCTGTTTATTTATTCATCTGTCTGCTTGCCCATGTCTATCTATGACTGGTTGTTATTATATTGGGGAATTAAAATTCTAGAGGAATAAATGTATCTTCATCTGAAGCTTCCTTTTGTTTCTCCAAGCATGGTTATTTTTAGAAGTTTTCCTGTTAACTGTACAATTTTTAAAATTTCTTGCAGCATCATTTCATCAACAAAACACATTTACAATTACATCATACTCTGAATCATAATCAAAATGGAAAACAATTTAACAGTTAGTATTGCAGGCAACTGTTTGCTTCAGTACCTCTTGCTATGCAGGACTTTGCTTGCCATTCCAAAGCAAAAATGCTTATCTCTAGAGTGGGTGCTACTGATGAATTTTTTTTAATGTGACTATCTTTAGTTTCACACTTCACAACAAATACATGAAGTTGTATTTGTATTTTTCTGACATTTCAATGTAGTTTGCCGTTTTTTAAAAGTCTGCAATAGAATATATTAATAAGAATATATGAATAATGAAAGGATTATATGCAAATACATGTAAAAGGAATTGCTTGCACTACTGTGAACAACAGCTGGAAAAACAAATGAGTATACACTAAGAAAAAATATGTACAACAAACATACAAAATTTAGTGTGAGGGTTCTTTTTTAAAAACAAATGTTAGATTAGTATAGCTGATGGCAACCAAATCTGATTTATTTTTAACATAAGACACTGAAAGAAGCCAACATTGCCAGATGTGGACATTTTTACAGTCAGCTCCAGTATTTCCTAGGTTTCTATGGTTCGAAGATTTTTCTATAGAAAGTTGATAGCACTAATACTTGCAATATCACTTACACTTATATATTGCTTCATAGTGCTTTACAGCCCTCTCTAAGTGGTTTACAGAGTCAGCATATTGCCCACAACAATCTGAGTCCTCATTTTACCAACATCAGAAGGATGGAAGGCTGAGTCAACCTTAAGCTGGAGAGAATCAAACTGCTGGCAGTCAGCAGAATTAGCCTGCAACACTGCATTCTAACCACTGTACCACCATAGTTTCTAGCTACCATTGTCAATGCTATTGTTCTTTCTGTTATAATTATTGTTATATGACTGTTATATGACCAACTATATTTAGTTTCAGACAATATATAGTTTTCTGCAAATTATTTTGAAAATGAGAGAATATCCACATTTATTTCACACACAGTTTTGACTAACGTGCATTTTGAATTTTATTTATTTATTCATTTATTTATATTCCACCTTTATTGTTTTTTTATAAATAACTCAGGGCAGCGAACATACCTAACACTTATTGCTCCTCCTATTTCCCTCACAACAACAGCTACCCTGTGCAATGGATTGGGCTGAGAGAAAATGACTTGTCACAATCACCCAGCCAGCTTTTGGCCTAAGGAGTGACTAGAACTCAGTGTTCTGGTTTCTAACCTTGTGCCTTAATCATTAAACCAAACTAGTATAAATAAATGAAGTCATGTAGTGTACTTATTTATTCTTTTGTATAAATTTTTTATTTTCCTCCATATCTTTCTCAAATGCAATGGTAATTTAGTACTCAAAGTTAATTGGTTCTGGGAGATGCAGCAAGTTCTAAAAATGACAAGCCCCAAACAAACAATGTGACTTACTATGTAACCCTTTGTTTCGACTGGCAAGAACTTTCCATCTGTTCCTTTTCCTATGGCAGTGACCTTCCCAGCATGGCCAACTTCCTGTCGGCCATCTGTGGCCATCTCCCTCCTTTTGTAGTGGCTTTCCCTGCATGGCCAACTTCCTGTCCATTATCTACAGCCATTCTCTTCTTCCTATCACAGCACATCAAGCACTAAACAAACACTGAGTACTGGGACAATATTTTCATGTCAAAATGTGTCTAGTACAAAATTCAACAAGTTTTGAAGTAGTCGAGTACTGAGGTATCAATGTACAATATATTTTTATGCAATTTCTGAAGAACAACATAATTCTAGATGAATGCTAACAGAATTTATAAATTAAGGCAGTACTTTTTGTACAAGGTAACATGGTCTCCTTGCTTCAAAGAACAAAACTAAATTACTGTGTTATTTACCTTAGCTTTGCTTCAGAACCCTTTAGAGACTGTATCAGAGGAAAAGTCTGAAATAAACCTTCATATGTCCTGTGGGACAGGTCTATGAGGAACCTCGTCTTCAATTATGGTTGAAGATTATTCAGACTATGCACCACTAGTGCAAGTTGCAGGCAAATAGTTAGCAATTTGAATCCCACTCAGCTAGCCCAAAGGCTTCCAAGAATGGACAAAGTCCAAAGGCAAAATTGTAGCAATTCAAATTTGCTATGTCCAATTGAACTGGGGGTTTTATGGGGAGGGGGTAGGTTGTTCTGTCTTTCACAGAATCCTATCAAGTTTTTAAAAAAAATCTTTAGGATTCCACAGAACACAATTTGACACAGTCTACTCTAGATAGTTCTAAAAAGGAGCCCTGGTGGTGATTAGAATGCAACATTGCAGTCTAACTCTGCCCACAGCCTGATATTTGATTCTAACAGGCTCAAGGTTGACTCAGCCTTTTATATTTTGAAGGTCAGTAAAATGAGGACCTCCCTTCCCCCCTTCCTTTCTCAGGACTCGCTGTTATATTTGATATTAATTTGTTGGTGTGCTTGCATAATTTTAATGCTTATTGTCATCCTGATGTTTGCCCCCAGTATTCTATCCAACTAGGAACTTGTGGCCTAAAAAAGTCATATTGCAAAAACTAAGCATAATCTGTGTCCCTCCAGAAGTTGCAGGCTGCAGTTCTCATTGTTCTTTTCTATTAATCCTGTCTAACTGGAATTACAGCCTATAAAAATTCTGGCTTCAGAATAAAATAACAGAGTAACAGAGTTGAAAGGGACATTGGAGGTCTTCTAGTCCAATCCCCTGCTCAAGCAGAAAACCCTATACCATTTCAGATAAATGTTGTCCACTCTCATCTTAAAAACCTCCAGTGTTGTAGCACCCACAACTTCTGGAGGCAAGTCATCCACTGGTTAATTAATTCCTGAGTGATGTTAGGTGGACAAATGTATCTAGATTTCTAGAAAAGCTGTGAGGTAGAAAAATTTCCTGTGCCAATCTTTTACAAACACATTCTGGAACCAACTAGTTTTTAATTTTTATAGATATGAAGATGAAGACTGCACATATATTGTATAAAGTTGCTGTGTTTGACTATACAATATGTACTAGAGCAGGGATGTCAAACTTGCATCATCATGGCAGTGTCACGTGACATATCACAACTTTTTCCCTTTGCTAAGCTGGGCATGGGCATGGACATCACGTGACACATCTGGCCCGTGGGCCACAAGCTTGACAGCCCTGTACTAGAGTAACTACTTTAAAATATAATCTATTTTTTCACCTGCAGATTAGTGTACAGATATGAGAAATAAAATGAAGGACCTGAAATGTAACTTTTCCCACCCCACCACCCCACCAGTTTAGAAAGAATAATTATATCAAACACAAGATTGATCTAAAATTAGTTGGATTCCAAGAAACTGTAACGTGTAGAAATTCAACTTCATTGGCTAAAATATCTTATTTTTTTAAAAAATGCAAAATATGTTAAACAGAATCTCATTTGAATCAATGTATCTGAGAAGTGTCTAATATCACAATGGAACAGTTAATTTTATTTTTCATTCACAAAGTAAGATAAATCATAAAATTTTGCTTGTCTTTTTTTCTGTTCACCAATTCTGCTACTGACCTGTATGTCTGTTAAATACACTTAGAGAGTTTCTGAGATGCTTAGGATATATGGCAGTGGTACTCTTTTTATAGTTTGTGTTGGTTGCACTGTAGAGAGATGAGTGGTGAGGCAAGTTTTGATAAAGTCTTCCATTTTGTTGGAAGAAGTTGTACAGACAACTACTAGCATTCCCAGTTACAAGCAGATGATCAAGTTCAGAGAATGCCAAGGACTCATTCAATTCAGCCCTGAGCTGCATATATTGCCTTCTATTGGATAATGTTTGTATCTTTTCTGATATTGAACAACTTAGCAAAAGTGTGTCATATTATACATATTGTATTTTGTAGCATTCATATGTGTTATAAGCTAATGGCGAGTATATCCAAGACTTATGCTGGAGGAATGTAACTTACTATTTACAGCAGAGAAAGTCTTTGTTGCAAAATCCACGCACAGTTGAATTCTCAGTACAGCTTGTATATGAACAAATAC
The DNA here is from genome assembly GCA_009733165.1 of Naja naja. NCBI lineage: Eukaryota > Metazoa > Chordata > Lepidosauria > Squamata > Elapidae > Naja > Naja naja. The sequence goes on along the minus strand of CM019148.1, from coordinate 32,894,733 downwards.
CTCCAATTAGTTGACATGAAAACATATTAAGGATTTTTCTAAAGAAAGAAAATATTTTGGTCAAGATAAAAACAGAGGAGCTAGGATTTCAATGTTTTAACATTACTAAGCTTTGATGAAACTTTCACTGTAGATAACTATAAACTTAGATAATTTCTGTACCCTCAGATGCTGGTTTACATTGTAATTCTGTCTCAAGCAGGATTAAAACCATCAAGACTGAATCTAAAAGAGAGAGAGAGAGAGAAGACAAGGGGAAAAATTGACTGAAAGTAGAATGATTTCAGAAAGAGAAATTGAAAGTCCTGTATGAAAAAGCATTACAAAGTAAATTAGTGGCCCAATGAAGTAAATAGAAAGTAGACATAAGTAAAGAGGATGTGGAAGCTACTTGGAATGGAGTGAAAAATAAAAGAATGATTGATAGAATGAAATGAAAACTCTTGTGGATGAGAGAAAACAAATATAGGAGAATGATTGCTTCAAAAAGGCATGACAGAAAATTATTATGTAAATTCTGTAAAGATTCATAGAGCTCTCAAGACTAAGGTGACCAACTTTTTTACAATGAGAAGGAGGACACAAATAAATTGAAGAAAAAAACAAAGCCATTTGCGTGCGGCGCACTCTTGCGTGCAGTGCACTCTTGCATGTGGTGCATTCTTGCACACAGCGCACTCTTGTGTGCAGCACACTCTCTCAAAACAATTCTCCTGTGTGGAGTGCATGCATCTCATAATCGCATCTCGCCGCACTGTACTGAGCCTTGACGAATCATCATGTCAAATACAAATACGTCACATCACACACAATGGATCAGATCGGCATCGATCAAATACGGAGATTTACAGATTAGTCTTCAAATATCAAAAAGGAGGACATGTAGGGGGACACTTTTCAAGGAAGGACAGAACTTACAAAAGGAGGACCGTCCTCCCTAAAGGAGGATGGTTGATCACCTTACTCAAGACAAAGAAAATAGAAATGTGGTTGGAGCTAAGAAATATTTAATAATAACATACAGTATAACAATAGTATACATATTCTTGCATATAAAGATAGGAGGGAGATAATTTATAACAGATTTTGCCTACCTTTTGCAACATGACTTTTTTAGGCCACAAGTTCCCAATCGGATAGAATACTGGGGGCAAACACCAGGATGACAATAAGCATTAAAATTATGCAAACACACCAACAAATTTATATCAAGTGTAACAGTGAGTCCTGAGAAAGGAAGGGGGGAGGGAGGGAGGGAGGGAAGAAAACAAAAAAAATTAAAACAAGATTTCAGCATATAGCACCATGCTTCTTTTTTTACTTTTTCTTGAACAGTACAGCTCATGTGCACAATAATAACAATAATTAGTTTTCCAAATGAATTTCTTGAAGAGGTACTATACTTCAGAAAGCCTCGTAATAGACAAAGTTAGCAATTGCTTCTTTCACCAACATGAATATGATATATTTACATATAGTCTGTTCTATAATATTCAATTATGAACTTTAGTTTTGTTCCTTAGTAGTTATCTTGTTTCATACCAGATCAATTCTAATCTAAATAATATCTGTTTAATATCATGGGAAATAAACATGACATGAAATAAGATAAATGAGTCTAACCATCGTTATTTTGACTTGGTGCTCTCTGCAAATCTGCATCCCTGATTAGTTCCTCCAGGTATAGATATAGAAATGATAGAAACACATAGATATTGTCAGACATTAAACATCAGACTGAAAGTGGAATTTTGGAATTAGATTATTGAATGGAAATTTCAGTTGCATGATTTCAGTTTGGATCATTTAAAGTTTACAGCACTGACCAGAGACTGTATCAGCCTACTTCAGCAGTTGAAATCCAATCAATAAAACAAAGTTATAACCAGAAGCCAACACATGTTTGTCAAAAACAGATCATGACAAACAAATCTTATTTTATTCTTTGTGAATGTGACTAAATTAGCGGACCAGTGAAATGCAGTGTACAGAGTATACTTGGATTTCAGTAAGGCATTTGAGGAAGTAGATCACAACATTCTTCTTAATAAATTGGGAAAATGTGGGATAGACAGCATCACTACAGGATGGATTTGTAACTCGATGACAAACCACACTCAATGTATAGTCCTTAATGGAACTGCATCCACATGGAGGGAAGTAAGCAGTGGGGAACCCCAAGGCTTCATGTTAGTACTTTTCAACATCTTCTAAATGATTTTGAGGAGTGAATAGAAGGGAAACTCATCAAGTTTGCAGATGACACTAAACTGTCAGGAATAGCTAACATCCCAAGGTCCAGGTGGATCTTGGCAGATTTGAGCACCAGGCCCTATATAATAACATGAAATTAGAATACAGGGGAGTAATGTAGAGGCAGTGATTCAGAATGCTAATAATTCCTCCATCTAAGACATACATATCCATTATCAAATAACTCTAATGAAATAGTTGCATATTTCCAGTATACATTTACAAATCAAAGCATACACATGCAGCATGACAGAACAACAGAAACAACACACACATACATACACACAAGGCCAGAGGCAAATGAACTCAAGCATTCTATAAGTTCCTGAATAGAAACAGTGACTAGAATAGAATAGAATAGAATAGAATAGAATAGAATAGAATAGAATAGAATAACAGAGTTGGAAGGGATCTTGGAGGTCTTCTAGTCCAACCCCTGCTTAGGGAGGAAACTTGATATCACTTCAGACAAATGGTTATCCAATCTCTCCTTAAAAATTTCCAGTCTTGACACATTTACAATTCTGGAGACAAGTTGTTCCACTGATTAATTATTCTAATTGTCAGGAAATTTCTCCCCATTAATTTCTACCCATTGTTTCTTGTCCTACCTTCAGGTGCTTTGGAGAATAGCTTGACTCCCTCTTCTTTGTGGCAGTCCCTGAGATATTGGACTGCTGCTATCATGTCTCCCCTAGTCCTTCTTTTCATCATAATAGACATACCCAGTTCCAGCAGCCGTTATATGTTTTAGCCTCCAGTCCCCTAATCATCTTTGTTGCTCTTCTCTACACTCTTTCTAGAGTCTCAACATCTTTTTACATCATGGCGACCAAAACTGAATGCAGTATTCCAAGTGTGGCCTTACCAAAGCATTATAAAGTGGTATTAACACTTCACATGATCTTGATTCTATCCCTTTGTTTATGCAGCCTAGTACTATGATGGCTTTTTTGGCAGCTGCTGCACACTGCTGGCTCATATTTAAGTGGTTGTCCACTAGGACTCCAAGATCACTCTCACAGTTACTATTATTGAGTAAGGCACCACATATACTGTACCTGTGCATTTTGTTTTTCTTGCCTAAATGTAGAATCTTACTTTTTTCACCATCTACACCAGTGGTGGAATTTAAATATTTTTACTACAGGTTCTGTGGGCATGTCTTGGTGGGCGTGGCAAGGGAAGGATACCATAAAATCTCTATTCAGAGGTGGTATTTGCTGGTTCTCCGAACTACTCAAAATTTCCACTACTGGTTCTCCAGAACTGATCAGAATCTGCTGAATATGACCTCTGATTTAGACATACTCAGGTGATACATTTTTTCAATACAAGGACTCCCTTTACAGCATTGGTTAAGAATTCAGAAAGCCATATTATGCATGCTTTCCCTACTTTGCTTACACCAAACTTTTAAATTATTTGTCCTTACCTTACTGTCCAGTATGCCCTGTTAGCAGTAAATGAATCTAATCGGTCTTTTCAAATTTCTCCCTCCCCAAAGAATCAGAAATGGAAACAATATATTATGGCGAGATATAGATGGTACAAGCAGGAACTCATAAGGTGGCAGTGTTCAGTGCCTTACAGATCATTTACTGCATGGATGAAATTTTGATAGACAACATTAAAAGCCCAACTTGAGTGAAATAAAATATCAAGTTAAATCATCTGGTGGAGCTTGCAGTCTTTCGTTACCTGCCATAGTCTCATACAATGTATGCCTCCCAGAGCCATTGTTATATTGTTCTATTTCTATAAAATAGAAATTCTATAGAAACAGATGTAGAAATCAGTCAGTCAATCGAACAGGCAAACAAAATGTTCTTCAATCATGCAACCATCAAATAAGGAGGGAAAGTTATACCGTAGTAACAATAGAATTGGATATTTCCACCTAGCTTATTTTCCCTCCATTCACTCTGCATCGTAAGAGACATTTTCACATTTGGTTTTTAACATATGAATGTACTTAATATTGTTTTTAGGCTGGGTTGAATGTATATTACATGCACAAGATTAAATACATCTTGTGAGCACTATAAATTATGAAGTCAAACTTGGATTAATCAATCCTTGCATCCTTCCCCAAATCTCTGCAACAACTCAATTGACTAAACCTTCTAATTGCTCTACCACACATGGCTCATCTTACCTGGGATTGCCAGAACTGAGAACAGTAGCCAGAAAAACTGCAACATTGTTTTTTCAAGGAATTAATCACTATGGCAAGTTGATATTCTAGAGATGAAATATTTTTAGAGTTCTGTGTAATATTTATTTAGGGACAGTTCGTATTTTTTAGGTCCTGGTAAAATATGTTTTCTATCTTGCTTCCAGGAGTTAACTTTTGGCATTAGTTTGTTTTATCATGATTAGGGTGGATTTAGCTTTTTCAGTTGGACACCACAGGTAAATGTAATGGGCATACTGTGCTAAAGGATTATGATTATCCATGTAGATACTTTTTATCACAGTATGTCCTGAACACAAACGTCAGTTATGTATGATTTGAAGATCATTATCACCAACACCCCTCTGTTCTCAGGACCTCCTCAGGAAGGAGAAGGACTTCTTTGTACCTACATTGGCTGAGATGAAAGATATTGTTGCCAGTTTTGCATCAATAAGAGAAATGGTTATAGTACAGGCTGTCTGGTTAGGTTAATTTTTAAATTTTTAATGAATTTTAATTTAATTTTAATTTTTTTTGTTGTCGCTAACATGAAGGAAATCTAAAAATATTATGTGATCCCAATAAAGTCCTGGCAAATATTGGAATTTTTGCTAACATAGTGCACTACATTTATTTAATACTGATACAGATACAGAAATTATGACCTAAATAAAATTTAACATGTTTATCCATGAAAAGTTTATATTACATGTGGTCCAGTTACAGACACTTCTTCAGAATCACAAGGAAAGGAGACAAGAAAAGATGGAGGAGGATAGGAAGAAAAGCTTGTGAATATGTGGCAAACATTAATTATTGTGAGAGTGCCTCAATGAGGCAATATCTTTCAACAACAAGACCTCAACAGAGGAAGAATTAGGCAAAATGCATGAGGATACCCAATTTTGTGAGGGAACGAAATGGAAGGGAAGGGAAGGGGAAGGGGAAAGAAAGAGAAAAAAGGAAGGAAGGAAGGAAGGAAGGAAGGAAGGAAGGAAGGAAGGAAGGAAGGAAGGAAGGAAGAAAGAAAGAAAGAAAGAAAGAAAGAAAGAAAGAAAGAAAGAAAGAAAGAGAAAGAGGAACAGGGAAGAAGGAACCCCTGTGTACCTTTCCTGGCCCATGCTATCTCAACCCTCCTTCCCTGACCTATGCCACCCCCACCCCAACCCCATGTACTATGCTTTCCCCAACTCCTGTGGTACTTCTTGAACATACCCACACACACTTCCTCACACTTCCAGTATCGCCCCCTATGCAGGGGTGGGATTCAAATTTATTTAACAACCAGTGGCTGTGGGCATGGCTTAGTTGGTGGACGTGGCTTGGTGGTCATGTTATTGTCTGGGTGTGGCCAAATCAATATCACTCACATCGAGGCACGCATCTCCTCGCCTGGCCTCTCATGACTGTGAGGATGCTGCAACAGTTGTAAGTGTGAAAAATGGTCATAAGTTACATTTTTCAGTGCCATTGTAACTTTGAATGGTCACTCCACACAAGCAAAGTACCAGCAAAGGAGGGGAAAAAAACTCCAAAGAAGTTCCTGAGACAGGAAGTCTAATCCTGCCAAGAATGTAATAAGGGTTAACAGAGAGGCAATCTCTGTAAGGAACACCAGAATGTTTCCTTCCTGCCTTCCTTACAGAATTAGGCCAGTAATTTCTTCTAACAACCGGTTCTCCAAACTGCTTAGAATGTAACAACTGGTTCTAGTGAATAGGTGCGAACTGGTAGAATCCCACCCCTGCCCCTATGGACCTACCCTGACTCATGAACACCTTGTGCACACCACCATGCACTCTTCTCAATCCACCCCCTCCCCCTGTGTACTATCCCTGACCTGCATGCTGCATCTCCCACACTCCCAAGAACCTCTTTGATTTGTATGGCATCTTTTGCATATCCCATAACTCCTCCTTCTCACCCCATGTGTCTCACCCTGCACCTTCACAACCTGCACAGCACCTCTCATTCACCCCTGTGCATATTTCCCAACACATATCCACCCACCTGTGTCATTCCCCAACCCACACAGCATGGGTCACACACCAGTCAACCCTTCTTGACCAACACACCTGCACACCACTCATGGCTTCCCTGGCAGCAGACACTTACCTGCTTGCTAGCGTTGGACTTGAAACTTAATACTGGTTTCCCCACTGACTTTCTCCCTGCAAACTTTTCCACAAGTAAAATAAATGTGGACATCAGCAGGAATTCTAACAGAAGAGTTAATCAGAGTTGGAAGGGACCTTGTAGGTCATCTAGTCCAACCCCCTGCCCAAGCAGGAGACCCTACACCATTTCTGACAAATGGCAGTCCAATCTCTTCTTGAAAGTCTCAAGTGATGGCACTCCCACAACTTCTGAGGGCAAGCTGTTCCATTGGTTCATTGTTCTCACTGTCAGAAAGTTTCTCCTTATTTCCAGGTTAAATCTCTCCTTGTTCAGTTTCCATCCATTATTCCTTGTCTGACCTACAGGTGCTTTAGAAAATAGCTTGACCTCTTCCTCTCTGTGGCAGCCCCTCAAATATTGGAAGACTGCTATCATGTCTCCCCTGGTCCTTCTCTTCACTTGACTAGCCATGCCCATTTCCAATAATCGTTCTTCATATGTTTTAGTCTCCAGTCCCCTAATCATCCTGGTTGCTCTTCTCTGTACTTTTTCTAGAGTCTCAACATATTTTTATAGTGTGGTGACCAAAACTGGATGCAGTACTCTAGGTGTGGTCTTACTAAGGCTTTATAGAGTGGTATTAGTACCTCACTTGGTCTTGATTGTATCCCTCTGTTAATGCAATTTAGGATTGCATTAGCTTTTTTTGGCACACTGCTGGCTCATATTTAATTGGTTGTCCACTAAGACTCCAAGATCCCTCTCAGTTACTGCTGTTAAGCCTGGTTGGTTTCACCCAGTCTATATGTGTACTTTGGGTTTTTCTTGCCTAAGTGTAGGACTTTACTTTTCTCTACATTGAATTTCATTTTGTTAAATATGACCCAGTGTTCTAGTCTGTCTTCTTGGGTGTTAGCTATTCCTGCCAGCTTAGTATCACCTGCAAATTTGGTAAGTTCCCCTTCTATTCCCTCATCTATGTCGTTAATGAACATATTGAAGAGTACTGGGCCTAAAACAGAACCTTGTGGCATCCCGCTGCTTACTTACCTCCATGTAGACTTAGACCCATTAAGGACTACACTTGAGTATGGTTTGTCAGCCAGTTGCAAATCCATCTGGTGGTGATGCTATCTATCCCACTTTTTTTCTAGCTTAACATAAAGTTGGTTGTGGTTTACTTTGTCGGATGCCTTGCTGAAATCTAAATATATTATGTCCACAGTATTTTGCTGGTCTACTAATTTTGTCACTACGTTGAAGAATGAAATAAGATTGGTTTGGCATGATCTGTTTTTAAAAACCAGTGCTGACTGCTAGTTATTACTTTTACTAACTTGTTTCTAGATGTTAGCAGATCTATTTTTTATTATCTTTTCCATTACCTTCCCTGGTATTGATGTTAGGCGGATTGGTCCATAGTTTCCCCGGGTCTGGTTTTTTTTCCCCTTTTTTGAAGATGGGAACCATATCAGCTCTTTCCCAGTTCCCCGGTGCTCCAGGATTTTTGAAAGATATGGTGCAGTGGTTCTGAGATGACCTGTGCCAGCTCCTTTAAAACTCTGGGATGTAATCCATCAGGCCCTGGTGATTTGTGTTCATCAAGATCAGACAGGTGTTCTCTTATTATTATTTTGCTTATTTTAACTTTTATTTCTGGTTTGTCTATTACAGATATGTTTTTGGTGGGTTGAGCTAAAGTTTGTTTTTGCATGAAGACCGATGCAAACAGTTCTGCTTTCTCTCTGTTGCATTTTACTTCCTTGCCGTCTTCTCTCAGTGCACTGATTACTTCCTTGATTTTTTTCTTGCTATTTATATATTGGAAGAAACTTTTAAAATTATCTTTGACTTTTGTTGCAAGTTTTGTTTCTTCTGAGCCTTTACTTTCCTAACTTCGTCTTTGCAGATTCTGGCTATCTGCTGATATTCTGCCTTATTTGTATGTCCATGCTGGTTTCTTCTTGGATTTCTTGTTTTTCTTTCTCAGTAATATTGTGCTGGTCTGGGCTTCTATGATTATACTTTTCAGAGTTTCCCAAGATTCTTGAGTTGTTTTCCCCTTTTTAGGATTTTCATCCATGGAACCTTTCCCAAGTTCTCTCTGAGTTTATTAAAATCAGCTCTTTTAAAATCTAAGACATTATGTTCTATTGTTTATATTTGTGTTATGTTGAATTCTAATAGAACATGGTCATTCTCACCCAATGTTCCTGCAGTTTAGTGGTCCTTTACATAGTGCAACTCCACCTCCTCTTTTTTTTTTTTAAACAAATTTTATTCAATTTTTAACAATTTTTTAAAACAGCTCTTTTCAGTAGACAGCATGTTCCCGGGTCATCACTTTTACATGCAAATATGACAGTAAATCTATATTCATTTTAAACATTTAACTTCACTTCTATTCCATTTTAGCAGACAAAGGATCAAAGAAATGAATCCTAATCTCAAATCTTAATCTCAATCTGTATAGCCCCCCAGTTCATTTCGAGTTAATTGCAAATATATATATATATTTTAAAAACTTCATTTATAAATCTTACAAATAACAATATATTTGCCCATCATATTAAAGATAAAGTTCATCCATATCTATCCTTTAATTATCTTCACATTGTTAATACTCTTTTATCATTTACAGAATTCTTTTGTCCGTCAGATTTGCCCTTTCATCACATATTCTCTCCATAATTCTAAATCATAAATTTTAACACTAAAAAGAATGAGAAAAAAAACCTAGACTTGCCCCCTTTTACTACTTTGAAAGTGACACCTCAGTGGTTAATATAGTAGCATAATCATAATCATTCCCTTTAAAACGAAAGATAGAAAAAAGAAAAAGAAAAAGGAAAAGCTCCCTTACAATATATCTCTAATCGATCGGGTTCTGCAACATATATCCCCCTAAGATTTATTTATGGTTCCAAGATAATAATAAAAATAACTAATCTTGGTTATTGACAAATCTCATTTTTAGGCATTTTCTAAATCATTTCAATTAATTCAATTCATCTAATCATCATTTAGCTTTCTTTTGTAAATAAAAATAAAAATGTGACCTTTTACCAGTAAAATTGTCAGTAACCCTATTGTTTTACACTTTTATAATTACAATATATTCTTATTACCATTTCTTCATGCAGAACCCCCTTTTAAATACGTTAGCCATTATCTCTATGCAAACAAGTTTCTTTCTTTATTATGTAATTCCGTGTCTCTCTATCTTTTGTTCTTGTTTCTTGTTCCTTCTCTCTTTATCCCGCTTATCCCCTCTCTATCCAGTTTGAATCCTCTCTCTCTCTTTACCTTTCTGCTCTCTATCCTTCTGGACCTTTCTAACATGCCTAATTTCATAAATGTTCCCTTTTTAATTACCTTCTTAAGTTTCATTTTTTGACCATCCTCCCTTTTCCCTTTTATTTGTATTAATCTTTGTGTTAGTTGTCTTCTTAAAATGGCTTTTGCTTGTGCTGGCTCCTTCTCCTCCCTATTATCCTGCTCTCCCCTTTCTATCCAGTTTGAATCCCTCTCTCTCTTTACCTTTCTGTTCCTTTCCTTCTGAACCTTTCTAACATGCTTAATTTCAAATGTTCCCTTTTTAGATACTTTCTTAGTTTCCGTTTTTTTAGCCACCCTTCCTTTCCCTTTTATTTGTATTAATCTTTGTATTAATTGTCTTTTTAAGATGGCTTTCTCTTGTGCTGGCTCCACCCTTTCCAAGGCTCCTTCTTCTTTATTCAGCATTTGAATGCCCATATTTTCTGCAACATGCCAAGTTAGTTCAGTCACTTCCTGTAACAGTTCTTTCATACTTTTAAACTCCATTTTTAATTCTTTGGATGACCACCAAAATTTTAATTTTCCTTATTTCTTCTTCTTTAAATTTTCTATGATCCTAACCCAGGTCCAGAGTCTATATCAATATCACCAATTAGTCCGGTAGTCCGTCTTTGTGTATTCAGGCTTTCACTTTCTATGAGTCTTGCGTCTCTTTAAAATGTAACAACTCCAATCCACAAAGGAACAAGATAGTTTCTTACTTCTTTAGCTTCCAATTTTTCTCCACAAAGTGGCACTTTCTGCACAGAGTCTTAACCCTTTCCTTTTATTTTGATATTCAAAGTTTTCCGAGCCCCAAACTTAAGTTCTTACGCTGGCTTCTTCCTTTCCCGGTTCAAGCCCCTTATAGCTGTCAAAAATATTTTACTTATTTTTTCCTTCACTTGGAACTGTGCCGCTTCTGTTTTTTTTTTAAAAACTCATCTTTATCTTAATCCGGGTGCCTTGATCTTACCATCCGATACTCCCGGTTCCTCTGCTGTCGACTTCTCTCTTTCCTCCTGCACCAATCTTAATCCCGTTGAGACCTTCTCTTCGAGGTGGCCATTTTTGACCACCACTTCTTAACGTCTTCGGAGGGAAAAGACCAGACCCAAAAGGGGGGAGATGCGGCTCCCTCACTCTGGCTGGCAGATTTCCCTTTCTCCGCCGCCCTCTGAGGCAGCTTCAGCCCGAACCTTGCAGGATCGGGGCTCTCTGACTAAGAGCCAGGCTGCGGTCGTGGACGATCACAAACCGCCGCCCGTTCTCGAGAAGGCTCAACCCAGAAGTCCTCCACCTCCTCTTTTATGGGGTCTGTTTTTTTAACAGTTTGTATCCTTCTACCAGTATGTTCCAATCCCACCAAGTTTCTGTTATTCCAACTATATCATATCTATCTTCATGTATTAGTAGTTCGAGTTCACCCTGTTTGTTTCCCAGACTTTGTACATTTGTATCAGTGGTGAGATTCTCAAAAAAAATACTACCAATTCTGTGGGTGTGGCTTGGTGGGCATGGCATGGCTTGGTGGGTGTGACTGTGGGCATGGCTTTTGGTCATGTGACTGGGTAGACATGGCTTGGTGGTCATGGGACTGGGTGGTCATGGCTTGGTGTTCATGTGAGTGGGTGGGTGTGGACAACTTAATGTCACTCACGTCAAGGGCTGCCTCACCTGGCCCCTCCCTTTCCAGCCATTCCTTCTAGTGATACTTCTAGTGTCCATGAAGAATCCAGCCTTGGAGCAATTTTGCAAGTTAATGGACATGCATTTGCAGTTTTCTCCATGGCTGGAAATCCTCCCCACCAAGCCTTCATTCCCTCTCACTCCAGGAACTTTACTCACAAGGGGAAGCGATACTTCTAGTGTCCATGAAGAATCCAGCTTTGGAGCAGTTTTGCAGGTTAATGGACTGTTGCTCCGCCCACAGTCACGTGTTTTCAAATGGCTGCTTGAAAATGCATGGCTAGGGCGGAGGAGCAATCCTCCTTTAAACTGGGCTGAGCGAGCATCAGGTGGGCAGGGCAAGCGAGTGAGCAGAAACCGGGCAACCAGGTCGGGGCATGGTCAGCCAGATGTTGCTACTGGCTCGGCGACCCACATTGTTGCTACTGGTTTGCCTGATTAGGTGCAAACCAGCTGAATACTACCTCTGGTGCACATGGTATGGCACTTGCTACTAAATACTTGGTTTTGCTTAATAGCAAGGTTGGTAATCTTACCTGCACAACTATCTATCTAAGTTACATGCACTGATAACCCTATTAATTTTAGATTGCTGGGGACAGAAATGTTCTGTATCAATTGATTCTCTGTCCCCACTGTTCAGTTTAAATGTTTATCCAGAAAATCTGTGAATTTAATGCCAAGCAACTCAGTCCCTTTCTTTGATGGATGCAAACCATCTCTTACGGGTTTTTTTGTACAGTTTTTCATTGGACCAGCTGCAGGCATCATGACTAATAAAACCAAAGCCTTCCCTTTTACACCACTCCTTTAGCCACACATTAAACTCTGCTACATGCTGGCCTTTCCTTTTTTGTTCTTGGTATACTGGTAAAACCTGTGAAAAGATAAGCCTACAACCCATACTACTAAGTTCATACCCCAAGCTCTGGAAGTCTTTCTGCACAGAAAGTACATCCTTTTGGGACAAATCATTTGTACCAAGATGTATAATAGAATCAACATCACAGTGCTTACTGGCATTCTTGACTATCTTAAAGAATATGCCTCTTGTCTCTGCTGGCAGTAGCGCCTGGTAGAAGCCTGACGTCTTTCAAAACCTCCGTATCCTTTCCTAATTCTAAGAAAGGAGGGAAGATAGTAGGCAGTTAAAAATAGCTGCACCTTTTTAGGCTAGAAAATGTGTAATTTAACTAAAACAGTTATTGTTTATTTTGATTTTTTCCCCTCTGTCTCAGCCACAAGAGGGAGCTTCAGTACAAAGAGCATAATGAAATGAAAAATGCTCAGTTACCATAAATAATTACAATCTAATTTTCTAATAGTTTAAATGTTTTAAAACTAATACTAAAAAGTTCATATTTTTCCTCACATACAGTACCATTTGGTTATTTAAATATTATAACATTAAGAATGAACTTTCTCTCTGATCTCCAACTCTTTTAATCTTTTTCATTTAATAAATGCATATTTATTAAGGCCAAAGATTATTATTAGGCCAAAGATTATTTACTATTTTTCCAATATGAACAGGAGGAAAAGTAGCAGAGTAGTATTCAATATAGAAGTCCAGCTTCATTCTTTTGTTTCTGTTTCTTCAGTTTAAAGCATTTCTTATAGGTGAATGGGATGATTTCTCTACATAAATTCAGCAAGCACCTTAAAATTTAGAAATAAATTTGTATTCCTTTATTTTTAACACAATAGCTCACTTCTTCCTCTGGAAATACAATAAAAATGCTCTGCTTTCCATATCTAATCTCTTTTTGTAAATAAATCTTTAAAGCCTTGATAGTTAGTCTTTGTTTAAAAAATCAATTAAGAATTACATTTATATTTTAACCTTGAACAAATAAGACAACTTTATATTTGCTCTTTTTTATCAGTATATAAGTAATTATGAGCTGGAATAGACATGGCAACAGATCAGCCAGTGGGGACTGTTTGGAAACTGAAACATAGTATTTGTTGTATGGGACCATAAGTGACAGTTTGAAGCCTGGGTGTGGTTTAGTCTTACTGAACTGTATATAAGAGTAAGTTTGTGCCTCCTCTGATGTGCCTCCTCTATAACTCTTCTCTCCTATGTAATGACTCTCCCCTGTAATGACTTGCTTCTGAGAATATTGCTTCTGTGTTCCTGATTTTGTATGCTGGCTTCTGCTGTATGGTATTGTATATAAAGAAGTTTCTTATGTAAATGAATCCTGCAGAATTATTTACTTGTGTGCTGGTTGGGTGTGCTGCAAAAAAACTCTGATATTTTTGCTTTTAAAAATGTTGCTCTTTCATCCTTTTAAATAGTGCCCTGAAAGTTTATTTCTTTTCATTTTCTCATTGTCCTTTTAAAATAACTCCTTTATAAGTGTAACATGTCTCTTATGTTAATCTAAAGTAAGAAAGTTGTCCAAGCCACTCTTCTGGTTTATTAATTGTGTGTTCCTTAAGACATCAGCCAGTTAAATTTATAAATCCTGTGTAACATCTTTTTCCATATCATTACATATTGTGATTTGTCATTTTATTTATTTTTATTTATTTATAATTGGACTTGTATGCTGCCCCCTCTCTGAAAGGACTCGGGGAGGCTCACAATTAAAATACAACAATAAATATTTTAAAAAGAATTAAACTTAACAAGCCCAATAACTAAAATTAATTTAAACTAATTTACAAAATCCCACCCAAGAGGTCAGTCCAGCATTAATCCACAATATTGGATTAATGAGCATAATTAAAAAATATTAGAATGTGCAGAAATGGATAGATTAACACTTAAGGAAGAAACTGAATATTTCTTAATGTGGGACTTATTCTATCAATGGCTAGCCAATAAAACAGAAGTTAGAAATATGGAAATATAAGAGAAGGATTAATTTTATAAGGAAGACTTATTAAAGTCTGAACAGCCAGTGTATAGAACAGGGCGGCGCTGGACCATTGGAGAAGTGGAGTGAAGCTGGAGATCAGTAGCCGCCTCTTTCGCAGCACAGAAATCCTCCCCAAATCGGCTGGCTGGTCTTCTCTTTCTCTGCCTGTTTGTTTTGTATGGCCGAGGAGGAGGAGATCATCTGGCCAAAGGGGTGACTGCTGGAGGTGACTCTTTTTCAGTCTCCAGCCACCTTTTCAGCACAGAAATCCACCCAGAATTGGCTGGCTGGTCTCTTCCTCCTTGGAAAAATAGGCAGAGAAGGAGACGACCAGCCAGCCGATTTGGGGAGGATTTCTGCATTGTGAAAGAGGCAGCTACTGATTTCTGGCTTTGCTCCGCTTCTCCAATGGTCTGGTGCCGCTCTGTTTTATGTGCCAGCTGCTCAGATTTGCTGGGCCCAGCACATAGAACAGGGAATGCTTTTTTTGGTGTGGCTGCTGGACTGCAGCCGCACCAAAAAAAGCATGCAGCAGCAACAAGCATCTTGTGACAAGGGGGGTGAGAAGCCCCCGGATATCCGCCCACCCACCTGCTAGCTGGACTGGGCCAGGCTGGGCTGGAAGAGGCACGTCCGCCGGGAGAAGGAAGAAAATGTGCTCTGGGAGGATGGGCTGGCGGGCCGATGTCCCAGGGCTGCTGTACATGCACACTGCATGTGTAGTGGCTGCACACACAGTACACATGTGCAGCAGCCCTGGGACATCTGCCTGAGCTGTGCCATGGCTGCCACATGGTAGGGAAAGCTAGTAGAGCGACCAGGGCAAGTGAGCGACCGGGAGACTGGGTCGGGGACATGGCCAGCCAGGGGTCGCCATTGGTTTGGCAACCCATGCCAAATCACCGCTACCAGTTCGGCCGAACCGGTGCGAACCGGTTGAATACCACCTCTGGTTCAGTTCCAGATTATAAACTCTTATATGTAACACTTTACCTTGTCCTGATTCTATCTCTCTGTTTATTCAGCCTAGAACTGTGATGGCTTTTTTGGCAGCTGCAGCACACTGCTGGCTCATATTTAAGCGATTGTTCATTAGGATTCCAAGATTCCTTTCACAGTTACTACTATTGAGACAGGTACCACTTATACTATATCTGTGCATTTGGTTTTTCTTGCCTAAATGTATAACCTTACTATTTTTAGTGGGCTTGTCTTCAGATTTTTTACCGGAAGACTGATTCCAAAGCAATTCCTAATGGATGCTTTGAAAGTGGTGGATATATTGTACACACAGGGTTATATTATAAAAACTGGTTTGCTTTTTTCTGTTCTAGCTTGATTTATAACTTAACTATGACCAGATCGTGACATTTTTGCTGTTGTAACTGGATTCTTATACTTTCTTATACCAAAAATATAATCAATTTGATTTCTGTTCATTTTTATTTCTGTAGGCTTAATTGGGTGATATTTGTGCACATAGGTGTTGTTTTTGGTTGTATGAAAAAATGTGTTAGCAACCAAGAAAAGTTTAAATTGGCAAAAACTGACAGGTCATTCTACTGCTTCATTTCTGTTTTTTCTGTTTCTGTATTTTATTTCTTTCTCTTTCCAAGTTTGTCAATCTTGCTAGTATATTCTTAAAAATTCAGATGGAATTTAACCATAAAACCAAATGTGTTTGTCTGTTTAGATTTTTTTTAGACACAGTAATAGACAACTCATCCAAGTTCTTATCCAATTCTATTGTTTTAAGTCAAGACAAAATCCTGAGAGTGGTCATCCAAACCAGTGGTTCTTAACCTGGGCAATATCGCCCCCCAGGGGACGATTTTGTTTTTCAGGGGGGCGATGGAACAAAAAGGGGCAATGTGGAGGCGAAGGAATGGAAGGGGGACGATATGGGGGTGATGGAGCAAGATATATTGGGAGAGAGAGAGAGAGAGGGAGAGAGAGAGATCTATATTGGAAGATAGGTAGGTAGGTAGGTAGACAAAAAGACAAACAGTAGGTAGATAGGCAGAAAGGCAGGCAGGCAAACTGACAGACCCTTTGGATGGACGGATGGATGGACGGATGGACAGACGGAAAGAATGCGAGAGTGGCAGCACTTTGGGAAAGCGGTGGCGGCAGCTTTCCCCAACATGCTGCCACATTCGAGGGGCCGGTTCAGGTGCGGTACAACAGTCAATGGGGTGAGCCTGCAGGGCCGGCGCCTCGAACGCCCCCCTGCTGCCTCTTAGCATCCCCAAGGGGGCCGGCAGAGGGGTGCTAAGAGGCGACAGGGGGACGTTTGAGGTGCCGGCCGGCCCAGCAGGTCCACCCATTGACTAGCTCTGTTCCAGAGCTAGCGCCTCCAATGCAGAAGCAGTGTCACGTTATGTGCTGCCACGGCTGCGTTCAATGCGCCGCCTCCCTGCTGCTTCTTAGCGCCCCTCTGCTGGCCCCCTTGGGGACACTAAGAGGTGGCGGGGGGCGTTCAAGGCACCAGCCTTGCAGGCTCACCCATTGACTGTAGCACCGCTCCAGAGCCGGCGCCAAAATGGGTGAAACTGCAGGGCCAGCCGGCGCCTCGAACACCCCCCTGCCGCCTCTTAGCGCCCCTCTGCTGGCCCCCTTGGACTTGGCGATGCTAAGAAGTGGCAGGGGGGCGGTGCGTCGAACGCCGCTGTGGTGGCACATAATGCGCCGCCGCTTCCACTTTGGAGGCGTTGGCTCTGGAGCATTACTACAGTCAATGGGTGAACCTGCAGGGCCGGCACCTCAAACGCCCCCCTGCGCCTCTTAGCGCCCCTCTGCTGGCCCCCTTGGGGATGCTAAGAGGTGGCAGGGGGGCGGTTATGTTGGGGGAGGGGGGCGATGACAACTTCCTCAATGGCTCAAGGGGGCGATTCTTTCAAAAAGGTTAAGAACCACTGATCCAAACAATTATTATGCTGTAGGAAAGTGTTCATTGAAATCAACTGACTATTGCATGACAAAAGCCTTCTTCTTGATTAGCTTTTCTGGTTTGTTTGTTGCTAAAGTCTATTAGATGTTTCTGGTCAGGGTCTACAAGCTACAGTACTGAAGTTGATTGACAATGGAACAAAACATGTGCCTGAGCCTTTAAATGTTTCATGGAATATGTCCTGTGTATCACATCAAAGAAATATTTCAATATAATTTACCTCACAGTATTGCTACTATGAAGATTTAGAAAAGGAAGTGCTATATATGCTGCCTTGAGCCCCTAGATAAAGATGGGATATAACTGTAACACACACATATTACATACACACACACACACACACACACACATATACAGAGAGAGAGAGAGAGAATGGATAAACCAATGAATATTAATAATCATCTAAATAAATTTTTGTTCTGAGTTTCTTGAAAACTAGAAATGCCCCTCTGTGCACTCAGAAAATTCATCTACTATTCACATAAGAATGATCATTTTCCCCTACAGAACTCTGAGTTATTCATTATCTTAAATTTTGTAAAATTGTGTTGAACTCAAAGTTAAACAAAAAGAGTGTGAAGCACTTGCAGTACTCAAAGCAATACTAGGTAATTTCCACCTAATCACATGGAAATTATACATTTGTCATGTTATTAATCTCAGTTTGGTCAACTTTTTCGTATTAGTATTTAATTCCAGTTTGATACAATAAAGAGTATAATAATTACCAATTACCAATTGCTATTATAGAACTTTAATATATAGATCAACAGGTTAAACAGTTATCTTTTTCCAGATTTATATTCCATCAAAATATTTGTATCTCAGGAGAATCGTTTGCACACCTTCCAGCCACCATGTTTCAATATCTTCTTCAGAGTTTTCCTGATATTTTATGTGGGACGTTGGCGAGTCCTATAGACATAAAAAAAAGAAACAAGAATTGTAGATTTAGAAATGAGAGAGAACCATGAATCAACATTAAATCAGTTTTGAAAATACTAATATTAATAGACAATGTCCTATAAAAGCCTACATCAGTATATTGTTCTAGAGTTATTAACTTATTGTATATTTTTTCATTTGTTACCTACCTTATGGCAGGGGTGTCAAACTCGCATCATCACAACAGCATCACATGATTTATTTCCCTTTGCTAAACTGGGCATGGGTGTGGCCAGCATGTAATGCATCCAGCCCGTGGGCTGCGAGTTTGACAGGCCTGCTTTATGAAGTCAGTTACTCCCATCCCCAGAAACAGCATTTGTTCAGAATATGTTCTGATATATAAAAGAATTATAGTTATATAATTCAGATGACTGGAAAAAAAAGTTCATGGTAGAAGAATAAAGGAATGGAAGGAGAGAAACCATTCATTGATCGATTATTCTACAAAAAAACTCTGTGGGAAAACACACAGAACAACTAAAGAAGGGAGTATGAGAAAAATCTTAATGGTCAAGATGGACAAATCTCATTATAACACTTCAAAGTGATATCAAACGATACAAATTAATGCTCAACAGGAATGTAAGAAAGAAAGGCCAATACAGTTTTCTATTACAGATGTTCTCTGATGGATTGGGGTAAAAGAATGGAAAATGATAACAAGAGCATCATATTATTATGACATCAGCTGTTCCCCTATTCTGCAGTAAACAGCCTGGAGTCATTATGTTCCCAAAAGTGGTCTAAGATCAACCACTCTTAAATTCTGTTAATCTTTATTTAGCGCCAACATAGCTCTGATCATTAGTTGAGTAAATTCCTGTGTATGGGCATGAGCAATTAATTGGAACTTAACATGTGGCTTTGAACTTTTGCATCTGAGATGTAGATGTAAAGTATAGATATAGGTATTGTTATAGCTATAAGGCTGCCCCACCAGAGACCAATTCTGGGTGATTTATATTACTGAGAATAAAAAACAATAATAAACAAAGATTGTGTGTATAAATGTGGAGACACTAATTCTAAGCAGTACACAACAAGGGCTGAAGAGCAACACATTGTCCACAAGGGTTGAAGAGCCCCCTACTCAGAAGCCTGGAAAAACAACCAGGTTCTTAAAGACTTCCTCAACACCATTACATCAGAGAGACATGCATCTTAAGAAAAAGACAAATCCAAAATTATTTAGTAGTATTTAAATTAAAAAATGTTTCCTGGCAATTAAAACAGTTGCATTTATACTGCTGTAAAGAAGATCAAAAATTACTTCTTTAAATATTTCTCTTTTTCTTTCTCTTTTTCATCTTTCTTTTACTTTTATCATTTTTCACTTTTTCTTTTAATTTTTCATGATTTTAATCTTTCCTAGATTTGTGTTTCTATAGTTTTTAATCCTGTACCGCTGCATTTGTTTAGAGCAGATTAAGAGATTCAGGTATATAATGTTGATTTACCATTGACAGCAAACCAGACCACCAGCACAGTCTCCTGATTGTTCAGCAGGGAAAGGACATACGGGTCTACAGGAGCCACCACTTTTGAAACAAGCAATGTTAGCAGGATCGCTTTCGCCAGTTGCTGCATAAAAAAAAGATTGGGGAAATACTGTACTATAGAATCTGTATTTATTTATTATTACTAATTATATTTTATTCTTTACATAAATATTACATGTTTCATGATTTACATTCATTTTACAAATAATAAGAAACCCAAAATATTAGAAACACTACTTGAACACTGTTGGCATTGACAAAATCCCTAACAGTCAATAGTAGAAGGCAGCTTTACTTGGAACAGGTTAAAGCCTGTGACAAAACCTTTAATAACATCAAATAACATCTGCCTATCCCCATTGATTGGGAAGGACTTGATAGGTAGATAAAAGTGCCAAATCTAGTCTAAACATTTTGCTTACTATCCAACAAACCAATAATAATAAGATGTTGATAAGGGTGTTGATGCTGTACTAGGAAGTAATGTGAGCTAGATTCAAGCCCATTCTCACCTATGGAAATTGGATGGCTGTATAGAAACTGCTAGTGGAGATGACAGTATATTGGCTCATTTATTTAAAATCCTAAAAGCTGTTAAAGTGCTGCACTCCAGCACTCCAGTATTCCAGCAAATTTGGAATACTTAACAATGGGCATGGAAAAGGTCAGTTTACATTCCAATCCCAAAGAAGGACAATGTCAAAGAATATTCAAACTACTGTGCAATAGTGCTCATTTGACAAACTAGCAAGGTCCCTCTAAAATCCTATATGCTAAACCCAAATTATACTTCTGGTAAGTGGGTAAACAATACAATACAATAGTTCACATGTTGTTTTAACAACATGTGAACTACCCACTTACCAGAAGTATAACTTGGGTTTTGAAGAGCAGAGGAACTAGAGATCAAATTAATAACATTCACTGGATTATGGAGAAACCATCTACTTGATCACGCTAAAGCCTTTGATTGTATAGATTGCAAAAGTGTGGCAAGTTCTTAAAGAGACAGAATTGCCAAACCACCTTACCTATCTCCTGGGAAACCTGTATGCAGGTCAAGAAGCAACAGTTAGAACTGGACATGGACCAATCAATTGGTTCAAAATAAGGAAAGGAGTACTATATATTGTCTATATATTGTCACTGTTTAACTTAGGCCTTGGTGGCTCAGGCTGTTAAATGCCTGCATTTAAGTTCCAGCTGTCTACAATTACTGTAGGCTCGAATCCCACCAGGCTCAAGGTTGACTCAGCCTTCCATCCTCTCGGGGTAGGTAAATTGAGGACCCAAGATTGTTGGGGGCAATAAGCTGACTTTGTAAAAATGCCACTTAGTAATAAGCAGGCATATACAATGGAATGAAGGCTATTGCTGAGCACACTGGGTTGTATCCCAAAAATTGTAAGCCGCCCTGAGTCTTCAGAGAAGGGTGGCATATAAATGTAATTAAAAAAAAAAAACTTGTATGCAGAGTGCACCATGAAAAATACTGGGCTAAATGACTCACAAACCGGAATTAAGATTGCCAGGAGAAATATCCACAATCTCAGATATGCAGATGATCCTACTCCAGTGGCAGAAAGTGAAGAGGGTAATGAGGGTGAAAGAGGAGTGTGCAAAAGTTGGCTTGAAACTAACATTAAAAGCTAAGGTCATAGCATCTGCTTCTATTACTTCCTGGCAAGTAGAAGGGGAAGAAATGGAAGCAGTGACAGATTTTATTTTCTTAGACTCTAAGATCAATTCAGATGGCAACTGCAGCCATGAAATTAAAAGACTCTTGTTCCTTGGGAGGAAAGCTATGGCAAACCTAGCCAGCATATTAAAAAGCATAGGTATCACTTTGCCAACAAAGGTTTGCAGAGTCAAAGCTATAGCTTTCCCAACAGTAATATATGGCTGTGAGAGTTGAATTATAAAGACGGTAGAGCACGCAACAATTGGTGCTTTCAAATTGTGATTTTGGAGAAGTCTCTTGGATTATAAGGAGATCAAATCAGTCAATCCTAAAGGAAATCAACCTTCATTATTCTTTGGAAGGACAGATACTGAATTTGAAGGTCAAATACTTTGGCCACCAAATGAGAAGAGAGAACTCATGGGAAAGGTGGAAGGCAAAAGGAGAAGGGGACAGCAGCGGATGACATGGTTAGATAGTGTCACTGACATTATGAACATGAATTTGAGCAAACTGTGAGATAATGGAGCATAGATGGGCTTGGTATGCTATAATTCAAGGGGTTGGACACACCTTAGCAACTGAACAACAACAAGAAGATATGCTTACATTTATTTCATTAACTTAAAATAGATACCCCTTACATAGGAGGATAAAACTTGGGAAATCAGGAGGCAAATTTCAGATTTACTGAAAAAAAACATGTTAAACAATATAGCATTTATTTATTTATTATTTATTTATTTTATTAGACTTGTATGCCTCCCTCTCTCCCTAAGGACTCAGGGTGGCGAACAATAAAAAACCCAATACAAATTACAATAAAAAACCATTAAACAGATACAAGCCTAATCAGTGTTATAAAATTTAAAAAGAATTAAAACAAAGACTAAAAAACCAACCCACACCCCCAAAGTCAGTCCAGACCGGCCTGTTGAAACAACCAGGTCTTCAGGTCCCGGCGGAAGGAGCGGAGATCAGGGGCCAAACGGAGGTCTGCGGGGAGTTGGTTCCATAGGGCAGGTGCCCCCACAGAGAAGGCCCTACCCCTGGGCACCGCCAGTCGACAATGCCTAACCGACGGTACCCCAAGGAGGCCCTGCCTATGGGAGTGTACCAGGTGATTGGAATGTGATGCTGGCAGGAGGCATTCCCGCAAGTACCCTGGACCCAAGCCATGTAGGACTTTGTAAGTTGTTACTAACATTTAATAGTAGATCAACTAAAGTAAATGTAAATGTGTTAGGGGGATCATGTAAACCTGTCTTTTATAATAATGCTATGAATTCTCTTAGCAGTTTGCCCTTTTTTAAAAAAAAAAAACCTTTTTCTGTTTCTCCAATCATATCTGAGAGGAATATTTTTGGAAAAATAATAACCTAAAATAATATTTTGTGAGTGTATCTTCAGAAATTAATTTTGAAAGATTTACAAATGAGTCTTCCCATAGGTATAATAATGCTTAACAATACAAGTTTTCCTACTTTTCAGGAGATATCAATGCTTTATACTAATGGATTTGGCACGTCCAATAAATCAGACCCATTTTGTAATTAAGCAGAACAAATCTTTGTTCAGAGACCAGCCTCAAGATTAAAGATACACTCACAAAATAAGATAACAATAGCACTTAGCAATAGACTTGTATACTGCTTTGCAGTGCTTTACAGCCCTCTCTAGGCAGTTTACAGAGTCATCATATTACCCACAACAATCTGGATCCTCATTTTACCCACCTCAGAAGGATGGAAAGCTGAGTCAACCTTAAGCCTGGTGAGCTTTGAACAGCCAAATTGCAGGCAGCTGGCAGTCAGCAGAAGTAGCCTCCAGTACTGCACTCTAACCACTGCACCCCCATGGTTCAAGATATTATTTTATCTTATTTATTATGTTTCCAACCATATATCTCTCAGATATCATGGGAGAAAAAGAAAAAGGATTTTTTTTAAAAAAGGGCAAACTACTAAGACAAGCCATGGCATTATCTTACCTTTTGTAGATTGAAAGACCCTTAATGCTCTTTGACTAGTGATCAATACCAAAAATAAAATATGTAAAGAGTCATTGTGAAAAGCATTTGAGATTGGTTTCAAGTATATTTCTCCTCTAGACCATCTAGAGAAGAAATTTAGTTCTCTCCTTACCTGTGACTGCCTGGTGGGAAAACAAGAAGATGGCAACAAGGAGGAGAAAAGCCTTCATGGCTGAAGCTCAGAGCAACCAGTTCAAGAGGCAGGAGACTCTAAGTTGGGTGAAGTGGGACCGAGCAGCTCTTTGCTGGGGCTATTTATGAAGCTTTAAGGAGCACAAGGGTCAAAGGTGGCTTAATTGTTGGCAACCTGAGGCAACCTGAGGGAATAACAATATCACAATTACTTTGGCATTTTTTTTAAAAAAATCTACCTTCTGGTGGGCTGTTTCCTGAAAGGATTCAGGATTGGAGGAGAAAAGAGGTGGTTTAAAAATTGCCTTCCTGAGTTTCAGAACAAAGTTTAGTCAGTTAAGCATTTCCTCTCCAGCAAAGATTCAAATGCAAGATGTAAATGTCATTCCTTTGCCCTTGCTGTTATTTGGCATTGAAAGATGTAATCCTTCTATACATCAGATTCTAGATATTAAAACAGCAATCATAGCAGATATCCACTTTTTTTGTAGATGTGTGTACATACATGCCACATATTTGAAAAATTAAGTACTATATAACCTATTTATGAATGCTCTACTCTCATTGACATTTACTACCTCCCCACACAAAAAGTATAACAATATGAGATTGCAGCTTGCTAGATGAACTTGTAAGAATTATGTTAAATAAATTCCTTTATATTTACAACAATTTTCTCCATTTAGTTCTGTTGCCTTGAGTACCACACAAGTCCAAGGTTTATGAAATCACCCAAGAACTGAATGTTGAAACCAAGATGATAAGAATTAAAAATATTCAACTCAAAACCAGAATGAATAAATAAAAAAACCACAGCAGTGTTAAAACATTCTGGTGCAGAATGCGGCCGCACGGGTTGTGATGGGAGTTTCCTGATACTCCCATGTTATGCCCCTCCTGCGCGAGCTGCATTGGTTGCCGGTTGCCCTCCGGGTGAGATTCAAGGTATTGGTATTAACATTCAAAGTCCTACATGGCTTGGGTCCGGGGTATCCGGGAGCCTCTCCTGCTGACATCGAACGCTGATCGCCCTGTGCGTGTGCACAGACGGGGACTCCTCGGGGTGCCGTCTGCAAGACAGTGTCATCTGGCGGTGCCCCGGGGGAGGGCCTACTCTGTAGCGGCTCCCGCCTTGTGGAATCAACTACCCTTGGAGCTCTGTTTGGCTCCTGATCTCCGCTCCTTCCGCCATGATCTGAAAACTTGGCTATTTGAGCAGGCCGGGCTGGACTGACCTCTGGGGGGGGGGTGTTAAATTTTAAAGTGAGTTTTAGATGTTGAGCTTGTTGGTTTAATTCTTTTTAAAATTATTTATTGTTGGTATTTTAGTTGTGAGCCGCCCCGAGTCCTTTGGGAGAGGGGGCGGCATACAAGTCCAAATAAAATAAAATAAATAAAAATAAAAACATATTTTACTGCCTACCTAAGCATGATTTGAAGTACAGGTAATCAAATCTCATTTTTGTAATAGGTGTGCTGTCTCAGAGGACAAGAAGGATACTTTGTTTCTCCTTTTTGGGGCGTACGACAAAGTCTGTAATATGTTGACAGGTTCATACAGGAACTATTTTAGCTCTTAGGCCTTTCCCCATGGTCAGTTAAAAGGATGAGAAGCTATACCATAAAACAATATATACAGTGCCCATTGCCAATCCCTAATCTGCACTATTACTTCTGTTCCAATTTGCAGGTGAATGCTGGTATCCTTATTTCAACTGAGCAAGACATGTTAAGCAAAGTAATTGGAAAAGGCTACGACATTACTTCCTCAAATGTTACTAGCAATCAAAATGTTACTAGCAATCAAGGAAATCAGTAAGAATGGGCAGTGAAAGGAGTTGCCAAGTTTTAAGAGATGGCATGATTAAAGATTACCTATTTTCATGGCAAAGCATGGCATGGCAAAATAAAAGAAGATGAGTCTAAGCATCTGTTTCACAAGTTTGGAAAGATAGCTAGATTCATATTTTTAAGCTTTTCCACTAAGGAGTTTTCAGATTGATCGCTCTTTTAAGCCCACTGAACAAACCTGTGGAGATATGGAAAGGTGCTAATCCTTGTTCATAGAACAAGTAATTATACTCTCTGAAAAACATGTATCTCAGGTAGTCTACAAATAGCTGTTATATAGACATAGTAATTTGTAAAAAAAATTATTCAAGAGAGTGCACTTCTCTTAATTTTGGACCACTTTTGAAGGCTACTGAATAACTATGAGGTAAGGTTTTTTCCCAAACAACTATGGTTTCTGGCTTTCAGGAGAGCATGGCTTTTTCCACAACTGGCACTTTCTATGAGATGAGGAGAAAAAGTGAACGACAGTGGAGGACAATACCTGAAGATCAGCAGGATGTCCCTGCAGCAGCCTGAAGTGATTTGGATCTGCCCCTCTATAGGTCACCTGATTTGCTCACCAAATGCATAGGTGATGAAGTGAATTAAAAATGTAGCATCATGAAACCACCATTAGTTGCTCAAGGGGGAAACTTCTTTACTTTACAGCTAAGGACCATGTAAAACTGTCTTATGCATGGGTTCAGGATAAGATGAAAGCAGTGTCAAGAGCAGTGAAACAGGCAGGGAATGTTTATAAGGTGAACATAGATGCAAGTGAGGAATATCCCTTATTCATTTAAGGTTTCAGAAGCTAGTACAACTGTTTTGAAGGGCAAAGGCCAGCTCTGCTCCTTGGGTAGGAACATTTCTGCCTGAACTGCCTGATTTCACTACCAGGTTGGACCTTGAAATATTCAAGATATTTGGTTCTTTGTGACTTTAACCTGCACCTGGGTTATCTTGAATCTGGAAAGCTTAGGGGTTCATGGCCATTATGAAACAATGGACATGACCCAATTATAGAAGGCCTGACATTTATTTATTTATTTATTTTATTAATTGATTTCTAAGCGCCCCATCTCCCTGAGGACTCAAGGCGTACAATAATAAAAAACAGTACAGAATATACAATTAAAAAGAAATTAAATAAGAAACCCAATTTGCAGTCTAAAACAATAAAAACAATCATTTAAAACTCTCATCCCCCTCCCAGTCCAGGTCAACGAGTTGGAACAACCATGTTTTTAAGCCCCGACAGAAAGAGTAGAGGTCAGAGGCCACCTGAAGCTCCAGGGGCAGTTGGTTCCATAGGGTGGGTGCTCCCACAGAGAAGGCCCTACCCCTGGGGTCGCCAGCTGACATTGTCTGGCTGACAGAACCCCAAGGAGGCCCTGTCTGTGAGAGAGCACAGGATGATGGGAAACAGTTGCTGGCAGCAGGGTCTCCCATAAATAGGGAGGGACACCTACTGGTTCTAGTCATTTGTTGGTTTCTTAGTTATCACCAGAATAATTAGGATACCCAACTGAGATTTTAAACATTTGAAAGTTAAAGTGCTGAATGTCTTAAAGCTTTAGTTTACTATTTTAAAAGAAAAAATCATTATACAAACTGTAAACCTTCTCAAGGAAAATATTTTTAAGGAAAAAAAATAAGGAAATGTAAAGGTGGTGCATTCTTGTTTTTTCCCCCCTCAATATTTTATAGGCCATTCCAACTCTATCTTGACACAAGTCAGCAAACAAAGGGTTATTTTTTTTATCCTGTTCCTTTTGCCTCTGAAATATTTCATCATCCAACTTTATAACAATAATTAATCCTAAACCACATGTAGACACCGTCATGCTGGGCATAGTCACCAGCCTCATTTAATGTCCCACAAAGTAAATCTTTAATTCAAAGTTATCAATTCATCAGCATTTCTCAGACCTATTATAATTTTTTTAGAGGCTTGTGGGTTGATCCCACAAAATTCTTCCTATTGGAGAGAAATAAGGGAGGGATAATTTGTAATCTTTTAACCTGGGCTATATAGTAGCAGAAATATAATGAGGGCAGAGAGTTTAGTAAAATTCCAACCAAGATGCAGAGCATTATCTGCAATTCCTGAGTCTTTGAAATAGTTGAAGCTATTGAGGGACAAACATAAAAGAAAATTCAATAATCCAATCTAGCTAAAAGTCACATTTTAGGCAGAACTACCCTAACAAGGAGAAAGTTTTTGGTTTTCTTTTTAGCCTGATAATTTTTAATTACTCAATAATTATATTATTTTTATATCATTGGAGAGTTTTTTTTTCTTTCCAGTTCTTTGGTGCAATACTTCTAGATCATGGTTTAGCAGTCAAAGCTGGGTGGTATCAAAATTGAATAAATAAATTAATAAAGCAGAGTACACCAAAATGATGAATAAAGAAAGGTACATCAAAACCATATTCTCTTGTCTAGGAAATATTGAGCAAACTGAAAATCAGGCGTTTTACACTGACAAAAAATCCCAACCCCTACTAAACTATTGAAATTAACAAATTTGGTTGCAAATTTTGCAACATAATTTGGTGGCTAATAAGAAACAAAACTGATTATCTTTTCTGTACCAAGGGATAATTTTCAAATGGCTTTATCCATGATCCTATTGAGCAAGAAAAATCAGTGTCAGTATTCTGTACAATACATTCAAGGCACCAAGTAACAAGACATTTTTTTTCTCTTTTTAATTTGTTTTTTTCACTAAATATGACAGGATTCAGTAGGAAATGAATAGAGCCTTCAGTTACAGTTCAGCTATTGATGTCTAATGTTGTTTATAAAAAGGTATAATGTCCTTGCAACTAGGTAGGACTAGTTTCTGGAGAAATATGCAAAGCAATGTGTTTTATGGTCCTTTAAAAGCAGAGTTTAAGTTACTCATTAATTTACTTATTTCAAAAGGAAAGTTACAGGTATGGACATCAAGTCTGGGCTGCAAAATCCAGACCACTAATAGATGGTCATTCATCAAAGTCATTCAGAAAATTCCAACCTATATATATATAGGTATATATATATATATATATATATATATATATATATATATACCTATTTGTTTTTGTAGATTTTATGGGATCTTACATGGGATAAGACCCAAATACACCAAGACCTACATATATACCTATATATATATATATATATGTATATGTATATATATATATGCTACATACCTATATATGTAGACCAAAACTAGTAGCTCTAAACTGAACCAAGGTATGGTTGGGTTGGTGAAAAATAATTAATTGAATTCAACATTCCCACAGTTGTGGGACATTGTCCTGTTGCCTTCTGTTGGAGGGATGAAAAAAAGAGTGTTTAAACCTAGCCTTCTAGATAAAATATGTAGATGCAGATATATTCTGGGCTTGTGCTCATCTGGCTGCTGGTAACAGCAGTTTCAACCAATCTGTTTCAACATTGTGACAACAGAGTCCACTACTACTGCCTTGAATAAATGTATATGTGCATGTGAGGGAAAACACTAGTGCTTATCCAGAGGGTACTTAACAATCATGTACTGGCATGATTAGAGAGATTTATGATTATGCATGAATTTGTATCCATATTGTTTTGCTATATGAACTTGCCAAGTTCAGGTGTTAAATCCAGCCTGGTAATCAACAGAGGCACAAGCATGTACTTCATGCCCCCCAAAATGACATTAAACTTCCTTCTCCTCTTGCCTTTCTCATGCTGTCTCCCATTTCCCATCTCTAGGAATAAGATTTCAAAAAATAAAGTGCTTTGGCAGGCTGTTCCCACTAACTGCCCATCAACTCTGGATTTTGACTGGGAGTCTGGCATCAGGATGCCGGCTTGAGCAGTATATTTATTTAATAGCTATTCATGTACTCAATACTAATGTAGATAAACAATTAAAACACATTTTATTGAGACTCTTCCAGTTAACAATAAAACTTAGGCTATCATGCTGTTCTAGGATAATGCATTTTACCTATTATAGATTATCAGAGACAGAAAACATGTCTACACACAAAAATGTGTATATGCTAAACAAAATGTGCCGGAAATTACAAGTCCAAGTGGAAGAAAATGATAAAAGAGATCGTAATTGTTGCTGGCAACACCTTTTAAGTGTCACTTAGCTGCAAACTTTTCAATCTGCAGAGGTGGAATGTTCTGGAAAATATTGAAACATTTTGTTCATACTCTGGACCATGGAAATTTGGCAGTTTTTGTGGAAAGAAATATTTCAAACCAT
This sequence comes from Naja naja, assembly GCA_009733165.1. Taxonomy (NCBI): domain Eukaryota; kingdom Metazoa; phylum Chordata; class Lepidosauria; order Squamata; family Elapidae; genus Naja; species Naja naja. The sequence goes on along the minus strand of CM019148.1, from coordinate 32,864,976 downwards.
AGAATGGCTCATACTGTTCTGGATGGCACACAACTAGAATATCATCAGCCACTTCCTGTTTTACAAGACTTATTCCAAAACACTGGCCTCAGAGCCAGTGGTGGAACTCAGCCGGTTTGTGCCAGTTCGGCCAAACTGTTGTTAATCTTTGTGTAGTTCAGGGAACTGGTTGATCCCACCACTGGCTGGCCCTGGTGGGGAGGCTGCAGGGACATGACTGGGAACTGTGCTGATCACTGGGAGGTGATGAATGGATCAGCCGTGCCAATCAGCTGGAAGGCTGATCAGTCAGTTCAGTCAGTCCATCTAACTTCATGAGATCTTTTTTTCCCAAAGAAATTGGAAGGTCTGACTGAACTTTTAAAAAAAAAAAAAATTTATTCAACATTTTGACAATTAAAAACAAATTTCCACACTTTACAACGTTACTATAGCAGTGTTTACATTGTAAATATCTTCTATTAACATGATATACATCTCTGTATTTGCTTCTTTGTCATCCTAGACATTTTATATATATACATTTTTATTTACATTTATTTACATGTAAACCTTATTGTTTTATGGTATTGCATATATTATCATTTGACGCCTTTGCGTCTTTTTCTTATCCATTTGTACCAAACATCCCATATTTTATAATATTCTCCTTCTTCCTTGTCCTTCAATAGCTTTGTTAATCTGTCCATCTCTGTGCATTCATATACTTTATTAATTATTGTGGTTTCTGGGGGGATCATAGTCTGTTTCCAATTCTGGGTGAAGGAGATTTTAGCAGCCCTTATGATATGAAGCATCAAATATTGGTGTTTTCTATTCATGTTAGGTTCTAGCATACCTAATAAGAAAATTTCTGGTTTAAATTTCATTCTCTGTTTCATTATTTCCTCTAACCATGATCTGATTTTTTGCCAGTATCTCCGTGCATGGGTGCACATCCACCACATATGGAAGTATGTTCCCTGGTTGTATATCCAATATTTAGCTATCATATTTGGGAACATTTTAGCTATTCTCGCTGGGGGATATGTATATATATGTATTATATATATTCTTTTTGTAGGAGACCGACAATGTTAAATTATAATTTACCTGCCAAATACGTTCCCACTCTTCCAAATTAATGCTATGGCCTATATTTTTGGACCAGGTTATCATATTTTCTTTAACAGTTTCCTCTTTCATTTTATAATCCAATAGATAATTATATATTTTGCTAATTATTATTTTTTCCACACCTTGTAACATTTTGTCTAACTCTTGCTGAGTTATATAAAAACCAAATTGTTCTTTGTCTTTTTTATAGCGTGTTTGAACCTGCATATAAGGCCACCATCCTATTTCAATTCCCTGGAATTCTAATTGGTTCTGCATTTTTAATTCCCCCTTTTCATTTAACAGATCTCTATATTTTATCTTTTTATTCAGATCCAAGGCATTGGGATGTATTAATGCTTCCATCGTTGACAACCATAACAGCACCCTCACATAATGGTTCTTTTTTAGTTTCTCCCATATAGACAACGGAGTATTTCTCACCCAATGTCTTTGGAAATAGGTATGGTATTTACTCTTCCCATCCCAAAGAAATGCATGCCAGCCAAGCTGTAGGTCGTAACCCTCTATTGTTAATATCCTTTTATCTGTTAGATTAATCCAATCCTTAATCCATGTGGTTATTGCCACCTGATAATATAGTTCGAAGTCTGGGAGGCCAAATCCACCCTTGCTTCTACTGTCTTATAGTAATTTATATTTTATCCTAGCTTTTTTCTTCTGGCAAATGAATTTCAATATTTTTTTATTTAGATCCTCAAAAAAGGGAGGGGGATGAGAGTTTTAAATGATTGTTTTTATTGTTTTAGACTGCAAATTGGGTTTCTTATTTAATTTCTTTTTAATTGTATATTCTGTACTGTTTTTTATTATTGTACACCGCCCCGAGTCCTCAGGGAGATGGGGCGGCTTAGAAATCCAATTAATAAAATAAATAAATAAATAAATGTCAGGCCTTCTATAATTGGGTCATGTCCATTGTTTCATAATGGCCATGAACCCCTAAGCTTTCCAGATTCAAGATAACCTAGGTGCAGGTTAAAGTCACAAAGAACCAAATATCTTGAATATTTCAAGGTCCAACCTGGTAGTGAAATCAGGCAGTTCAGGCAGAAATGTTCCTACCCAAGGAGCAGAGCTGGTCTTTGCCCTTCAAAACAGTTGTGCTAGCTTCTGAAACCTTAAATGAATAAGGGATATTCGTCACTTGCATCTATGTTCACCTTATAAACATTCCCTGCCTGTTTCACTGCTCTTGACACTGCTTTCATCTTATCCTGAACCCAAAATTAAAACATAGAGTATTCAGATACCAGGTACTCAAGCTCAATGCTTACAAATGTTTTAAATGTGGAGTCAGAAGAAAATAAACAGATTATTCATACAAGAAGGAATATTAAATCAAAAACAAACATCTTATTCTTGTCCTTTAGCTCCCTTATCCTTTATTTTTATCTTGGAATTCTCTCTGCCCCATAGAATATATATATTGTCCAAAGAGTATTTATTCAAGAGATTAATATGCTCTTATGTATCCAAGCTCTTGATATGTTTCAGCAGTAAGCAGAGGGAGGGCCTTCCTGTATTAGCCCCAACCATGTGATTGAAGCCCTGCCTTTTTTCATTTTCATGTGTGTCAGATGGCCTGACTTTAGCTCCCATCAGGAATCTTCCCAATACTATCTAAATTAGCCATGTGCTTATGTGATCAGGAAAGAGAGATATTTGCAAGCTGCTGCTCATGTATAAAGGTTCCACCACAGCAGTGGAGCACTGGGGCAATTGGTAGATGCACTTGATTGTTCATGATGTTGTAGACTAGGATGCTAATGTTCTTTAAGAGAAATCTACCAAAAACCCAGGAATTTCAAAATCATCCTACAATACATTACAACTGCATTCAGTTTGGTGTAGTCTGTTTGGCTACAAATTGGGAGACCATGGATTCTAGTCCCTCCTTAGGCACAAAGCCAGTTGGGTCACTTTCAACAGTCACTTTTTCTCACCCCTAGGAAGAAAGCAGTGGCAAAAACTATTTCTTTAAAAAACCAACTTGTCAGAAAAACTGCAGAGACTCATCCAGGCAATGCCTGGAATGGGAAGAAAACATCCAATCTATGAAAGTTGTAATTAGTGAGCGCTTGTAAAGAACAATTTACTGCCAGAAAAAACTTCTCAATTTTATATGGTTACAAAAAAGACAGATTCATCCTTTTCTTGCAAAAAAAAGAGGCCCACAAAATCATACCATTCCTTTCCTTCATAATGATGGGTGGAAAATCTGGGAAGAAATATATCAGTTTCTGCAGAAACAATGGGCTTCAGTATTCTACTGCTTTAAGTTGAATAAAAAACTAATTGGTAATGAAGGCAAATTTTAAAAATCCATCTTCATATTCATATGTCAGTCCTGTCCATTCTCTTGGTCCTTGGTGCTCTTGTTCCATTTGGACCACATTTACCTTGATATCGATTAGTGTGTTCTCCTCCTCCTTTATCCTACTTGAGCTGTGCTTCTTTTTAAATTAATAATAATAATAATGTGTACTTCATTAACTAAAAGAAAAAACTTCTCAATTTTATATGGTTACAAAAAAGACAGATTCATCCTTTTTCTTGCAAAAAAAGAGGCCCACCACGCACTGTTTATTAATAAAGTTGTAAAAGATACTCTCAAAGTTTTTCTCTTTTTTATTGTTGAACTTGTTAAAAATTGGTCATGGAGGGCAGAGACCAGGTACCAGGGAAGAGGGATTGTTCCTGCCACAGCAGGCAATAATCGATTGGAATGGAGGTGTTGCCTACAATAAAATGAAACTCAATAGTTTAGTTTAGTTTATTGTCATTGCACCTCCTACAATTAAATCAAACACTATCTTCAGTGAACATCATGACCATGAAAATAAACACAAACACACATCCTTCACACTTCACACATTGAACCGAAAACCCACAATACCGCACCAACACTGCACTATACAGTAGAATTCAAAAGAGCTACTGTCCTGGGATAGAAGCTGTTTTTCAGCCCATTTGTGCTTGTTTTTAATATTCTGTACCGTCTGCCAGATGGTAATAGTTCAAAAAAAGGGTGCCCAGGATGAGATGGATCTTTGAGAATATTTTGAACTTTCTTAAGGCAGTGGGAGCTATAAAGCTCTTCCAATGAGGGGAGAGGGAAACCAATGATCTTCTGGGCAATGACATTAACCCTCTGGTGTGTTTTCCTATCTGCCACTGTGCAATTTGCAAACCATACAGAGATGCAGTAAGTTAAGATACTCTCTATGGTGCAGCAGTAGAAGGTCATCAGCAGTTTTTCATTCAGTTGTTGTTTTCTGAGAAGTCTCAGGTAGTATAATCTCTGCTGTGCCAGTTTTGACCAGTTCTGCAACGTGAGCACACCAGATCAGGTCCTCTTTTATGGTAACACCCAGAAACTTAAAAGTGGCCACTTGCTCCCCTCGGTCTCCATTGATAAGCAAGGGCTGGATGTCTGATCTGTTCCTTCTATAGTCCACTATAAGCTCCTTGGTCTTATTGGTGTTGAGGACCAAGTTATTGTCTCCACACCACGAAAGCAACCAGTCCACCTCATCTTGGTAGGCAGACTCATCCACCCTGGAGATGAGTGCCACCAATAGGCAAATTGGACAGGGCTCTTTGAGCCAGCATAAGCCAGAAAGCATTAAAGTTGATGTGCGGTAGAAAAGATTGATGAAAGTCACTTTTCTGGTAAGCTGAGGCCGGTAGGTCAGTGGCCCTACTCATACTGGGGAAAGTTGGTTATGTGAATAAATCATTTGTTACCATGTCATTTCCGAAGTGTAACAATCTATGAAAGAGTATTTATTTATTTATTTATTTATTTATTTATTTATTTATTTATTTATTTATTTATTTGATTTATATCCTGTCTCACTTCCCCCGAAGGGGAACTCGAGGCGGCATACAAAAGGATAAAAACAATTTCTATACAATATAAAAACAAGAAGCTCATTCATACCAATCCAAAACATTAAATGAACTTTGAAAGAATCCTGTTTTGTTCAAACTATTGCTTCTTTTTGAATTAGTTTGATTCAAAGCACACTTTTTAAAAATAAAGGTCCCAGATCAGGAAAGAAACAGCCACCATTTGGGAAGTACAATCTCAACTAATTCATAACAGTAAGGTAATAGAGATGTCTGTGGAGATTCTCTGTCATCCAAATCATGGTTGTCCCATTGGTGCTTTCTAAAAAGGCAACTGGACTTTCTTTGTTTTTTCTCTTGAAGATGTTTCACTTCTCATCCAAGAAGCTTCTTCAAAACTGAAATATATTCAGAAGTGAAGATGCTTCTTGAATGAGAAGTGAAATATATTTAAGAAAAAAACAAACCAAGAAAGTCCAGTTGCTTTTTGAAAGAGCACCTTCGGGTAATAGAGATGGTTTCTTCAACCTGCTACTCTTGTTATAATTGTTAGGTTTGCATGAAGAGACAGACACGGAGTACTTCAAGCTCTTTAGTTTATTAGTGACTACAGCTCAGAACGGACCCAACTGGCTTTGCTGCGGCTGCTACTTATAGCCGGCAGCCGCAGCTGACAGCCAATCAGAGTGCAGGGTTTTCCCGCACTTTTTAAACCAATCATTTCCAACACTTTACAAGAACAATTCAAACTGAACCAATGATTTCAAACCTCCATACATAACACCAATGGGCTGGATGAAATGATAGGATTTGTTATCCAATACATCTAGAAATCATATGAATGGGAAGATCGTAATAAACACTCTCAAATTTGCTTTAAGATCTGTATTTTATTTGAGTTTGTTAGTAACATTTTACAAGACTAAGGAATATTAATAGAAAAAAAAGAGATACCACTCAGTGCAAATGCATAAAGTATTTTTTTTTATGTTCAAACTCTCATGGGTGATTTTCCTAAAATGGGCATGCCTGAAATTGCAGACTTCATAATTTACACTGCTTTGTGGGGGGATGACTTCTTTGATCAAAGAAAAGATATATCCATGTTTATTGATGACTAGAGATCCCTTATGAACTCTTGGCATAAAATGGGGGGAAATGAACTTATAATTTATAGGTTGGATGATTAGACAGGATAGATTCTAGAAAGAAGAGAGACATATTGTAACCATAAAGTAAGAGGCAGTTATATAATTGTACTTATAACGACTGTAAAGAAGATTAGAAGTTACTTGTTTGTTTCTCTTTTCTATCTATTTTCTATCATCTCTGTTTTAGTTCTTTTTCATTTCTTGCACTTTTAGGTTTTTCTTTTCTTTATTTCTTTTTCCTTTTTTCATACTTGAAATTAGTTTATATTAGTTTTTATCTTTCTCTATAAAAATCTTTAGAAATGTTTGAGGGGGAAAAAGCTGGAAGGCACAAGAAACAAATATATGCAAATGAAGCAGGAGGTGCATAATTGTGCAGGTATTTAAATGAAATATATTTTCATGCATATCACAAGGGAATAAATTATACTAGCTCTGTAATTTACCTTTTGTAAGTAAAAATGTAAATTTCTTCCACAGAATTCCAGAAAAGCAAGTAAATCATTAATTTCCCTTCCTTTTTGCCTCCCTTTCTTTAAAATATCCACAAACTTTACTTTTTGATATTACAGCCTATTTCTAAAAAATTACCTAATTATTTCTTAATTTAGGGTTAACTTTCATTTCCAAAATTCTGTGTAGAGAACTCTAGCTGGTTACTTAATATTTTCTGAAACTTGCCCTTAAGTCAAGACATGAATAAATGAAAAGGAGGAGGAGAGGATGGAGAGGAGTGTGAACATTATGTCTGTTTATAGTCCAAACAAATATTTCTTTATTCTTGACTTTGAAGCCGAAGCCACCAATTTCCAAAGCTGGCATGTATTTCTCTTGAATCCAAAAGTGTTGCTTTGTCTACGGTTGAGTTGATTACCACCTTCTCTGGCTATAAGGACTAGAGAGAGAGAGAGAGAGAGAGAGAGAAACCAGTTAATTAAAATAAAGTATTTTTCTTTATCACTTAACTTAAAAGGTAGCTATTCTGTCCACCATCTATTTGCTTTACCATTGTAGTAGTTAATAGAAAGGTCATCTCAGGAGCTGGCTTGTTTTATGTTGCTCTAAAAAAAGAGCAAACTGTATAGAAAGGTTTGGAAGAATATTTGTGCAATATAATAAATGGTAAAAGCAAGAGGCATACACTTGAGGAGGAAGTTGATTTAGCTGACCTTCAAACTTTCTTCTTTGAATTATAATAATTTAATCCGATCTGAAATGCTAATCAAGTGAAGGATTTCAGTAAGAAGCCAAATCAGATATAAGCTACGTTCTGCATAAAGGAATTTTTGGGACAATTTATCTCCTTGAAGTTTTGGAATCATGCGATTCGGAAGTTTCTAAAATTTCCATAACTTTGCTTTAATAGTGCAATATTGGTAGAGAAAACAAACAATTGCTTGCCTTTTATTTGAATATAACCTTACTTAATTTAATTTGTGGTTCTTAACCACAGTAGTTGAAATTAATTATGCTTCCATATTTGCACTTTTCTAAATTTTCAAATGTTTTTTTAAGTATACATTAGGGGGAAAAGCTTACAGATATGAATACTAATAGAAGTTATTTATTTATTTATAATATTTATTTGCTGCTTATCTCAAATCCAACTATTATGGGCAATGTGAAAATTTGAATTTTCTTAAAGAGAATTGTTTACAAAACTTCACCAGATTAGGCAAAACTGAACTCAAAAATACAAATATTAGAATATTTCAAGGAAATGTTCAAGAATCCTTTAAAAAAATCATGTGGAAATAGAACAAAATCAATACATTTCTACAACACACAAAAACCAAACTGAGATAGTTATTTAACTAATCCATTTATAGAGTGTTCTTCCTGTCAAGAAAGAGTATATCCAAGCATCAGGATTTTCTTTTCAAAAAATTTACAATTTTTAAATAGAGGAAGTCTTCGACTTATGACCACTATTGAGCCCAAAATTAATGTTATTAAGTGAGACATTTGTTAAGTGAATTTTGCCCCATTTTACAATCTTTCTTGCTACAGTTAAGTGAATCACTGCAGTGGCTAAGTTAGCAACACAGTTGTTAAGTGAATCTGGCTTCCCCATTTACTTTGCTTGTTAGAAGATCACAAAAGGTGATCACATGACCCTGGGACATTGCAATTGTCATAAATATGAGTCAGTTGCCAAGCATCCAAATTTTGATCATGTGACTATGAGGAAGCTGTAATGGTCGTAAGTGTGAAAAATTGTGATTTTTTTTTAAGTGCCATTGTAATTTTGAAAGGCCACTAAATGAACTGTTGTAAGTCACGGAATACCTGTAGTAGTTATAAAACAGCAAACAGAAATATTTTGAACAACCAGAGCTACAGTGAATCCCTGCAACTAGAAATTGATTTTAATTTGGATTTTTTAAAATTTTAATTATGCGAATACAACACGATTCATCCAACTTATCCTTGTTATACATAAATACATTTTAGTTCATCATTTATAATCTCCTTATTAAAATATTAATTACTAATTAATCTAATCATAACTACTAGTATTTCAACCTTGTCTTCTATTATATAACCATTTATAAAATTTATTCCATGTTTTATAATATTCAGACTCTCCTTTGTCTTTTATTTCTAAAGTTAACCTATCAGATTCTACACATGCCATAATTTTTCTTATTATTTCTGTTTCTGAAGATATAATTTCATTTTTCCAATATTGTGCATATAATATTCCAGCCACAGTCAATACATGTACTATTAGATATATTATTTCTTTTTTTAATTTTTTCTGATATTATTTCAAGAAGAAAAAATTCTGGTTTAAATGGAATAGATTCTCCCACCATTTGTTCTATCCATGTTTGGATCAGCCTCCAATATTTTTTTGCAGCATTGCAAGTCCACCACATGTGGAAAAAATGTGCCAGGTGTATCTTTAGATTTCCAACCATTTGGAGATATATTTTTAAACATTTTAGAAAATCTTGCTGGCGGAAGATGCCACTTGTAAAACATCTTATAAAGATTTTCTTTATAGCCAAAGTTATTTTCTTATTTGTGGTCCAAATTTTTTTACCAATTAGCCAATTCAATATTATAACCAAAATTTTTTGCCCATGCCACCATTGTTTCTTTAACATTGTTTCTTTAATGTGGACTTTGACTCCGGCCAGGCAGTTTCTTTCTCAGCTCAACCACCCTTACAGGGTTATAGTTTGAGGAATATAAGAGAAGGAAGGTATGTTGTATAAGTTTGGTGTCTTAAGTTATTTGTAAAAACAATAAAGGCAGGAAACAAATAAATTGAATTAATAAATAAAGAATGAAAGAAAGAAATGCACACAAAAGAAGGACCCGGAAGCGGACAGGTTTTTAAGAAATCTTATTAAGGTACAGGATAACAAATCGTCATGAACACTTAAATCAGCGAGACTGATTTCTGAGAAGATATTTTGAATTATTTCCTTATTTCACACACACACATACATACACACACCTTCCATTAATTACCTGAAGAACAGAGTGTTAGGAAAAATAAGATAAAACAATTCAAAGGACAAAAGGCACAGTTAGGCTGTATATGCACAGTCCTGAACTCAAGAGTGGAAAGCCATATCCTGTAAAGTCAAGCAATGTTGGTGTCAACTTGGACTCTGTTCAAGGGCCATAACAGAAAAGGTCCCATCTTGTGGCATACATAAAACCTATCTATTAACAGTCAAAACTCCTGGATTTACTTGGTCCTTTTCATAATGGATAAATATAATGTCTTTTGACTTACGATTTACAGCAAAGCAGGGTTCCCCACTGACATGTCCCTCCAGTATGTACAGTCTGTCCAGGGCAGTTGTAGCGTTTACAGAATCCATGGTCCTGATTTCTGCATTCTAAGGTGTCAGGGGCAGGCTGAGAACTTCCTGTCACAATCAACAACAACAACAACAACAAAAATGAGTTTACATTGGAGGCTTCCCTATTCATCTTTCTCTTAGAAGTTTTGTTTGGAGAACTTGCAGAGGGGAAGCTAAGATGAGAGGACAGTGGGGGACTACTGGTCTAGGTAACCTGGCATTAGATTTCCTGTTGTCACTGAGATACTTCAAACCACTGTTTCTCAGGGTGCTGTGCATCAATTCTATTGTTTTTTTTGGGGGGGGGATTCCTGCCCAGTTGGAGGGATGCAAAGCTCCCTGACAGAACAATAAACTTTGTAGCTTCATTTCCCTTTTTAAAATGATGGGCATCATCAAAGCAAATCAGTCTTCTGAAGTTTTTTAAAAGCCACAGGCCAAAGAGGTTCATGAAATTCAGATTTCTTGAAATTAGGCTTTCTGGCAGGCTCCCAACTTTCTTAACCTTTGTAAATTGTTCAAGTACTTCATCAGGATAATCCGAGTAACCTGGGCACAATATTACCTGCAGGTTATGACAACACTGAAGTCAATATGCTGATTAACATGCCATTCAAAAGTGAAAAAAAGAATAACATGATTAGAAATAAGTAAAGCACTTTGCTGTTATCTGATGGTAGTCCTATTAATTTTGATTTATTTATTACAATAAATAATATAATTATAAACATTTTTTTAAAAAAATTGAGGTGAGTCTTTTAAAAAGTTATCAAATAATTCTAATTATCAATTAGTCAAAAGCTTACAATAATCTATGGTGGTTCGGTAAGATGTTATACTGGTCCATGAAGCAGCTGGGTATTTATTTTAATATTTTTATTTGCTAGTTTAGGCACTTTCAAGGGAACCAAGAATCCTATAGTTCTATTGGTTTCTTCTTTCTCTTTGATGTATCCCCTTCCTTTATCTTCTCATTCATTTCAAATGTTACATTTGCCTTGCCTCCAGAAGTGGTGGATGCTCTCAATATTGGAAGTTTTTAGGAAAAGAATGGACAACCATTTGTCTGAAATGATATAGGGTCTCCTGCCTGGGAAGGGTTTAGAGTAAAGATTTTCAAGGTCTCTTCCAACTTCGTTATCCTGTTATTTAATTTTGAAGCAAATGTTAATTATACTGCTTGTTACATTAATATTCAAAACTGTAATTAATATTGATAGAATATCCACGTATCTACTCTCTTGTAATTATTCTAAGGCATCTATATGACAGAATATTAAGAATCTCAATATATTATATAAATATTGCTATATTGAAAAAATATACTGTACTAAAATGGAGGAAATGGCCAGTTTTGATAGCCTGTATGGGTAGATTTAATAATATGTTAAAAGCTGAACTATTTCTTTATTAATACTTTATGAATATACCTCTATTTTCTTCAAAAGCCATTCATTTAATTACTATTTTGTAATATTTTTATATTTGCAATGTTATATTTTATTGTACTTTACCATATCTTTTAGCTGTTATTCTTTACCAATAAAATAATTATATTCTTAAAAAAATAGCTGTCAGTTCTAGGGCAAAGATCTCATGTCTTCCTGCATAAAGAGCTGTCCATATTAATTCTACTTTGTAAATGCTAGTTATCAAAATCCATACTCATTAAAAATGTGAGAGTTGCTCTATTTGCAGTATTTAATTTAATGTAAATATTTTAATCTGTACCTCTTTTAATTTCCCCCGTCTCTTACCTGGAATAATTTGACTGAAGAACAAGAGAGCAGCAAACAAAAGGAAAAGGGTCTTCATGACTGATGGCTGATGTTCTCCAGATGTGTTACACTCTAAGCTGCGTGAAGTTCTTTAGGAGAAGAAGGGGATCTGTCTATATAAGACATTCAGAGCACTATGACATCATGAAAGTTGAGAAAAACCTTAATCATTAATATATTTTGGGAAACCCAATTTATTCCATTTCTAAATACAAGGGCAGTATTGCAAAATGTCCCTTGGCAAGTCTGATGTAATGTACCAATTCCTCTTGACCATGGAATACAGCCAGGCAAATGAGGTAACGTTCATCAGATACAGAAGGCTACTTTTGCAAAATAGTTGTGATGCCAGAGAAAGGTCACACCGCCTCAACTAAGCTAGCCTTGAATAAAATTGAGACAGAAGTTATCATTATTAAGCTGGAGAAATGCATAGTGAGGTCAAAGACTGTAGGAGTATAATCTGATGACCCAGAACTGAGTGCAGCCACAGAAAGTCTTAAATAATTTATGATCCCTAACCACTCCTTAGGCTGCCACTGAATTGCATTTTCAAGGTGATAAGAAATCTGCAATATGTGAGGAATTATTACATTAACTGATACATAGAATTCAACTCCCAAATTTCATCAGCCAGCATAGACTGATTCCCCTACATTGATGCATGAAAGGAGCTTCTTTTTACATTCATGTGAAGAGCTCCTGTCCACCTTCAACCATACCCACTCCCAGACACTGAGCGAGTACAATCAGTGAAAGGATTCCATTGCACTCATCTGGTGGCTTGCCTTCTACTTTCATTCCTATGTATAATTTTGTAAAGAATTTAAAAAAATCTTGCCACTTTGCCATTTTACCATCATAGTTGAATAGTGTGATATCAGATGCTGGAATACAGGCCACATACAGCCCACAACTACCTATCTTCCATGTCTGAGTTGATAAAATATTATCTTCCAGCTTTCTTCAATCATTTGTGCTTCCTGGAATGACCTTATATTATACAGTTTCTTAAAGATTAATGTCTAATCTCGATCCACTTCCATGCAGGGGTAGGATTCAATTTTTTTAACAACCGGTTCTGTGGGCGTGGCTTAGTTGGTGGGTGTGGCTTGGTGGTCATGTTACTGGTGGGCATGGCCAACTCGAGGGTGCTTCTCCTCGCCTGGCTTCTCATGACTGTGAGGATGCTGCAATGGTCGTAAGTGTGAAAAATGGTCATAAGTCACTTTTCAGGGCCATTGTAACTTTGAATGGTCACTAAATGAACTGTTGTAAGTCAAGGATTACCTGTACAAAAATACAAAAAGGTTCCTTGCTTTCAAAAAGCTGCCCTAAATACCAATCATTAGATTAAAAATACCTGCAAGCTGGAGTTGTAAGTCAGGCAGGGCGCCAGAGCTCCTTGAGGTATGAAAATAGTTAAAATGTAGTGATAACTATCAGCAGCCAACTGTTGCTCATAAAGTGAAACCCAGAGGTCATTTAAGCTCTCCAGAAAGAGCACACCCAGGAAAAGCAATCCTAAGAACCATTTGCACCACTTAAAGATACTAGCTGGTCTCACTCACCTCACAAGATATCTTAAGGAAATCATCCAGATTTAAGGAAAGGTCACATGCTCCCCAGAAAGGCAGTAAAAAAATCAGTGCCAAGCTTGCATCCTGCCTCTTGGATGTACACCCCAAAAGGACAGTGCCAGATACCACTAAAGCAGTGAAGGAAGACCCCCTTCCCAGATAGAAAAAGAAACCATGAGGCAGGAAAAAATTCAAACACAATACAAATAATTAAATCACAATAATAGCTGTTGCTTGTTAAACCAATTACCAGAACAAATAGACACAGAAACTAACCAGATTTCTCAACCCAGTTTATTTTGAAGAACAGAGATGAACCTTTTTTCTTCCAAACAAAGCTGAATAGAGAAAATTGTCCCATCAATAAACACAGAATTAAAATGTCACCAAGGACAGAATTAAGCTTCACTAAAAACCAGTTTTAGACCAAAACTCAGAAAGGGTTTATAAACTCACGTTTGAATGTCAATCTTTCTAGCTAGCCAAGAAGCCTTGCTGAATGTCACTCATCTTGGTTCCTTGTCATTAAAAGCTCCTTTCCAGTTATTCAATTATTTCTTCAAAGTGCTGATTGTTGCATGTGGCTGGAAGTATATCCAGGGGAGTATCTCCTCCCAACAGCAGTGTAAAAAGCTTAAAATAACCCTTCCCCTTTAAGAAAGTAAAAAATAAAACTCCTTCAGAGACAGTAACTCTAGGCATACTGCCAAGAATGTAATAAGGGTGGAAAAAAACAAAAGGAGATTTCTTCTAACTAGCGGTTCTCCAAACTGCTTAGAAAGTTAACAAGAGGTTCTATAGAACCAGTCAGAACCAGTAGAATCCCACCCCTGCTTCCATGAGAATATTTGCTCCTGGTGCAGTTATGAAGCAAGCTCTGAAGCATCAAATCCTCAAGGAAATAGTATTTACTACTACAATCACTAGTGCTAACAAATGGTAACAACTACTCAAATACATCTTACAGTAACATCCTGGGGAAAAAAACATTAATGTATATCCTCAAATTTTCTGAGCTAAGGTTCCCAACAGTTTTCTTAAAACTGAACTTAAAACTAATAAGTGGATTCCTTTCCACCTCCCACTTCCTCAGAGAGAACTTCATTCTGGTTACTATTTATCCTGCTGTGGATCTACTGGGAATGAAACAACTAAATTATAGCATTGTTCTTTTTTTTTTACTGAAGGTAAAATCAGATCCCATTAGAAGTATGTACTAATGGTTCTGTTTGGAGTTTCTTGACAGAGAAGCCTAGCCAGTGATTTTGGCAAGAACCATATGAGGTGTAGTCTTGGCTTATAAAATGAGATAGAATTGCAGACAGAATTGATTGTATTCTGAATTCCCACATCACATTATTCTCTTGTACAGAATGAGCAAGCTGCATTCACTCAGGCGAGCAAATTAAAGCAGCCCTCCCAAGTTTTACCAATTACCAAAGAGCTTATTGAGAAAGTAGGGAGGAAGAGATTTTCTCATCTCCAGATCACCTAGGCCTGGAAGTCATGCAGGAAAGGCATTGAGAAAGGCTGACCCACAAATATCTGGACTTCTTCTCTACTCCTGCAGAGCCATGCTTATCCCAGAATATTGCAAAGGAGATACTGTCAGGGGTGGGATTCTACCGGTTCTGTCCACTTCTGTAGAACCGGTTGCTCTGAAGAGCAGCAAACAGAGAGCATACATAGAACTGGTTCTATGTTTGCTGCTGCTTTGGCCCACCTGCCCGCCCAGGCTCTTACCTGACCTTAATTTCCTGCATTTTCAACTGCAGCTGCTTTGTGTGACACAGCTGTGGTTGAAAAAGCAGGAAAAAAGGGCTTTTCCAACTGCTGCACACTTGCACACAGCGCTGCTCAGCTGTCTGGGCAGCTCAGCAGGTCATAAATTGCATTCACGTGACTTGCGCGAGTCGTGCACAACACAGAGCAACAGAACCGGTAGTTATACCGGTCGGATCCCATCCCTGGATATTGTTCCCATATACCGGAAGATGTGTGACCAATACAGCTGTGTTTCTCTTATACACAGTGTAGCTGACTCACCCAATATGGGAATCCATAATGCGACTTACTGAAATTGGTTTTGGTTTTACATATTCTATGAGTTAGTTAATTTGGTTATTCAAGAAACTTTGGTTAAACAAAGTATGATTAATAATTCCTGGCTATAACTCTGACCTCAGTTAGGATGAACCATTCCATCTCAGTCTTCTTGGTTGAGAAATTTCTTGCATAAGTATATCTATGGCAATATGTTATTTTTCCAAACATATTTTGGAGGTAGCTTTTTCCCTCATCCTGTTTTCCTATTTTATTATTGCTAAATTGTACTTGGTCTCTAGAAGACCAGGAATATTTTCAAAGTCAATTTTTAGAGATGAGTCAGTTCAAACCCAATGTTCCATGGCTCCTGTTCCCTGTCCACCCCCGCAAAAAGGCAGTTGATGTGTTT
Organism: Naja naja; assembly: GCA_009733165.1. Lineage (NCBI taxonomy): Eukaryota > Metazoa > Chordata > Lepidosauria > Squamata > Elapidae > Naja > Naja naja. Next base: position 32,849,217 of record CM019148.1, on the reverse strand, counting down.
TTTATCAGCTCTTTGAGGCCAAACCGCAGAAGGAAGCATTGAGTGTAAATTGCATTTCCCAATAGCTCTTTTAAAAAATATATTTTTGCTTATTTTTTAATTACTGGGGCTACAGTCTACCCAATTTCTGTTCTGCCCTATAAAGACTAATGAATTCTCCATATCCAAAACTTAAATAAGCACAAACCATTCCTCTTCATTTTTCCTTATCCAACTTCATTTACTGATTAACTGGACTAGAGAAAAGGCAGTCAAAACTGTGAAATGCAGGAGAAATGCAGGCCTTGGATGTCATGACTGCAAGACATCTCTGATATGATAATGCCTGTCAAAATTCTCAACATTTTAAGAACAAGTTAAAATAAATTGTTAGATAAATTGAATCTGGCATTTTGGTATTTCTCACCCCCACTTCTTTCACATTATGTGTATGAAAAAAAATGTGTTTGATTTTATAAAAGAAGAAATTAATTGGGTGGAAATCTTACCCACCTGTACCAGTCTAGCAAAGCTGTACTGCAATATTCTAGATGACCAATAGAGGGGATCAAAAAGTTAAAATTTGCTTGTATCATCCTGACTTCACAGTAGCTATAAATGTTCTAACACGGGAAGGACCACATTATTCATGCTTGCCATCAATAGGTTTAAGATGAGCAAACTTTAAAAGAAAGAAAGAGAGAAACAATAATCCAAATATCATGCAAAATATTAGTTTGTTTGTTTATCAAGGTTCTATGCTGCCCATCTCACCAAAAGCAACTCTAGGAGGCTTATAAATATTGACTGAATTGCAGGATAAAACATTAAAACAATAAATAAGGGCCTTACATTTAAAAAATCAATTAGAATAAAACAAGCAAGGTGGAGAGGGTGGAAGGGTGTGGGGTGTTTTCTACTCCATCAGCCACTTCCAACTTGCCACATTGGTGCCCCAGGCTAATTGACACAACCATGCCTTCATGGCCTTTTGGAAGGTCAAAAGGATGTGGCACCAAGAAAAACAAAAGAAGTACCAAAGAAGATAACAGATAACAGATAATTAGATTTGGAAGGGACCTTATAGGTCATCTAATCCAACCCCCTGCCCAAGCAGGAGACCCTACACCATTTCTGACAAATGGCAGTCCAGGATCAATTTGCAAAGAGGAAGGGGTTAGAGTGTGGTGACCAGACGTCCCGCTTTTGGCGGGACAGTCCCGAGTTTTCACAATTTTGTCCCGCGTCCCGCGGGGTTTTTAAAAAGTCCCGATTTTTCAGAAAGAATGCCCTAAAGTTCCAACTTCAGGGTGGGGCTTGTCATTGCAGGCTCTGGGCTGACCCTGCCTGAGAGCAGCTGCAGCTGCAAGCGGAGAGAGAGAGAGAGAGAGAGAGGGAATGTGCACGTTGCGTGTGTTAGTGTCAGGGAGGGATGCATGTCGTTGTCTTCTCTGGCCCAGGGTGGCTTCCTTCCGCAAAAGCGCCGCGCTCTCCAGAGGGGCGAGGGGGAGGAGCGGTTGTTTGCTGTGTAGTGAAGGCAGCGGCGGCGGAAGAAGCCCGGGGAACGCTCCTCGCTGCGAGAGAGAAAGAGGGGGGGGGGGAGAGCAGAGCAGGCCCGGCCTTGCGGCCTGAGCAGGCTTTGTTTCCCGCTGCTTGGGTGGCTTCGCCGGGACCGGCTGCTGCTCCCTCCTGAGGCTGCGGAGGTAAAACCGTGCTGGGTGGGAGTCTCCTGGGAATGAGTGGGAGAGGCCGCCTCCGAATCTTTACCTAAATCTATCTGTCTGTGTGTGTGTATGTGTGTGAGAGGGGAGAGAGAGAGAGAGAGAATTCATAAAATCCCTCCCCTTCAGCCATTCTTCCCTTTCCTTCAACCTGGCATTTCTGCCACTGCATGTTTTTTTATTTGTGCCGGAGGCTCTTTTTTTCAAGGTGGCTTGCCCGTGTCTTTTTTAAGGGAGGGGAAGGAGGGAGGTTCTGCCTTAAGCAAGAACTGTTTCATATATAGACCGAAATTTTAATCAAGAACACCTCCCCGTCAATGGTGTCCCGCTTTACCAATGTTAAAATCTGGTCACCTTAGGTTAGAGTCAAGTTCTATCTCTTCCTTGCTGTTACTTAAAATTCTTTACTTATTTGTTATCTGTTTGTCCTCATTCAGGATAGTTCAAGAGCTTCACCTATTGTTTCTTTAAAATAATGTCTGAGTTCTATTACAAATAAATTAAAATTCTTCCCTCTTTATCCTCTTCCTTCCCTTTTTCTTCTTCATAGATAAATATTTTTTCTTAAAGCATTTGATCCATTTCTGTCATATCCTGTTCTATCAGACTTGTCTTTTGAAAGTCTGAATATTCTCCAGCATCATTACAATATTTTCCTTTGTATAAGAAGGGAAAGTAACACATTATTTTAGCTTGTATTTTATGTCCCTTTCCAAATGTAAGAGAAATTTGGTTGCCAGAATGATACATCTATTCCAAATGTGTTCCTTCATTCCTTCATTTTGTCGAAATCTTAAAGGTAAAATATAAAAGGCTAGTGTTTACTGACTCTTTCCTACCAGACTTGGGGAAATTTCCAGGTTTGCCACTGAACATGCCCCACTGTTTTCTTATTGCAGCTTCTCTCTTGAACAGCTTGCTACTTTACTGTCCTGTGTGACTGGCACATGAAATACAGCTGCTTGTGTGATATTTTTGTCTTTTCCAATTCCTACCAGCTCTTGGAAAATCCTAGAACATGATTTGCAAGCTGTACTTTCTGAGACTGAAATAGAAGAAAATTGAGCAGGGTTTACCCTAGTCAAAAACAGTTATCAGCATCTTAACCATCAACAACAGGCAGCACTGTCACACTTAACGTCTTCTGTTGTAGGAATGCTGTGCTCTTGGTTAAATATTAGCCATTACTTAGACACAGCTATGAAGAAGTATTGCTTCTTTTACATTACTCTTGCCTTGCCTTTATTTATGCAGGTAAGTAGCTGTTTCAGTTCTACATAAAATTATTCCAAGCAAACTACTCCTCATTTTCCCCCTTTCTTACAATCACAGGCAAATCTTAGGATTTCAAAGACTGCTTTGAATATTTACATGTGTTATAAAGACAAAAGGGTTATGGGGAACAAAACTTCAAGATAGTTTGTAGAGATTCTATCAGCTTTGGAAGCCATATTAACACCTGAAATTTCCACACTGCCACATTCCTGTGCCTGGGAAATTAGGAGGGGGGATTTTTAGAGTGTTAGTAGTTAGACATAATAGCATTCTTCTTTTCAGTCATCATGTTATTCCTGCACCTGGAGGAGGAATGGTTGAAGGGATGTCTCAAGTTGGGACAGATGGTGATTGGACCATGTGATAGAATGATGGGTGCAGGGGTTGGGTTTTGATTTTTGATTTACTGAGGGGAAACCCAGAACTCTCAGGTTCATTTTTGCAGATGTGCCAGTACGACTTTTTCAATAAAAAGAAACTTTGAGAAAATGCCTGTGTCAGAGTTGTTGATTGGGATCTGGTTTTGCTGGAACGCTGACATTAACCCGAATCTCTAAATTATCAAGCAGCACCCTGAAAGGGGGCTGTCCAGGGTGCTGTACCCCAGTACTGACCTGCTCATCATGTGGTGCAAAGATTCAGCAAAGATGGAGGAGAAAGAGGAAATTGCAGAAGGAGCCATTGGGACAGATACCGGAGAGCTGATCAAGACCCTGTATTCTCCTTCTGAAGATGTGGTGCGAACCATTGAAGCTGCAGAGATGGCACAAAGGATTGGAACTTGGCCCAAGGAGATGGATTCCTGCAAAAGTTACCAGTCTGATTCAACTCAAGAGATGGAACTGGAGGAGAGGCCACCTGAATATCATTCTGACTCCAGCCCAGTGAAACCAGCACTTGATCTGGAGTGGATAGATGTTAGAGCACTGTGGTCTGACTGCTCCGGGACTGGAACCTGTTGTCTCCATCTTGGAGTCAATCGTTGACAGGTCTCCTGGAGAATTTTGAGAGACTCAAAGTGGGAAGTTATGTTCAGAGGTCACAACCTTCTTAACTGAGATGGACCTTAATGCAACCCACATTCACTTTTCCTAATCCAGGACTTGGCAGTGGAGCTAGCATTGCGTCAGCCTCTTTCTTCTCAGCCAGAGATGACAGAGGAATCGGTTCAGGACAGCAGGGCCAAGGCATAGATGGGAGACCACAGATGCAACTGGTGTTTAGAATGCTTCAACCTCTAGCTGCTTCAACTTATCAACCTGCCTTCATGCTACCACCCCCCCCACGGATTGTATTCCCCCTGGCTGGGGCTTCTATCCTGGTCATGAGTAGGTTGAGTGCCAGTGGATGCCACCATTATTTCCTGGACAACCATGGGCTCAATTCATCCCAATGGTCCCACCCCAACAGTGGGGTCTGATCCAGCCACTGGGTGTAATACCCCCTTGCAACTCAACAAGCAATGCAACTGCAGGTCCCTGCCCCACCGCAGCTGCAATCCAGCCACCAGCTGCAGCACCACAACAGATTCATGCTCAACTGCTGGCCATGTCCCGCTGCCCGTTGCAGCGCCCACAGCTGCTGCCCACAGCAGCGCACCAGCCCGGCTGCTAGCTACCATACATCAGCAAATCCCTGCCCCACTACCAGACACTGCACAGCAGCAGGTCCCTGCCCCACAGTCAGCCGCCATGGCTGTTCCACCAACTGGTCAGCCTGCACCCCCAGCTAGGCCACCGCCACTGGGATTTAGGGTGATGTTTCATGGAAAACCTGCAAAACTGACTTATTTCCTCAGCAGTCCAATATGAAATGGATCGTGATCTAGTTTCGGCTATTTCAGAAGGCATGAATGAAGGGGATGCTTTTGACTGGATAGCTCAGCTACACAATCAGGAGGTTGCGGAACTGAATGATGCTGATGGATTCATTGAGTTGCTCCAGGCCAGATTCGAAGACCCCGTCCGAGTCAATGAGAATGATGCCACAATAAAAGTGATGAAACAAGGTAAATCGACCCATAAAAGACTTTGTATGGGATTTTAGATGGGTCACAGGGAATCTTGGACATTGGCCCAACAGAATCCTTCTGCACTATTTTAAAGAAGCCATTGATCAGGAAGTCAGAACAGCCTGTGGTATTCGAGGGATACCAGAGTGGCTGCAAGACTGGTATACCATGTCTACAGCCCTGGATAGAGAAATTCACTCACATCACAGACCCTCATCCGAAAAGGCCTCAAGGAGAGCTTTGGCCAGACATTCTTTGACTAAGCCTGTGGATGCCACTCCTGTGTAGCCTACAGGAGTCATCAAATGCTATTGTTGTTGGTCAAGTGGGTCATCGGGCTTCCGAATGCCTGGCTTCTGAACCACCACACAGAAGAGAGCGAGGAACCTCTGGCCAAAGAAGCTCCTCCCAGAGAGGCTAGCAAGGAAAATGACCCAATGGTGAGTGCAGCCATACTCCTTTACGCAGTTAAAGTGAAGTTATCAGTGCCTGAGACTGGGGAACAAGGAGAATTAGAAGCAGTGATGGATACAGGCTGTACCTGGTGTTTAATTGGTCTCCCAATCATTAAACAATTAGGAATAAAAACTAGAAACCTAAAATGGCCAATCAGATTTGAACATGTGGATAGAACTTTGATTGGTGGGACCTTGGCCACCTGAATTACAGAACTGATTAGAATCGAGATGGGAAGACATTGTGAGCTTATACGATTTGTAGTTGCCCAAAAAATGTCAGAATCTGTTATATTGGGCCTTGTGTGGCTAGACAAATGGGCCCCTACTATTAAATGGAAGGATGAATACCCAAAAAATCATCATTGGCATTGGCCTGCTGCCCCCTGTCCCTCCTAAAAAGAGACTGCCGATTAATAGAGGCCAGCCGCCAGAAACAGCAGCTACCATTTCAGACTCTCCTCCAGATGAGCCTCCTATTTCTAAAGAATATAGAGACTTAGCCAAGGCATTTAGTGAGAAGGAATGCAATATCTTCCCCACACATCAAGCCACTGATTGTGCCATTGAATTAGAACCTGGAGCAAAATTGCAAAAACCGAAGATGTACTCCATGATGCCTGCTGAAATGACTTGAGTTGAGGAAGTACATCAATACCAATTTAGCCAGAGGGTTCATCAAGACAGCAAAATCTAAAGTGGAAGCCCAGGTATTATTTAAAGAGAAGAAAGATGGGGGGCTTAGATTATGCATGGATTTTAGGGGGGGGGTGAATGGGGTGTGCATACAAAACACATACCCCCTACCCCTAATGAAGGACTTGCTGAATCACCTGTCAAAAGGCTAGCCCAAGCTAGACCTAAGGGAAGCCTATTACCGAGTCCACATAAAACAGGGAGATGAGTGGAAAACTGCATTTCACTGCCTGCTGGGGAACTTCCAATTCCGAGTCATGCCTTTTGGACTCCAAGGGCCCCCTGCTGTGTTTATGCAGCTGATCAATGAAGTGCTTCATAAGCACCTGTAATAAGAGAGTTCTAGTTTACCTGAGTGACATTCTTATATTTAGCAAGACTCTGGAAGAGCATGTTAAATTAGTCAGACAAGTACTGAAAAAACTTCTATCTGCCAAACTTTACATGAAGCTATCAAAATGCGAATTCCGTAAGGAGTCTTTGGATTACCTGAGCTACCGAGTCTCAAAACAGGAGATTGAAATGGACTATGGAAAGGTGAAGGCTGTATTAGATAGGCAACCCCCATGAACATGTAAGCAACTTCAAAGCTTCCTGGGTTTTGCAAATTTTTATAGGCAATTCCTTTTTTCCTTCACAGAGGTAGTGGTCCCTTTAACAGAGTTACTGAAAACTGATCCTTCTCCGACCAAACTGAAACCTAGCCAACCTCTCACTTGGACAATGGACTGTCAAAATTCCTTTGAGACTTTAAAGCACCTTTTCATGATGGAGCCTATCCTCCAACATCCTGATCCAAATAAACCCTTCGTAGTCCAAGCCAATGCCAGTGACATGGCTGTAGTGGCTGTGCTACTTCAAAGAAACTTTTAAAACGAGCTGATGCCTTGTGCTTATGTGTCAAAAATGTTGACTAACATCAAATGCAGATGGGCAGTTTGGGAAAAGGAGTTTTTGTTGTGCAATGGACTCTCCTATCTTTGAGACATTTTCTGGAGGGAGTTAGGAAGAGTTCTGGGTTTTCCTTTATGTGCCTGTAATAAAAGGAAACTTTGAGAAAATGCCTGTCTCAGAGTTTTTAATTGGAGTTGGGTTTTTCTGGAACCCTAACATTAATTTCCCTTAGTAATTCAAAAATCAAAATCCAACCCCTACACCCATCAGTCCATCACTTGTCCAATCACCAACCATCCCAACTTGAGACATCCCTTCAACCATTCCTCCTCCAGGTGCAGAAATAACATGACCTTGACTGAAAATAAGAATGCTATTATGTCTAACTACCAACACTCTAAAAATCCCCCCTACTTTCCTAGGCACAGGAATGTGGCAGTGTGGAAGCTTCTGGTACTAATATGGCTTCCAAAGCTGACATCTGGTTTGTGGTGTGTTCCTACGCACGCTCCCGTTTCAGCACTCAGTGCCAAAAAGGTTAGCCACCACTGTCCTAGAGCAGCAGTTGCCAACAGGTGGGCCGCGGCCCACTGGTGGTCTGTGAGAAAATGTTGGTGGTCTGCAGAGAAATGTCACCCCCAGAGCACCCCCAAAGCAATTAATCCAGGCTGTGCAGGAACACAAGGCTTTGCAGCCCACATGACCCTCAGGAACTCTCCCCACCCACTCACTCCTTAGCTTGCAAACTAAATTTCCTGCTAAGTTGCTATTTTTCCTTTTTCTGACCATCAGTTGTTCTGTTGTGCCAGCAGATTTAGATTAGCTAGAAAACAGGAAATCATTGGGTTTCTTGCTTTCTAGCTAATCTTTAGTTCTTCGGCTCTGCTTTTAAGCAGAGTCGAACCTCCCTTAGGACTGAAGGTTCTATTTTTCAGTTGCAGACTCAGATAGCCAATGGCAGAAACACAGATCTCTCTAAGTGAATCTGTGATTCTGTGAGCAACTCAATCTGCCTGCCTGCTTTGCCTGATTTTGGGTAAAAGATGCTCTTTTTCTTAATAAAAATTTCAATATTTACATACATTATGTGTTGTGAGTTAATTTTGTGAGTTTGCTTGCTAGCAAATTTTATGAGTTTGCTTGCAAGCAAATTTTATGTGACAGACTCAGCTAGTCGATGGCAGATAGATAGATCTCTGGATGAATCTGTGATTCTGTGAGCAACTCAATCTGCCTGCCTGTTTTGTCTAATTTTGTGTAAAAGTTGCTCTTTTTTTATAAAAAATTCAATATTTATATAAATATTTATAATATTTACACACAAGCCATGCCCAGCCAGTCACATGATCACCAAGCCACACCTACAAATTAGGCCACGCCCACAGAACTGGTTAAGAAATTTGAATCCCACCCCTGTCTCTGTGTGTTTGTTTGTGGGTGTGTGAGAGAGAGAGGGGGAGGGAGGGAGAGAGGGAGGGAGAGAGAGAGGTTTGATCAGGTCTCCCTCTCTCTCTCTCTCTCTTTCTCTCTCTCCCTCTCTCTCTCTCCACCAATGTCAGCAAGCCACCATCAGTCAAAATTCATATTAGTGGTCCCCAGAATTTAAAATTATGAGTTTGGTGGTCCCTGAGTTCCAAAAGGTTGGTGACCCCTGTCCTAGAGCATATATTTATCGCATGAATGAGAGGGAGGGAGAATGCTGTCTAATGTGTGCATGCATGGACACTCAACTATAAATGAGGAATATTCAGAGAAAACATGTGCAGTCACATTCTTTCCCTACCCTAAATAGAATGGAGAAAATGAACAGTTATTTTGCTATGAGAAAAAAATGACTAAAATCAGTGTTTTGCATTTTGCCTCATCATGATCTAGTAAAAAAAAAAAGATGTCTGAGACTTTTGAAAGCAGTACAGAAACTTTCTGAGTCTACAGAATCACAGTTTACTATACAATGAACTAAGAGTGTATCTTGTATAATACAGGTGAGGCCTAAAGTAACTGAACATATATTGCTTGAGATTTGAGATTTTAGAGAAAGAGAAACTGCAGCTTGATTTTTTAAACTATTTAATTGCTTTTGTAACTCCTATACCTATTACTCTTATTCCTATTACAAGAAGGAATGGTAGATATAGTAACATTTGTGACAGTGGATAAACTGAAGGATCTGCTCAGAAAAGATTTGTACATTTCAAGGAATATGTAGAAATGGGGATAGCATACTTGGTATTTGAAATTTATGAATAAGGATGTGAAAAAGGCTTGCTTGAGGAAAGTTCTGAAGAAATTTAAAAGCAATATGTTATTGTTCATTCTCTAAAGGCAGAAGGCAGAACAAGCCACAATGGGTGGAAACCAATCAAAGAGAACCAATCTAGAAATAAGGAGACATTTCTTGACAGAAATTTATTCATTTATTATTTATTTATTTTTTATTTTTTGGACTTATATGCTGCCCCATCTCCGAAGACTCCGGGTGGCTCACAACTAAAAACAGCAACAATAAATAATTAAAAAGAGATTAAACCAATTTGCAAGCCCAAAAAATTACAAAACTAAAATTACTATAATTAAAATATTATAAAAATCCCATCCCCCCCCCCAGGGAGGGGTCACAGCCCGGATTGGTGAAACAACTAGGTCTTCAAATCATGGCGGAAGGTTCAATACCATCGACCATGGTATCCTATTGCGGCATCTAGGGGGGCTGGGAGTGGGAGGCACTGTGTTGCAGTGGTTTGCCTCCTTCCTCTCGGGACGCTCGCAATCGGTGTTGGCAGGGGGGCAGAGGTTGACGCCAAGGGCTCTCACTTGTGGGGTCCCCAAGGGGTCGGTCCTCTCGCCCCTCCTGTTCAACATCTATATGAAACGGCTGGGCGAGATCATCCGTGGCTTTGGGGTGAAGTATCATCAATACGCTGATGATACGCAGTTATACATCTCCACCCCAGGCCACATCAGTGATGCCCTCTCCGTGATGTCCCGTTGTCTGGATGCGGTATGGATCTGGATGGAAACATGCTTCAGCTCAATCCGGCTAAGACAGAGTGGTTGTGCATACAGACATCTCGGCCCAGCCAGGAGATTCCATCTTTGGTCACGGGGGGAGAGGTGTTGCCCCCCATAGATAGGCCATGGAATCTGGGGGTCCTCCTGGACTCACGGCTCAGGTTAGAGGAGCAGGTGGGAGCCGTGGCCAGCGGGGCCTTTGCCCAGGTCCGGCTGGTTCGCCAGTTACGCCCATACCTGGACCGAGATGCCCTGCACACGGTCACTCAGGCACTTGTCACCTCTCGGCTCAACTACTGCAATGCTCTCTATCTAGGACTGCCCTTGCATACCATCTGGAGGCTTCAGCTGGTGCAAAATGCGGCTGCGTGGGTTGTGATGGGAGCTTCCCGGTACTCCCATGTTACACCCCTCCTGCGTGGCCTGCATTGGTTGCTGGTTGCCCTCTGAATGAGATTCAAGGTTTTGGTATTGACATTCAAAGTCCTACGAGACATGGGTCCGGGCTACCTACAGGAACATCTACTGCCGGCATCGAATACCAACCGCCCTGTACGAGCTCATAGGCAGGGGCTCCTCGGTGTGCCATCTGCAACCCAGTGTCGTTTGGCGGTGATGTGGGGGAGGGCCTACTCTGTGGCGGCTCCCGCTCTGTGGAACCAACTACCTCTGGGGCTCCGCCTGGCCCCTGACCTCCGCACTTTCTGCCACGACTTGAAAACCTGGTTGTTTGAGCAGGCTGCACTGTGCTGACTCCTCGTGGGGGGGGGGTCATTTTTATATTTAATCATAATGGGTTTTAGTTTAATTTGGCTTGGTTAGTTTAATTCTATTTTAGATAACTAATTTATTGTACTGGTTTTAATTGTGAGCCGCCCCGAGTCCTTTTTGGGAGAGGGGGTGGCATACAAGTCAAATAAATAGATAGATAGATAGATAGATAGATAGATAGATAGATAGATAGATAGATAGAACGAACAATTAATCAGTGGAAAGGCTTGCCTTCAGAAATTGTGGGTACTCAACGCTGAAGGTTTTTAAGAAGAGATTAGACAACCATTTGTCTGAAATGGTATAGGGTCTCCTGCTTGAGTAGGGGGGTTGACTAGAAGTCCTCCGAGGTCCCTTCCAACTCTGTTGTTCTGTATATACAAAATTAATTCTTTTACTCAACAGCATTCTCTCCTGAGGGTGTGCTACAGAATACTATAATGGTCATAACAGAAGGCTTCAGATTAGCATCTCACAACCTTGGCAATGGTAAAATGTCTGGACCTCAACTCCCAGAATTCTCAGATTCTGGGAATTGAAGTCCAGGCATCTTAAAGTTTCTAAGGTTGAGAAACACTATATAAATTCCCACAAGAGAAGTGGTCCTTTTTCAGTGGATTATCTATTATAACCGGTCTTTAGCAGCCTCTTGTCATCCAATACCATGTTGGCTATTAGCTTTTTGTTCTAAAACCTCTAGACTCCAGGCTTAAAAAGGCTGAAGCAAGTTAAACAAAATATTATAGTGAAGCAATATTATACTGAAGCAATTTGCCTCTGAATGCTGACCATTGTGTGTATTCAAGGAGCAAAAAAAACAATTTTTCAAGTCTGGCCATATGGCTTCTTACAGGAACCTGCATAGCCCAATGTTTATTTGAGTAGCTGGAGCAGTTTATTAGAATTAAAATTTAGTCAGCAGACCTTTCAATCAAAACTAAAAACAGAAAGTGTAAACAAATGAGCAAACTCACAAGGAAAATCAATCATGCAATTCACAACTAAGGAACATTCACAGTCTGATATCCACAATATTGTTTGCTGCCATTTAATTTGATGTATCTCAAGTATTTAGCTACTTGTACAGTTGTTCCCTTGTCAAAACCAGAGATAAATTATACAGTGCAGGAGTCTCATTCCTATCTAGGACTAAGATCAAAAGCAAGGTGACCTTTTTTTCTAATTTTGTCACACATTGCTGTCAGCTTTGGAAGCCACTGCCACATACCCTGGGAGAGTGGAGGGGGGGAGGTCATTTCAATTAAGTAGCTCTACATAGACAAAATAAAATTATTTTGTTAGTCTAAGGTCATTTAGTATGGCACAGGATGAACTAAGGATCTTACTTTTGGATGGATCATGATTGGGCCACGTGATGTGATGATGACCAAGGGGGGATGGATTTGTATTTTGAGAAATTGTGGAAAGCCGAAAAAACGTTTAGATTCGGGTTTCCACAGATGTGCCAGGTGCTATTCTAATAAAGGTACTTTTGAGATATGTTTGTCTCAGAGTTACTGATTGGAATGGAGGTTTGCTGGAATGCTGACATTAACCCGAATCTACCATGAACTCCAGCACCCCAAAAGGGGGCTGTCAGTGGTGCTGAGCACCAGCACTGATTCCAAAAATAGAGCAGTGCAAAGACTCAGCAAAGATGGAAGAAGATACTGAAGGGGCTATGGGGCTGGACACCAGAGGACTAATTGAAGCTCCTAGCCCCCGTTCTGAGGAGGTGATGCAGGCGCTAGAAGCTACAGAGGAGAGACAGAGGTTAGGAGCCCGGTCCAAGAAGACTGACTCATGGAGAAGCTGCCAGATGGAGTTGAAACCAGGAATGGGATCAGAGGAGAAGCTGTCTGAATGGCTCTCTTTCTCAAGCCCTCTACGAACGGCCCATGAAACAGAGTAGAGAAGTGGGGGGACATTGGGATCAGACACCTCCCAAGACTGCAACCTGTGGCCTCCATCCCGAAGCCAGTCATTGGCAGGAATCCTAGAACAACTCCAGCAACTTAAGGTGGAAAGTTATGTCTCACAGCCACAACCTCTCCCGATAAGCTGGATCTTAACACAGCCCACTTTACTTTCCCTAGTCCAAAAAGGGAAGGGGGAATCAAGGTGGCATCGGTTGGAGAGCCCCTACTAAACAGCCCAGGCTGGCAAGCTTGAGTTCCAGAGGAGAGACCACCAATGCAGCTGACATTGGGTACATTACAAACCCCAAGCCCTCCCCCTCCACAACCAGAAAGGAGATTACCCCCTGCAGAGAGTATTCCTCAAGGGTTGGGATTTTATCCTGGTCAAGAGTGGGTCCAATGCCAGTGGATGCCAGCACCCATTGCACCACCTGGTCCGGGAACACCCTGCCCCCAAAGAGAATCAGCAATCCCTTCTCAGCAAAGGGATCTGCACAGGTAGCAGATGGCAGCCACCCCCCTCTTCCCATCATGGGGAAGAAGGCAACAAACGGCCTCTTCATGGCAGGTGCCCAATCAGCCACCTCTCGGAGCAACCCTGAATAGGCCCTTCTTCCAGAGAGCCCCAACCAGCTGGGCCTTGGAGTACCCCTTCAAGGTTCATACGTTTCTCATTAGGCTCCATTCATTCCAGCTCAACCCGCAGTTGCTATGGCAATCCCACCTCCCCCCCTTAGACCAGACCAGATGGCTTTTAAAGCAACATTTGATGGATGATGCAAACATTTTGCTTATTTCCTCACTCAAATCTAGTCCCACATAGATCAGTTTGGAGCCCAATATGCAACAGATTGCCATCTGGTCACTGCAATAACAGATGGGATGAATGAGGGGGATGCTTATGATTGGGTGGCTCAATTACCATCAAGTGGGAAGACAGATACTGAAAAATCATAACTGGGGTTGGCCCACTGTCCCCCTTCCTCCCACAAAGAAACTGCCACCCAACAAAAATCCTCAACCTGAAGCAGCAGCCGCTGCTTCAGACTCTCCTCCAGTGCGCCCCAAGTCCCCAAACAATACAGGGACTTGGCTGAGGTGTTCAGCAAAGAGAAATGCAATGTTTTACCTCCCCATCAAGCCACTGATTGTGCCACAGAATTAGAACCTGGGGCAAAACTGCCAAAACCAAAGATGTATTCCATGACACCAGCTGAAATGACTGAGTTGAGAAAATACATCGATAACAATTTGGACAGTGGTTTCATTGAACCTGCCAAATCTAGGTTGGCTGCCCCAGTGCTATTCAAAGAAAAAAAAAGATGGTGATCTAAGATTATGAGTCGATCTTAGGGGCATGAATGTGGTAAGCATAAAAAACATGTACCCCCTCACCCTCATGAAGGACTTATTAAATCACCTGTCTAAAGGCTAGGTCTTCACCAAACTAGAATTGAGAGAAGCTTACTACAGAGTCCACATAAAGGAGGGAGACAAATGGAAAACTGCTTTCAACTCCCCTCTGGGTAGTTTCCAATTCTGAGTCATGCCTTTCGGACTCCACGGGCCCCCCACAGTACTTATGCAACTCATCAATGAAGTCTTACATCCACACCTGTACCAAGGGGTCCTCGTCTGTCTGACTGACATTCTTATATTCAGCAAAACCATCGAAGAACATGTCAAATTGGTCAGACAAGTGCTGAAAAAACTTTTATCTGCTAAGTTATATGTAAAGCTGTCAAAATGCGAATTCCACAAAGAGTCGCTGGATTACATAGGCTACCGAGTATCCAACCAGGGAATTGAGATGGACCCTGGAAAAGTGAGAGCAGTGCTAGACTGGCAGCTCCCCAAAACATATAAACAACTTCAAAGCTTTTTGGGTTTTGCCAATTTCTATAGACAATTTATTCCTTCTTTTGCTGAGGTCACCCTCCCTTTAACAGAGTTATTGAAAACTGGGCCTTCCCCAACCAAACTGAAGTCCAATCAATCCCTTGCTTGGACAATGGACTGTCAGAAACCTTTTGAAACTTTAAAATGCTTATTTGCCGCTGAGCCCATTCTCCAGCACCCAGACCTGACCAGGCCTTTCATAGTCCAAGCTGATGTTAGTGATGTGGCTGTTGCAGCCATTCTTCTCCAAAAGGACTCCCAAAGCTGGCAAATGCCTTGCACTTATGTGTCCAAAAGGTTGACAGACACAGAGCGTAGGTGGGCAGGTTGGGGAAAAAGAAGTGTTTGCAGTGTGATGGGCTTTACTGTCTTGGAGGAATTTCCTGGAAGGGTCAAAGGAGCTGTCTGAGGTGTGGACTGATCACAAGAACCTTGAGACACCTCAGAAGCTATCACCTAAATAAGTCCATTGGGCTCAATACTTCAAGTGGTTCAACTTTAACATGAAATATATCCTAGGAGGGAAGAACATACTGGCAGATATCCTGTTGAGAAAACCCCAATTTAACAGTCGCTGAGAGGAAGTAGTGCAAACTATGATATCAGAAGTCCAACCAGCAGGTCAAGTAACCACCTGAGGCCAAGCCAACCACAGCCCCAGAAGCCTAGAAGACAAACTGACGACTGAGTTGAAAGCAGCTCTTTTGACCGATCCCTGGTTTGTTGAGCATCAAATCGATTAGACAATGAATGAAGGATTGGCTTGGAAAGGGACAAAAATTTATGTACCCAATACTCTAAGTCTAATGGTACTGAAGCGTAGCCATAACTCACAGTTGTGGGGACACTTTGGGTTCTTAAAAACCCTACATTTAGTCAGGAGACAATTCTGGTGGCCAAAAATAAAACCTGATGTCAAAGATTATGTGAAAAGCTGCTCAATTTGTGCCATGATGAAACACAGAACTGGAAAAACCCTTGGCCTCCTTCAACAAGTAGCTGAACCAACGATGCCATGGGAAGAAATTGTGATGGACTTTATCATAGAGTTACCTGAGAGTGGAAGAAATACAATGATTTGGACTGTTAATAACCTATTCTCTAAGCAAACCCACTTTACAACCTGTAACAGACTACCTTCAGCTAAAAAGCTTGCAAAACTTTTAGTGAAGCATATCTACAGGCTCCATGGAGTACCTCATAGAGTAATCTCAGACCGAGGTGTACAATTTACCGCTAAGTTCTGGAGGGAGTTTTTGAAGTCCATTGGGTCATCCCAAGGGCTTTCCTCAGTATTCCATCCTGCATGCAATGGGGCAGCAGAGAGAACAAATGCCATGGTGGAACAGTACATTAGATGCTATGTAAATTATCAACAGGAGAACTGGGCAGAGCTGTTGCCATTTGAAGAAGTTGCTTACAATAATGCCCCCCAAACCTTTAATCGTACAGGGTGAGACACATTATGAAATCAAGAAAATTCTCGATTCTAGATTGCACCAAGGGAGATTACAATATTATGGAAAAGTTACCCTTTGTCAGATGTGCAATCGTCAAAAACATTTAAATAATAATAATCTTGAGCCTGAATGGGAAGGATTTGGCTAGATTCACATGATATACAATGCAAAAATTATGGATTGGGCAATTGCATTATTTTATTGTATTTACTGATGAAGAAAGAAAGGTTTATATTTTTCTTGAAAATGTATATCTTTCTGTACCCTATTTAATAAGCTTGTAATGAACCTGAAAATTGTTGATTAAATACTTTAATCAAGCAGATATTTTAATAAAAACAAAAACATAATGTTTTCCTTTGTGTTCATAGAACTTAGAACATAAAACATTGAATTATAGGGCTGGAAGGGACATCAGAGGTCTTCTAGCCTAGCCTCCCTGCTCAAGACAGGAGAACTTATACCATCCCAGTCAAATGGTTTCCCAATCTATTTTGAAAACTTCCAGTGATGGAGTCATAATTCCAGGAACAAACTATTCCACTGATGAATTTTTCTCTTTGTCAGAAAATATCTCCACCTTCTAGGCTGAATTTCTCTTTACCAAGCTTCCACACATTATCCCAAAACTGCTTTTTTCAAGAGGCAACTGGACCTTCTGGGTTTTTTTGTCTTTGAAGACATTTCACAGCAAAACATCTTCAAAGAAAAAAAAAAACAGAAAGTCCAGTTGCCTCTTAAAAAAATACCTTTGGGACAACCATAACCTGGATGACTGAGTATCTCCATAGACTCCCATTACTTCTTGTCCTGCCCTCTGGTGCATTGGAGAATGAGTCAATCCCCTCTTCTCTGTGACAGTCCCTGAAGTATTAGAAGACAGTTACCATATCCACCCTCATTTTTCTCTTTATTAGGCTAGACATGCCTGGCTTTCTGAACAATTCATCATACAATTTAACCTCCAGAACCCTCATCATCTTTGTTGCTCTACTCTGCACACTTTCTAGGTTCTCAGTATCCTTTTGGTATTGTCGTGACCAGAATTGTACACAGTATTCCAAATGTGGCCCTACTAGTGCATATGAGTAAATAGTTGACTGAGGTGTATGAGATCTCTATCTAGATTTTTTTTATCTTTCTGCCTCTGAAAGGAAGCATGGCAAAAATGGTTTGAATACACTTGAAACCCTGAAACATAGAAAGGAAGTCTGGAATATTTTCAGAAATTGCTGGTACGATATAATAGGAATCAGGAATTCCTTCTCTATTAGAAAAGAAGGAATCATTTAGAGGAACAAAATGATAAGGATATGGACTTCCTTTCCATTAACACTGGAAGCAAAATGGTCTATGGAGACCCATGGATTTATTGCCTCTTTATTGTCTATATAAAACTATGGGTAGAATGGAGGGACAATGTTTCACAATATTTAGCAGATGAATCTCTGGCTGCAGAACAGGGAATAAGATGGCTTATTTGTCAACCCTGACAAATAAGAATTATTAGATCCATTCACATCCCCCTCTCCTCCCAAGTAGAAAACATGTACACACCTTGCACTGTATGATATTTTGTGAGTTACTATCTACAGAAAGATAAAAATAATAATGGAATGCATCATATCAATATATTTCAAAGTATTTCCATTTAGGGAAAGCTAGAGAAAAGACTTCTCATGACATGGAAAAATCCACATATAGACAGGAGGTTTTACAACCTGCTTCATGGTGTCACTGGAACAATCTGGAACTGAACACACTCAAAACCATAGAAATGGTGGTAGACTTTAGAAGAAACCCTCCCATACTACCACCTCTTACAATACTAGACAACACAGTATCAACAGTAGAGACCTTCAAATGTCTAGGTTCTATTATATCACATGACCTAAAATGGACACCTAACATTACAAATGTCATCAAAAAAGCACAACAAAAGGATGGTTTTTTTGCGCCAACTCAGAAAGCTCAAACTGCCCAAGGAGCTGATGATACAGTCCTACAGAGGAATTATTGAGTCTCTCATCTGCACCTCTATAACTGTCTAGTTTGGTTCTGCAACCCAACAGGATAGACACAGACTTCAGAGGATAATTAGGACTGCAGAAAAAACAATTACTACCAACCTGCCTTCAATCAAGGACCTGTATACTGCATGAGTCAAAAAGAGGGCTGTGAAAATATTTACAGAACCCTCACATCCCGGACATAAACTGTTTCAACTCCTTCCCTCAAAACGATGCTATAGAGCACTGCACACCAGAACAACTAGACACAAGAACAGTTTTTTCCCAAATGCCATCACTCTGCTAAACAAATAATTCTCTGAACACTGTCCAACTATTTACAAAGTCTGCACTACTATTACTATTAATCTTCTCATCACTCCTTATCACCAATCGCCACTCACTTGTGACTGTATGACTGTAACTTTGTTGCTTGTATCCTTACGATTTATATTGACTGTTTCCTAGTATGAATTGATTGCTTATTGTACCCTATGACTATTATTAAGTGTATGTACCTTATATTGTACCTTGATGAATGTATTTTTTCTTTTATGTATACTGAGAGCATTTGCACCAAGACAAATTCCTTGTGTGTCCAATCACACTTGGCCAATAAAAGAATTCTAAAACCATCATCTTGTACATGAATGCCTGATGGAATCTGGATTATAGAAGCTTTAAAACATGAGAAAATCTTTGCAATTTTGAAAGCATTCAAACAATTATTCATATTAAAATAATTTGACTTTACAAATGATTGTATCTGCTCGTCTATTTCTGACAGTCATTGAAATGAATAGTGAACAAAATCTAATAATATTTGTCTGAAGTATAAAGTTCACAAAGATCTTAAAGAATGAAAGGCTCTTTCAACAGGCCAGTCTGGACTGACTAAGGGCGGGGGAGGGTGTGTTTTAGAGTTTTAATTAATTTTAATTTTATTATTCCATTTTATTAGGCTTGTAATTGTTTAATTGTTTTTTATTGTAAATTTTGTACTGGGTTTTTTATTGTTAGCCGCCCTGAGTCCTTAGGGAGAGAGGGCAGCATACAAGTCTAATAAATTATTATTATTATTATTATTATTATTATTATTATTATTATACGTTCATTGTTTATACAATGACTCATAATACAGGTCAAAATCATATTGGTCAGATCAGAAATTGCCTCTGCTCCTTGTACATTATACCACAAGGTGTTTGAATCTAGAAATCACAAATCTGCTAGCTTAAAGAATGTATGAAATATCTGGGATTCATTACTGCTCTGGAACTGAAATTTCCATGACATTAACTATTTTTCTCACAGGAAAATGATTTGTTTTGATTTAAAAAATAACCTTGATAGGTTGGGATATTGAACGGTGGACACTAGAAGAACCAGAAGGAATGAGAGATTACACTTAAAGGTTAACACTTTAAATCGACTGTATTTAAAATATGATATGAAAGAAGAGCAAGTTTTCATGCAAAAGAAGCCAGCCGATGTTCCTTTACTTTGTTTTTCAAAGAATTCACCTAACATAATACATTTTGTTATACTAATTCTGAAATTCATTTGTACAGGTTTTTTTTTACATTTTTCCAATGTTTAGAGATTTTAGGAGGACTTGTTCACCATGCAGTAAAAAATAATAATGTTTGTGTATGAAGGTTTTCGATGAAGCATATTATTCCATCAGAAATCCTCTGGAAACATTAAAATACAAATTATTGGATCAGGCCAGGGGAACAATGCCAGACTGCTTGTGTTCTTTCTGATTCATGTGATCTAAAAATAACATTTCAACAAACAATAAGAAGAATGGGATGTTTGCATAGTATTAACCTATTTTCTAATAACAACATCCAACCTTTTAGACATGACCTGAAGAATAATTATCATTTAGTTGAATTCTTTATAGCAGGGGTGTCAAACTTG
This sequence comes from Naja naja, assembly GCA_009733165.1. NCBI lineage: Eukaryota > Metazoa > Chordata > Lepidosauria > Squamata > Elapidae > Naja > Naja naja. Next base: position 32,829,190 of record CM019148.1, on the reverse strand, counting down.
AGTCTCTCATGGGCTGTATCAGGATTTTGTTTGCCCTTGGGGGCTGGGGTGGGCATGACCTGGTTTTTTCAGCTGACTGAGTAGGTGTGGCTGGCCCAGGATGGCAGGGCGCGATACATTGCCATCTCTGGGACTGTCCAGCAGGCCAACTCCCCAGCCTATCATGGGCAGGATCCAGCCTGCAGGCCACATGTTTGACACATCTGCTTTATAGGCATGGCAGGAGGTGAAATAGCAGAGGAAGTTTATGATGTCTATGAATTTTACTATCTCTCCAAAAATATATGGAGTGACCGTTCAAATATTTAACTGCAGCGTGTTTTGTGTTTGAAAGACTTTGAAGTTTTTGTCTAAATCACCATAATCAGACTTATTATCAAAATGCCAAACAAAAGGTCCAATAAACAGTAGAAATGCAACGTACACTGTATGTATTCTTGTGTTTTAGAGTTAATTTGATTGTATCTGCTTGCAATGCTCAGTCCTGATTCTAAAAAGGATGATGTCTTCATTCCATTCATGAATTACAACCTGAGTAATTTTGTCATAGAAGAGCAATGCTATTTTTTTTAATCATGTATCCTGGAAAAAATAAATCCATGAACATGAATTTCATGAAGTTCATAAACATATATAGTTCAGAAGCTCTCAGTGACTTAGATAGATCAAAAACATTTCTTTTTTAAAGGGAGGGCTGAATGTAATGGCTGTGCAATGAATCCTCAACTCACTTCAGTAAATCAGATCTTCAGCTTTAAAAGTCCTTGAGTCACTCTGGAGGTCGAGGTCCTGACTCTTTCCAGTTCTGCTTAATGAATCAGAAGAAAACAGGGCCATCTATAATTGGAAAAAATAATAATAAACTCATTACCAATTTTTTTTGCTGTTCATTAGAATGGAATGAAATTGCAAATTGTTAAAATTATTGCAATGCTTTAACAGATATCATCTTTTCCTTTATGTTAATAAACATCGTCACTCACTTTTTACTTGAATACAAGGGAGGCCTTGTCTTAATAAGGGATGACCATTTGTGAACAGAGAAATTGACTATCAGGATTTAAAGTTGAGGAAAAGTATAAGGGATTAATGTAAACAGAAAGCATATTCTTTAGGGCAGCAAGGTAGGCAAGAAAGGCAGAATGCTATTTAAATTTTCTTAGAATGAGAGCTGAGGAAAATAAAGTGATCATGCACCTTCACAGGACTCTGTTGATTCCTATGGCCCATTTTGTGTTGGTAGGCCCTGATTTTCAATTCAATAAATTTGGAAAGCTTTGACATTGCCAAGGTCAAAGGAAACTTAGCCCAATTCCTTCTTTAAATACATACACTGTGTATGTGATTGTCCAAAAATGTTGCAATACCTCATTTAGAAAATCATAGAAAGTACTGTGATTGTAGTACTTTCTTTCCTTCACAAGGCAACATCTTGCCTTTCAGACCTTATTTTTCTGAGAAGACAGTGATCCCATGCACAATGTTCCCATTGTTTTCAGACTAATGCAGTCCATACACTTTTACTTTGTTCAACCATCATTACCACTTATCAGCTGAACTTTCCTCATAATTGTTCAGTGAGTCATAATTTATACTGGAGAATCGGATGAAAGGCTGCTCTAATCCTGAAGACAATTTCACATGGGACCAAATGAATGTTTTGAGATATATGAGCTGTAGAATGAGTGGGAACAATTACTCTTCTCTTAACTACTCCTGTTCAGAAGCCTGTGTACCTACTTGCTCCATTTAGCTTTTATGCTGAACCAGTTTGGATGGGCTACTAGACAAGCTGTTCACCAAGGAGAAGATAAACATTTTGGATGCTGCCTGCAATTAGCAGCTACAGCCAACATGACTAGGATATGCTTTGTGGGAAGGTTTTCAAGCCACAATCTTCCTACACTAATCCTTGAAAAAAAACATTCTGAAGGAAATATATCACTAAATTTGCTATTCTTAACTTCAGAATGTAGAAAACAGGGAAGACCCTAAACCAATAATAGTTTCACATAATCAACAGAAGACTATAAGAAAGCTATATGTATTTGCTTCAAATACTTCAAATCCTCAACAAAAAACAGGATCTCCATCCTAACAATTCTAGGCCATAAGGAAATAAAATAACTTGCAAACTCTCTCATGTTTCCCCTATATGTCCTGCTTGCTACAAATCTGAGCAATATGTTCAAGAAGCAATTTGGAAAAGCACCAAGCCTTAATTTCTGCATGAAATGTATGAGGACCTTGTTATTCAATTTTCCAGAGAGATCTTTGTGCAGCCATGCTGGTTTCTTCTTGGATTTCTTGTTTTTCTTTCTCAGTGGTATTGTGCTGGTCTGGGCTTCTATGATCATACGTTTCAGAGTTTCCCAAGATTCTTGAGTTGTTTTCCCCTTTAGGATTATTATCCATGGTATCTTTCCCAAGTTCTCTCTGAGTTTATTAAAATCAGCTCTTTTAAAATCCAAGACTCTGGTGTCATTATGTTCTATTGCTTGTGTTTGTGTTATGTTGTATTCTAGTATGACATGGTCACTCTCACCCAAGGTTCCTGCAGTTTCAACTCCCTCTATCACTTCTTCTCTGTTGGTAAGAATTAAGTCCAGTATGTCTGTCCCTCTAGTTTCACCCTCTATCTTTTGGACAGCAAAGTTGTCAGCTAGGTTGGTTAGGAACTTATTTGATTTCTCACTTGTGCAGAATTAGTTTTCCAATTGATATCAGGATAATTGAAGTCTCCCATTACTATTGTTGTGTGTTTCCTGCATATGTTTGTTAGTTGGTTGGCAAAAAGGATTTCAATTTTTCTGCTTAATTGGGTGGCCTATAATATGCACTTATGGCCATGTCATTCTTTTTTTCTTTTATATTAACCCATATGCATTCTAGGAGGTTTTCATCTTTGGTTTCATGCATTTCTGTAGCAATATAGTGGTCCTTTACATACAGTGCAACTCTACCTCCTCTTTTATGGGGTCTGATTTTTTTGAATAGTTCCACTTGGTGCAGAGTTTGTCTCCCAGTTGATGTCAGGGTAGTTGAAATCCCTTATTACTATTGTGATGTGCTTCCTACATACCTTTGTTAGTTGACTAGTTAGCTGACTATTCCGGCCCAGTGCCTGGGAAAAGACACTAGTTTTCAATGCTTCCCTGTTAGGGTTGGTATAATCTCAGGGGAACATGTTATTTCAAAGGGCAGATCAGTAACAGGGAAGATAATAAATTAAATCCATTTTAATTTTTTAAATGTCTCATTTTTGCCATTCTCAACACACTACTACTGTGTTACCAGCACCATATGCTTTTTGAAGTAAGAGAGAGTAGAAAAATATGTGACAAGTAACCCAAAACTGCCTTTGCGCTGTATTAATACCGATTTTCTGGTTTCAACCTAAGAGATTTTTGCAGCTTGCAACTCACATGGCATGAATTAATAATGCTCAGATGACATCACTTCTTTTCCTTATGCAGACCCTTTTCTTCCCAGTGTCTTTTCACTTCAGGAATACAGAAACAGCAGCCATTTGCAGCCATGAACATTTTATACTGTTTCACTGCTGTAATTTTTTTCTTCTTCCATGCTGCTCAGGGTGAGTGATGATTGAATAATATACTGCATAAAGAACATCTTGTTATCATAAATACTTTGATGAGAATACTATATTAATATTGAGTCCAATCACTAGTTTCAAGAGATCATAAGTTCTGCATGGGTTTAAACTTGGAAAAGCCATTTAGTAGTTTGTCTCATAGATTAGAGGTGAAGGAATGAGTTGGAGAAATGTTCGGCTTGCGTGTTTTATTGTATGTACTTTTATTTTATGCTGACCTATAGATAATCATATTTCTATGCATAATGTTTTCTATATGTAAATTTTATTTGCTGCTAAACTAAGTCTTCATTGTGTAAAAGCATAAGAAAAAACCTTACAACCATATAATAGAAAGAAAAACAAATGTTTAAAAACTGAAATTGTATTTGACTTGTTTGTAAAGAATAGTATATTGACACAAAGAACTTTCAGAGAAGCTTTTTCACTGATATTCTTTACTCTGTAAGCCATCTGTCCCCATGAAAATTTGAGGTTGGGTTTTATTTTTGTAAGAAAAATTTGTCTGGACAGGTAGTCCCCTTTATCCTGATGCATACCAATTTCATTATCACATTTATCATATGTGAGGCTGGGAAGTCAAAGTAAAACTATAGTTTGAAAGGACTCCCAGGACTGTTGATAGCTAGCCACCACTGCATTCAGGGGTGGGATTCTACCAGTTCGCACCTATTCACTAGAACCAGTTGTTAACATTCTAAGCAGTTCAGAGAACTGGTTGTTAGAAGAAATTACTGGCCTAATCCTGTAAGGAAGGCAGGAAGGAAACATTCTGGTGTTGCTTACAGAAACTGCCTCTCCGTTAACCCTTATTACATTCTTGGCAGGACTAGACTTCCTGTCTCAGGAACTTCTCTGGAGTTATTTTTCCCTCCTTTGCTGGTACTTTGCTTGTGTGGAGTGACCATTCAAAGTTACAATGGCACTGAAAAAAGTGACTTATGACCATTTTTCACACTTACGACTGTTGCAGCATCCCCACAGTCATGAGAGGCCAGGCGAGGAGATGCATGCCTAGATGTGAGTGATATTGATTTGGCCACACCCAGCCAATAACATGACCACCAAGCCATGTCCACCCAGTCACATGATCACCAAGCCATGCCCACCAACTAAGCCACACCCACAGGACCGGTTGTTAAAAAATTTGAATTCCACCCTTGACTGCATTATATACATTTTTGTCTGGCTGTTTTTCCCACATACTTTAGGTGAAAGCATAATATTTTGATCTTAGGGTTGCTGGCTTCAGAAAAGCTTGTATAAGTTATCTTTTTAAGCAACATGCCTGCTGTTTTATAAGGCTCTTGGCATTTCTTTATTGGACAAATGTCTGTACAGGTAGTTCTCAACCTATGACCAGAATTAAGCCCAAAATGTCTGTTGTTAAGCAAGACAGTCGTTAAGTGAATTCTCACCCCATTTTACAATCTTTCTTGCCTTTCTTGTTAAGTGAATCATTGCAGCTGTTAAGTCAGTATTAGGGTTGTTCAGTGAATCTGGCTTCCCCATTGACTTTGCTTTCAGAAGGTTGCAAAAGATGACCACATGACACCACAACACTGTGGCCATCATAATTATAAGTCAGTTTTCCATTTTGATCACGTGACCACAGGGATGCTGCAATGGCCATAAGTGTGAAAAACAGTTGCAAGTAACTTTTTTTTTACGGCCGTTGTAACTTTGAGTGGCCACTTAATGAACTGCTTTAAGTCAAGGACTACCTGTATTGCATGACTCCCAGCTCAGCCATATATTTGTTGTATGTATGCTGCACCATCTTGCCTATCTTGCCTAAGGATTGAACTGCTTGTGTAGTAATAATGCTGAAAGGATAACGTGAAGAGATTTCAGAGCTTTGATAAACATTTTCTTTTTACAGAAGATCACTTTATAGAAGCCATTCTACTTACTTGTGCATCAATGGGTGGATTCTGCATTCTACAACCCAATGAGACTTGTCCATCAGGTGTCCTCCTGGATGTGCCTTGTCGTTTCAGAAGAAGGTGTTGTTCAAAGACTGATGTTTAACTCCCATCTTTAGGTGCTTATTGGATAACTAATCAATGGAATGCCCCAATATAGCTTTCATGTGGTCCACTAGGTAGCTGTAGCTGATTTGTCATGGTATTTCCTACTTGTGACAAGTAACTAAGTTAATCAGTAAAGTCTTTCCAGAATTTGGATAGTAATCATTCAAAATTTCTTTTCTGTATATGCTATGTCCCGCTTTGCTATCACCATTGACAATTCCATATCTTTTGCCACAGCCACATTTATATTTCTAGGTCCCTCACTACTTATTTAAAGATCCATAATTCATTTGGATGGAATCCTGATGTCCAATGACAACAAAGAGAAAGAATAGGATTTCCTCAGTGAAAAATTGAAAGCAGACAACTGTTTTCCAAATTAAGGAAATTAAATTGTCAGTGAATTCTGAGGAAAATTAAAATTGAAAGTTAAAGTCTTAAAATGAGAAACAGAAAAAAGAATATCTCCTGGAATCAGGAAAGAACAAGTCCCCATTGAAAAAAAATCTGTCCACAGTTTCATGACATTATTTGATTATTTCAACTTACTGATTTATGGACTACTGGAAGGGATCCCATTTGCCTCATCAACTAGATTTAAATTATCTCAAACTAAATGGGTTTGTAGAAGAATGTTGATTTTTTCCAAAAGATGGCAATTACATAGATTTCACTGAATATGAGAAAATAATTCTGTTTTGGTCTTAAAAGTAGAAATATGACATAACACCATCATTTTTGCTTAATTTTAAAATATTGGGAACATTACTCCATATTTAACAGACAGAATTTTAATTTAACCTAGTAGGTATATTTTATGAGAAATTTTGAAAATGCATAGATCAGATAATGTTGATGTAGCATGTTAATGTAGTTTTACATATTTATATGGAATTATTTATTTTCTGCTATTTTTGAAATCATTATAATGGGGAGCTGAAATGTTATAAAAGATTCTGAGCATGATTTTGCTATCACATGAAATTAGAGTTATTGTACAATAGTATGTACACTGTTAAATTTTCTCTTTTGATATTGGAATGTAGATTGATCTCTTCTAATCAGCTGGTCACTGTGTCATCCTCTAATTTTTCTGGTATAGCTGGGTTAGAAGCTTTAATGATTCTTCTTCTGTTGCTTGCCATATTTCAGTTGGTATTTCATCCGTTCCTGTAGTTTCACAGTATGTTCTGCAATCCATGTATAAAGGGATCAGTTTGGTTGTTTGAAGTAGTCATTGGAGAGGCTGAAATTGATTTCCTGCTTCATTTCAGTTTCCTAAGCTACAAAATAAATTCCATTTTCCTCTTTAATGTTTCCAACTTTCACATTCCAGTTCCAATTGCGGGCAGCTCATCTTGCTTGCATGTTCTTCTATTTCAAATTGAACTTGAACAGAAAACCCACCAATCTTTTTTTCTTCTGCATTGGTGGTTACAGCAAAGACTTGAATGATCGTCATATTAAAGCGTTAACTACAAAGTCTGTTTAATATTATTTAGTCATTGAGTGCACTTCATCAAGTACTGTTCTTAACTTAGTTGGAAAGATTCCTATGCATAAGCATGATTAGCGATAAATCAGTTTCCTAACTATAAAAGCAACACCATTTCTTCTCTGTCTCTTACTCTGTCATGAATAATAAACAGTGTGATCTTTTGATCATCCAGTCCATTTGAATTATCTGATGCCTAAGAAGTCTATCTGTAGTCATTTCATTTCATCTTGCATTGTGTTGTGCTATCCTTTGTTCATGCTTCTTACGTTACATGTTTTCACTGTAATTCTCCTTTGCAGCTTCAAATGTTCTTTTCCTGAATGGCAGCATCAGTAACAAGATGTCCGGAAAGCTTTCATTGACCCATGTTACAAACACCATAGACTCCAAAAGATCCTCAGCTCCTCCTCAGTAGCATGCTAAGTACCATCTGACCTGAGGACCCTGTTCTCTGGCACCACATCATCAATCATTTTATATTTTCTCTCCATGTGGTTTTCTTGATGAGAAATACAAGATCACCACTATACAGTACCCAATATGAATTGATACCATTGGTATTTGGTGTTTATTTATTTCCCACTTTTATTATTTTTACAAACAACTCAAGGTGGTAAACATACCCAACACACCTCCCTCCTTCATTGTTTCCCTGCAACAATTCTGTGAGGTGGATTGGGCTAAGAGAGAGTGACTGGCTCAAAGTCACCTATCTGGCTTTCATAGCTAAGGCCAGTATTGTTACTAAAGTGATATAGGGGGATAACAGATAACAGATAATCAGAGTTGGGAGGGATCTTGTAGGTCATCTAGTCCAACCCCCCACCCAAGCGGGAGACCCTACACCATTTCTGACAAGTGGCAGTCCAATCTCTTCTTGAAAGTCTCAAGTGAGGAGGAGGACTGGTAGAACCTGGTGGTGGAATTAAAAGAGGAATCAGCCTGGAATTCTCATGTAGCCACAAGTGAACTAATTTTAATCCCCTTGAATTCTGTTGAACCTCATCTAATTTCAAGCAGGTACCAACTGTTAGTTGAAAAGTTTTTTATGCATAGGCCTGATTAGCACTACATCAGTTTAATTGGACCTTCATATATAGACTTGATCTTTCTGTCTGACAATTGATCATCTTACAGCCTTTTCCTATATTGTTGCAGCCTAATGCAGGTGCCTATTTGTTTTAGTTGTATACTGGATGAACTTCATGCTTTTGGTAACCCTGCTGGAAATATACATGCTTGCCATACAGTCCTGGCATTCTTTGGTCATCCTGCCCAGGTACACTGCCCCACCATGATGGAGCAACACAGCAGAACCTGGGAGGAATCTAACATGGCTATTAGATTCTTACCCAGATATAATTCATTATTTTTTTTAGAATGCATGGCTTTTTCTAGAGGAATAATTCTTGAAACTGTAGAAAAAAGCATCAGCAAAAAGAATGGAGAACTGAGGCATAGCCATGAAGTATGGAAAGTATCAGTTTAATGCATATCAGCTTCAGCATTTGACAATACCATAGCTTTTTTAACAGCAAAGTATTAACTTGTAAGAACCAACATTTCTGGGAATTTAGGTAATCTCCAAATGATCCATCAATTGTTAGAGAGGATACTCAAGATGTTTTTACTTAGCAGGAACTGAAAAATAACATAGAAGAAAGTTGGTTGTAATAACCACAGTCATATTGGTTATATAAAGACAGCAGATTCTATTAATAATTTAATAACAATATAAGATAAGGCATAAATAAAGTTGACAAGGGCAAGATGGAAGCAAGGGAAGCATCTGGTTAACCATTACCAGAGTAGCCATTTTTTTAAAGTATTAAAATACTTGCATTTGATATCTTGGTTAATAAGGGAAGGAGACAAGGGCAGTAAGAAATAATTTCATTCCTGTCAGCTTCACCCAAAGAAATTCCTCAATAAGGAAGCTGACAAAAGTCACTCTTGCTCCCATTGCTCTTTTGCATGACTGTGGTCATTCTGTTTCTCTCTTTAGGTAAGGAAATATCTCTGAAATGATGACCTAGCAGGTCACAGGTTACCTAATGTTATAATTATTATCCTGAACATGCACTGTATAGATAATACTAATCAGAACTAAAGAAGAAAAATATTTATGTGTAATTGGAGTGATACCAATCTACCTGAATGGCTGTCACAAACTGTTTATTCTGGTGTCTCAGTTTCATCATAAAATATTGGTGAAGTTGTTGTTTCAGGAAAAAAACTTTCAGTTGGTGAAGTTGCATATTCACACTTTGGAAGCCACCATATTCTGTACATTAGAAAAGGAATACATTATTTCAAGTACAAAACTATTTTGTAGGTATAGAGGATTAGGTAAAGATAAAGATAAAGGAGTCCCTGTGGATTTTACTCTGTTAGTTGTTGCCAACTATAAGAGGTGATACTTATCTCTGTTTCAAAGCCATTGAACCAGTGCTGTCTTAAGACATGTCTGTGGTCATGTGTCCAGCATAACTACATGGTGTGTTGTTACCACCAAAGGGTTCATATTTATCTACTTGCATTTGCATATTTTTGAAGCAAGAGCTGGGCGAGGACGGGAACTCACCCCATTTATTTATTTTATTTATTTATTTATAATTGGACTTATATGCCTCCCCCTCTCCACGAGGACTTGGGGCGGCTCACAATTAAAACACAGGAGCAATAAATATTTAAAAAAGAATTAAATCTAGAAAGCCCAATCAATAAAACAATTAAAATAAATTTAGAAAACCCAGGAGGTCAGTCCAGCCCAGCCTGTTCAAACAACCAGGTCTTCAGATCGCGGCGGAAGAAGCGAAGATCAGGGGCCAAGTGGAGCTCCAAAGGGAGTTGATTCCACAAGGCAGGGGCCGCAAAAGAGTAGGCCCTTCCCCGAGGCACCGCCAGCCGACATTGTCTAGCCAATGGCACCCTGAGGAGTCCCCGTCTGTGCGCATGCACATGGCGATCGGTATTTCATATTGGCAGGAGACACTCCCGCAAGTACCCCGGACCCAAATCGTAAAGGACTTTGAAAGTTTAAAAAAAACCCAACACCTTGAACCTCACCCGGAGGACAACTGGTAACCAATGCAGCTCACGCAGGAGGGGTGTAACATGGGAGTATCGGGAAAATCCCATCACACCCCACGCAGCCGCATTCTGCACCAGCTGAAACCTCCAGATGGTATGCAAGGGCAGTCCTAGATAGAAAGCGTTGCAGTAGTCAAGTTGGAACGTCACAAGTGCATGAGTGATCATGCGAAGGGCATCTCGGTCCAGATACGGGCGCAACTGGTGAATCAGTCAAACCTGGGCAAAAGCCCCCCTGGTTACGGCCCCACCTACTCCTCCAAACTAAGCCATGAGTCCAGGAGGTCTCCCAGGTTCCGAGCCCTATCCACAGGGGGCAACACCTCTCCCCCATGACCAAAGATGGAATCAATTGACTGGGCCGAGATGCCTGTACGCACAACCACTCAGTCTTGGCCGGATTGAGCTGTAGTCCATTCCTGCCCATCCAGATCCGTACCGCATCCAGACACCAGGTCATCACGGAGAGGGCATCACCGATTTGGCTTGAGGTGGAGATATATAACTGGGTATCATCAGTGTACTGGTGATACCTCATCTCAAAGGCACAGATGATCTCGCCCAGCGGCTTCATATAGATGTTGAACAGGAGGGGAGAGAGGACCGACCCCTGAGGAACCCCACAAATAAGTGCCCTCGGGGCCGACCTCTGCCCTCCCGCCACTACCAATTGCAAACGCTCCGAGTGGTAGGAGGAGAACCACTGCAAAACAGTGCCCCCCACTCCCAACCCCCCCGAGGTGCCACAACAAGATACCATGATCAATGGTATTGAAAGCCGCTGAGAGATCTAATAGGATTAGGACAGAGAAAAATCCTCTGTCCCGTGCCCTCCAGAGATCCTCCATCAGTGCGACCAATGCTGTCTCCGTGCTGAACCCAGGCTGGAAGCCTGACTGATACGGATCTAGATAGTCCGCTTCCTCCAGGAAAAGCGGAAACTGCTGAGCCACCACACTCTCAACAACCTTCGCCAAAAAGCGAAGGTTGGAGACTGGATGAAAGTTGTTTAAAATGGCTGGGTCCAAAGCAGGCTTCTTCAGGAGGGGTCTCACCACCACCTCTTTCAGGGCGGCAGGAAAAGACCCCTCCCTCAGCGAGGTGTTAACAACTGCCCGGAGCCAGCTGCACGTGGTCTCCCTGGAGGCATATACCATCCAGGAAGGACACGGGTCCAATAAACATGTGGTGGAACTCAGTCATCGCATAATCCTGTCCACTTCATCCTCAGAAACAGGATCAAACTCAGCCCAGATGAAATCGGCCAGACTCTCTGTAACATTCCATCTTGTGACATTCAGGTCTCGAACCTGGGCTACCGGCTTTCCAATTGATAACCCCAGTGGCTTTACTGCTAAGCCACTCCACACCCATAAAAGATTAAAATATATGTTAATTAAATGTATAATTGATATACATATCAATAAAGGATTAACCAGGGATGCCTTTGAAGACCTAAGTTTTTTTTTAGAAAAAAGAGATCGCAGCCCTTTGATTTGAATACTATACATGCTATCGCATATCTTTGCTACAATGGCATATGGCCTACAAACAGAAAATTACAAGGATGATCTCTTGTACCTTGCAGAATTTTATAGGGTAGAACAAGTAATATTCCAATATGCCCATTAATCTGTTGACAGTGATCTATCATGTTCCACATATTCAATATTGATACTTGAATAACCATAATGTAAATTCAAAACACAGACTAAAATTTAAATTCGAAACTATAAAAGTAAATGTAAAATGCCAAAAAATTCTTTTTTTGATCTGATCCATAAGACCTGTATTCTATACCCTGGGAAAACTGACTTACCTTGCACAGCACTGGAGGTTAAATTCACAGTTTCCGTAGAAAGTAAAACAATCAGGACAGGAAACTATTTTTGGATAACAGAAACCATTAAGATGCTGTTGACAAACATGTTGTCCTCCAGAAATAGCTACATGAAAAATTAAAAATATATTTTAAAATCCTTTGTGCATTATACTGTATAGGAATACAAACAGATATAAAAGTATTTTGTAGATACACATTCCTAAGCATGATTCTGGGTGAAATATTTTATCCCAATTTACACAAGTGTCAATGTATTTTCTCTCCGTCCCCCCTCCCTCCCCCTCTCTCTCTGTATGTGTGTATACATACCATGTATGTATATATACATATTTGTTTTCGTAGATTTTCACGGGTAAAGGTATGTAGGTCTTGGTGTATTCGGGTCTTGTCCCATGTAAGATTGAGAATACCTTGGCAACGTTTCGACAAAATCTCATCCATCATCTTCAGGCTGGTGTCTTCAGCTTCGTTCTTCTGGGAGAAGTGTGTGATAGTGGCTGTTTTTCCCTTTTAAACTCCAGACATCCAACTTTCCCTTTTAAACTAACAACACAGCCAACTCTGGAGTTTAAAAGGGAAAAACAGCCACTATCACACACTTCTCCCAGAAGAACAAAGCTGAAGACACCAGCCTGAAGATGACGGATGAGATTTCGTCGAAACATTGCCAAGGTATTCTCAATCTTACACGGGACAAGACCCGAATACACCAAGACCTACATATATACATATATACATACATATACATATACACATATACATATACACATATACATATACACATATACATATACATAAACACACATACACACACACACACACGTATATATAGAGAGAGAGACAGAGTTGTATTCTCTGTAGATTTATATATATGCATATGGGATTATATTTGTAGCACAGTGTTGATATGAAAAATTCTTGGTGCTCTCTGAGCTTGGTTGTTTCCTTGCAGACATTTCATTACTCAAACTTGGTAACAACATCAATACTAGTAGTAGCACTAATGATGTCCCCTAGTTTGGGAAATGAAATATTTGCAAGAAAACAACAAACCCAGAGAGCACCAAGGGCCATCAATTATTATATTATTTGAATTTATTAGCTACCCAACTCCAATGGAATGTTATGGTATGTGGGAATATACCATGAGACAAATATCTCAGCAGAGACCCTCCCTAGAAGGTTATGGATGAGTGAGACTTGTATGATTCTTTTAATATCACCTTACAGCAAAGTCAGAATTAGGATTGGCATGCTTCTTGTCTGAACTGCTTTGCAATGCTGACATAGAGTCATGCAAAATGATGTGTTGTTGTTGAGGCAGTCAGCTTCTGCTCTCTGGATGTCAGTTACCTCTAATCAAGGTAGCTAAACTAGAAAAGTTGGAAAGGAAGGGAGTTTGGTAGATTATTATATGTACAAAGGTGGAAAGGTTCTGAAATACTCAAAAGGAATGGTTGGTGAACATAACAGAATTTGCAGAAATGCAAAATGGAATTCTTTGATTAGGATAAGCCAATAACAACATATATTAGTGACTAGAAACCTTTTATGGATTGAAAGAATATTAACATGATTTATGGGTTTGGTTATTAGTTCTTCAGAATTTGCACAGTGGTTGCAATGGTTAAGATGTTTTTCCTGAGCTAGAGAGACTTATGTTCAATTCCTACTTGACTACATTGTTTATTGAGTGACTTTAGATTAGAAATTGTCTTTCTACATAACCTTCTTCACAAGATTATTAAGGAGGACACTTCTATGCATAGCCACATTAAGGTCTCTGAAAAAGTCAAAATAGGCATGCAATAACTCTACATTAAACATATAATGTTTGTGTTTCTAACTTTAATGAGTATGGTGTAAACAATGGGGGCTGTCAGTATGTGTGGGCCTTGTTTATACATGAGTTTTTAAAATGTATACTTAATAATGGAATGCTAATATGGATACTTTACATATTATTTACATGCATATTCAGCACATTTACATATTACTTTGAAAGGACCTAAAATATTTCATAAAGACATCTAGCATAATTTCACCTCACACACTGTGGCTATATTAATGTAGCTACATATAATGCATTGCAGTGTGCTTAAAGATTGCTGAATTTTGTACCTGGACCAACTACACCTTTCAGAAAGAGAGTCAAAAAGAACAGATGATAGATCTTCATGGCTGATGGATGAAGTAAATAGTTCAATGTTCACAGACAGCAAGTATTCCTGTTGGGAAATACAGAGTTAGTATCCTCATTGACAAAGGTGAATAAGGCAGATCTTTCTTTCAGCAAAAATGAGAACTGCTGCCCCAATCCAGACTGAAACCATGTCCTCTCCTCAACTCTCATATAGCAACACCATCCAGGCAAAAGAACTCAAAGGTACTTTTTCAAAAGGAAATTGGACTGGCTTTTTCTTGAGGGGGGAGAGGAAAATAGTTTACTTTTCATCCTAGAAATTCATCAGTTCTGAAACTTCTTGATTGAGAAGCAAAAGTTTCTTTTTCCTCAAGGAAAAAAAAACCCTTAATCCAGCTGCCTTTTGAAAAAGGACCCTTGACACAACTATATTCAAAGGTTTAAAGATCAGGAAAAATGCAGAAATACTGCTATCTAGAAATAACCAGAACTCTTACTGAATTCAACAGCAAATTAAGCAACCATGATCTTCCTTCATTCTTGCTCATAAATGGGGCCTAAGCTCACCTCCCTTGCAAATTCCATTTTTCTACACTTTCTGTGGAAACATTTCTTTTCATAGAATATATTTATAAAAATAGTAAAGGCAAGATATAAAATAATAAAATAATTAACACATGAACATACAGGTGTGCGGAAATAAAAGTGCATTTAAATCATATTTTGAGCAATGTCTCAATGCATAATGTCCAATTTATGATTGATTCAGGCTTCTTGATTACTTTCAGATTCATTCAGAGGTCAGGATGCTGTGAGCACAGATATATGTCTGCAAATTAATAAAAGGTACACATTCAAAATGTTGTGGCTAAGAATATTCAAAGATTTAAAGATCAGAAAAAAATGCAGAAATACTGCTATCTGGAAATAACCAGAACTCTTGCTGAATTCAACAGCAGATTAAACAACCATGATCTTCCGTCATTCTTGCTCATAAACGGGGCCTAAGCACATCTCTCCTGCAAATTCCACTTTTCTACACTTTCTGTGGAAATCTTATCATACCTGGAAAAGGCTTATTTCCATTTTTTTCATAAGTCTCATGCCATGCCCTGTACTGACATCTTTACATATCATTCTATTCCTCCCTTATAGGAAATAAGAAATATATAAAAGCTTGCTCTCCATGATGATAAACTGAAGGTTAGACTAAACAGATGAAGAAAAAGAACTTCTATTCCCTTGAGAGATGCCCCCAGCACCTATGAAAGTCTGCTTCTATCTCCCAATTCTCACCTTTACCAGTAGCAATAGGTAGACAAAGTTCAAATTTCATCTATGGTTGTTGCTTTTATCTAGACGGTGTTACCAGATCCCTCCCACTTTCACCTGTTTTTCCCCACCCCACACCTGGGTATAAAAGGATGCTACCCTACCAAGGTCCATAGGAAGTTGAAAATTGCATTCAGAGTCATTGGGAAGAATGATCTATTTGCACCAGAAGGTAGTCACTAAACATTTGCAGAGTTTTAAAAGAGTACTGTATCTTGACAGAACCCTTTCAAAGAGCTTTGACAAAGAAAGCAGACCTCAGCTTCCATATGTCAAAATGGAGTGGCTATACAGTATTACTTGCTGTAAATGTGACTGAAAGTCTGCGTATGTGCAGAAGCCTCCTGTTCTTGAAGTGATCGAACAAGACAGATTGATCCCAGATCAAATAATTGGTTCTTTTACATGCATCTTTAATTGTCATAAAGTGACGTCCAAAGAGTTGGTGCTTCAGACGTTTCCCAATGGACATATAGAGTCAAAGAAGATACTACACTACCCCCCCCACACACTATTTGTTACCCAAACTTATCATTTTAATTGGCTTCTGAGCTTATTCAGTATTTCAAGCACCAAACTGAGTTTATTTTTCTAAACAGTTGCAATATTCAAATCTTCAACTGATTCTCTAGGACAATGGTGGGATTCAAAAAAATTTGCTACTGGTTCTTTGGGTGTGGCTTGGTGGGCATGGCAGGGGAAGGATACTGTAAAATCTCCAGTCAGAGATGATATTTGCCAGTTCTCCAAACTACTCAAAATTTCCACTATTGGTTCTCCAGAACTGGTCAGAACCTGCTGAATACCACCTCTGCTCTAGGAGTAGAAAACATAATAATCCCTTCTATCAGTCCTATTTGTTAATATAATAGAAAAATACATTTTTATACTCACACATATACAATAGGTAGCCATAGCTTCAGGTAGTTTACTGAAGACTGATGAATTATTAAATTAGGAGCAAGGACTGATAGTAATTAATTAATAAACAAAGTCCAACATTTCAAGATTTGCAACATAAGTAAAGATTAATTAACTGACTGAAATTCTCTTTGCTTTTATACAGAAAGATTTTGAGCTTGTGAGAAACTTCAGACTTGTTTGTCAAGTCGGGTTGGGGGAACTTTTTTCCTTTTCTTTCTTCTTATACAAAGATGAGAGAGAGATCATTTATTTTTCAGATAGACGAAGCTAGAAAATGAAGGCAGTCTGGAGACTTTGTATTGTTTTCCTAATACCCACTTTTTTACTATCTGAAGGAAATCCATCAAATTCCAAATGAAAAATAAAATAGAGGAGGCTATTTATGCCAGGATGAGGCATAAAAGCCTAAAATAAGAAGAATGGGAGGAAATGAAGAAACAGTGCTTCGAATATTGCTTGACTGGTTTTAACTTTTCTACAACACACTGAGAATTTGTGGCAAAATGGCAAGTCAACTATTGGTTAAATCTTTCTGCTAATACAAAGGCACATTCAATTAAACAAACAATGTGGAACTGTGGGAATTATTCTGAAAGTTGAACTAGTGTTTATTCATAGAAAGTACAAATAAATGATCTGATTTTCTCAGCGTTCCTAATCATATGTCATTAAAGCTAAGTAATTTATAAGTGCTTAGCCAAACCTATCAATCATCTAACTGTATATAAATCAATATACAACATAAATTTTTCTACAAATGAACTAAATAACCAGGAAATAAAGTTTTAAGTTTAAAACTTAAGCTTAAGTAATTATATTATATTATATTATAAATTATATTTCTGGTCACTGTTGATTTTATTCCTGTAAATGTTTGGCCCAGATATTTGATTTATGTTGGCATATTTCATATAAAAACTGTGCTATTCCTGTAACACAGTTCTGTATAATCCACAAACAACACAAGATACATTCATAAAGCAACTTCTGGAAACAAAATGAAATGTTCTCAGCTGTGGTAATTGTTTCCTAGTTAATGTTGGTGTAAATAGAAGGATTTCTATATATCTGTATTTTATTATATTATCATTGCTGCACATGATCAGTTAAGTCAGAGATTTTTCAAATGTTAGCTCTTGTTATGCAACAAGAACAGTTTTATATAGATCATACAGGATTTTGCTCAAATGTTCTTGGCTGTCTTGCTAAACAACCTGGAAAACAGAAACAGTTGGCAGGCAACAGCTTGTGTTGCTCTAACTGTCTGTGGAGAATGGGTGATAGGATTTTATCTAGCCTGTTGCGTCTGGACATTGCCCTGAGTTGAAATAAGCACATTTCCCAAAATACCAAGGTTTCCCTTCCTCCTTCTCTCTCACACTCATATCTGGGAACCAGTGTGGGTAGTAGTTGAAATGTTGGACTATGAGTAAAGAGATCCAACCATTCCTTAGGCATGGAAGGCAGCTGGGTTATACTGGGCCAGTATTCTCTCCCAACCCTAGTCTGGAATAATTTATCTACTGACACTCACTTTATCAACATGGGACACTACAGACCACTGTCTTCAATTGTAAAAGCCTTCATTCCACAGAGGAGAGTTTCAGGCTGATATTTATTTACATTACAGATATTCAGAAAGTTAGATGATTACTACTGTACTGTAAAATACATAAGAAGAATATGAAATCAGAAGAATGACAATGCTTATATGACCTAACTAATCTCATAAGTTTCAAATAGAGACAACTGATATAACTTAAGAGTCTCATGATGCCCTTAAACATTGTGCTGAAAATTGGTGACATTTTTCTTGCTATGTTGAGACAGGATAAATAGGATGTTTTATGTTATTTAAAACAATAAAGGAACTTTCCAAAACTAGGATTACAACATTTGAAAATATAATCACAGGTATGCAATGACTTCATCAGTTTCCTTGATGGACCTATCTACTGTGACCTACAATTTCATTCCAAGTGTTACTTGTCAATTTGGCTCCCTGTCTCGAAATTTTGCTCTCATTGGAGATGAAAATTTATTTATTTATTTATTTATTTATTTATTTATTTATTTATTGGACTTGTATGCCCCTCTCCGCAAGGACTCGGGGTGGCTCACAATTAAAACACAATAATACAAACAATAAATATTTTAAAAGAATTAAATGAACAAGCCCAATCTTAAAACCCAATTAAAATAATTTAAAAAAACCCAGAGGTCAGTCCAGCCCGGCCTGCTCAAACAACCAGGTCTTCAGATCGTGGCGGAAGGAGCGAAGATCAGGAGCCAAAGGGAGCTCCAAAGGGAGCTGGTTCCACAAGGTGGAGGCCACAACAGAGTAGGCCCTTCACCGGGCACCACCAGCCGACATTTACTAGCCGATGGCACCCTGAGGAGTCCCTGTCTGTGCACACAAACAGGGTGATCAGTGTTTGATATTGTCAGGAGACACTCCCGCAAGTACCCTGGACCCATATCATAAAGGACTTTGAATGTTAACCCCAACACCTTGAATCTCACCCGGAGGGCAACCGGTAACCAATGCAGCTCGCACAGGAGGGGTGTAACATGGGAGTATTGGGAAACTCCCATCACAGCCCGCGCAGCCACATTCTGCACCAGCTGAAGCCTCCGGATGGTATGCAAGGGCAGTCCTAAATAGAGAGCATTGCAGTAGTCCAGTCAGGAAGCCACAAGTGCATGAGTGATCGTGCAAAGGGCATCTCGGTCCAGATACGGGCACAACTGGCGAACCAGTCGGACCCGGGCAAAAGCCCCCCTGGCCACAGCCCCCACCTGCTCCTCCAAACTGAGCTGTGAGTCCAGGAGGACTCCCAGGTTCCGAGCCCTATCCACAGGGGCAACACCTCTCCCCCTATGACCAAAGATGGAATCAACTGACTGGGCCGAGATGCCTGTATGCATAACCACTTAGTCTTGGGTTGAGCTGCAGTCCATTCCTGCCCATCCAGATCCGTACCACATCCAAACATCGGGTCATCACGGAGAGGGCATCAGTGATTTGGTTTGGGGTGGAGATATACAACTGGGTATCATCAGCGTATTGATGATAACTCACCCCAAAACCACAGATGATCTCACCCAGTGGCTTCACATAGATGTTGAACAGGAGGGGAGGGAGGACCGACCCCCGAGGGACCCCACAAATAAGTGCCCTTGGGGCCGACCTCTGCCCCCCTGCCAACACCGATTGCGAACACCCTGAGAGGTAGGAGGAGAACCACTGCAAAACAGTGCCCCCCACTCCCAACCCCCCGAGGCGCCGCAATAGGATACCATGGTCGATGGTATTGAAAGCCGCTGAGAGATCTAATAGGACTAGGACAGAGGAAAATCCCCTGTCCCGAGCCCTCCAGAGATCATCCATCAGTGCGACCAATGCGTCTCCATGCTGAACCCGGGTCAGAAGCCTGACTGGTACGGATCTAGATAGTCCGCTTCCTCCAGGAAAAGCGGAAACTGCTGAGCCACCACACTCTCAACAACCTTCGCCAAAAAGCGAAGGTTGGAGACTGGATGAAAGTTGTTTAAAACGGCTGGGTCCAAAGCAGGCTTCTTCAGGAGGGGTCTCACCACCACCTCTTTCAGGGCGGCAGCAAAAGACCCCTCCCTCAGCGAGGTGTTAACAACTGCCCGGAGCCAGCTGCACGTGGTCTCCCTGGAGGCATATACCATCCAGGAAGGACACGGGTCCAATAAACAGGTGGTGGAACTCAGGCGTCGCATAATCCTGTCCACTTCATCCTCAGAAACAGGATCAAACTCAGCCCAGATGACATCAGCCAGACTCTCTGTGACTCCCTCCTCAGACCACTGCAAATTAGAGCTCAGCCCCTCCCGGATCCAAGCAATCTTATCTGACAGATATTGTTCAAATTCCTCAGTCCTGCCCCGCAAAGGGTCCACCTCTGGCTCCCTATGTAAGAGGAAGCGCGTGACCCTGAACAGGGCGGCAGGGCGATTATCTGTGGACGCTACAAGGGCAGAGAGGTAAGCCCTCCTCGCTGCCCTCAAAGCTCCCAGGTAAGTCCTAATGTAGGCTCTCAACTGGGTTCGGTCGGATTCGGAATGGGTCGACCTTCACCTGCTCTCTAAACCCCTCCTACATTGCTTCATCTCCCGAAGCTCCTCTGTAAACCAGGGAGCCACCCGGGATCTGTGGCGACTGAGGGGACGTAAGGGGAGAACCTGGTCGAGGGCTTCCGAGGCAGCCTGTTGCCATGCAGCTGCCAGCACCACAGCCAAGCTGTGGATAAGGGAAGCGGGCAGAGACCCCAGCTCAGCCTGGAACCTCTCAGGGTCCATCAGGCGTCTGGAGCAGAACCATCTCAGCGGTTACTCATCCCAGCAGTGTGGGGCGGCCTGTTGGAAGACCAGCCATAGGAGACAGTGATCTGACCATGCAACGGGTTGGGCTCACTGCTCACCCCCAGATCACTACGCCACTGCTCCGAGGCAAAAACAAGGTCGAGCATGTTGCCCCCCTCGTGCATGGGGCCCTGTATTATCTGGGCCAGGCCCATAGCCGCCATGGAAGCCATGAACTCCTGGGCCAAACCCGACACCCCTCCCAGGGATGGCAAGTTGAAGTCACCCAAGACCAAAAGGCCCGGGAGCTCCACCGCCACCCCCGGGAGTGCATCAAGAAACCCAGGCAGGTCTGCTACTACACAGCTGGGGGAAAGGTATGCAAGCAGCAGGCCCAACCGGCCATCGGGCCCCAACCGCAGGAGGAGGGTCTCACACCCGCCTGTCTGGGGAACAGAGACCTCCCTTGGAATCAAGGTCTCCTGAATAACAACAGCCACCCCACCACCCCTTCCCTGGGCTCTGGGCTGGTGCAAAACCCGAAAACCTGGGGGACATAAACCAACCAGAGGAACTCCACCCTGATACAGGCCAGGTCCGCAGCCTCCTCCTCAATCACTTCCTGGAGGAGGGACGCCTTATTAGCCACGGACCTGGCATTAAAATACACCAGCCGCAGCCCAGGGGCTCCGGGTCCCATATCCCCGGGGGAGTGGGCAGAGGCATGGGGGTTGGAGTGCTCCACAGCTCCCAAAAGTGAAAGTGAAAACTCATCATGAGCAATAGTAAATGTCACCTTTGAAGTGAAAAAGATGAAGCAATTGACCATTTGATAAGTTGCTGTAGCAAAATTCCATGCACAAATTATGCAACTG
The DNA here is from genome assembly GCA_009733165.1 of Naja naja. Lineage (NCBI taxonomy): Eukaryota > Metazoa > Chordata > Lepidosauria > Squamata > Elapidae > Naja > Naja naja. Next base: position 32,807,501 of record CM019148.1, on the reverse strand, counting down.
AGTTGCCAAAATTATTCATTGGAAACTTTGCCAGAGATTTGGGTTTGAATCCAGCAAGAACCTCTGGGACTATCAAGTTGAGAAGGTTTTGGAAAAGGAGCAGGTTAAGATCTTACGGGACATTTAAAATCCAAGCAGGCAGGCACCTTCTTTGTAACATTCCTGATATAATAGTCATTGAAAATAAGTAAGACTGGAGCATTGCTGATGTTATACTGGATGCTGCTAGGATTGAGGAAAAGCAACCAGAAAAAAAAATAAAAAGCAAAATTTACAAATTGAAGCTGAACACTTATGGAAAAAAGAAGTTTATTTGAGCTACTGTTTGTGTGTAAATATGACATAAACATGTTCTGCCAACTGTTTTCCAGGCATATGTCACAAACCACTTCTGGAAATGTCCTCTGTAATCCTACATGGACTTAACCCATGTAGCCACTTACAGAAAAAGAAATCCACTATTATACCAATCATGATTGGGGCCTTTGGAATAGTATCAAAAGAACTCCACTGATACTTGAAAATTTTGAATTTGTCAGATCTTAATACCCTCTGGTTAGGGGAAAAAATTCTTGCTTGGAACTACCTACATCCTCAGAGTCCATTTTATTAATTCTTAGGTCTTTAGTTATGATTCAAATTATTAAATTATTACATTTCTACCCATCTTTGGCTGTGAATTCAATTGGAGGTTACCCATATAATAATAATTAGTGTAAATAAATAAATAATAGTGCATTGGAGTATCTGCATTGGAGTATTGATGGAACCACTAGTGATTTCCTACATAGTTTTTAAAAAATTGCATATTTAAAATTTTTAACTGCTCTCCTGTTTATCTTTTTAGGATCTGTATGCCTCCCAGGATTACCTTATCAGAGAGATGAGTGGAATATAAATTTAATAAAAGAATAGAATAGAATAGAATAGAATAGAATAGAATAGAATAGAATAGAATAGATGGGTGGGTGGGTAGGTAGGTAGGTAGGTAGGTAGGTAGGTAGGTAGGTAAATAGATAGATAGGCAGGCAGGCAGGCAGGCAGACAAAGTAGTAGGAAATGAGGAAATTAAATTACAATTGTTGATTAGAAAGACAAAAAAATATCTGGATAGTGGAGTTGGGTAGAAGAAAAGGAACTGGAGAAAGTCACTAAGTATAAAACATGCAAACAGAATGACTGAGGCAATAGAAAGCAAAGATAGTATCATAATAATAGGCACTATGGATGGCATTTCAAAATATCTGGAGCACCACTTAAATGGCATCAGCATTGACGAAATCACCACCAGTCAGTTACAAAAAGTAGCTTTACTTTGGAACAGCTTATGTTCTGAAACATTACCTTTAATATTATTAAACAACATTTAGGCCATGAAATGAAGTAAGCATGTCAAAAGAGGAAAGAGGAAAGATGATAATAAGGGTAAAGAAGTCAGCAAGAAAGGGCCAAAGTGGCACAGTACTGCAGGCTACTTCTGCTTCCTGCTGCCTGCCTGCCTGCAATTTGGCAGTTCAGATCTCACCAGGATCAAGGTTGACTCAGCCTTCCATCGTGCAAAAGTTCATTTATTTCAGTAATGCAATTTAAAAGGTGAAACTAATATATGAAATAGACTCATTACATGCAAAGAAAGATAGATCAAGCTGTGATTTGTCATAATTGAGATGATTATGGTTTACATGAAAACCCCAAATCCACAATCTCAGAAAATTAGAATATTACATGTAATCAATAAAACAAGGATTGTTCATAGAACAATATTGGACCTCTGAAAAGTATAAGCATGCATATGTACTCGGTACTTGGTTTGGGCCCCTTTTGAAGCAATTACTGCCTCAATGCGGTGTGGCATGGAATCTATCAGACTGTGGCACAGCTGAAGTGTTATGGAAGAACAGGATGCTTCAATAGTGGCCTTCAGCTCTTCTGCATTGCTCAGTCTCATGTCTCTCATCTTTCTCTTGGCAATGCCAAGAGAATCTATGGGGTTCAGGTCAGGCAAGTTTGCTGGCCAATCAAGCACAGTGATCCCATGGTTGTTGAACCAGGTTTTGGTTCTTTTGGCAGTGTGGGCAGATGCCAAGTCCTGCTAGAAAATGAAGTCAGCATCCCCATAAAGCTCGTCTCCGGAAGGAAGCATGAAGTGCTCCAAAATCTCCTGGTAGATGGCTGCATTGACCCTAGACTTAATGAAGCACAGTGGACCAACACTAGCAGATGACATGGCTCCCCAAATCAATACTGTTAAGTTTGCATGAAGAGTCAGACGCGAGAAGTTCCAGCAAAGAGTTTATTAAGTGACTACAGCTCGAATAGACCCATCCTGGCTTGGCTACGGCTGCTTCTTACAGCCTGCAGCCGTAGCTGCCAGCCAATGGGAGTGCAGGGTTTCTTCCCGCACTATTTAAACCAATACCATTTGACATTTTACAAGAACAGTTCAAATAAACCAAAAACATTCAAACCTACATACATAACACCCCTCCCCACTAGGTTCAGTCCATACCAAACCCCAACCTATCTAATGTATTCCTTTAAATAGGTGGGGCTCTTACGTGTACGTTGAGACCTTCGTGGTTCAGAAGTTTTAACGTTCTCACCCAGTGAGGGAAATGTGTCTACTGACATTTCCCTGTTGGGACTTCCTGTGAAAGAAGACCCTGTTAGACTGTTAGAATCTGGTCTCTCCTCCCAACCCATCTCCATTCCAATGTCAGCACCCAAGTCAGGTAGTGATGTGCAATCTTCCACTTCTAAGGATGGATCTTGGCATTGTGACAGGGTTCAGGATGGTTCCTGTCGCAATGGCTCGTTACATGGGGTTGATTCCTGTTTGTTGATTTTCCTCCTGTTCTCCCCTTCCCCTAGAAGAGACATCAGGTGAGGGACCCAGAGAGAGACAGGGGCGATGTTCCTGAGGGAACCTGGATCTAAGTTGGTCAATGTGCCTGCTCCAGAGGAGGCCATCCTCTGTTTGTACCCTGTAAGAACGAGGGCCAGTGATGTGAGTTATTTCAGCAGGAATCCACAAAGGTTCACCTATAAGGTTCCTAGCATAGACAGAATCTCCCACACTAAAAGAACGAACTTTGGAAGTGGAATCCAGTGGTGCGTTGGGTGCGTAAGTGGGATGAAGGCGGTCAAGGGAAGACCTAAGTTTCCTACCCATCAACAACTCTGCTGGGGACAAGTTATTTGATGGGCTAGGAGTGATGTGTTGAACACTAAGAAGTTTTTCAAGCTTCTCAGTGATATCCCCAGGACCCAGCTGCTGAAGCTTCTCTTTGGTAAAGCGTACCATGCGTTCAGCCCGCCATTGGCAAGGGTGCCCAGGGGCAGTGAGGGCATGTCTGATACCCTGTTGAGCTAGAAAGGATTCAAAAATGTTAGATGTGAATTGAGGGCCATTGTCAGAGACAAGGACATCTGGTAACCCATGGGTTACAAACAATTTTCTGAACTGCTTGATGACAGCCTCAGTTGTAGTGGATGTCATGGGAATTACTTCTAGCCATTTGGAATATGCATCTACTATAACTAGAAAAGTGTGCCCTCTCGTAGGGCCTGCAAAATCATGTGGATCCTAGACCATGGGCCCCTAGGACATTCCCATTCCTGTGGGGGCGTGAGGTGGAGCAGGTCTGACTACCTGGCAATTGGGACAAGAGGCTACCCAGTTTTCAACCATTTTGTCAATACCTGGCCACCATACATAACTCCTGGCCAACCCTTTCATCCTTACAATCCCAGGATGACCCTCATGTAACATTTCCAAAACCTCCCTTTGCAGTTTTGCAGGAATAACCACCCTGTTACCCCACAAAATACATCCCCTTAATACAGATAATTCAGTTTGCCTGGACTTATAAGGTTGGGCAAGGTGAGGTAGATGTTGAAGAGGCCAACCTTTCTTAATCCAGCCCATAACAGGTGCCAACACAGCATCTTTGGCAGTCTCTCTGGCAATCTCAGCAGCATGCACTGGAAGCTTAGCAACGGTCTCCAGGAAAAAGGTGTGAGTTTCAAGTTCAAAGTCCTCCTTGTGGCAAGGTAGTGGGCAATGACTCAGTGCATCAGCATGTCCAATGTCCTTGCCAGGCCTGTGAATCAGTTTGTATGAATATGCTGCAAGAAATTCAGTCCATCTCAGCATTCTTGGTGACAGGATATTAGGTGTAGGTTTGTCTCCTGCCACAATGCCTAATAAAGGTTTGTGATCTGTAACAATGGTGAATGACCTGCCATACAGATATTCATGAAATTTCTTAACAGCTGCAACAACTGCCAATGCCTCCTTGTCCAGTTGGCTATAATTCCTCTCTGCTTTGGACAAAGTGCGAGAGTAAAATGCAATTGGGGCTTCCCTTCCACTGGGAAGCCTGTGACTCAAAAACCCCCCCACTCCAAAAGGGGATGCATCACAAGTCAAAACAACAGGCAAATTCTCAGAGAACTGTATCAACACAGCATCAGACGTGATTAGTCTCTTAATACTGTTAAATGCTGACTGTTCCTTCCCCCCCAGATCCAAACAGCCTTCTTATCAAGTAGGCGATGTAAAGGCTCAGCAATAGATGCTTTGTGAGGTAGAAACATGTGGTAAAGTTAATAAGTCCAAGGAAGGCTTGCAAATCTGTCTTGCATCTAGGTTTAGGGGCTTCCTTGATTGCTTTAACCTTGGCATCAGTAGGGTGGATGCCATGCTTGTCAACATATACCCCAGGAACTCAACTCTGTCTGTTTTGAGTGTACATTTGTCTTCCTTGACTTTTAAACCCGCTTTTCTGAATCTGGTAAGAACTTCTCTGAGTCTCTCTTGAAGCTGAGTGTCATTTTCAGCAGAGATTAACACATCATCAAAATAAGGCACTACTCCTGGCAGACCTTGCAACATTCTTCCATAAGGCTTTGAAAAATGCCAGGTGCCACGCTTACTCCAAATTGTAGTCTTTTACATTTGAAGGCACCTCTATGAGTCACAATTGTTTGTGCCTCTGCAGTGGCATCATCAACTGTTAATTGTTGATATGCCTGAGCCAAGTCCAGTTTGGCAAATACTGTACCCCTGCCAAGGGAATGGAGTAGATGATGCACAACTGGTACTGGGTATGCGCTCTGCTGCAGCGCATGGTTAAGTGTCCCCTTATAGTCACCACAGATTCTCACTGACCCATCAGCCTTGACTGGTATGACTATGGGTGTTTCCCATCTGGAGTGGTCAGTAGGCTCTAAAACCCCTTGGGCAATGAGCTTATCTAATTGTGCATCAATTTTTCCTTTAAAGCAAATGGAACCCTCCTGGGCTTTAAATGAATTGGGGGCACCTTGGGGTCTAGGCTGAAAGCAATAGGGGTCCCCATATACTTGCCCAGTCCTTCGCTGAAGACCTCTGGAAACTCAGACTTCAAGGACTCTTCCCAGTCAGAGCTGCTCACGTGATGGATGCCAGTCACCTCGATGCCTAGTGGCTTGAACCACTCAAGTCCCAGCAAACTTGGGCGATCCTTGTCCACGATGGTCAGTGGCAAACATTTGGTGTGGCCTTTAAACTGCACGTTGAAATCTCTTGCTCCAACTACTGGAATCTTGTTCCCTTGGTAGTCTTTGAGAGTCAGTGCTTGCTTCTGGAAATGCTTCTTCTGGATTTTGGGAAAGAGTCTGTGGATAGTGTCCCATGACACCATAGATAAATAAGAGCCTGAGTCCACTTCCATTTGGCAAGGCCTTCCTTCAATAAACACCTTCACGTGTACTTTTCTGCTTTTAAGGGTGAAGAATGACCAATAGTGATTGTTTGGTGAGTTTCATTCTTGCCATTTGCTTCTGAATTTTGCCCCATCTTTTCAAGGAAATTGTTGGGCTTAAAGTCTTTATCAGGAAATTTTTTCCTAATTGGTGGGGTTCTGGATGATTTGCAGACTCTGGCTATGTGACCCCGTTTCTCACAACGTAGACAAATGGAGTCAAAGAACTTGCATTCAGTGCGGGGTGCCCCCACAGCCTCTGCAATAGAATCCTTGCCTGCTTTTCCCAGAGTCTTTTCTCTTCTTCTCTATTCTGAGTCTAAAAATCCCTTCCTCTGCCTCACTGCCATCAGAATCAGAGTCTTTTGTTCGCAATGGGCTGTTGTGGATTTTTCCCCATCAGAATGGCTTGAGGCCTGGCTTGAGGCCTTGTTAATCTTTTTCATGGCCGCTGCTGAGGACTTGGTGGCTTCCGCTGAGACCAGTTCTTCAATGGCCTCTTTAAACGTGATCTTAGGTTTCATTAATAGTTTGCTTTGTAAGACCTTATCTTTTAGGCCTAAAACAAACCGATCACGCATGGCCTCTTCTAAGTTGGTAAAGTCACAAGCACCCCCAATGTCCCTTAAACTTGCCACGAAGTCATTAACATTCTCGCTATCCCCTTGATCCCGACGGTAAAATTCGTGTCTCTCAATGAGGCACGATACTTGTGGGGCGTAATGGGCTCTTAAAAGTTTCTCTAAATCGGGCCATTCCATTACCTTCAACTCTGCTGCTCCCGCCAACACCTTCGCCATTTTGAAGACTGCCGGACCGCAGTGCGTGAGAAAGACTGCCCTCTTCCGTCTCTCGGGGATGCCAGCGAGATCGTTCCCTTCCAGATACATGTGGAAACGATCCGCATACGATTCCCAGTCTTCCGCCGCCGGATCGAACGGTGCTGGGGGGGTGTTCAGCGCAGCCATCTCGCTCAGTTGCTTGTTCGTCGCGTCGTCTTTTCTTCAGGGAAATCCCATCCTCGTCGCCAGTGTTAAGTTTGCATGAAGAGTCAGACGCGAGGAGTTCCAGCAAAGAGTTTATTAAGTGACTACAGCTCGAATAGACCCATCCTGGCTTGGCTACGGCTACTTCTTATAGCCTGCAGCCGTAGCTGCCAGCCAATGGGAGTGCAGGGTTTCTTCCCGCACTATTTAAACCAATACCATTTGACATTTTACAAGAACAGTTCAAATAAACCAGTAACATTCAAACCTACATAGATAACAAATACAGACTGTGGAAACTTTACACTGGACTTCAAACATCTTGCAGTGTGTGCCTCTCCATTCTTCCTCCAGATTCTGGGTCCTTGGTTTCCAAGTGAGATGCAAAAGTTGCTCTCATCAGAAAAGAGGACTTTGGACCACTGAGCAACAGACCAGGTCTGTTTTTCTTTAGCCCAGGTAAGACGCTTCTGATGTTGTTTGTTGTTCAGGAGCGGCTTGACAAGAGGAATACAACATTTGAAGCCCATGTCCAGGATCCGTCTGTGTGTGGTGGCTCTTGATGCACTGACTCCAGCCTCAGTCCACTCCTTGTGAAAGTCCCCAAAACTTTTGAATGGTCTTTTCCTGACAATCCTCTCCAGGCTGAGGTCATCCCTGCTGCTTGTGCACCTTTTTCTTCCACACTTTTCCCTTCCACATAACTTTCTATTAATGTGCTTTGATACAGCACTTTGGGAACATCCAACTTCTTTTGCAATTACCTTTTGAGGCTTTCCCTCCTTATGGAGGGTGTCAATGATGGTTTTCTGCACAACTGTCAGGTCAGCAGACTTTCCCATGATTGTGATTCCTACTGAACCAGACTGAGAGACCATTTAAAGGCTCAGGAACCCTTTGCAGGTGTTATGGTGTAATTAGCTGATTAGAGTGGAACACTTTGAGCCTAGAATATTGAACCTTTTCACAATATTCTAATTTTCTGAGATTGTGGATTTGGGGTTTTCATGAGCTTTAAGCCATAATCATCTCAATTATGACAAATCACTGCTTGAACTATCTTGCTTTGCATGTAATCAGTTTATCTCATATATTTGTTTCACCTTTTAAGTTGCATTACTGAAATAAATGAACTTCTGCACGATATTCTAATTTTTTGAGTTTCACCTGTAAGTAAGTGCTATTGCTATTGCTAAATGCTGTTTGCCTTTCCCAGGCTCTTTGGAAAGAGTCAACATATAGACAAAAATGCTAAATCCAGTCTAAATATCTGGGTTGACTATGTGCCAAACTATATAATAATAAAAATCAGCAACCCTTATTTTCTCTATTCTTATCTGATACCTGACCAAAAATTTGCAGAACAGTGCATCAAACACCATTTAACTAATTGTTATTCATTACCAGGTATTTATTATATTTTTGTGGACTCATGCCAGTTTGCTTTATCTTCTATCAACTATTGTCAGAAAAGATCTACCTAGAATAAATACTACTAGATTTAAGTATTTGACTGCAACAATAAACCAGTGTTTCACTGCCAACTTGGTTATGCTGTGGAAAACCACAAGAGAACAATAAATTATTGTCTTGAATTGTTACTAGCAATCACATTATAACCTGAGGACACTGTGTTATAAATGGGCTCTTGTGTCATAGTTAATTTTTTTCCTGAACTGATGTATAATACTGTATTAAGGAATCATTTTAATCATGGGTATATTTCCCAAATATTGAAGGATATGGAATTTTCCTGCTGTTTCAGAATGCAGATTACTTTATTTGAAGTACTTTATATAGTTTATATATTTTTATCTTCCTGCTAATGTGAAATATCTATCCTGCTGATTCCTTTATCCACATTATCATCCTTTCACCTCCTTCTTTTGACATGCATTTCATGGTTGGCCAACTCTTTTATGTGGGAGGCACAGAAGTACATTGAGTTGCTCAAATCACTATTTAACTAATTGCTATTCATTAACCAAGTACTTACTCTTTAAAGGCTCATGCCAGTTGTCTCTAACTTCTAGTAAAAGTTGTCAGGAAAGTTCCACATGGAAGAAATGCTATCAGCTCTCAGGATTTGTTTGGAAAGTATAGTTAACCAGTATCTCGGAGCCAATCTAGACATGCCATGGGAGACCACTAAAGAGTAGGTGAGAAAGGTCCAAGTTTGATTCAGTGCAGGGGGTGAATGCAAGGAGATCTAAGTATTCCTCCATTCCTTGTTACCAGTTATAAATATATATGAATAAATATATACTGTATTCATATATTTGTATTTATAACTAATATAAATATCAATATGGCAAGATGAAGAAAAAATATCCTGTTGCTAGACCTGATCTCTTTCCTCCAAAAATCCTCACAGCCCCAGCCTTTCTGCCTCTGCCTTCAAGAAATCATTGAAAGCCTGGTTGTTTCCCCAGGTACTTAACAAGGGCATTCAAAATGTTCCCTAGCGGATTTGAATGTTATCTCCCCATCTTCACCATCTTCTATAATTACTGGCATTTTGTTTTAGTTCTACTGTTTTAAGCCTCCAGGCTGAATCTCAGAGTTGACACAGAAAAATCCAGTCAAATCTTATCCTTTTTTGGATTCAACTAATGGGCAGTATTTTTTTTTATTACATTTATATGCCGCCCTTCTCCGAAGACTCAGGGTGGCTTACAATTTTTTTGGGGATACAACCCAATGTGCTCAGCAATAGCCTTCATTCCATTGTATATGCCTGCTTATTACTAAGCGGCATTTTTACAAAGCCAGCTTTTTGCCCCCAACAATCTTGGGTCCTCAATTTACCTACCCCGAGAGGATGGAAGGCTGAGTCAACCTTGAGCCTGGTGGGATTCGAGCCTGCAATAGTTGCAGGCAGCTGGAACTTAAGAGCTAGGCATTTAGCAGCCTGCACCACCAAGGCCCTTACTTTTAGTTTTAGTTTGCCAAACTAAAGCTATAAACTTCTAACCTACTAAATGTGTTCTGAGGGATCATAAGGTGTGACTATCCTAAACACTTTCTGTCCTCCCGCATCTAGCATTGGACTGTGCAGTCTCTTAATCGAGGAAGCTCTGTGTTGCCAAAACTGGTTCCCCACAATGCAATGCTTCTTCATGTGCAAATGCCATCACAAATTGCCACAGTCTTGTATGAGAGAGCAGCCTTATATCCAGTTGAATCTTCTGGACTAGAGTATAAGAATGGATTTTACATTTCTCCAACTGTTGCAAATGTCAAATTTGACATTAAATTTAACGATCCTGAGAATCTACCTGGATTTCATTGAAAAGACAGGTAGCGATAAGGTCATGAACCTAGTCTAAACCCCAAATGATCTCACTCAGAAATTTATTATAGCTTTTTAATAGCATACAGATAAGCTGAAAATTCTGTAAGTGATTAAAACAGAACTGCCATGAGATCAAGCATTAAGTAATACTGCTGTCTAGAAAAGCTATTTTTTAAAAAAAGATTACTGAAAACTCTACTACTCATATCCAATTCTGATGGTATCAAAGGTATCAAAGGCTGAAGTCAGGCCCACTCTTTTCCAGATTCTCCCTGCCATGAGGCAGTTTCCATGCCAAAATTGAGTTTATATTCAGTTAAACAGATCTGAAACATTTCTTTCCTCCAAAATGTGGACTTGATTAGCATCTTATCAGGAAGTGAGATTAGCTATAGGGGTTAACTATTGAAATCCAAAAGTGTTCCTTCCTTCCTTCCTTCCTTCCTTCCTTCCTTCCTTCCTTCCTTCCTTCCTTCCTTCCTTCCTTCCTTCCTTCCCCCTAGAAATACACTATCATTAAAACACAGATAGCAAATACAAAACATGTAGAAATATTCACCTAAAATGGATTGTTTCATATTAATCTTTGAAAAGGCTTAAAATTGTGACTTGGTTCTCATACTGTCAGTGAAAAATACCATGATGGAAAATCTGACAGTTACAGACATAAAGGATAGAAAAAGGTGGGCCAACACAACTCAAAGAAGGGGCCAAGTAGTGCATTATGTCAGCTGGGAAAGAAAACCAATTGTAGAGATTATTAGTGCTCTTTCTTAAAGCTAGCAGATCCACAGAGGCAGTTGAGATGGATATCAGATGTGCAGAGTCATAAGTATGATGACCACCTTGTCTGATCCCCTCTGCAGAAAGCACTGCATTGAATCCTGGCTGAATATGAAAGTCCAAAATAGGAAGTATGACTTCCTACTTTCTTCAGTGACTATTACTTAGAAGTTACTTAGATTACTTCTGCATTTGCCTGAATAGTTCATTTCTGTCTGAGAGGCAAAACCTGACAAAAACCCAAAGACCATCTTCATTAATGTTCAAAACTGGAAATTGAAGATCTCCCTACACTTTACACAGGGCTGCATAGTTGACCTGGACAATCAACTCAGAAAGACACTTGCACTTCTCTTCACTCTTATTTCCCCCTATTAGTTATGTAGATAAAAGCCAAAATGACTAGCTTCTGTTAAAGTAAAGAAATAATTGAAGGCTTAGATCAGTTTGGTAATTTATTGTCTGGAACTGTTAAAGGAATTAACATTATAACCCAAGGGCACTGCTGTATAAATGGGCTCTAAAGTTATTGGTCATTTCCCCCCCTGAACTGATGTGTAATACTATATTAAGCAATCCCTTCAGTCATTCAGGTATACTCCCCAAAGGTTTAAAGCCATGGAATTTTCCTACTGTTTCACAAGATATAATCCTATTTCAAGTAATTTATATGCCTTAACCTGATTTTGACCTTCCTGCTGATGGGAAAACACCTATCTTGCTGACTTCTTTACCCTTATTATCATTTCCTCCTTCCTCTTTTGTCATACTTACTTCATTTCATGATTGGCCATTTTTTTTGTAGGTGATACAGTAAGTACATTGAATTGCCATATTGCACAAAGATTCTGAGAACAGTTATTTAGTACAAAATCTTCCTGCTCATAGGAAGATACTCTCTAGTATCTAGGCTTTAACTTTCTCAATTCTTAGGGTGGCCATATTTGTTTGCAGGTTAGGTAACGAAAGCACTCTAGAAAAAGTAACAATGTTAGTTGTTATTTCCAGTAAAAGACAAGAAAAGAGAGTATTACTGAATACAATTTTTAGTGTTGACACTAAAAGAGGCTAACATTTATTTAATTCTCATTTAAATGGCATCGCGCAGATAGGGGTGGGGGTTTTGGGCGAAAGGGAAAGAGGGGTGCCAAGACCTCCTTATTAATTTTTTTAACTAGATTTTTAAGGGGTATAGGGAGGGTGTCTGGGCAGGTATTGGCTGAACCTCTGCCCAGACTTATGGGAGCTCAGTCCAGCCTGGTTGTGGGTTGTGGCATAGGGAGGGGGCCCTTGGGGCTCCAGGGAGCAAGGCGGGAATGGCGATTCCCAGCGTGGTTGGATTCGTCAGGAGATGGAGAGGCGGGGGGCCGTATCATGAAATGGGAGCACGCCTCTGCTGTCTTCAAGCTGTGGCGCGCTCCGACCCCCATGCCTCTGCCCATTCCCCCGGGGATATGGGATCTGGAGCCCCTGGGCTCAGACTGGTGTATTTTAATGCCAGGTCCGTGGTTAAAAAGGCATCCCTCCTCTGCGAGCTGATTGAGGAAGAGGCCGCAGAACTGGCCTGTATCACTGAGACCTGGTTGGGGCCAGAGGGAGGTGTCCCTCTGGTTGATTTATGCCTCCCAAGTTTTCAGGTTTTACACCAGCCACAAGCTCAGGGTAAGGGTGGTGGGGTGGCCGTAGTTATTTGGTAGACCTTGATTCCAAGGGAGGTCACTGTTCCGCAGATAGGCGAGTGTGAGGCTCTCCTCCTGAGGTTGGGGCCTGGGGGTCGGTTGGCCCTGTTGCTGACATACCTGTCCCCCAGCTGTGTGGCAACAGCCCTGCCTGGGCTGCTCGATGCCCTCTCGGGAGTGGCGGTGGAGTTCCCAAGGCTTTTGATCTTGGGTGACTTTAACCTGCCCTCCCTGGTGGGAGCGTCGAGCTTGGCTCAGGAGTTCATGGCTTCCATGACAGCTATGGGCCTGACCCAGGTAATACCCCCCTACCCATGAGGGGGGTAACACACTTGACCTTGTTTTTATCTCGGAACAGTGGCATAGTGATCTAGGGCTAGGCACCTTGAATGCCCAGCCTGTAGCATGGTCAGATCACTATCTCCTACAGCTGGTCTTCCAGCAGGCTGCCCCACACTGCTGGGATGAGGAACCGCCGAGATGGTTCCACCCCAGACGTCTGATGGACCCTGAGAGGTTCCAGACGGAACTGGGGTCTCTGCCCACCTCCCTTATCCACAGCTCAGCCAAGGTGGTGGTGACTGCCTGGCAACAGGCTGCCACTGAGGCTCTCAACCGAGTTGTCCCCTTGCACCCCCTCACTCATCGCAGATCCCAGGCGGCTCCTTGGTTCACAGAGGAGCTCTGGGGGATGAAGTGACATAGGAGGGGTTTAGAGAACAGGTGGAGGTTGACCCATTCCGAATCCGACCGAGGCCAGTTAAGAGCCTACATTAGGACTTACCTGGTAGCTGTGGGAGCTGCGAAGAGGGCTTACCTCTCTGCTCTCATAGCGTCTGCAGAGGATTGCCTGGCCACCCTGTTCAGGGTCACTCGCTCCCTCTTACATCAGGAGACAGGGGTGGATCCTTTACGGAGTAGGGCTGAGGAATTTGGTCAATATCTGTTGGATAAGATTGCTCGGATCCGGGAGGGGTTGAACTCTAACTGGCAGTGGTCTGAGGAGGGGGGTACAAGGAGTCTGGCCAATATCATCTGGTCTGAGTTTGATCCTGTTTCTGAGGATGAAGTGAACAGGATTATGCGACGGCTGAATTCCACCACATGTTTCTTGGACCCGTGCCCTTCCTGGATGGTATATGCCTCCAGGGAGGTCACGTGTGGCTGGCTCCAGGCAGTGGCTAACGCTTCGCTGAGGGAGGGTTCTTTCCCTGCTGCCTTGAAAGAGGCAGTGGTGAGACCCCTCCTGAAAAAGCCTGCTCTGGACCCAGCTGTTTTAAACAACTTCCGTCCAGTCTCCAACCTTCGATTTTTGGCAAAGGTTGTTGAGAGTGTGGTGGCTCAGCAGCTTCCACTTTTCCTGGAGGAAGCGGACTATCTAGATCTGTATCAATCGGGCTTCCGGCCTGGGTATAGCAGGGAGATGTCATTGGTCATGCTGGTGGATGATCTCTGGAGGGCACGGAACAGGGGATTTTCCTCTGTCCTGGTCCTATTAGATCTCTCAGTGGCTTTCGATACCATTGACCATGGTATCCTATTGCGGCGCCTCGGGGGGTTGGGAGTGGGAGGCACTGTTTTGCAGTGGTTCTCCTACCTCTCGGGGCATTCGCAATCAGTGTTGGCAAGGGGGCAGAGGTCGACCCTGAGGGCTCTCACTTGTGGGGTCCCTCAGGGGTCAGTCCTTTCACCCCTCCTGTTCAACATTTATATGAAGCCGCTGGGTGAGATCATCCGTGGTTTTGGGGTGAGTTATCATCAGTACGCTGATGATACCCAGTTGTATATCTCCACCCCAAACCAAATCAGTGATGCCCTCTCCGTGATATCCCGTTGTCTGGATGCGGTACAGATCTGGATGGGCAGAAACAAACTAGAGCTCAATCTGGCTAAGACAGAGCGGCTGTGCATACAGGCATCTCGGACCAGTCAACAGATCCCACCTTTGGTCATAGGGGGAGAGGTGTTGCCCCTTGTGGATAGGGCACAAAACCTGGGGGTCCTCCTGGATTCATGGCTCGGTTTGGAGGAGCAGGTGGGGGCCATGACCAGGGGGGCCTTTACCCAGGTTCGGCTGGTTCACCAGCTACGCCCGTACCTGAACCAAGATGCCCTTCGCACGGTCACTCATGCACTTGTCGCATCCCAACTTGACTATTGCAATGCTCTTTATTTAGGACTGCCCTTGCATACCATCCGGAGGTTTCAACTGGTGCAGAATGCGGCTGCGCGGGTTGTGATGGGAGTTTCCCGGTACTCCCATGTTACGCCCCTCCTGTGCGAGCTGCATTGGTTGCCAGTTGCCCTTTGAGTGAAATTCAAGGTGTAGGTATTAACATTCAAAGTCCTTCATGACTTGGGTCCGGGGTATTTGCGGGAGCGTCTCCTGCTGACATTGAATGCCGATTGCCCTGTGCGAGTGCACAGATTGGGACTTCTCGAGGTGCCGTCTTCAAGACAGTGTCGGCTGGTGGTACCCTGGGGAAAGGCCTACTCTGTAGAGGCTCCCGCCCTTTGGAATCAACTGCCCTTGGGGATCCATTTGGCCCCAGATCTCCACTCTTTCCACCACGATCTGAAAACCTGGCTGTTTGAACAGGCCGGGCTGGACTGACCTCTTGGGGATGGGGTTTTATTGGTTTTATTTGGGCTTGTTGGGTTTAATTTGTTTTTAATGTATTTATTGATTGTATTTTTTTTAGTTGTGAGCCGCCCCAAGTCCTTTGGGAGAGGGGGCAGCATGTAAGTCCAATTATTAAATTAAATTAAATTAAATTAAATTAAATTAAATTAAATGCAGTCTTGCCTACTTTCAGATTTTTTAAAATAAGAAACAAAGCTAAGTTGTTGTCTGAAATTTGCACTTGTCCAAACTTTGCAGTTCTGTTAAACTGAAATTAGAAACTGAGGTTTTTCCATCTTTGTCTAAAATACTTCGAATTTTCATATTGGAGAATACCATGAACAGTCAAGAACACCCAAGGAAACAAACATGTAGCACAGATTTTCTATTTTAGAGGTGTAAAACATTTAAGATTCACTGAGCCACATTGTCATGTGGTCATTTAATATCTTTTTGTGATAGTGTATTAATGTATATTGCAGAATCTTTTATATACACACACACACACACACACCCCATATACTGGCTCTGTTGTAAGCGGGTTGGTTGGCTGTGTTGTTACTTCTTGATTGGTTGATGGAGTTGATGTTTGCAGATTGGTTGGCTTTTTCGTAAGACCCTGTGTGGCTGAGGTACTGGCTGTGTGTCTTTCAACCTTTTGTGTTGTAACGACCTGGGTAATGGGTTGTGTGATGACCTTCTGAGTTCTACTGTTGTGACATCCTGGGTCTTGTGCTGTAATCCCCTGGGCCATTGGCTGTGTTGTAACATCCTGAGGTTTTGTGGTGTAACCTCCTGAGTTCCGTGATGTGATATCCTGAGCGGATGGCTGTGATGTAGCATTCCAGGCTTTGGTTTGGCTCCAAGTTTGAGGTCTGGCTATGTGTTCAAGCGTGTGTCAGTTTGCTTAGTTTGGGGGTCGGAGGGTGTAGCAGCTGGTGATGCAGCCATGGCCTGGTTTCTGGACGATGGTTGTCTTTCATCTATGGGATGGGTTTGGGTTTGAGTCTGGTGAGGGACATTGGTGGTGGCGTCATGTGTTGTTTTGGGTCTGGTGTTGGTTTTCATGGCTGGGACTCATTTGTTGATTAGGGCTAGTTTCCAGATGTCTGGTAGGTGGGAGGTATCATCCCGTTTATTCATGTTATGGGGGTGTTTCTCTATTTCCCTAATTATTCTCTTGTTGAAGTGTTCAGTATTGGAGATTAATTTGGTTCCCTCAAAATCAATTTCATGTCCTGTGGTTTTAAGATGCTGGAAAAGGGAGGAAGTATTTTCTTCTTTTCTGACTGCATTCTTGTGTTCTGTGATGCGTGCATTTATTCTCCTGTTGGTTTGTCCAATGTATGTGGCTGGGCAATTTTTGCATGGTATTTCATAAACTCCTTGGTTTTCTAGTTGGATCTTGTCCTTGGGGTTTCTTAAGATGTTGGCTATTTTTTGATCAGTGCTGAATGCTGTCCTGATATTGTGTTTGTGGAGAATTTTGCTGATTTTAACTCTGGTGCCTTTGATGTAGGGGAGGAGGGCAATACCATTATCCTGTTCTGTGTCTTGGTTTTTGAGGGGTGTTTCCCTTAGGATTAGGTTGGTAATTGTGTTTCTTTGGAATCCATTGGAAATTAATACTTTAGTGAGTGTATGTAATTCTGTTCTCAGGTGGTCTTTGTCGGCTAGGCGTTTGGTTCTGGAGATGAGGTTCTTGGCCACGGAGTTGATCTGTGCAGGGTGGTGATAGGATTGTGCGTTTAAGTAGCGGTTGGTGTGTGTTTTCTTCTGGTAGATGATGTGTCCTAGGGAGCCATTGCATTTTTTGTAAATTAGGACGTCCAGGAAGGGAAGTTGGTTGTTTGCTTCTGTTTCCATGGTGAATTGTATTTTGGGGTGTGGGCTGTTGAGATGTGTGAGGAAGTTGTCCAGTTTTTCTTTCCCGTGTGGCCAAATTACAAAAGTGTCATCTACATATCTAAACCAGAGTTTGGGTTTGTGTTCGGATTTGTCTAGAGCATTGGTTTCAAAGTGTTCTAGTCCAACCTCCTGCCTAGGCAGAAAACCCTACACCATTTCAGACAAATGATTATCCAACATTTTTTTTAAAACTTCCAGTGTTGGAGCATTCACACCTTGTTCCATTGATTAATTGTTCTAACTGTCAGGAAATTTCTCCTTAGTTCTAAGTTGCTTCCCTCCTTGATTAGTTTCCACCCATTGCTTCAATCATGTTATGTGAAAACCTACCACTCTGAAGAAAGCTCTGATATTGGAAAAGGTAGAAGGAAAAGAAGAAGATGACAATCAGAACCAAGATGGATGGATTCAATTAGAGTGGTAATGAATGCACCATTGGAAGATCTGAAAGACCAGGTTAGGGAGAGAATGTCATGGAGAAAATCTATGAGCAGAGTCTTAAAAAAGAGCGAATATTATGTGGATTTTCAATAGAATTTATGTGGGCAGAAGTCCTAGAGAAGGAGAGCATGGATAGGGTGTTACGAGTGCTGTGAAAAAGTGTGTCGAGAAAAAGTAAATAACTGGAGCAACCTGCAGCTTCTCTATTGACTTTGCTCTCTATTGACTTTGACTTTGCTTGTGGGAAGATGGCAGGGAAGGTTTCAAGTAGCAATCATGCCCAGATCATTCATTCATTCATTCATTCATTCATTCATTCATTCATTCATTCACTTACTTACTTACTTACTTACTTACTTATTTATTTATTTATTTATTCATTTATTTATTTGTCAATCACTTACAAGGATAAACAGTTGTGAATCCATGAAATGAATACATATAAGAAAAATAAAAGAAACAATAGGACAGGGATGGTAGGTATGTTGGTGCACTTATGCAGTCATCTGACTGCTGGGGTGCTGCGATAAAAGGACTTTGAGGACTGATCGTATGTCCGTTTTTTTTCCTGCTGGCTGTGACTTTGAATGGTTGCTGAACGAATAGGTGTAAGTCAAGGACTGCCTGTTCTGCAAGCTGAAATCTGACAAATTTGGTTTAAAAGGGTCTACCTTTCCTACTATTTTTATTCTATTCTCCCTCCTATTTTTATCTTAACGTGCCAAAAGGACAAAGAGAAAAAAGAGCAGCTGCATCCTATGCGGTTCCCTTTTGTCATATTTAGTCAAATCTTTTATGTAATTATCTAAAAGTTTGAATCTCTTCAAACTAACTCTTCCTGTTTTCAAACTAGATTTGCATGGAATCTGGAATTGGTTTTGAATGAAACTTTGCCAAAATTAAATTTCAGACCTCAAATATGAATTGGATATAGGCTGATGTCTTACTTCTCAATATTTGATTAAAAACTGCAGTTTCATAGGTTTGAATGAGTGGAGGATTGCTAATTGGATAGATAATAAAGTTTATATACAGGCTTCTTTCTGACCTTTCTAAATACTGATAAAGTCTAAAAAAAAAGCAGAGTTCATCATGTTCCTTAAATGTAGGTCGACCTTTGTGTGAGATTGGAACATTGGCTTCTGCCTTGGATTTTAGAAAGATCTGTACCCATGTTCAAGTCAATGTGAGTACTATTTCTCTTCAGATTCACCTCTGGAAATGGATGGTGTTCTGTTCATTGCCTCCATTTGTTATAACCCTCCATGCAAATATTCATATAAAGTGGGCTTATATAGAGCAATTTCTCTGTATGACTAGCACACTTCCTTGTAAGCTCACTTAATTTGTAAGAAGATTAAGGCATCAGGCTAGAAAACCAGAAACTAGGAGTTGAAGTCATGCCTTAGTCATGAAAGCCAGCTGATGACTTTGGGCCACTTGCTCTCTCAACATAATTTACCTCACAGGGTTGTTGTTGTGGGGAAAATAGGAGAAGGAAGGTGTGTTGGATATATTCGCCACCTTGAGGTATTTATAAAAGTAATAAAGGATATAAATAATCAAATAAATAAATAAAATAAAAATGTGATGTGAGTTGGATGTCATTCAAATTACTTAATAGCTAGAAAGCTTAATGCACCATTGTGCAATATATTGGTCACTATTTGAAACATAAAATCAACAGCCCATAGTCAACAGATGTTCCAAATTATTAAAAGCCGTTACTTATTAATAAGTAATCTATTCAATAAATTTCACCATTATGTCTAACTTCATTCTCCATAGATTCTCTGACTTGACATCTTTTCTGAAGACCATAGTTTGCCAGAGATTAAGCCATGAGGATTCTATACTTTGTTGCTGAGTTTGTCCTCCTCCTCTTCCTAATTTTTCCAGGTAAAATTACCTGGTAAATGGAGAAACAATATTGATGGGAGTAGATTTCATAGCCATAAACAAGCAAGTTGGATGTCAGCTGAATATCCAGGGTTCAGGTGATGATTGTCCTGCCATATAGTTTTATTGGCAGCACCCATGTGGGGAAAAAAATTGAGAGATTGCTCAAGAGATACACATACAAACTCGACCCAGAATTCTACTCAAGGCACAAATGACTTGGTTCAAATTATCCTGATATATTATGTGAAGATCCAGCTTTATGGAGAAGGGTCTAATGATAGGAAAGAAAAGAAGAAGAGGAGGACTAGCAGCAACATAATCAATCAATCAATTAATCAATCAAACACACTTAAGGGGGAAAATACACCTAAGAAATACTCCAGTTATAAACTGTCCAGTGAAGACTAAACATACTTAATGCATAGAGAATAATGACTGACATTATAGAAGAGAGATACAGAAACCTTAGGAAGAAGGAAAACTGAAATAGGGAGGATTCCACATGGCATCATTTTGTATCTTGCACATTTAATGATATACTGTATTTAAAATTGTTTTTCATTCTAATTTTTTGTCACATATTGATAACTAATGATAGCTAATTCAATTAAGAGATAATTGAACTTTTCAATTCAGACAGCTGTTAAAAAGATCTTAATGACTCCCTTTAGCAGAAAAAAATATATTTTCTCTTACTGGGCCAGTCAAAGGTTGATTTAACTGAGAATTATAGTTTGGAGGTTACTGAACTCATAATCAAGTATTATGATATTAAAAGATCTTCTATTAATCAAAGTTTGAGTATGGCTGCAAAGTTTGGATGGTCACAAGGTGGCAGCCATAGAATTTTTGTGCGATAGATGTGAGATTATTGTGATGAGAAAGGCAATTATTTCAGTACAGAAGGAGTTATATCAGCAAATGGACCTTCAGTCTCCCTTCAAGCTTTCAAAAGTATTTCCTGGACAACTCTGAGCATACATGGCACCTATTTTTCAGTGATGATTTTAGGGTAATGTTCTTGTGTATTGTTCAGATAGTAACAATTTATGTTATTTAATTGTTAAACTAGTTTTGAGGTAAGCCATCTGAGATAGAAATGGGAATCAGATCTTAGCCATTCTTAAGAGGAGCTCTAATATTCTCTATCCATTTTGCTTCTGGAATCCTTGCTACCTCTCTGATTGTTCTAGTTAACTTCCAAGACTGATGGCAAAACTGAGAATAGTAAGCATACTTTATATGTTTAAATGAGTTGTTGTACACCACACAGAGTCACTTTCCATTTAAAAAAATGGTTAATAAATCCATTAAAAATGTGTACTTGCTTGAGGACTTGCAGCACATTAAAACAGCTATAGTGCTTTATATCCAAATAGCTCTACCAAACAGAATCAAAATAGAGCTGGAAGGGACCTAGGAGGTCTTCTAGTCCAGCCCCTTGCTCAAGCAGGAGATCCTATACCATTTGGCATACTAGGTAGATTCTTAACCAGAAGCCAAAAAAGGAAAAAGGAAAAAAGAAAAACTGAAAGGCAGCTTATATTCAACTAGACAGACAGAATCAAACTTAGGGAAGTCTGTTTCACTCCCTGATAACCATAAATGTTACAAAGCATAGCACATGACTACTAAGTATATTTTACATGTATATTTTCAGATTCAATTGTTGAAGGGTCACAAGAATATGCTGCTACCCAATCTCATGTCTGACTGATTTTTTATCAAGAAGTTGAGCCCATAGAACATTTCTTGCTCTAAATATCAAGCAGGATATTTATCAAAGGTGTATGGCAATGATAACTATTCTACACATGTGTTGAGGAGAACTTTGAAAACAAAGGCATAGTCAGAGAACTGGCAAGGGACTTGCAAGATAGAGCATCCAGAATTAGACAAGGAATACAAGGAACCGACCTGTAGTTCTCGTGGCTACCAGGAACCGGTTGGGTTAAACAAATGCTGTTTGTGTTGTTATGTGGAATAGCAGGACTAGCCTTCATCCCATGTGTAATACCTTTACTCAGACAATTAGTTATGAGAGCAGTGAAAGAAATGACAGTTGAAAAGGAATTAGTTATGATAGAAGAAATATGAATAGGACCCTGGGAATTGGAGGACATGCCTGAGGAAAATGAGCTCTGAAAATTGCTTGGGGCTTTTTTGCTGTTTCATATTGTTGAATCATACCATATGTTAGCGATGGGCTATTATGATAAAGGTGAGACTCAATTGTAAACTGAAAATTGAGTCTCAAAGCAGGAAATGAGGCAAGACATAAAAAAAGAAATGTATTACTTTTAGAAAGATATTAACATGATTCTTCTAGATAGTGAAATAAAATGGAAAATGTCAGATCACAGATTCATCCATCGGTCACTCATATTTGTCAAGCAAGAAGTTTCATTATAGGCATATGTCTTGCTTGCAACAAACCACAAGTGTACTGCCGGAAACAGATACTGTGGCAAGTCACCTTTGACATAGATTAGTGAGAGGGGAAGGTATTTCGTTACTATTGCCTAGCAACGGGGGGCTGTGTTTCAAGTAACCAATGAATGACTGACAAGTTATATTTCCGTGGTTTGTAGCTTCTGAAGTGTATATAAGTGGTGCCAATCTATAGGAAGTTGTTCAGATGTTGCTTTGGCTAAATTGCTCTGAACCTTTGCGCAAATAAAAGCAACTTATTTTTAGATTCCAAGGTCTTAGTCTTGTCATTTCCTGCAACAATACCACTCTATAAAGCCTTAGTAAGACCACACCTAGAGTACTGCATCCCGTTTTGGTCACCACATTATAAAAAAAATGTTGAGACTCTAGAAAAAGTAAGAGAAGAGCAACCAGGATGATTAGGGGACTGGCGACTAAAACATATGAAAAACGGTTACAGGAACTGGGCATGGCTAGTTTAGTGAAGGGAAGGACCAGGGAAGACATGATAGCAATGTTCCAATATTTGAGGGGCTGCCACAGAGAGGAAGGGGTCAAGCTATTTTCTGAAGTGCCTGTAGGCCAGACAAGGAATAATGGATGGAAACTAACCTGGAAATAAGGAGAAACTTTCTGACAGTGAGAACAATTAGCCAATGGAACAACTTGCCCTCGGAAGTTGTGGGACTTTCAAGGGCAAGCTGCTGAGACTTTCAAGAAGAGATTGGACTGCCATTTGTCAGAAATGGTGTAGGGTCTCCCTCTTGGGTGGGGGTTGGACTAGATGGCCTACAAGGTCCCTTCCAACTCTGATTATTTGTTGTTGTTGTTATGTTTTAGTCTCCAGGTCTTTAATCATCTTAGTTGCTTTTCTTTGCACATTTTCCAAAGTTTCAAAATATTTTTTGTAATTGGTGACCAAAACGGAATGCAGTATTCCAGCTGTGGCCTTTCTACAACTTTATAAAGTGGTACTAATACTTCACATAGTTTTGATTCTATGCCTCCATTTACACAACCAAGAATTGTATTAGGGCAGCTTATCAAATTTCCAAATGACTCCAAATTGGGGGGCGGGGGGGAATAGCCAACACTTTAGAAGTTAGGTTCAAAATCCAGAAGGATCCTGACTCCACTCCACAGAATTCATTAATGCACACACACGCCACATAAATTTTGCTTTGATGGAACAATTAGATCTGAAATGCAAGATGTTGCACTGTAATGGAGCAAAGAATGAGTCATCAACCCTCTCTTTTTTTCTTCCCTCTATTTATCCAGATGAAACATAGAAAACTGATGGCAGAAAAATACCTAGTGATCCACTGAGTCTTTGAGCACTTTTTAAATTTGTTTGTTTGTTTTTAATTTTTTGTCAGAGGATGATCATGTGTTTATCCCAAGCATATTTAAAATGATGATTGACCCATTACCTCCACTGGAAATTGATTCCAAGCTTCCACTACTTTTTTCTGTGAAGTTGTCTTTTTTAGCATATGCCATACATAGCCAGGAAAGTCTACAATATTGGTGTTTTACGATGTTGGTGTCTACGATGTTGGTGGGTTTTTTTTAAACCACAGAGTAGTACTGGCAGCATAAGATTGCTAGTTCATTTATTCACACATGCGAGGTATCCTTGGAGAACTACAGGAGGCTAACTAGCTTTACACCAACTGTCTAGCAGGGTTCAGGAGATATCAGTACATCCAAGGTTTTCTTCTACCAACCTTATCCAGGACATTGCTAGCTTTTCCCACCAGAGTGGTACCTATTTATCTAGTTTCATTTTTACATGTTTTTGAACTACTAGGTGGGCAGGAGCTGGGGCAAATGATGGGCACTCATTCCACCATTCAGTGCCATGGGTTCAAACCACCGAAATGTTGACCATCTCTGGGCAACAGATCCAGTGTCTTCAAGCCCCTGTGTCACCTTGCTTCCTTTTCTGTGAAGTAATACTTTCTAACTTTTTTTTCAATTTCCCTCATGTGAGATCATCCGTGGCTTTGGGGTGAGGTATCATCAGTATGCTGATGATACCCAGCTGTACATCTCCACCCCAAACCACGTCAGTAATGCCCTCTCCATGATATCCCATTGTTTGGATGCGGTACAGACCTGGATGGATGGAAACATGCTTCGATTCAACCAGGCCAAGACTGAGTGGCTGTGCATACCAGCATCTCGATCCAGTCAGGAGATTCCATTGTTGGTCATAGGGGGAGAGGTGTTGCCCCCTGTGGGTAGGGCTCGGAACCTGGAGGTCCTCCTGGATTCACGGCTCAAGTTGAAGGAGCAGGTGGGAGCCGTGGCCAGGGGGGGCTTTGCTCAGGTCCGTCTGGTTCACCAGCTATGCCCGTTTTTGGACCGAGATGCCCTGCGCACAGTCACCCATGCACTTGTTACCTCCCGACTCGACTACTGTAACGCTCTCTATTTAGGGCTGCCCTTGCATGTCATCTGGAGATTGCAGCTGGTGCAGAATGCGGCCGCGCGGGTGGTGATGGGGGTTTCCCAATACTCCCATGTTACACCCCTCCTGCGCGACCTGCATTGGCTGCCAGTTGCTCTCCAGGTGAGATTCAAGGTTTTAGTATTAACATTCAAAGTCCTACAACACATGGGTCTGGGATATTTATGGGAGCGTCTCCTGCCGATATCGAGTACCAACTGCCCTGTACAAGCACACAGACAGGGGCTTCTCGGGGTGCCATCAGCGAGTCAATGCCGGTTAGTGGTGCCCTGGGGATGGGCCTACTCTGTGGTGGTTCCCACCCTGTGGAATCAACTACCCCTGGGACTCCACCTGGCCCCTGACCTTTGCACCTTCCATCACAACCTGAAAACTTGGCTATTCGAACAGGCCGGGCTGTGCTGACCCCCTGGGGGGGGAGTGTTTTAAATTTTATAATGTACATTGGGAGTTTTAGTATAATTAGACTTGTGACTGTTTAATATTCTTTTAAATAAGTTATTGTTGTGGTTGGTTTTAGTTGTGAGACGCCCCGAGTCTTCCGAGATGGGGCGGCATACAAGTCTAAATAATAAATAAATAAATAATAAATAATGCTCTTGATTTTGCTTAATATTGAAAATACTACCTTCTGGAACCTTAGTCACACTCTTAATATATTTTAAGGTTTCCGTCCTTTCCCTTCCATCTTCCAGGATGCACATATTCAGTTCCTCCAATTTCTCCTGATAAGTTTTGTCATTAAACACAGAATTTCACATGCAGTCTGATTAAATTGTGAATACAGTGGGATTATGACCTTCTCTTGAAGCTAATCCACCTTCTTTTACACCCAAGCAACAAGAATAGATATCTCATTTTTTGTTTCCTTTCTTAATTAATCCAAAGTTGTTACCTTCCCTGCATGTTCTTTTCTTAGCTATCCCCCATAAAGCCATCTTCTGCAATCAGTGCTTCACCTTCCTTTTCTGAAGCTTTTTGTAGTCACTTAATTTATACTAGTCCTATAATCAGTTTAGATTCTTATCTCTGTATTAGAGCTGTGTTGAAGCAGTGGTTAGAATGCACTATTGCAGGTTACTTCTGCTGATTGCTGACTGCAAGCAGTTTGGCAGTTCGAGTCTCAGCAGCTCAAGGTTGACTCAGCCTTCCATCCTTCTGAGGTTGGTAAAATGAGGACCCAGATTGTTGGGGGTGATATGCTGACTTTGTAAATTGCTTACAGAGGGCTGTATGCGTAATAGAATAACAGAGTTGGAAGGAACCTTGAAGGTCTTCTAGTCCAACCCCTTGCTTAGGCAGGAACCCTATACCATTTCAGACAAATGATTATCCAATTTCTTCTTAAAAACCTCTAGTGTGGGAACATTCACAACTTCTGGAGGCAAGTTGTTCCACTGATTAATTGTTCTAACTATCAGGAAATTTCTCCTTAGTTCTAAGTTACTTCTCTCCTTGATTAGTTTCCACTCATTGCTTCTTGTCCTACCCTCAGATGCTTTGGAGAATAGCTTGACTCCCTCTTCTTTGTGGCAGCCCCTGAGACACTGGAACACTGCTATTATGTCACCCCTAGTCCTTCTTTTCATCAAACTAGACATACCAATTACAGCAACCATTCTTTATATGTTTTAGCCTCCAGTCCCCTAATTATCTTTGTTGCTCTTCTCTGCACTCATTCTAGAGTCTGTAAAGCAATGTGAAATGGTATACAAGCCTAAGTGCTACTGATATTAGCCTATTAAGCTGCTTAAAATCTCTAAATTATTAATTATGTTGAAAAGTCTTTTGCATTGCTAGCCTAACATATTTTAGTAATCTAGATTGATTGGTTATTAATTCTAGTTCCACTTTTTTACTTTCAAAATGTGTAATACATATTATATATTAGTGCTAGGAAGGGTTCAGTTTATTGGTTCATCTATAGAGTTGAAGTCATTGTGCTGTTCAGCAGCAACCTCCAAATACGCAAGAAGGAGGGTGGTACTACTCATATCTTATCTGATTTTGTCCAGACTTATGAGTCATTGTATAAACCATGAGTGTTTCATGGTTAGGATAATCAATTGGGATTTGGAGATAAATTAAATTATGTTCAATATTTCAAGAATGTCTTTCAATGACTTTCAGACACAAAGGAGCACATATAATCATTTGTAAAGCCAGATCATTTTAATAAGAATAATTGTTTGAAAGCATTCAAAGCAGCAATAATTTTTCTGATTTTTTAAAGCTTCTATATAATCCAGATTCCATCAGGCATTCATGTAGAAGACGATGGTTTTTCCATGTCATGAGCAGAAGCATTTCCCTTAGCTGTTGGAAAAATGGTTGGAAATAATTTAAAAGATATTGATATGATGAAATCATTCTTTTTTTAATGCAGATATACCTACAAAATATCATACAGTGCAACCTTTTTACATTGTTTCTTTGAATGGATCTAAAACTCATAATCCATCAGGGTTGGTTTATGAAGTCACCTTATTCCTTTTTCTGCAACTTCAGGTTCACTTGTTAAATATTATGGCACATTGTCCCTCCATTCCACTCATAGTTTTATATGGGCAGTAAAGAGGCAATAAATCCATGGGTCTCCATAGACCATTTTGCTTCCAGTGTTAATGTAATGGAAGTTCATATTCTCATCATTTTTCTTCCTCCTCCAAATGCTTTCTTCTCTTATAATAGTATAATTCCTATTAAATCATGCCAGCAATATCTGAAAATATTTCAGATTTCCTTTCCATTCACCAATGGTTCAAGTACACTCAAACCATTGTCACAGTGCTTCCTTTCAGAGGCAATTTCTCATGGGGTGAAAAATTGGTGTATGTTGTATGTCTGTGTATATGTGTATGTCTCTCTCTATGTGCATGTTTGTTTGGTTCTCAGTGAGATTCATCTCTAGAGTCAGACTTGATGATGGGGAGTGGAGGGATATTCAGTCCCAAGTCTAAAAATCCTGGGAATGTTGTCACCCTGTTAAGAGTTGCCCAAAACCACACTTATGACATCCCAGCAAAAGAGACACCTACTCTTTTCAGTGAAGTTATCTAAATTGAAGAGGCCTTTGCAAGTTCAATGGTTGATGCAATAGGATTTAAATTTGCATGGAAGGCAATGATCACAAAGGACACACAAAGGCTTGCTTAGTGTAGTCCGATAGATGCTTCTGTTACATGGATTTTCAGAGGCTAATCCAAGAAAGTTGATCTTATTTTAGCCACTTGCTTTGTGAATTTGATACTGAAGAGGTATATGTTTCTGAAGAGAATGTGCATGGACATAACATGGAAAAAATTGTCTGATCCTAATTATGAGACAAAATAAAATGCTATGAATATTTCAGTGTCTGCATCTTACGCTTTGCAGCAAGGCTTATTGACATGACAAAGTCCTATCTTCTTTTCAGAGACAGCACAGGATAACTTTCTGCAAGCTCCTTTATTTTTAATGCATGCTCTCGAATCCATTATCCTCTGTGCTTCCCCTGGGGAAGAAAGAGAAAGAGAAGCTAATCATACCCTTTTAAAAATTTGTAGATTTGAATTCCTAGAAAAAAATGTAGTTACTAAAATGTATTGTTTTAAGGAAGAACACTTATAGAAAAGAACTCCTTAGTAAAAAATAAAAAAATAGAACATATATTTTTTTCCAGACAATATTTTAACTAGAATCTTAGATTCTTTACATGAAGTTGAAGAAGTTTGGCTATTTATTTACTTTCCAGTTTAAAACATTTGAGTATTGTTTCTCCGACTTCAAAAAGTATGGAGAAAACTTCCAAGTATATAGTAGATTAAAGCAGTTTATAAAACCAATCCTAGAGTATTAAATAAAGCATGCAAAATAAACTTTCTGATTTCTTGTTTAGTTTGGTAGGTCTATTTGGATTAAACAAATGCTTATTTCTGAAGTGGCTGGTACTTCAACATGAATGATAGTATAAAAGTTTCATCAGAATTGACTTACCCAGATCAGAAAGAATCACAAAGGTGAGGAAAAAGAGGACACACCAAGCCTTCATGGTTATGGCAAGTTCAAGGCAGCTGCTTAACTCTTCTCTAGTCCAGTTGCCAAAAGAGACCTAGAAAGTATGTTGCATTCCATCTTTTAAATACATCATGGGATGTAGATTTCATTATAAATATCAATGACAGCAAGACAGAAGGAACAATTGGATTGGTTGTTTCTTTCTCTGTATCTTTATGTTAATTGGAAGAAGTCGTATTTTCCTTAAATGGCCCATTTCCATGACTGGAGATGCTTATTGGCTTATTTCTGCTGATAAAAAAGAGTAGTTTAATAGCCAAGTAATTCTTTTACCCAATAATATCCATAAACTAGCTGTTAGTTATCCTGGATAAAGTTTGTCTGATTACCTTTCTGACCAGGATACCTATCATGACCAGGATATTTCCAAATTGGATTATGGTATCCATTATAGGGGTGTTTTTTCACTGAAGAGTATTTCCATTCTTTAGTTTATTAATAAGATCTCTGGAAAACCGAATATTGAAACAGACTGCATATGAAGAGGAAAGAAAACAACACTTTTATCACATTGGCTTCTTTTTCACTGATGTGCATAAAATACTGATCCTTCGTTTCAAAGTCTTAAACAATTTTTTTTTAAATACAGTCAGAATTGCTCACAATTGTGTTTATAAATTACTCTAACTGTTCTCTTGTATGTGGCATCCTAGGCAAAAGGAGAAAACATTAATTTGACCAGCTCTCATCTGTTACTTTTTGGTTCTAAAACCATCATGAATTCCCTTCCCTTCCCTCTTTTGTATGAGGAACATGGCTTCATTAATTCTTTTTCATTATGGGAGGTGAAAGATAGTAGGATGGTTTGTGTTGTTCCAAAGATGTCTCTTTCCTTGGCACTGTACAGCACCTCATTCCTGTCCATATCTCTGTAGATTTTATTAAACATGACTCCTTCTCCTCCACGCCACTTCAACATCAACAACCACATGTAAAAATGGTTTCTGTTACTATTCTATTCACTGTTATATATTTGGAAAACATAAGAGAAAAACAACTATATTATATGAAAGCATGGGAGGGTGGTGTGCAATTTAGTTTATTTACATTTTGCAGGGACAGACTGATAGAATGATATCTGATGCTCCAGGACTTCCATTCAAGGACATCCATTGAATGGGGGAGAAGAAGAGGTGGGAATCTGATAAAACATGCATTACTCATCTGCAGTGCAAACTTAGACAAGTAAGGAAGCTTCTGACATGATATAGGTTTTGTTGATTTGCTGAAAGCTTGTACCTACCTGTAGTATCTTAATATGGGATAGGATGTATTTTGTCCTCTGCCACTGTGAGGATATACTAACTGGGTCCCAGTCTTTCCTGCTTATACTCTGTATTTAAGTCTAGTAGAGAACTGAAGATGATTACAAGTCACCCTGAGGAAAAACTGAGGAACTGGAGTAGACACACAGTGGCATTCAAACATCTCCCATGTCTATATTGGTTTCATACTTTCAGATATAAAATGAGGACATGATCAAGAAACAGTTTTTCTGTGTTATAACTATTCATTAGAATCACTTATTACTTATCATAAGGGACAAACTCAGTATTATGGGCTTCTGAATATCCATGGCTAGGAAGATATAGAGGAATTGTCTCAGTTTTGTTTCTGAAAACCTTTTGGCTCCTTTTGGAAAAGGGCTATTAGATCACCACTGCCTTTAATTTGATGCAACAGAGCAATTCTATATTTTCATTTATTCATTCTGAAGTATCAAGCAGCCAAATAAACCTAATGGGGTGGTTATGGTTTTGGAAGGATCTGAAACACTACAGAGGGTAATAATCTGGAAAGACCAATGTGAGCATCCATAAGTCTTGAACAGTAAGATCTAGTATAGAAGTAGTTCCTTTATACTTCTTTTATACATAAAAATGCAATTATTATTGTATGTTTCTCAGAATTATCATTCAAATAAACAGCAGTTCCATGCAACTCTCTCTGTGAGGAGAAATTTTGATAAAAATTTGGTAAAATAAATTTGATAACTATCTACCAGACAGCTACTTCATTTTTTTGTATTGATCTACCAATAAAGAGCTGCTCTCACTACTCTAAGCGTCCTGTCTCTTCAATCAACCCCATACATACACCATCCACAAAACACATTCATAAAAATCACACTCATAGTTCCCCCACCCTGCTGCTCTCAAATCCTAGTCTATAACAGGACTTTGCTATAAGACCATTATTTCCTAATAATTTCAAGTTAAGTAATGGAATTACATTGGAAATTGGTGAACCCTTGAGGACTGCTGGATAATATTGATTACTAAGTTCCTTAACATTATTTATTAGGATACGGGAAACATTTCCTGGGACACAATTGCTCAACAGCAGTTTAACAAGCACAGTTGCTTCCTTTTCTTTGCTGAAAACACTTCAAATAATTGCGTTTTTCCGTAAACCAATCAACAGCTTATCTTTTAAAATAAACAAACAATTGATTTGTTTGCTTTAAGGATTCAGAGATTATTCCAGCTGTACTCATCCAGACAAATGTTTAGAAAGGAAGAAAGGTTGAAATTAGCAGGTTTTCTGTTCCCCCTTCCCTTCTGCAAAAGGAGGAGTAGGATGACTGAAAGATTTTCTGTTGTTCCAAGAACATCTCCTTTAGCATATATTTCTAGATATGCTAAAGGGGGCTTCTAATGCAATGCTGACGCACCTCCAGTCCAATCACTGATTTAGCAGGCAACTTTGGTTTTACAGTTCCAGAAAAATACAGGTAAATTTATTTATAACACATATAGGCTGCACTTGGTTGCCCCTCACAGACATCAAGGTCCTCATAAATTTCATGCGGAAATTAAGGCTTGGTGCATTTCCAAATTGCCTCTTGGGCATATTGCTCATATTTGTGGCAAGTTGGACAACAGTACATAAATACAGTATATGGGAAAGAGGAGAGTGGAAGGTGTGCAATTTATTTAATTTCCTTATACTCTAGAATGGTTAGGATTGAAATCCTGTTTTTGTCCAGGATTTGCAACATATTTTATTTGGAGTAAAACACTTATAGCTTTCTTATACTCTTCTATTGGTCAGCTAGAGGAAGAGCTCTTACTAGTTCAAGGTCCTTCCAGTTTTCTGCATTCTGAAGTTAAGTGTAACATAGTTGGTGATATATTTCCTTCAGAAACCCTTTTCCCCCAAGAATGTGATTGGAAGATTGTGGTTTGGAAACCTTCTCAGAAAGCATATCCTAGTCATGTTGGCTGTAGCTGATAATTGCAGGCAACATCTAAAATTTTTATCTTCTCCTTGGTGAACTGCTTGTCTAATAGCCCATCCAAACTGATTCAGCATAAAAGGTAAATGGAGCAAGTAGGTACACAGGCTTCTGAACATGAGTTGTTAGGAGAAGAGTAATTGTTATATGCTTAATACTTACATTAATCCCTTATAGTTTTCCTCAACTTTAAATTCTGCCAGTCAATTTATTTGTTCACAAAGAATCATCCCTCATTACAACAAAGTCTTCCTTGTATTCAGATGGAAACTGAACAAGGAGAGATTTAACCTGGAAATAAGGAGAAACTTTCTGACAGTGAGAACAATCAACAAATGGAACAGCTTCCCCTCGGAAGTTGTGGGAGCGTCATCACTTGAGACTCTCAAGAAGAGATTGAACTGCCATTTGTCAGAAATGGTGTAGGGTCTCCCGCTTTGGTGGGGGGTTGGACTAGATGATCTACAAGGTCCTTCCAACTCTGATTATCTGTTATATGTTAACTAAAAAGTAAATGAGCATGTTTTTAACATAAAAGGAGGAAAGCTGTTAAAAGGTTGTAATAATTTCTAACAATTTTCAATTTCATTCCATTCTAATGAACAACTAAATGAATGGTCGTCATGGGTTTATTATTATTATTTCCATTGACAGATGGCAAGAAAGTATTGCCCTGTTTTCTCCTGATTCATTCAGCAAATCTGGAAAGGGTCAGGACCTTAACCTCCAGAGCGACTCAAGGACAGATTGCTCCTTTTAAAGCTGAAGATCTAATCTACTGAAGTGAGTTTAGGATGTATTGCACAGACATTGCATTCAGCCCTCTCTTTCAAAAAGAAAACTTTTTGATCTATCTAGGGCACTGTGAACTTATGAACTATACTGTATATGTCCCTGAATTTCATGCAATTCATGTTCATGGATTTACATTTTCCCAGGATAGTTGATAAAATAGCATTGATCTTCTATGACAAAATTACTTAGATTTACCATCAGTGAAATAAAGCCATCATCCTTTTTAGCATCAGGACTGAGCACTGCAAGCAGATACAAACAAATTAATTCAAAAATACAAGATATACAAAATACAGTATATGTTGTATTTCTGCTGTTTATTAGACTTCTGTTTTGCATTTTGGTAATGAGCCTGATTATGATGATTTAGATAAAAACTTCCTTCAAAGTCTTTAAGACATAACATGTACTGCAATTAAATATTTGCAATATATTTGGAGAGATGGTAAATGCATAGAAATTATTTATTTATTTATTTATTTATTTATTTATTTATTTATTTATTTATTTGACTTGTATGCCACCCCCTCTCTGAAAGGACTCGGGGCGGCTCACAACTAAAACACACTAATAAATTAATTACCTAAAAACAAATTAAACGAAAAACAAGTCAAATAGAGAATTTAAAACCCCAAGGTTAAAACAATAATTAACACACACCCCCAGAGGTCAGCATAGCCCGGACTGCGCAAATAAACAGGTCTTTAAATCATGGTGGAAGGTGCAGAGATCGGGAGCCAACCGGAGCTCCGGCAGAAGCTGGTTCCATAGAGTGGGAGCCGCCACAGAATAGGCCCTCCCCCGGGTCACCGCCAAGCGACACTGAGTCACAGATGGCACCTCGAGGAGCCCCCATCTGTGCGCTCATACAGGGCAGTTGGTGTTTGATGCCGGCAGGAGTCATTCTCGTAAATACCCCGGACCCATGCCTTGTAGGACTTGGAATGTTAACACCAGGACCTTGAATCTCACCCGGAGGACAACCGGTAGCCAATGCAGGTCACGCCGGAGAGGTGTAATATGGGAGTACTGGGAAGCTCCCATCACTACCTGCACGGCCACATTCTGCACGAGTTGGAGCCTCCGGGTGGTATGCAAGGGCAGTCCTAAATAGAGAGCATTACAGTAGTCGAGTCGGGAGATGACGAGTGCCTGAGTGATCATGCTCAGGGCATCTTGGTCCAGGTATGGACGCAACTGGCGAACCAGCCAGATCTGGGCAAAGGCCCCTCTGGCCACGGCTCCCACCTGCTCCTCCAACTTGAGCTGTGGATCCAGTAGGAGCGCCAGATTCCATACCCTGTCCACAGGGGGCAACACCTCCTCCCCCATGACCAAAGAGGGAATCTCAGAGCCGGTCCGAGATGTCGGTATGCACAACCCCTCTGTCTTGGCTGGATTGAGTTGAAGCATGTTCCTGTCCATCCAGATCTGTACCGCATCCAGGCAATGGGACATCATGGAGAGGGCATCACTGATGTGGCCTGGGGTGGAGATGTATAACTGTGTATCATCAGCATACTGATGATACATCACCCCAAAGCCACGGATGATCTCACCCAGCGGCTTCATATATATGTTGAACAAGAGGGGTGAGATGACCTACCCCTGGGGCACCCCACAAGTGAGAGACCTCGGAGTCGACCTCTGCCCCCCTGCCGACACTAATTGTGAACGTCCCGAGAGGTAGGAGGAGAACCACTGTAAAACAGTGCCTCCCACTCCCAACCCCCTGAGACGCCGCAATAGGATACCATGGTTGATGGTATCAAAAGCTGCTGAGAGATCTAACAGGACCAGGACAGAGGAAAAACCCCTGCCCCACGCCCTAGAGAGATCATCAAACAGCACGACCAATGCTGTCTCTGTGCTGTACCCGGGCCGGAAGCCCGATTGGTATGGATCCAGGTAGTCCGCTTCCTCCAGGAAGAGCGGAAATTGCTGCACCACCACACTCTCAAAAACCTTCGCTAAAAAGCGAAGGTTGGAGACCGGACGAAAGTTGTTCAACACGGCTGGGTCCAGGGCAGGCTTCTTCAGGAGGGGCCTCACCACCGCCTCTTTCAAGGCAGCAGGAACAGCCCCTCCCTTAACAAAGCATTGACCACTACCCGGAGCCAGCCGCACGTGACCTCCCTGGAGGCATAAACCAACCAGGAAGGGCACAGAACCAATAAACATGTGGTGGAACTCAGCCATTGCATGATCCTGTCCACTTCATCCTCAAAAACAGGATCGAACTCAGTCCAGATCACATTAGCCAGACCACTCACACCCTCATCCTCAGACCACTGTAAGTCAGAGCACAACCCTTCCCAGATCCAAGCGATTTTATACTGCAGTTACTGACCAAATTCCTCAGCTCTGCCCCGCAGAGGGACCGCCACCTCCCCCGGTTGTAAGAGGGAGCGGGCGACCCTAAACAGGGCAGCTGGGTGGTTATCTGCGGATGCTATGAGGGTGGAGAAATTTATTTATTTATTTATTTATTCGACTTGTATGCCGCCCTATTCCCTAAGGACTCAGGGCGGCGAACATTAAAACAGAGAAAAATTTACAATAAAACAAAATTAAACAATAAACAAGCCAAATGAAATTAAAATAAACCCAACCCCCCCCGGGTCATTCAAGGCCGGCCCGTTGGAACAACCAAGTCTTCAGGTCCCGGCGGAAGGAGCGGAGGTCAGGGGCCAAACGGAGATCGACGGGGAGCCCTCACAGCTACAAGGTAAGTCCTAATATAGGCTCTTAACTGGGCTCGGTCGGATCCGGAGCAGGTCGCCCTCCACCTGTTCTCTAGGCCCCTTCTATGACACTTCATCTCCCAGAGCTCCTCGGTATACCAGGGAGCTAGCTGGGATCTGCGCCGAGTAAGGGGACGCATGGGGACCCTTATAAACTTATAAACTGTTTCTTGTATTTTGCCTCCTGTCATGCCTTCGAGACATTCAGGTAAATGATGATGGTGCTTCAGGTCTGGCCTAAAAGGTTGGAAGTTGTTTGTTATTATTCAAAAATATATTAATACTATGCAAACATCCTACTCTTGTTTTTGTTTATTAAAATGTTATTTGAAGATCACGTGAACCAGAAAAGAACATGAGCAGCCTGGGCATTGTTCTCCTGATCTGACCCAATCATTTTGATTTTAATGTTCCCAGAGGATTTGGGATGGAATACCATGCTTCATCTAGAATTTGAAATGAATACACCAACATTAGCCTTTTTTTAGGATATAGTGAACAAATGCTCCTATTTTTTCCCAATGTGTAGAGATCTTAGGAGCATTAGTTATAATATATATGTATGTTATCTCTCTCTCTCTCTCTCTCTCTCTCTATCTATCTATCTATCTATCTATCTATCTATGCAAATGTATTTCAGAATTAGGGTGACAACATGCATTACGTTAGGTAAATTCTTAAAAAAACAAGTAAAGGGACATGGGCTGGCTTCTTTTGTATGTCTATCATAACATCTTTTTCTATGTCATTCTTCTCCCCTATCATTTTGAAATCAACTTTAAATCAGTCTCAATCTTATCCAGAAAAAAAATGCTCCTCTTTCATAACATTTTTAAACACTGTTTATTTAGAAGTAGACACTTTGGGACCATTATTCAAAAACATTTGTCAATATGTCTAATGTTAAAGTATTGTGCTTTATTCTGTATCAATAAGTCAATTTTAAGTGTTCTCCTTGAATTGTGAGCTGTAATGCCTTCTGGTTCCCATCACATCAAGGTGATTTTAAAAAAAAGATCAAAACAAAAGCATTTTTCTTCGAGAAAAATGATTAACTTTATGGAAATTTCAGTTCCACAGCAGTAATGCATCCCAGATTTTTTAAATACATTCTTTAAGACATCCAATTGGAGATTTCTAGATTCAAAAATTGTTGTGGTATAATTGACAAGGAGCAGGAGCAATTCCAGCTGTCCTGCCAGCTGTCTCATTTACCTTTTTTATGGGAAGCTGGAAGAGAGCATTAGAAACCAACCAATCTTCCTTCCTTCCTTCCCCTCTCCCTCCATCCCTCCCTTTCCCTTCACCCCTCTCTTTCAGTATTAGCCTATAAACTACTTTTGCAGCTTTAAATCTCTAAGTTAACCAGTAATTATGTTAATGGAAAGTATGTCTCTTGCACATTGTTAGCCAAACTGATTTGAATAATCTTGATTGATTGGTTATTAATTCTCTATTTTTCCACCTTTGAAATGGGTAACACATATTATATATCAGTGCCAGGAAGGGTCCACTTTATTGTGCTATGTTCACCTATAACTCATGTCAGCAACCCATGGCTCTGGAGCTGCATGCAGCTCTTTGGGCCCTCTGCTATGGCTCCCTGGTGGGTGATCCCACTACTGGCTGGTCCTGCCCCTTGCCCTGCCCCTCCCAGTCACTCCTCGCTTGGCCTGAGAAGGTAAGGGCAACAGTGGGGGATAGAGAAGTAGCTGGGGTGGATTCTCTGTCACCTCAACACTTGCTGGCAGGGGACATCCGGTGGCACTTCCATCGAAGATGGATCAAAGTCCACTATTGTGCACAAGTTTGACCGGTGATCTTCCTGTTGTAGGGTCCCAAACAGGACCAGAGCTGCCCTGTAAGGGTGGTGAAAAAGGGGGAGACCACATGCCAGGTTGAGGGGAGCCGCATCTCCCCTCCTTGCCTAGGAACACTCCCTCCAAAGACAGGCTGTAGCAGTAGCCTTAAAATGGCTGCCATGAAGATGGGAAGCTATTCAGGAACTAAGTTTGTGCTGAAGCAGTGAAGTGGTGAGTGGTGTGTGGACCAGGTGAAATACTTTAGATTTTAAAGGTAAACCCGGAAAACAGAAGGAAAGAGTTCTCCTTAAGGATTGTAGAAGTGGCAATTTGAAAGCAAGAGGGAAATTGGTAAAGGTAAAGAAATTGGATTTGAAAAAGACTTAAACAAAAGTGATATTGTTCAGAGAAGAACTTTTAACTATAACAGATTAAGAAACAGATTAAGAGAGAGAGAGAGACAGACAGACAGACAGACAGACAGACATGAACCTGAGATACAAGGGAGAAGACACATAGAGACATATATATAGAAGGAGAAGAGGAGAGGGGAAAAGACAAAAGAAGAAGAGAAAAGGAAAAGATCAAAAAAAAAGGAAAGAAACTCTTTCGAAAATCTGAAAGAAGATAAAGGAAAAGCTCAAAGGAAAAAGAATCGAAAACAAATCGAATTTCGATCGACGAAAAGAGGGGGAAAAGAAAGAATGAGCGGAAAAAAAAATCAGTCGAAAAGCTCAAGAGAAGGGAAGAAGAAAGATCGAGAAAAATACATAAAGAATCAAAGGAAAGTCGGGATTTCTGAAAAGAATCATTCAGGGAAGAAAAGATGATGAATCTAGAAGGGAAGAGAAGAGAAAATAAAGAAAAAAAGACTCTAGAGAGAATGGGAGAGAGAATATGTCAAAAGGGTTTTGTGGTTCCCAGTGTTTTTTAACAACTAGTTCTCTCTCCTAATGACTGGCTGGGTAGGCATGGCTAGGGGGGTCAAGTGATTGGGTGAGAGTGAGTGACGTCAAAGTGGTCATGCCCATCCAGGTTTTGTGGCTCCCAGTGTTTTCTTTTCTGTGGGAAATGGGTCCAAATGACTCTTTGAGTGTTTAAGGTTGCAGACCCCTGAACCCTGGGTTGAAGTCCTTGTGCTTTTCAGCAGCAACTTGGAAAACCAAAGAAGGAAGCTGGGGCTACTCAGAACTTATCTGACCAGAATGATTTTGACCACAATTATGAGTCATTGTATAAACCATGATTGTCATTGATTAAAGTCTTTCGGGGCTTTACCTTTTGGATAAATATTGGATTTTGTTCAATATTCCAAGAATGTCTTTCAATGACTTTCAGACACAGAAGAGGAGATATAATCGTTTGTAAAGCCAGATTATTTTAATGAATAATTGTTTGAAAGTATTCAAACCAGCAAAGATTTTTCTCATGTTTTTAAAGCTTCCATAATCCAGATTCCATCAGACATACATGTAGAAGACGATGTTTTTTCCATGTCTTGATCAGAAGTCTTCACTTTAGCTGTTCCTAAATGGTTGGAAATAATTTGAAAAATATTGGTATAGTGCAATCATTCAATGTTTTTAATCTTTCTGCAGATAGTAACCCACAAAATATCATTCAGTGCAACCTTTGTACATGGTTTCTACTTGGGAGGAAAGAAGGATATGAATGGATCTAATAACTCTTATTTATCAGATTGGTTTATGAAGTCACCTTATTCCTTTTTCTGCAGCCACTAGTTCCTCTGGTAAATATTATGACACATTGTCATCCATTCCACCCACAGTTTTAAACCCATGGGTCTCCATAGACCCATGGTGGTGAACTATGGCACGCATGCCGGAAGTGTCATGCAGACCCATTACTGCCAGCACGTGAGCACTTGCCCAGAAAAGATCTACTACATGTGTGCACATGCCCAATAGCTGATTGTCAGGCATCTGGCGCGCATGTGCGGGGGCGCAGCAGGCACAGGACACATTCGCATATGAGCAGAAGGCATGCATGGGGGGTCACGCGTGCATGTGCAGGAGGCATGGGAGGGTGCGTGCATTGCCTTCTGGGTGATGGCATGCAAACATAAGCAGGCAAGCATGCATGCAATTATTGGCACGGGAGCCCAAAAAGATTAGCCACCACTGCCATAGACCATTTTGTTTCCAGTGTTAATGTAATGGAAGTCCATGTCCTCCTCATTTTTTTCTTTCTCCAAATCTTCCTTCTCTTCTAACAATATCATTCCTCTTAAATCACACCAGCAATATCTGCAAATATTTCAGACTTCCTTTCTTTCCTTTCTGAGAGGGATCTTGGAGTCCTAGTGGACAACCATTTAAATATGAGCCAGCAGTGTGCAGCAGCTGCCAAAAAAGTCAACAAAGGTTGCATAAAACAGAGGAATAGAATCAAGATCACGTGAAGTATTAATACCACTTTATAATGCCTTGGTAAGGCCACACTTGGAATACTGCATTCAGTTTTGGTCGTCACAATGTAAAAAAGATGTTGAGACTCTAGAAAGAGTGCAGAGAAGAGCAAAAAAGATAATTAGGGGACTGGAGGCTAAAACATGAAGAATGGCTCAGGAACTGGGTGTGACTAGTTTAATGAAAACAAGGACTAGGGAGACATGATAGCAGTGTTCCAATATCTCTGGGGCAGCCACAAAGAAGAGGGAGTCAGTCAAGCTATTCTCCAAAGCATCTGAGGGTAGGACAAGAAGCAATGGGTGGAAACTAATCAAGGAGGAAAGTAACTTAGAACTAAGGAGAAATTTCCTGATTAATTAATCAGTGGAACAAATTGCCTCCAGAAGTTGTGAATACTCCAACACTGGAAGTTTTAAAAAAGATATTGGATAACCATTTGTCTGAAGTGGTGTAAGGTTTCCTGCCTAGGCAGGGGGTTAGACTAGAAGACCTCCAAGATCCCTTGCAACTCTGTTATTCTGCTCTGTTCTATTCTATTCTATTCTATTCTATTCTATTCTATTCTATTCTCTCTATGTTTGGTTTTCAATGAGAGTCATCCATAGAGTCAGAAAGCAGATGATCTTGAGAATGAGATGTGGAGGGAAATTCAGTCCCAAGTCTCAGGTAACTGGCTGTGGTTAAAGTACCATTTCAAATTCCTATTTTGGTATCTTTATTATTTTTTAATATTTTTTGTTAGTCAAATGTTTGGTGCAGTATGTAGGCAATCACCAGTCATTCCAAAAATCCCCTTATTCTGAAATTGGTGTAAAAGGGGGGAAACTGTTATGTATGCAGAGTTTGAATTGATTGGTTGTTCTTGTAAAGTGTTTGAAATCATTGGTTAAAAAGTGAGGGAAAACCCTGCACTATGATTGGCTGTCAGCCGAGGCAGCCGGCTATATATAGCTGCCTCGTCTAAGCCAAATCGGGTCCGTTCTGAGCTGAAGTCACAATAAAACTTAAGAGCTGAAGCACTCCGTGTCTGCCTCTTCATGCAAACATAACACTGGCGACGAGGGTGGGATCCCCCTGAAGAAGAAGGCGACGCGGAACAGAAGAAGAGCGAGATGGCTGCACTGAACACCCCCCCCCCAGCCCTGTTCGATCCGATGGCAGAAGACTGGGAGTCGTATGCAGATTGTTTCCAAATGTATTTGGAGGGAAACGATCTTGCCGCCATTTCCCGAGCAGCGGAAGAGGGCGGTCTTTCTTACGTACTGCGGTCCGGGCAGTTTTCAAGATGGTGAAGGCACTCACAGGAGCAGCAGACGTGAAGGTAATGGCTTGGCCTGATCTGGAAAGGTTGTTAAGAGCCCATTACGCGCCACAAGTATCGTGTCTCATTAAGAGACATGAGTTTTACCATCGTGATCAGGGGGAAAACAAAAGCGTAAACGACTTCGTGGCAAGTTTAAGAGACAGTAACTAACTCATCAGACAGTAACTATTGGTCATTCATCTCCTTTAAAAAGCAGAAAAGTGCATGTCAAGGTACTTATTGAAGGAAGGCCTTGCCAAATGGAAGTGGACTCAGGCTCATATTTATCTATGGTGTCATGGGACACTATCCACAGACTACTCCCAAACATTCAGAAGAAGCATTTCAAGAAGCAAGCACTGACTCTTAAAGACTACCAAGAGAACAAGATTCCAATATTTGGAACAAGAGAATTCAACGTGAAGTTCAAGGGCCACACCAAGCGTCTACCACTGACCATCATGGACAAGGATCGCCCAAGTCTGCTGGGACTTGAATGGTTCAACCCGCTGGGCATCGAGGTGACTGGCATCAATCACGTGAGCAACACTGAGTGGGAAAAGGCCTTGAAGTCTGAGTTTCCAGAGGACTTCAGCGACGGATTAGGCAAGTACTTGGGGACCCCTATCACCTTTAGTCTAGATCCCTAGGTACAACCAATCCGTTTAAAACCCAGAAGGGTTCCATTTGCCTTAAAGGAAAAATTGATGCACAATTAAATAAACTAATAGCTCAAGGGGTTTTAGAGCCCACTGACCACTCCAGATGGGAGACACCCATAGTCACACCAGTAAAGGCTGATGGGTCTGTGAGAATCTGCGGAGATTACAAGGGGACATTGAACCATGCGCTACAACAGAGTGCTTATCCAGTTCCAGTAGTGCATCATTTATTACATTCTCTTGGCGTGGGCACAGTTTTCGCCAAATTGGACCTGGCCCAGGCATATCAACAGTTAACAGTTGATGATGCAACTGCAGAAGCCCAAACCATTGTAACCCATAGAGGTGCTTTCAAATGCAAAAGGTTGCAATTTGGAGTAGGCGTGGCACCAGGCATCTTCCAAAGCCTTATGGAAAGGATGCTACAAGGGTTGCCAGGGGTGGTGCCCTATTTTGATGATGTTTTAATCTCTGCTGAAAATGACAGTTACACGAGAGACTCAGAGAAGTCCTAACCAGATTCAAAAAAGCGGGGTTAAAAGTCAAAGAAGAAAAATGCACACTTAGAACTGATAAAGTGGAATTCTTGGGTTACATGATTGATAAACATGGCATCCACCCCACAGAGGCCAAAGTTCAGGCAATCAAAGAAGCCCCCAGGCCAAAATGCAAAACAGATTTGCAAGTGTTCCTGGGACTCATTAACTTTTATCATATGTTTCTACCTCAGAAAGCAACCACTGCAGAACCCTTACATAGATTACTGAACAAAAAATCTGCATGGGTCTGGGGCAGAAAAGAACAAGCTGCATTTAACAATATTAAGAGACAAATCACTTCTGATTCTGTACTGATACAGTTCTCTGAGAATTTGCCTGTTCTACTGACTTGTGATGCATCCCCTTTTGGAGTGGGGGTGGTGGTGTTGAGCCACATGCTTCCCAGTGGGAGGGAAGCTCCTATTGCATTTTACTCTCGCACTTTGACTAAAGCAGAGAGAAACTACAGCCAACTGGACAAAGAAGCTTTGGCAATTGTGGCAGCTGTCAAGAAATTCCATGAATACGTTTATGGCAGAAGATTCACCATTGTCACAGATCACAAACCTCTATTAGGCATTGTGGCAGGGGACAAACCAACGCCCACGATCCTGTCACCAAGAATGCTGAGATGGACTGAATTTCTGGCTGCTTATTCATACAAACTGATCCACAGACCTGGAAAAGACATTGGGCACGCGGATGCTTTGAGTCGCTGCCCACTTCCTTCACCCATTGAGGACCCTGCTCCTGAGACTCACACCTTTTTTCTAGAAACTGTTGCCAAGCTTCCAGTCCATGCTGCTGAGATTGCCAGAGAAACTGCCAAAGACACTTTATTAGCTCCTATTGTAGGCTGGATCAAAAAAGGTTGGCCACTACAAGATCTACCTCAACTTGCCCAACCTTTTAAATCCAGACAAACTGAGTTATCTGTATTAAGTGGATGTATTTTGTGGGGTAACAGGGTGGTTATTCCTGCAAAACTACAGAAAAAGGTTTTGGAAATGTTACATGAGGGTCATCCGGGAATTGTCAGAATGAAGGGATTGGCCAGGAGTTATGTATGGTGGCCAGGTATTGACAAAATGGTTGAAAACTGGACTTCCGGTGACGCCTCGGTGTGGCGAGGTAGGGAGAAATACTTCTCCTTCTCCCACCTCGGGTTTTTCCACTCTAGAACAGCCGTT
The DNA here is from genome assembly GCA_009733165.1 of Naja naja. Taxonomy (NCBI): domain Eukaryota; kingdom Metazoa; phylum Chordata; class Lepidosauria; order Squamata; family Elapidae; genus Naja; species Naja naja. Next base: position 32,764,467 of record CM019148.1, on the reverse strand, counting down.
CGTGGCAGGGTGAGTCTAAATCGAACACCCTCGTGAGGAAGAAAGCTTGGAGCTGGTTTGGGAAGTGCGATCCCAAACAGCGAAGAAGAGTTCCCGAAGTTCAGAGTGGAAGAAGCCAGCGCTGTCAGAGCTGGCCCGAAGACGAGGCGGTGCGCCATTAGCGGGAAGCTGAAAGTGAGAGTTGCCGATCGGAAAAGAAAGTAGGAAGCTTGGTGAGAAGTTATAAAGACTGGAAAAGACTCTGTGGGGGACTGTTTAAAGGATTGGGCGAAAGCGGAAAGAAAGCGGCACAATCTTAGTGACTATCCCACAAAAAAATACAAAGCAGAAGACGAGTCTCGCTCAGAGAACAAGAAAGTTAAACAAGAAAGTGAAAGTCCTGCGAAAAGAGTGAGAATACCCGGCGAAAGAGATCTCATCCAACTGGAGAAAGTGAGGCTGAGGTTGGAAGAGATTGGAAAACGAAGTGGGTGGCAGCTGAGAGAGCTACTGGACAGCGGGAAGCGATAGAGTCCCAGCAGAGGTAGCCACTGTGACAGAAGATTTAACGGAAAGAAACCAGACCAGAAGGGGAACGTGCTGGGAAAGGAAGGAGAAAGGAAAAGTGAGTTCTGTGAATCTGAAAACTGTTAAAGACGTTGTGGTGTGACAGGGCGTAAAGAAAAGAGACGAAGCAAACTTTCACTTACTTTAGAAAGTGAGCAACACTGCGAGTAACTAGCAAAACTGCAGAAAAGGGAAAGTTACAAAACTAATTCAAATCAATTAACATTTGGAAACTTTTGTTGCTTAAACTTTCGCTGTTTAAAGAGAAAGGAAAACAGAACTTTTTTCGAGGCAAGGATTGCGGTTTAAATCAATCGGAGGGAAGATCAAGGGAAGTTTCACCATTGTGACATTGCATTTTTTGTTCTTTGGCGGCCATTGACATTTGGACAATTGGATAACCCGAGTGAAGAATAGTAACCCAAAGACCGGAAGGAGTTCACTACTACACGTATACTACTGTGTTTAATTTTGTATTTCATTTCATATATTTTAAATGACTTTATATTACTTAACATTATACTTATATACAGATATAGTTAGATTTAGAGTATAATCTGGGAAAATCTTATAGGGTTGGTATATTATTATAGAGTGTCATAAGAAGTTAAGAACCTTTGAACTTTGTTATTTACAAATCTAATACTTAATTCTTTAATTATATTACTAACTTATCTATAAGATAAGATTACTGATTTAAACTTCTTAGCATAAGAATATTGTGGACAGATAAGTAGTGATCTATATTAAGTATCTATTTTTTACAGAACAATAAGAACTGATAGTTGCCTTTGTCTTTTACTTTTTTTCTATACCTATAGAGATATATCATATACCATATATCATTCTATCTTACTTGACTTGCCTGCAATATCTAGATATCTCTCTTTTCCTTTCTTTTCCTTATATTTCTCCTTTCTTGGATCTCTTTGCTAGAAATGTAATGTGATTTTACTCTCTGTCCCCCCCTCCAAGATTATTAAGTGAAATATTGGACTTCAAAATCAACGAAAAAAAAAAAAAAAAACAATAATAAGGTTAGGTTCCTCTACCTTTTATTTTTGATTAGATTGGACTGTGTGAGAATATCGGAATAGAGGGACCTTTAGTAGATGATAATTGGAAATAAGACGGGGAAATATAAATAGAATTATTAAAGAGCAGCAAAAGATTATAAAAGAAATGTCAACAGTAACTTCCACTATTACCAAAACAGTGAAAAAGGGAGTGACAACTGTACCTCCATCTACACCTACGGCGACTTCCTCCCAAAAAACTATAGAGGGGATGTTGGCATCCGAGAAAGCTAATACCCAGACCCAAACAATACAAAATACCTTACAGACGTTGCAAAACATGATGCTAACGATGCAAGAATCCATGATGAATAATCATGTGGAGAGCAAGAAGGAAAGAGAAGAGATGAGAGCAGAATTGAAAAGTGAATTGGGGGAGATGAAAAATGAATTAAAAACTTTAGAGGGGAAAATAGGACAGTTACAGGAGACAACAAAGACAAATGAGGAGAAAATTATAACGATCACGAAAAGAACAGATCAAACAGGGAAGAAGGTGGAAGCTATAGAACAGAAAATTAAAGATCAGCATAAGGAAACGAACGAGGCGTTGACATTTCTAGAATTGGACAGAGCCTCATATTATTTAAGGTTCCAGAACATACAAGAGGAAAGAGGGGAAAACTTGACTCTGGTAATGGCAGAATTATTGGCAGCTATTCTGCAAAAGACAGGGATCAGATGGTATTAGAGATCGATGAGGCTTATAGAGTTTATACATCCTATGCCAGAAGACATGGACTCCCAAGGGAGGTTCATGTCAGATTCGCTAGAAAAAGGGTTAGAGAGATAATTTATAGAGTGACCAGGGATGAGACGATAAAACATAACGGTAGACAAGTTATAATATTAAAGCAGATCCCAAGGAGAGTGAGAGACCAAAGAAAGGAATATAGATTCCTCACAAATCATCTAAACAAAAAAACATTCTATTCAGATGGAACGACCCAGAAGGAATATTAGTAACATGGGAAGGTAGAAGAACTAGAATTGATAACTTAGAAGGCTCAAAGATTTTACGAACAAACAGGAGGATTAGTGGAGGAATTGAGCAGCAGAGAAGAGTCGAGGAATGCAAGTCAGGAAGATTTAAGAGTCCATGGGAGTGAGGAGGAGAGAAGGAGGGAAGGAGGGGACAGAGAACCAATGGCCCGTGAAGAAGGAAGGAGAGAGGAGGTGGGAGTGAAGACCAGAAGTCAGACAATAGGCAAAACGTAATATTAGTGAGAAGAGAGGAGACCAAATGGGAAGGGGAATAAAACTAATATCAATGAACATCAATGGACTAAATAGTCCAAACAAAAGGAAAAATATTCGGTAGATTGGAAAGACAAAAATGGGATATAATATGTTTGCAAGAAGTCCACATAAAAGAACAGGACAAAAGGTATCTTGAGAATAGAAAACTTGGAAAAGCATTTATGGCTTTAGCAGTGGAAAGAAAAAGAGGAGTACTATACAAAAGAGGATTTGAATGCAAAATTGATATACAATGATACAGAGGGAAGAATATTAATGGTGGAAATAGAGATACATAATAAGAAAACCTTAGCTGTTGGAATCTATGCCAAACAAAAATCAAAAGAATTTTACAAAAAGTTATACGAGAAACTGATAGAAATTGGCAATCCAAGGATTTGTCTGATGGGGGATTACAATGCAATATCTGATAATAGGCAAGATTATGAATCGGAATGTAAACAATATCAAAAGCGAAATATGTTACCAAAAATATTTTTGAAATGGCAGATGAATTTGGATTGGAAGATATATGGAGAAAAGGAACCCACAAAGTACACAGTATACTTTCCACTCCAGCCCCACAAATCCTGGTCCAGAATAGATATGATTTGGATAAATAGTGAATTAAATAAAGAAATTTTTGATACAAAAATTTTAACAAATATATGGGCTGACCATAATCCAATGTCCTTAATTTGGAAAGAAGGGGAAGGAAAGAACGAAGATGGTCACTAAATTCTCAGATCCTGAAAGAAGAAAAATATTTGCAAAAATTAGAGAGGAATTAATAAGCTTTTACAATTTTAATAAAAAGAAGATACATCCTTACAAAACATGTGGGATACAATTAAAGCTTATACCAGGGGAATATCAATTGCATATCTATCAAATAGAAACAAGGAAAGATGGAAGAAACAAGATGAATTAATAAAAGAAATTGCAAAATTAGAGAATAAACAAAAGAGAGGGCCAGATAGTGAGCAGATCAAAGACGATTAATCAAAAACATGAACTTAATATACTGGAGCAAGAGGAACTCCTCAGAAAATTACAATACACAAAACAAAATTACTTTGAATATGCAAATAAACCGGGGAGATGGCTAGCATACAAATTGAGGAAAGAGGAAAAGAAAAGAATGATACAATATTTAGAGAATGAAAATGGAGATCTTGAGGTTGATCTGGAAAAAGAAAGAAATTGCAAGAAAATACTTCGAGGAATTATATAAACAAGAAAAGGTAGAAGTGTCTAAAATAAAAGAATATTTAGTGGAAGGAAATATACAGGAACTTACTGATGAAGAAAGAGATCTGTTAAATAAAGAGATAACAATAGATGAATTAAAGAAAGCAATTCAGAAGCAAAAAATAATAAAACACCAGGTCCAGATGGATATCCAAGTGAATATTATAAAAGATGGGAGATATATTAAATAATACTTTCTTAGAAGTATGTAATGAAGCATTGGGTAAAGCCAAAATTCCCAATTCTTGGAAGGAGGCATATATAACACTCATACCTAAAGAAGATACAAACAGTAATCAAATCAAAAATTATAGACCAATATCGCTTTTAAATACTGACTATAAAATTTTCATGACAATTATGGCACAAAGATTAAAAGGAATTATTAGTGGGAAAATTAGCACAGACCAAAATGGATTTTTGCCGAGAAGACAGATTAGACATAATATAAGAATAATAATAAATATATTAGAATATTATGAAAGCCACCCGAGCAATCAAATGGCTCTAATCTTTTAGATGCACAGAAGGCATTTGATAATTTGAATTGGGACTTTATGAAACAACAATTTAATAAAATGAAATTCGGACAAAATTTTGAAGGAATGATAAATGCAATATACGATACCCAAAAGCAAATATATTAGTAAATGGCGAGACCACTAAAATGTTTAAAATAGAAAAGGGGTCAGACAAGGTTGTCCACTATCACCACTATTATTCATTACAGTTTTAGAAACACTATTAATTAGAATTAGGGGAAATGAAAATATAAAAGGAGCGAAAATTAGAAATCAAGAATACAAAACACAGGCATTTGCAGACATGGCTTTCATAATAGAAGAACCTTTAGAGACAGGCCCGATTTTAATGAAAGAAATAAATGATTTTGGGGAATTAGCAGGCTTAAAGGTAAATAGGGGAAAAACCAAATTGCTAGTTAAAAATATGATAATCTCTAAACAAAAGAGGCTTGAAGAGATTATGGGATTACAAATAGTAAATAAAATAAGATATCTAGGAATTTGGATAAGGGCAAGAACAATGATGCTGTGGGAGGATAATTATATAAAAATTTTAAAACAAATCAAAAAGGATCTAGAAAATTGGAATAAATTGCAAATATCCTTCCTCGGAGGATTGCAACAATTAAAATGAATATTCTTCCCAAAGTTTTATTTCTGTTCCAGACTATTCCAATACTAACAAATAAGAAGTTTTTTATGGAATTGAATAAGATGACAATGAAGTTCATTTGGATGGGAAAAAGGGCAAGGATAAAGAGAGAATATCTTCAAGACGATAGAAGTAGAGGAGGACTGGGACTGCCAGATTGGGAAATCTATTACAAAATGAGTCTGCTATGGACAAAAGAATGGGTCAGATTAGAAAATAGGAGAATATTAACACTTGAGGGGCATGACCTACAAATAGGATGGCATGCACTTCTATGGAACCCGATGGATAAAAGACAAAAACATACTACAAAACATATAATACGCAATGCATTGATTAAAAATTGGGCTGAGATAAGAAAGAAAAATTATACGAAAATACCAAGGTGGTTTTCAGCAATGGAAGCAACCTTTAATCCAAATACAATGGATTTGAATAAAAAACTTAAATATTACCAGATACTGGATACAGATGGAAAACTAAAAACAAAACAAGATTTGGAGATGGAAGGCATATCAATAGATAATTGGGTCTATTTACAAATTAAATCAAGATATAATAAAGATATAAAGGAATATGGGATAGAAACAAAAAATACAAATCTGGACAAAATACTTTTGGGATTAGAGGAAAAGTTGATATCCAAATTATATAAATTATTGTTAGAACAGGAAAGAGTGGGACAATTAGTAAAAGGATCAATGGTAGCCTGGGAGCGAAATATAGGATACAAATTAGATTTAAATGATTGGGAAGATATTTGGGAAGAAAATTTAAAATATACAAAGTCAGTGGCGTACAAGGAAAACCAATATAAAATGATGTACAGGTGGCATTTGGCCCGGCTAGACTGGCAAAAATATTCCCGGCAAATCCAAACTGTTGGAAATGTCAGGACAAAATAGGAACCTACTACCATGTGTGGTGGACATGCCCAAAAATTAAAAATATTGGACAGGAATCAAAAATTGGATTGAGGATGTGATGAATTGTGAGCTGGAGTGGAAACCAGAACTGTTTCTACTTGGAATGATAAAGAAAAATTTCCTCCAAAAGACAAATACCTGATTGCACACCTGTTAACAGCGGCTCGAATCATTTTATAAAAATGGAAAGAACCTATAATTCCTATACAAACTGTAATAAACAAAATGTATGAATGTGTTGAAATGGAGAGACTAACTCTCAAATTAAATGGAAAAGAAGATACAGATTATTACAGGATATGGGAAAAGTGGTATAATTGGATGGAACATAAAAATGAAGGAAATGGAAATGGAAATGTTGGAAAATAGAGTGCTATTTGAAATATTAGAATATTAGAATTCATAGAAGCAGGAGATAGAGATGTAAGGTGATATAAGAACTCGAAAGAGGTGATAAAAGGAAACTTCACAATAGAGATTAAACCAAGCGAATATTATTAGAAGAAATATTTATGATTATATAAGACTGTAACTGCTTACGGAAAAAACATTTCCGATCTGCAACTAATGTGTGATGTATTTTTATTCATATGTGACTGTATGTTTGTATGTTGGTGTGTCTTTTTATATTGTAAATAAACTTTTCTAATAAAAAAAAAAAAGAAAAAAGAAAACTGGATTGCATCTTGTCCCAACTGTCAGGAAGTCAGGCCTGCCCCACCTCTCGCCCCCAAACAGGAATGGGAATGTCCTAAGGGCCCATGGTCCAGGATTCACATTGATTTTGCTGGCCCTACCAGAGGGCACACTTTCCTTATTATAGTAGATGCATACTCCAAATGGCTAGAGGTTATCCCTATGGCATCCACCACAGCTGAAGCTGTCATCAAACAGCTTAAGAAACTTTTTGTAACTCATGGGTTACCTGATGTTATTGTTTCTGACAATGGTCCTCAATTTACATCCAACCTTTTTGAATCATATTTAGCACAGCAGGGTATCAGACATGCCCTGACAGCCCCTGGGCATCCTCCGACTAACGGCCGGGCTGAACGCATGGTACGATTTACCAAGGAAAAACTTCAGCAGTTGGGTCCAGGGGACATCACCGAGAAAGTTGAAAAACTACTCAGTGTCCAGCATATCACTCCCAACCCATCCACTAACTTAACCCCAGCCGAATTGTTGATGGGTAGGAAACTCAGATCTCCCCTTGACCGCCTTCATCCCACTTACACACCCAAAGCACCACTAGATTCCACTAGCAAAATTCGCACATTCACTGTGGGTGATTCTGTTTATGCCAAAAACCTTATGGGTGAACCATTATGGATTCCTGCTGAGATAACCCAAATCAAAGGCCCCAGGTCTTACAGGGTTCAAACAGAGGATGGTGTCCTCTGGAGCAGGCACATTGATCAGTTAAGATCCAGACTACCTCAGGAGCATCGCCATTGCTCCCCTCTGGCTCCCATACCTACTGCCTCTTCTAGGGGGGAAGGGGAGGATTATGAGGGTAGTCAGCAAGCAAGAATCAATCCCATGTGTAACGAGCTAACACGACAGGAACCATCCCAAAACCTGTCACAGTGCCAACAACCATTTTTACAAATGGAAGATTGCACATCACTACCAGACTTGGGTGCTGACATTGGGTTGGAGATGGATTGGGAGGAGAGACCAGGTTGTAGTAACCAAACAGGTTCTACCATTACTAGAAGTCCAAGTAAGGAGATGTTAACAAACACATTTCCTCCCTCACAATGTGAGAACCCTAAAACACCTGAACCACGTAGGTCTCAACGTACACGTAATAGCCCCACCTATTTAAAAGAATACATTAGATAGATGGGGTTTGAGTATGGACTAAACCTAGTGGGGAGGGGTGTTATGTATGCAGAGTTTGAATTGATTGGTTGTTCTTGTAAAGTGTTTGAAATCATTGGTTAAAAAGTGCAGGAAAACCCTGCACTCTGATTGGCTGTCAGCCGAGGCAGCCGGCTATATATAGCTGCCTCAGCTAAGCCAAATCGGGTCCGTTCTGAGCTGAAGTCACAATAAAACTTAAGAGCTGAAGCACTCCTTGTCTGCCTCTTCATGCAAACATAACAGAAACCTTATTGGGAATCCAATTAAAATCTTATGCGTGAGAAAGGGGGATTTCTCATTCTGCCTCTTCCAGGTCCAGTGAGCATCTCTCAGTTAAAAAATGGGTGGCAGCAAGAGATCTCCCACTCCACAGTTGGAATCCTTTCTCTTAGAGAGATGCTGCCCCCCCCCCTTCACTGGTATTCAGATAAAAAATGTGAAAGTGGAAATTCCAGTGAGATAATTTGATCATTTGAAATTTTGACAACTGATTTCACAGGATTAAAATTTTCATGGAAGGCAATGCTCATCTGGTGGACATTTAAAGACTTCCTTAGTGTAAAATGAAATAAATGCTATGAATATTTCAATTTCTGCATCTTACTTTAAGCAGCAAGGCAGGTTGCCGTGACAAATTCCTATCTCCTTGTGAGTGGCAGTCCTTTTCAGCATCAGGACTGAGCACTGCAAGCAGACATAATCAAATTAACTCAAAAATAGAAGAATACATACAATATATGTTATATTTCTGCTGTTTTGGTAATGAGTCTAATTATGATGATTTAGCTAAAAACTTCCTTCAAAGTCTTTCAAACACAAAACACACTGCAATTAAATATTTGCAAAGTCACATCATATATTTTTGGACAGATGGTTAAATGCATGGAAATCATAACTGATTCTAATATTTCACCTCTTGCCATGCCTATAAGGCATTCAAATAAATGATGGTGGTTCTTTAGGTCATGCCTAAAAAGTTGGAAGTTGTTTGTTATTACTGTATTAGAAAATACATTAAAACCATGCAAATATCCCACTCATCTTATTGTTTGTTGAAATGTTATTTTAAGATCATGTAAACCAGAAAAAAACACAAGCAGTCTGTGTATTGTTTTCCTGGCCTGACCCTATAATTTGTATTTTAGTGCTCCCAGGAGATATGGGATGGAATATCATGCTTCATCAAAAGCTCTTCATACACCAATGTATTTTTTACTATATGGTGAACAAGTGATCCACTGGAAAAATGTAAAAAAAACCTGACAAAATGTATTATGTTAGGTAAATTCTTAGAAAAACAAGTAAAGGGACATCAGCTTGCTTCTTTTGTATATCCATTATGGCATCTTTTTCTATGTCATTCTTCTCCCCTATCATTTTGAAATCCACTTTCAGATCAGTCTCAATCTTGTCTGGAAAAACTTGCTCCTATTTCATAACATCTTTTAAACACAGTCAATTTTAAGTGTTCTCTTTTAAGTGAAATCTCTAATTTCTTCTTGTTCCTCTAGTGTCCACTCTTCAAAATCTCATCCTGTTAAGATTTAAAAGAATAAAAAACAAAAACATTTTCCTATGAGAAAAATAATTAACTCAATGGAAATTTAAATTCCACCACAGTAATGGGTCCCAGATTTTTTACACATTCTTTAAACTAGCAGATCTGAGATTTTTAGATTCAAAAATTGTTGCGGTATAATGCACAAGGAGAAGTTCCTGATGTCCTACCAGCTTCTCCATTGACCTTGCTCAATTAGACTAAGGCGAGACCCACTGACTATTATTAGAGGGAGTTTCCCTATGAATTTCTTCTAACCAACTTGGAATTGGCTAATACCAAGGATGGGAATGCTCCTTCCTTGATAATCCCTCAATTTAAGATTGCAGGGCTTGAGCTGCTTCCTATCTAGTCTTGGCACTAATTGTTTGAGATTGTGCCAGGACATCAGGGACACAGCAGACCCTGTGTTCAACTCCATTGTGCAAGGGGGCCCCTCTAGTTTGATGGAGAGACAATTTTTCTTTTTCTGAATCCCTGAGGCTTGGCCCATAGTAGTTTTGACTGGGTAACTGCCCTTCCTTATGGTGAAACATCCCTCCTTCCTCCTATGGGTTTTGTACAGGGGTTTCTTTACATTTGGCATCTTTGCAGCAGGAACAGGAGCGATTGCAGGTTTCGCAGCCCGACACACTCTTGCCAGGTGGCCCTTCTTCCCACAGCACAGACAGGAGGTGTTCTTGAATCTGCATATGGATCTCAGGTGGTTTCCTCCACAGCCCAAGCATATAGTCTTTGCAGGGTCAGTTGTGAAGGGCCTGTCAGGTTGCATCTTGAGGCGATGGATATCTTTATCTTCATCCAGAAGTTGCTTAGAGTCTATTTCCTCATGATGAATAGAGGCAGTCTTGCTAACAGCAGCTGAGCTGCTAGCCTGTTGTATTTCAGCTGCAGATTTGTTAGATAACTCAGAGGCATGGGCTTCATCTAAAGCTGTTTTTAAAGTCAATTCCGTCTTGGCCAGTAAGTGGTGCTGTAGTTGGAGGACTTTTAGTCCACAAACTAATCTATCTAGTAAATAATCATCTAGGTTATCAAATTCGCAATAGAGAGTGGCAGCCCTCAATGCTGACATGTATTGGTTAATGAACTTGTCTTCTTTCTGATTTCTATAAAAGAATGCATGCCTGCATACTATGGGTAATGGCATAGGGGAGTAATGGCTCCTTAATTTAGTCATTAGTATTTCCCATGAAGCTGTGTGAATTTTCTGAGGAGCCAAAAGGTTTCTAGTTGTTTCAAATACCTCTATTTTGCAGGAGGTTAAAAAGAATGCTTTTTTCCTGCACTAGAAATGTTAGCATAGTCATTTTCTAGTAAAAAGCATTCAAATGTGTCAATATAAGTGTCCCACGATTCACCAACTGAGTTAAAAGCAGCAAAAACAGGCACAGCAGCCATTTCTGACAGAGATTACCTCAAACAGCTGTGTCTGAGGAGTTTCAGCACACGAACTCTCGTCGCCTTGTGACTTCAGCTTGAATAGTGACAGCTCTCTGGAGTGAGTAAATCAACTCGTGCCAAAACGCCTCAGTCTGTGGTGCTGGATCCCATCCTCATCGCCAGTTGTTCAGTAACTTAAACAGCGGTGCGCCCAAACTGGAAGTGAGCCTTGTGTTTTAAAAGCTAACCATTTAATCAGCTAACAGAGCTAACAACACAGCTGCTCGGTTAACCGCAAGAGCAGCTGATAACCTTTCTGACAGCCCTTTTATACTCAGCTGTCAGAAGTCTTATCCAATCAGAATACCACAAAGTTCCTGCTGGAAAAACGGACCAGAGGGAGAACAGAAATAATTTAAAAAATATTGGTATAGTGCAATCATTCAATTTTTTTTATCTTTCTGCAGATAGTAACCCACAAAATATCATTCAGTGCAACCTTTGTACATGGTTTCTACTTGGGAGGAGAGGAGGATATGAATGGATCTAATAACTCTTATTTATCAGGTTGATTTATGAAGTCACCTTGTTCCTTTTCTGCAGGCACAGGTTCCTCTGTTAAATATTATGGCACATTGTCCCTCCATTCCACCCACGGTTTTAAATCCATGGGTCTCCATATACCAGTTTGCTTCCAATATTAATGTAATGGAAGTCCATGTCCTCATCATTTTTCTTCTTCCTCCAAATGTGTCCTTCTCTTATAATAGTATCATTCCTATTAAATCATGCCAGCAATATCTGATTGTTAGAAATATTAATTAATCCTGTGACTAATTAATGTGATGGAATGTAAACCCTTTGTCTATAATTAAATTATATAAAGAAAGTTGTGCCCAGATGATTTCAAATCATAAGTTATTTATTGTAACAAGCAGATTAAACAAATAAATATTCAGAATGAACAATACTAGTGTCCTCTCTTCCTTGAAGGTCCTCAAGTCTCTTTAGTTTGACAACTGCCTGTGCAGTTGGAGTCCCAGTATCCCTTTCTCCTCAGAGAGATGAAATAGAAAAGTCTCTTGCCTAGGAATTGTCCTTTTCCTTGCAGCTTGAGATTGTTTTCTTCTTGAATGAAGAATGTCTGCCTATGCAGCTGTGATGGAACTGTCTGCCTATGCAGCACAGCTTCCCTCTTGAAGCAGATGCCATGGGACTGAGGTAAATGGCAGTTGGTTGGCCCCTTTTATAACCTAGTATCAAAAGGGGGTGTGGTTATAAAAACCAGTACATTACAGATCTAGCTGACTTTTCAAATCCAAATAGGGAAAAGCACACAGCACATTGGAAATTCTTCCAACACTGATAATATTTCAGATTTCCTTTCCATTCATCAATGTTCCAAGTATGCTCAAACCATTGTCACAATGCTTCCTTTCAGAGGCTATTTCTCATGGGATAAGAAATTGGTGTATGTTGTGTGTCTGTGTGTATGTGTACGTTTCTCTCTATGTGCGTGTTTGTTTGGTTCTCAATGAGACTCATCTCTAGAGTCAGAAAGCTTGATGATGGGGAGTAGAGGGATATTCAGTCTCAAATCTAAAAATTGTGGGAATATTGGAATCGATATGTTTAGATTGGCAGCAAACACTGATTTAATCATGCAAGAAATCCTTTGTTTCTTTTAAGTCACCTTGCTCAGTTGTAGTTAGCTTCATCTCCACTCCTATCTACTCTCTTTGTTTATTCATTCTTTTAGAGAGAATCAAAAGCTAGCTTTCACATGCAGATTTCAGGCTCAGGGAACTGACTGTGGTTAAAGTACCATTTCAAATTTCTATTTTGGTACCTTTATTTTCTGTTAATCCTTTTTAATTTTATTACTTTTGCTTGAATATTGCTCTTTTGATTGACTTTTCTTTTTACTAGATCAACTTTTGTTATTTGAGAGTGTAATGGTCCATTTCAGGAAACTCAGTTTTGCAGCAATTCTTCTCAGCCCCAAGGACCTTAGAATCAACAAGTAGAGAAAACCAGGAAAGGCATTGCCTCTCCTTGTTTTGGGTAGGTGGGAGGGAAGGAATTCAGCCCAAGAGCTGGACCTCCTTAGAGAGGCAAAGGAGCAGGTTTATGTCTACTGGAAAAGGCACCCTTCTGCAGCAACCTTCCACATACTTGGGACTGTCCAGTGCAGGGGTCACCAAACTCATAATTTTAAATCCCAGGGACCACTAATATGAATTTTGACTGACGGTGGCTGGCTGTCATTGGTGAGAGAGAGAGAGAGAGAGAGAGAGAGAGATCTGATCTAACCTCTCTCTCTCTCAACACACACTCATGCACACACACACACACACAAAACAGAGAGAGAGAGAGAGAGAGAGAGAGAGAGAGAGAGAGAGGCAGGGGTGGGATTCAAATTTCTTAACAACTGGTTCTGTGGGCATGGCCTAATTTGTGGGTGTGGCTTGGTAGTCATGTGACTGGCTGGGCATGGCTTGTATGTAAATATTATAAATATTTATGTAAATATTGAATTTTTTATTAAAAAAGAGCAACTTTTACGCAAAATCAGGCAAAGCAGGCAGGCAGACTGAGTTGCTCACAGAGTCACAGATTAACTTAGAGATCTATGATTCTGCAATTGGCTACCTGAGTCTGTCACATAAAATTTACTTGCAAGCAAATTCATAAAATTTGCTACCAAGCAAACTCACAAAATTAACTCACAACTCACAATGTATGTAAATATTGAATTCTTTATTAAAAAAGAGCAACTTTTACCCAAAATCAGACAAAGCAGACAGGCAGATTGAGTTGCTCACAGAATTACAGATTCACTTAGAGACCTATTTATCTCCAATCGGCTACCTGCACTGAATAATAGAAGCTTCAGTCCTAAGAAAGGTTAGGTTCTGCAGAGCTGAAGATCCAAAGATTAGCTAGAAAGCAAGAAATGCAACGATTTCCTGCTTTTTAGCTAATCTAAATCTCCCCGCACAGCAGAACAGCTGATGATCAGAAAAAGAAAAAAAAAGGAAAAATAGCAACTTAGCAGGCAAGTTTGCCAGGTAAGGAGTGAGTGGGCGGGGAGGGCTCCCGCGGGCCATGTGGGCGGTGCAGCATTGTGTTCCTGCGCTGCCTGGATTAATTGCTTTGGGGGGTGCTCTGGGGGTGACATTTCTCTGTGGACCACCAAAATTGTCCCACCGGTTGGTGACTGCTGGTCCAGTGGTAGGATTCAAAGAATTTTACTACCGGTTCTGTGCACATGGCTTGGTGGGTGAGGCTTGGTGGGCATGGCTTGGTGGGCATGGCAGGGGAAGGTTACTGCAAATCCCATTCCCTCCCCACCCCATTAACCTACTTTCCAGATCTGTTCTCCTGTGCCGGGCAACAAAAGAACACCCAGCTGATCAGCTGAGACTCAGAAGGCAAAGAATAGATGGGGGCAGGGCCAGTCAGAGGTGGTTTTTTCCGGTTCTCAAAACTACTCAAAATTTCCTCTGCTGGTTCTCCAGAACTGGTCTGAACCTGCTGAATACCAGCTCTGGGACTGCCCCCGGCCAAGTCCCCCAACCAGCATGGGCTCCATTTGCTCTCCTTCCACTGCTGCTCAGTGCCAGAATAGACAAGGAAGAAAAGGAGTGCTTCTCCTCTGGGCTTGATTCCTCTGCTCCCTCCCCAATAGCTCCCTTGCCAAGATAACATGTTTCATTGTGGCTGAAGCAGCAACCATGAGACCCAAGGAAGCCCCTTCTGGCACAAGGGCCTCCTCTGCCTTCCTGGGCTGAGCTAGGCAACCAAGTATAGTAGCCTGCCTGCTTAATTGGTGAGGGGAGGGAAGATGAGGAATTTCTAGACTAGCCTCTCTCTCTCCCCACCCCTAAATTGTCTACTGAAATTAAGTCTGGCTTCCTCTCAGCCCCACTCTACATCATGGAGCCGATAGCCTCAATCTGAAACCTACGAACAGGGATAGGGGGGCACAGGAGATGTGCTCACATTTTCCAATTAAGAAAACTTAAAATGTACAGTGCTGCTTTTTCAGAATGCTGTGCCGAAACCCTTTTCTTGAGTGGGGAGGAGGAAAACCACCTTTACTGCAGGGCTCCTGCTCTCATGCAAGCCCACCCACAGCAGAGGTGACATCTACAGGGCCAGAGGTTAGGGCTGTTTCCTGCTGGCGACGGTACCTCGCTGCCACCTGATGGGCATAGGGGCGACGGGCCCTCTTTATTGTGAGGGCCTTTTGGAAGGGATCTGGCCACTCCAGCTCCCCTTCGGCATGCTCCCCAGTAACAGATATTAAACTCTGCCTGCCCCACTGGAACAGAGCAGTGAAGTGCGAGCACCCCGAGCAAGGTAGGAAGCAGTGGCAATGGCAGCATTCAGGACAGAGGGTTTGGCTGGTGAGAAGCGCTTCAGGGAAGAGCCACGGAGCATTCTGGGAAGCCTCACTAGCCTACCCCTTGCTGCTAACCCCATCCTGACTGAAGTGCTGCTGTGAGCATCCCAAGCAAGATGGAAAGTGGCGAGAATGGTGGCATTCAGGGCAATGGATTCAGGTGGTATGAGGTGCTTCAGGAAAAAGCCAAGGAGGATTCTGATGCTGCCATCTCCCATGCACTCCCATCACTATACACATCAGTACACCCACTGGAATTACCTCTTCACCAGCTGGCTGCAGCTACTCCCCTGCCCACCCATGCTGTTTGGCTGAGCACAATGGGCACCAAGCATGTCTCCCTCCCCTGCATAGAGTGTGTTCTCTTCACACACCCAACTGCAGCGGCAGGTGCATGAGAGGAGCTGCTTTGCCAGCAGGCCCTGCAGAAAGTGTGGGAGGGCACAGCATTTCCCTGTTCACTACCAGACCCAACACGCGGTGCCCAGCTGGGCTTACCCAAAGGGGGGAGGGTAGAAAGCAACACCCTTTCAAGGCTGGAGGAAGAGGGCCTTTGAGCTCCAGGCACCAGTTCGGGCAGTGCCGTGCCAACTTGCCTGTAGAGGAAGCCCCTTTACCCCCGAGCCACATCTTCCTGGAACACCAGCAGAGCAGGGAATTTGGCTGCAACCCTCAGCTCAGAACAGAGATGGGGGGGCTGCAAGACAGAAGGCTGCCTTCAGTCCAGGCAAGGGGCTGTGTCAGTCAGTCAGTGCTCTGAAAGCGTGCTAGAGTGTCAAGCAGCCCCAGTGAAGGAGGTGCGTCATTGGAGGTCTTTACCCCTGGCAGCTCCTGGGTGGCAACTCTGCTGCTGCTTGGCAGACCCTTGCCTGCCTGAAGGAGGCAAAGCAACCAGCTAGAAAGTCTGAGTAGAGGTGGTAAACATGCCCAGGCCCAGGAGGAAAAAACCAGCCAGCACAAATAAGGAAAGCCAGATTCCTATTGGGGCCCTAACTTCCCAGGCCCAACAGAGATGGGGGGATGCATGTGATTCCAGATGGCTTGGGCGACCATAGTGCCAATGAGGACAGCTTTCTCCATTTGATTCTACTGGAAGACAGAGTGCCCATGAGCAGCAGCCAAGGCCAGTTTCTTAGGCAACCAAAGCCCGTCTCCTCTGCTGGCGTGCCTGCCTCCCCTCCCTCAGTTCTCGGAAGAGTTGCTTGCTAGCTCTGGGTGCCCGAGGGAAGTACTGGGTGGCTATTTCAAAAGGGACAGTTTATGCAGTGGGCAAACCATGGGATACAGCCTCCTCAGTAAGGGTGCCTCACAGGGAATTGCTGTCTGGTCCGGCCTGGGTGTTGGAAAAACAGGACAGTGCAGGAAGGGGAAAGGGGGAGAAGGAGGGATCTTACTCAAAGGCCAGCCAGCAGATAAAGCTGCAAGTCTCTGCCTTAGTTCTTTCGGGCAAGCCGTCACTGCGCAGCTCTCCAGTCCCTGCCCACCCATTGGCCTTTGGCTGAGTGCAGTGGGCACAGAGTGTGTCTCCCTCCCCCACCATCAGCCTTATGTTTGTGGGCAGCTGAGGTGAACGTTGCAAGCCCCACAGGCTGGAAGGTAAGGCTGATGATGCTCAGCCTCCTCCCCCAACTCGCATCTGCACTT
Organism: Naja naja; assembly: GCA_009733165.1. Taxonomy (NCBI): domain Eukaryota; kingdom Metazoa; phylum Chordata; class Lepidosauria; order Squamata; family Elapidae; genus Naja; species Naja naja. The sequence continues at coordinate 32,747,391 of CM019148.1, read as the reverse complement.
GGACTCTCCACAGCGCAGCTGTTGGGGGTGGGCAGGGACCACGTGGCTGCACTGCCAGCACTGCCCCTAAGCCAGCCAGCCCTCCCCTGCCTACCTGCCCATCCACCGGCCCATGCCTTTCAGCCTTACCTTTGTGGTGAACAGACCTTAACCTTGCCCTTCACCCTTGCAGTGAGCAGACCTGCGCAGGCTGGAAGATAAGGGTGACAGCTGGAGGAGGGGTGATGCGGGCATCACAGTCAGCCATACAAGGAGGCGCTGGGAGGGGCAGGGCAGGGCTGAATCACCACTGTACACAGGCCAGATAGATTGAGTCTGCGGGCCATATCCTTCCTGTGGGCCATAGTTTGAGGATCTATGAGTCTCTTATGACCTATGGAAATTGGATGGTTATAAACAAACTGCTAGTGGAGATGATGGTATATCGGCTCAGCTATTTAAAATCCTAAAAGATTATGCTGTTAAAGTCCAGCACTCCAGTATTCCAGCATATTTGGAATACTTAACAATGGGCACAGGATTGGAAAAGGTCAGTTTACATTCCAATCCCAAAGAAGGATAATGTCAAAGAATATTCAAACTAGTGGGCAATAGTGCTCATTTGACATGCTAGCAAGGTCCTGCTAAAATCCTCCAAGCTGAGCTTCAGCAACATGTGAACCAAGTACCTCCAGAAGTATAAGTTGGGTTTTGAAGAGAAAAGAAACTAGAGATCAAATTAATAACATCCACTGGATTATGGAGAAAGCAAGGGAATTCCAGAAAAACATCTACTTCTGTTTCATTGACTATGCTAAAGCCTTTGATTGTATGGATTGCAAAAATGTGGCAAGTTCTTAAAGAAATGGGAATACCCATTTCTTATCTGTCTCCTGAGAAACCTGTATGCAGGTCAAGAAGCAACAGTTAGAATTGGACATGGACCAATCAATTGGTTCAAAATAGGGAAAGGTGTACTAAAAGGCTATATATTGCCACTCTGTTTATTTAACTTATATGCAGAGTACATCAGAGGTGGTATTCAGCAGGTTCTGGCCAGTTCTGGAGAACCGGTAGTGAACATTTTGAGTAGATAGGGGAACCAGCAAATACCACCTCTAACTGGAGATTTTACAATATCCTTCCCCTGCCATGCCCACCAAGCCACACCCACAGAACTGGTATTAAAAAAATTTGAATTCCAACACTGGAGTACATCATTGAAAATGCTGGGCTGAATGACTCACAAGATTGCTAGGAGAAATATCAACAATCTCAGATATGCAGATGATCCCACTCTAAATGAAGAAGAACTAAAGAGTCTCTTTTTTATATATAAGATTTTTTTATTTTTAGACAAACATACACAAACAAAACATAAAAACATAAAGCCATCTTCCAATTATGTACAAGAACTAAAGAGTCTCTTGATGAGCATGAAAGAGAAGAGTGCAAAAGTTGGCTTTAAATTAACATTAGAAACTAAGATCATAGCATCCACTTCTATCACTGCCTGGTAAATAGAAGAGGAAGAAATGGAAGCAGTGACAAATTTTATTTTCTTGGGCTCCAAGATCACTTCCGATGGCAACTACAGCCATGAAATTAAAAGACTCTTGTTCCTTGGGAGGAAAGCTATGGCAAACTTAGGCAGCATATTAAAAAGCATAGATTTGCCAGAAAAGTTTTGCAGAGTCAAAGGCTATAGCTTTGCAAGCACTAATATATGCCGGTGAGAGTTGGACTATAAGGGAGATAGAACACCAAAGAATTAGTGCTTTCAAATTGTTGGAGAAGTCTTTTGGATTCAGGAATTCTCTTAGCAGTTTGCCCCTTTTTAAAAAAAATCCTTTTTTTCCCAGCATTCCTGAGGTATACATAATAAATAACATAAAATAATATTTTGTGAGTGTATCTTCAGGCATTCATCTTGAAAGACTTGCAAATGAGTCTTCCCATAGATATTATTATTATTATTATTATTATTATTATTATTATTATTATTTGGATTTATATGCCGGGACTCGGGGCGGCTTACACAAAACTGTATAAACAATAAATACACCTCTATCAAATTTTCTAATCCAATTATAAAATCAATTAAAACACCCTTAAATTAAAATTCCCAACCCTGCTCAGTCCAGGCCAGCCTGTACAAACTGCCAAGTCTTGAGATCACAACGGAAGGAGCACAGGTCCGGCGCCAAACGCAGCTCTAGAGGTAGCTGATTCCAAAGAGTGGGCACCCCCACAGAGAAGGCCCTCCCCCGGGGGACCGCCAACCAACATTGTCTGGCTGACGGCACCCCCAGAAGGGCCTGCCTATGGGAGTGTACCAGGCGATCGGACCTCAATGCTGGTAGGAGGCGCTCCTGCAAGTACCCCGGACCCGAGCCATGCAGGGCTTTATAGCACCTTGAATCTTACATGGAGGGCAACCGGCAACCAATGAAGATCGCGCAGGAGGGGTGACACATGGGAGAATCGGGCCACTCCCATCACCACCCGCGCAGCTGCATTCTGTACCAGTTGAAGCCTCCGTATAGTCCTCAAGGGCAGCCCCAGGTAGAGAGCATTGCAGTAGTCAAGATGGGAGGAAATGAGTGCATGAGTGACCGTGCATAGGGAATCTCGCTCCAAGTAGGGGCGCAACTGGTGCACCAGGCGAACCTGGGCAAAAGCCCCCCTGGCGATGGCTCCCACCTGCTCCTCCATACTGAGCCGTTCATCCAGGAGGACACCCAAGTTGCGCGCCTTATCCACAGGGGGCAACACCTCTCCCCCTATGGTCAAAGATGGAATTTCTTGAACCCGAGATGCCGGTACGCACAGCCACTCAGTCTTGTCTGGGTTGAGCCGGAGCCTGTTCCTCCCCATCCAGATCCGCACCGCCTCCAGGCATCGTGAAAGCACGGGGAGGGCATCACTGAGGTGGTCCGGAGTGGAGATGTAAAGCTGGGTAACATCAGCATATTGATGATACCTCACCCCGAAACCACGGATGATCTCACCCAGTGGCTTCATGTAAATGTTGAACAGGAGGGGAGAAAGCACTGACCCCTGGGGAACCCCACAAGTGAGGGTCCTCGGGGTCGATCTCTGCCCTCCCATCAACACCGACTGCGTGCGTCCCGAGAGGAAGGAGGAGAACCACCGTAAAACGGTGCCCCCCACTCCCAACTCCCGAAGACGCCGCAATAAGATACCATGGTCGATGGTATCAAAGGCCACTGAGAGGTCTAATAGGACTAGGACAGAGGAATATCCCCTGTCCTGAGCCCTCCAGAGATCATCGATCAGCGCGACCAATGCCATCTCCATGCTATAACCAGGCCTGAAGCCCGATTGAAAATGTAATATATAATATAATATATAATAATGTTTAACAATACAAGTTTTCCTACTTTTCAGGAGATGTCAATGCTTTATTCTAATGGATTTGGCACATCCAATAAATCAGATCCATTTTGTCATTAAGCGGAACAAATCTTTGTTCAGAGACCAGCCTCAGGATTAAAGTCTGAAAATACATGCACAAAATAAGATATTATTTTATCTTATTTATTATGTTTCCAACAGTATCTCTCTCAGATATGATGGAAGAAAAAGAAAAAGGATTTTTTTTTTTGAAAAATGGGCAAACTACTAAGACAAGGCATGGCATTATTATAGAAGACAGGTAGATAAGATCCCCTTGACACATTTCTTGTTGGGAAAATGGGGTGGGAACACCCCTCTTAACTTTTGTAGATTGAAATACCCTTAACACTCTTTGACTGGTGGTCAATACCAAAAATAAAATATGTAAAGAATCATTGTGAAAAGCATTTGAAATTGGTCTCAAGTATACTTCTCCTCTAGACCATCTGGATCATTTTAGTTCTCTCCTTACCTGTTTGGTGGGAAGACAAGAAGATGGCTGAAGCTCAGAGCAAGCAGAGCAACCAAAGCAACCAGTTCAAGAGGCAGGAGACTCTTAAGTTCGGTCAACTAGGACTCAGCAGTTCTCTGCTGGGGCTATTTATGAAGCTTTAAGGAGCACAAGGAGGGAAGGTAGTAGGCAGTTAAAAATAGCTGCATCTTTTTCAGGCTAATCAGATGTGTAATTTTGTTTATTCTGATTTTTTTCTCTCTCTCTCTGGGCCACAAAAGGGAGCTTCAGTACAAAGAGCATAATAACATAAAAAAATGCCCAATTACCATGAATAATTATAATCGACCCCAAACAGGGCGGCTGGGTGGTTTCCTGCGGATGCTATGAGAGCGGAGGAATAGACCCTTCTCACCACTCTCACAGCTACCAGGTAGGTCCTGATATAGGCTCTCCACTGGGCTCGGTCAGACTCAGAGCGGGTCGACCTCCACCTGCTCTCTAGACCCCTTCTCCGTCGCTTCATCTCCCGGAGCTCCTTGGTATACCAGGGAGCCACACGGGATCTGCGATGGGTAAGGGGACGCATGGGGACAACTCTGTCGAGAGCCCCCATGGCCACCCGTTGCCAAGCGGCAGCCAAGGTCTCGGCAGAGCTGTGGACCAGGGATGTAGCACTGCTCCGGAGCCGGCGCCAAAATGGGTGAAACTGCAGGGGTGGCCGGCACCTCAAACACCCCCCTGCTGCCTCTTAGCGCCCCTCTGCTGGCCCCCTTGGCCTTGGGGATGCTAAGAGGTGGCAGGGGGCAGTGCGTCGAATGCGGCCGCAGTGGCACATAACGCGCCAACACTTCCACATTGGAGGCGCCGGCTTTGGAGCATTACTACAGTCAGTGGGTGAATCTGCAGGGCCGGTGCCTCGAACGCTCCCCTGCTGCCTCTTAGCGCCCCTCTGCTGGCCCCCTTGGGGACGCTAAGAAGTGGCAGGGGGGCGGTTATGTTGGGGGAGGGGGGCGATGACAACTTCCTCAATGGCTCAAGGGAGCGATTCTTTCAAAAAGGTTAAGAACCACTGCATTAACTCAATAATCTATCCTCAACACTAGAAATTCAAGATCTATTCAATGGATTATATCCACTTTTAAAATAGAATAGAGTTGGAAGAGACCTTGGAGGTCTTCTAGTCCAACCCCCTGCTCAGGCAGGGAACCCTATACCATTTCAAACAAATAGTTGTCCCATCTCTTCTTAATAACTTATAGTGTTGGATTACCTCTGTGAGGTAATTGAGGAGGAGGCTGCGGATCTGGCCTGTATCACTGAGACCTGGGTGGGCCCAGAGGGGGGAGTCCCTCTAGTCGATCTATGCCCCCCATGTTTTTGGGTGTTGCACCGGCCACGAGCCCAGGGAAGGGATGGGGGGGTGGCTGTTGTTATTCGAGAAGCCCTGATTCCAAGGGAGGTCCCTGTTCTGGAGATAGGCGGCTGTGAAGCCCTCCTTTTGAGATGCGGGTCTGAGAGTCGGATGGGCTTGCTGCTCACATACATTTCCCCCAGCTGTGTGGCAGCTGCCCTGCCTGGGCTGTTTGATGCCATCTCGGGTTTGGCGGTGGAGTTCCCAGGACTTATTGTTCTGGGTGACTTCAACTTGCCCTCTCTCGGGGTCGCACCGGCTTTGGCCCAGGAATTCATGGCCTCCATGGCGGCCATGGATCTGACTCGACTCACGAGGGGGGCAACATGCTTGACCTGGTTTTTGTCTCAGAGCAGTGGAATAATGATCTGGGGAGTGGTGATCTTATTATCCACCCCGTTCCATGGTCAGATCAATATCTCCTACGGCTGGCTTTTTGACAAGCTGCCCCACACTGCTGGGATGAGGAGCCTCTTAGGTGGTTCTGCCCCAGGCACCTGATGGACCCGGAGAGGTTCCAGGCAGAACTGGGGTCTTTTCCTACATCCCTGGTCCACAGCTCTGCAATGGGCGGCCGTGGGGGCTCTCAACAGAGTTGTCCCCATGCGTCCCCTTACCCATCGCAGATCCCGTGTGGCTCCCTGGTATACCGAGGAGCTCCGGGAGATGAAGCGACGGAGAAGGGGTCTAGAGAACAGGTGAAGGTCGACCCGCTCCGAGTCTGACCGAGCCCAGTGGAGAGCCTATATCAGGACCTACCTGGTAGCTGTGAGAGCGGCGAGAAGGGTCTATTCCTCCACTTTCATAGCATCCACGGGTAACCACCCAGCCGCCCTGTTTGGGGTTGCCCGCTCCCTCCTTCATCCGGGGGTCGCAGCAGATCCCTTGCAGGGCCGAGCTGAGGAATTTGGTCAGTTCCTGCAGGATAAGCTCACTCGGATTCGGGGTTGAACGCCAATTTGCCATGGTCTGATGCCGAGGGTACGAGTGGTCTAGCTAATGTAATCTGGACTGAGTTTGATCCTGTTTCTAAGGATGAAGTGGACAGGATTATGCGACGACTGAGTTCCACCATGTTTTTGTTGGACCCATGCCCTTCCTGGTTGGTCTATGCCTCCAGGGAGGTGACATGCGGCTGGCTCCGGGCAGTGGTCAATGCTTCTCTGGGGGAAGGTACCTTTCCCGCTGCCTTGAAGGATCCGGTGGTGAGGCCTCTCCTGAAGAAGCCTGCCCTGGACCCAGCCGAATTGAACAACTTTTGTCCGGTCTCCAACCTTCGCTTTCTAGCGAAGGTTGTCGAGAGCGTGGTGGCTCAGCAATTTCTGCTTTTCCTGGAGGAAGCGGACTACCTGGATCCATACCAATCGGGCTTTCGACCTGGGTATAGCATGGAGACAGCATTGGTCGCACTGATGGATGATCTCCTGAGGGCTCGGGACAGGGGTTCTTCCTCTGTCCTGGTCCTGTTAGATCTCTCAGCGGCTTTCGATACCATCGACCATGGTATCTTATTGCAGCGTCTCGGGGGGTTGGGAGTGGGAGGCACTGTATTGCAGTGGTTCGCCTCCTTCCTCTCGGGACGCTCGCAATCGGTGTTGGCAGGGGGGGAGGAGGGCTCTCCAAGGGCTCTCACCTGTGGGGTCCCTCAGGGGTCGGTCCTCTCACCCCTCCTGTTCAACATCTGTATGAAACCGCTGGGTGAGATCATCCACGGCTTTGGGGTGAAGTATCATCAGTACGCTGATGATACGCAGTTATACATCTCCACCCCAGGCCATATCAGTGATGCCCTCTGCGTGATGTCCCGTTGTTTGGATGTGGTACGGATCTGGATGGACAGTAACATGCTTCAGCTCAATCCTGCTAAGACAGAGTGGCTGTGCGTACAGACATCTCGGCCCAGTCAAGAGATTCCATCTTTGGTCATGGGGGGAGAGGTGTTACCCCCCATGGACAGGGCACGGAATCTGGGGGTCCTCCTGGACTCACGGCTCAGGTTGGAGGAGCAGGTGGGAGCCGTGGCCAGGGGGGCCTTTGCCCAGGTCCGGCTGGTTTGCCAGTTATGCCCATATCTGGACCGAGATGCCCTGCGCACGGTCACTCAGGCACTTGTCACCTCGCGGCTCGACTACTGCAATGCTCTCTATCTAGGACTGCCCTTGCATACCATCTGGAGGCTTCAACTGGTGCAGAATGCTGCCGCGCGGGTTGTGATGGGAGTTTCCCGGTTCTCCCATGTTACGCCCCTCCTGCATGGTCTGCATTGGTTGCCGGTTGCCCTCTGAATGAGATTCAAGGTTTTGGTATTGACATTCAAAGTCCTATGAGACATGGGTCCGGGCTATCTACGGGAACGTCTACTGCCGGCATTGAATACCAACTGCCCTGTACGAGCGCACAGGCAGGGGCTCCTCGGCATGCCGTCTGCGACTCAATGTCTCTTGGCGGTGATGCGGGGGAGGGCCTATTCTGTGGCGGCTCCCGCCCTATGGAATCAACTACCTCTGGGGCTCCGCCTGGCCCCTGACCTCCGCACCTTCCGCTGCGACTTGAAAACTTGGCTATTTGAGCAGGCTGCACTGTGCTGACTCCTCTTGGGGGGGGGGTTGTTTTATAATTTGTTTTAGTAATTTGGCTTGTGGGTTTAATTCTATTTTAGGTAATTATTTATTGTACTGGTTTTAACTGTGAGCCTCCCCGAGTCCGTTCGGGAGAGGGGTGGCATACAAGTCAAATTAATAATAATAATAATAATAATAATAATAATAATAATAATAATAATAATTCACAACTTCTGGAGGCAATTTGTTCCACTGATTAATTGTTCTAACTGTCAGGAAATTTCTTCTTAGTTCTTGGTTGCTTCTCTCCTTCATTAGTTTCCACCCATTGCTTCTTGTCCTGCCCTCAGGTGCTTTGGAAAATAGCTTGACTGACTCCTTCTTCTTTATGGCAGCCCCTCAGATATTGGAACACTGCTATCATGTCACCCCTAGTCCTCTTTTCATTAAATTAGACATACCCAATTCCAGTGACCAGTCTTTATGTTTTAGCCTCCACTCTGCTAATTATCTCCGTTGCTCTTCTCTGTACTCTTTCTAGAGTCTAAACATCTTTTTTATATCATGGCAACCAAAACTGGATGCAGTATTTCAAGTGTCGTCTTACTAAGACTTTATAAACTGTTACGTGTAACACTTTGCCTTATCCTGATTCTATCTCTCTGTTTATTTAGCATAGAATTGTGGTGGCTTTTTTGGCAGCTGCAGCACACTGCTGGCACATATTTAAGTGGTTGTAATTAGGATTCCAAGATCCCTTTCACAGTTGCTATTATTTAGCCAGGTATCACTTATACTATAACTGTGCATTTGGTTTTTCTTACCTAAATGTCTACCCTTACTATTTTTAGTGGACCTGTCTTCAGTTTGTTTGTTTTTTACTGGAAGACTGACTGCAAAGCAATTCCTAATGGATACTTTGAATGTGGTGGGTATATTGTACACACAGGTTATAATATAAAAACTGGTTGGCTTTGTTCTGTTCTAGCTTGATTTGTAACTTAACTATGACCACATCATGACATTTTGCTGTTGTAAATGGAGTCTTATACCTTCTTATACCAAAAATATAATCATTCTGATTTCTGTTCATTTTGATTTCTGTATGCTTTTTTAATTTAAAAAATAAACCTTATTAAAGATATATATATATATATATCTTTAATATATATCTTATGTATATATATATATATATATATACACACATAATACAACACATTTCATTAAAAATGAAACCAAAGAGAAAGAGAAAACCAATAAACACAAAACATATATATTTCTAATTACTTAGACAGTGTGTTCTTATCATATAAATTTTTCTAATATTTATTTCCTATCTCTGTTAAATACTCTTAATCTAACCTCTTTATCTTTTCCCTTCCTTATCTATTTATTCACTGGTTTCTATCCTTTATCCAATTATACCAGTTTTCCCAAACTGTGTAATATTTTGAGTCTGCCTCATCTTTTAATTTTTGGGTGAGTTTATCCATTTCAGTGCAGTCGTAAACCTTCTGGATTATCAAATTTTCTGTTGGCATCTGATCACCCTTCCAGCATTGTGCTAATGCTATTCTTGCTGCAATGATTATGTATAGAATTAGATATTTCATTTCTTTTGCATGTTCACCTTTTATTATTCCCAATAGAAAAATTTCGGCCTTGAGTTCTAAATGAATATTTGTAATTTCTTTTATCCATATTCTTATTTTTTTCCAGTATTTTTTACTTTTTGGGCAAAGCCACCAAGCGTGAAAGAAGGTACCCCTCATTTGCTTACATTTCCAACAAAGTGGACTTAAGTTTGGATACATAGTAGCCAACCTTGAGGGTGCCAGATACCACTGATAGCACATTTTATATTGATTCTCTTTATAGACCGCTGATTTCATTAATTTATAGTTTTGCTTCCAGATTCTTTCCCAGTCTTCCAAATTGATGTTATGTCCTACATTCCTTGCCCATGCTATCATTGGGCCCTTAACTATTTCTGCCAATTCAAATTCTAGTAGGTAATTATACATTTTGGAAATCATTTTTTCGTCTGTTCCCTCTAAAAAATTTTCTAACTGATTTGGCTTTACCTCTATTCCAAATTTTCTACATCTTTTTTATACCTGATTTTAAACTGTAAATGTGGCCACCACTCTATCTTCATCCCTTGATCTCTAAGTTCTTGATTTGTCTTTAGTATTCCTTGGGAGTCTAAGACATCATAGTATTTGATCTTTCTTCCAATTTTTAGTGCATTGTGGTGTATCAGTGCCTCCATGATGGATACCCACCCTGGAATTTTTTATATAATGTCTATGCTTAATCTCTTTCCAGATTTTCATTAATGAGTTTCAAATTTCATGTCTATTAAAGTAGAAATAAGTCTTGTTTCCAGGATTCCACATGAAGGCATGCCACCCCACATACAAATCATGCCCTTCTAGAGTTAATATTTTTTTATTTCTCAAATTGGCCCAATCCTCTTTTATTGTTGAACATCTTGCTGTGAGCCATGATTTCTGTATGCTTAATTGGGTGATATTCATGTACATAGGTGCTGTTTTTGGTTTTATGAAAAAATGTGTTAGCAATCAAGAAATGTTTAAATTGGCAAAAACTGACGAGTCATTCTTCTGCTTCATTTCTGTTTCTTCTGTTTCTATGTTTTCTTTCTTTCTTTTTCTAAGTTTGTCGATCTTGCTAGTATATTCTTACAATTCAGATGGAACTTGACCATAAAACCAAATGTGTTTGTTTATTTAGAATTTTTTTGAAACACAGTAGTAGACAACCCATCCAAGTTCTGATCCAATTCTACTGTTTTAAGTCAAGGCAAAATAATGAGAAATAGTCATCCGTACAATTATTATGCTGTAAGAAAGAGTTCATTGAAATTAACTGACTATTGCATGACAAAAGCCTTCTTCTTGATTAGCTTTCTTGGTTTGTATGTTGCTAAAGTATATTAGATGTTTCTGATCAGGATTTACAAGCTACTATACTGAAGTTGATTGACAATGTAACAAAACATGTGCCTGAGCCTTTAAATGTTTCTTGGAATATGTCATGTGTATTATATCAAAGAAATCTTTCAATCTAATTTACTTCACAGAATTGCTACTATGAAGATTTAGAAAAGGAAGTGCTATTTATACTGCCTTGAGCCCCTAGATAAAGATGGGGTATAACTGTAACACTAGATAGATAGATAGATAGATAGATAGATAGATAGATAGATAGATATTTATTTGATTTCTAACCCACCCCATCTCCCAAAGGACTCGGGGTGGCATACAATCATAAAACAATACAAATATACAATTAAAAAAATTAAATAAGAAACCCAATTAAAAGCTAAAAATAATAAAACCATCATCTAAAAACTCCCATCCCCACCCTCAGCCCAGGTCAGCACATTGGAACAACCAGGTTTTGAGGTCCCGGTGAAAGGAGTGGAGGTCAGGGGCCACCCGAAGCTCCAGGGGGAGCTGATTCCACAGGGTGAATGCTCCCACAGAGAATGCCCTACCCCTAGGGGTCACCAACTGACATTGTCTGGCTGACGGAACCCCAAGGAGGCCCACTCTGTGAGAGCGCATAGGACAATGGGAAACAGTTGCTGGCAGCAAGATCTCCTGTAAATATCCTGGTCCTAAGCCATGAAGGGCTTTGTAGGTTAACACCAGCACCTTAAATCTCACCCGGAGGGCAACCAGTAACCAGTGCAGCTCACACAGGAGGGGTATAACATGGGATATTGGGACACTCCCATCACAACCCGCGCCACTGCATTCTGGACAAGTTGAAGCCTCCGGGTGGTCCTCAAGGGCAGCCCCATGTACAGAGCATTGCAGTAGTCCAAATGGGAGGTGATGAGTGCATGAGTGACCATGCATAGGGCATCTCGATCCAGGTAGGGGCACAACTGGCACACCAGGTGAACCTGGGCAAATGCCCCCCTGGCAACGGCTCCCACCTGCTCCTCTAAACTGAGCTGTGCATCCAGGAGGACGCCCAAGTTGTGCACCCTATCTATGGGGGGTAACACCTCCCCCAATAACTAGAGGTGGAATATCCTGGACAACTCGAGATGCCAGTATATAGAGCCACTCACTCTTGGCCGGGTGGAGCCAGAGCCTGTTCCTCCCCATCCAGACCCTCACCGCCTCCAGGCACCTGGACATCACATCGAGGGTGTCACTGGGTTGGTTAGGGATGGAAATAAAAAACTGGGTATCATCAGCATATTGATAATACCTCACCCCAAAACCATGGTTGATCTCACCCAACGGCTTCATATAGATGTTGAACAAAAGGGGTGAAAGAACTCCACAAAGGAGGGACCTTGGGGCCGATTCCTGGCCCCCCCATCAACACCATCTGCGTACAGCACGAGAGATAGGAGGAGAACCACCGCAGAATGGTGCCTCCCACTCCCAGCCCCTTAAGCCATTGCAGTAGGATACCATGGTCGATGGTATCAAAAGCCGCCGAGAGATCTAACAGGACTAGGACAGAGGAATGACCCCTGTCCTGTGCCCTCCAGAGATCATCCACCAGTGTGACCAACACTGTCTCCGTGCTGTACCCAGGCCTGAAGCCCAATTGGTGCGGGTCTAGGTAATCAGTTTCTTCCAAGAACATTGGGAGCTGCCGAGATACCACACTCTCAACAACCTTCACCACAAAGCGAAGGTTGGAGACTGGACGAAAGTTGTATAAATTAGCTGGGTCCAAGGCAGGCTTCTTGAGGAGGGGCCTCACCACCGCCTCCTTCAAGGCAGCGCGGAAAGATCCCTCACTCAAAGAAGCATTAATCACTGCCTGGAGCCAGCCTCATGTAACCTCCCAGGCAGCATACACCAGCCAGGAGGGACACGGGTCCAATAAACACGTGGCAGCACTCAGCTTCCCCATGATCCTGTCCACCTCATCAGGAGTCACAGGGTCAAACTCCTCCCAGATGAAATCCCTAACACTCGCCACATCACTCCCATCAGACCCTGACCAGTTGGAGTCCAGACTGGCCTGGATCTGAGCGATCTTGTCCGTCAGATGCTGACTAAACTCCTCAGCCCATCCCTGCAAAGGGTCCTCCCCCCCGGTTAAGGAGGGAGCGGGTGACCCTGAACAAGGCGGCCGGGCCTTCATAGATAGGTAGGTAGGTAGGTAGGTAGGTAGGTAGATAGATAGATAGATAGATAGATAGATAGATAGATAGATAGATATTACATTTTCAGAGAAATCACATGGGTTTCTCATCTAAAATATTTTCAATAGTTTGCTGAAGAAATCATTGGTGAATATCTCTTTTCCCTAGAGACAACTAGGAAAATCATCTATGTAATTTTCATTCCCAATACATTTGGTAGAGACATTGGAAAACCTATTTGGGCCTGGAATCAGCTGCTATGGTCTCTAAACAAGCAAAACTTTATATAATGAGAGAAGCAAAGTGTTATCATAATATTTGTAGGAAGTTAACACCCACCTCTCTCCTAGAAAAATTAAATATCCTGGGAAATATTAAAAAGGCAGAATATTTCCCCTAAAAAGAGTAAAGTAGAAACTCAGAGAGGCAAAAACTCAGCCCCCCCACACACACACCTTTGCTAATGGGCCATTAAGGCCTAGGCCAGAGTATTCTAAAGGCCTCTGTCCATCTCATCACCTGGCCTGGGAAGATTGTATCAGCCAACACTTAGGTGAATCCATGTGGTCCAGGCAAAGCCTATAAAGTTAGTTAAGACCCCCTCCCCTGGGAGTCTGACAGCCAATGGGATACATTTCTTACAAGGGAACAGGAAACACTAAGGTGGGGCCCAACAGAGGTTATAAAATTAAGGGTCTCTCAGCATCTCAGCCCCTTTTTCCCTTCTTTCTTCATCCAGGGCGTGTGATCCTGTCCACCATTAAACCATCTTTCCAAATACCCTCCATGTTTCCAGTGCCTTTTTCCCCACTTGGAACTGAACCCAGAAGGAAAATTCTTCCAATATATTTTAAATAGGCTAAACATTTAACGGGCTAGGATAGCAATCAGCCAGGCTCAGAATCCTCCAGGGATTCCTATGGAAACTTCCATACTTTTGGCTTAGCAGTGCTTTCAAAATATCCCATGTGGCATTCCAAATGGATCCAGTTTTTATTTAAAGAGTAATTTCTGAAAAGTTTAACCCAAATATCATTTGCATTTGATTTTTAAGTGTTTGGTGTTATCTATAGTTGTACATGTGCATATTACACTGAAAAACCTGGAATGCCAGCATTCTCTTGAATATTAGTTTGTATGTGACAATATCTGAATGGATAAACCAATGAATATTAATAATCATCTAAATAAAATTTTTGTTCTCAGTTTCTAGTCTTGAAAATTAGAAATGCACTTAGAAAATTCATCTGCTATTCACATAAGAATGATCATTTTCCCCTACAGAACTCTGAGATATTCATTATCTCAAATTTTGTAAAATTGTGGTGAACTCAAAGTTAAATAAAAAGAGTGTGAAGCACTTGCAGTACTCAAGGTAATACTAGGTAATTTAATAGACAATTTCCACCTAATCACATGGAAATTATACATTTGTCGTGTTATTAATCTCAGTTTGGTCAATTTTTTCTAATTAGTATTTAATCCCAGTTTGATACAGTAAAGGAGTATAATAATTACCAATTACCAATTGATGTTATAGAGCTTTAATATAGAGATCAACAGAATAAACAGTTATATTTTTTCCAGATTATATATTCAATCAAAATATTTGTATCTCAGGAGAATTTCTTGCACACCATCCAACCACCATGTTTCAATATCTTCTTCAGAACTCTTCAGACTCTTCTACCAATCAGTTATTTCAAGCCTATAGACATTTATTTAAAAGAAACAAGGATTGCAGATTTAGAAATAAGAGAGAACCATAAGTAAAGAGCAAATCAATTGTTAGGATATGTGCAGAGTAACCCTTGTATAACAAGGATATGCACATGGAAATGTATATGAGAACAGTTATGAATAAATATACAGCCACACAGAGTTATGTTAATGTTTACTTGAAGAAATAGCACAGTCCAATAAACCGTCCATGTCATACACGTTTTTAACAGCCCAGAAATATCCAGTTATAAAGTCTTCTTACCAGTTTCACATCTTTTACAGCAGACAAATATCAAACTGTAATACAACAGATAACCTTTGATATCAACAGAATATCAAAGTAAACAGAGTTAGTCAGTATCAGTCTGTAGTCAGTTAATATCAGTATCAAGAGAGAACATCAGTGAGAGAGAATTAAACCATGATCTATAGCTCCCTCTTATGCAACTTGCAGCATACTCAACCAACCAGAACATAGTATAATACATTACAGTATTGTTCCTTAAAGCTACAAACATATATATTTGTGGTCTATATATTGTCAACCCAACTACCTTGTTTACATATACATAACATCAATTTTGAAAATCCTGGTATTACTAGACAATGTTCTATAAAGGTCTACATCAGTATATTGTTCTAGAGTTATTAACTTATTTGTATATTTTTTTCATTTGTTATATATTTTATTGATTCAGTTACCCCCATCCCCAAAAGCAGCATTTGTTCAGAATATGTTCTGATATACAAGAGAATTATTATTACTATGGGAAATAATGCAGCTGACTGAAAAAAAAAGTTCATGGTAGAAGGATAAAGAAATGGAAGAAGAGAAACCATTCATTGATCATTTACTTTAAAAGAAGTCTGTGGGGGAACACACAGGACAACTAATGAAGGAAGTATGAGAAAAAGACTTAATGGTCAAGAAGGACAAATCTCATCATAATACTTCAAAGTGATATCAAATGATAAAAATTAACAGGAATGTAAGAAAGAATCAACCAAAAGGCCAATACAAGTTGTCCATTACAGATGTTCTCTGATGGGTTGGGGTAAAAGAAGGACAAATAATAAGAGCATCATATTATTATGACATCAGCTGTTCCCCTATTGTACATGCATCATGACATTGGTGGCATTACATTGCTCTGTTGTCATGTTTACTTTACTTGGATAAAATCACCAGATTCTGAAGACACTTCTGCTCTCTAATAGTGTCTAAGAAGGAAGTAAAAAATATTCTAAAAAGGAGAACAAACTCTTAGAAAACTATGAGAAGAATAAGAGTTATTGTTAATTAATTCATTGTTTAGAATCAAAAAGGGGACCAGCCTGAAGAAGTTATGTTCCCACAAAGTAGCCTATGTCCGATCACTCTTAAATTCTGTTAATCCTTATCTTGCACCAAAATAGCGCTGACCATTAGTAGTCTAAATTCCTGTGCATAGACATGAACAATAAATTAGTTTAACTGAAACTTAACATGTGGTCCTGGTCTGATAGATGTAAATGTCAAGTATTGATATAGGTATTAGTATAATTATAAGGCTGCCCAGCTAGAGACCAATTATGGGTGGTTTACATTACTGAGAATAAAAAAACAATAATAAAAGACTGCATATATGTGGAGATACTAAGTACAAAATATAACCCAAGGGCTGTAGAGCTCCCTACTAAGGAACCTGGGTAAATAGCTAGGTTCTTAAAGACTTCCCCAACACCATTACATCAAAGAGATATGCATTTTAAGAAAAATACAAAATGATTTTAGTAGTATTTAAATTAAAAATGTTTCCTGGCAGTTAAAACTATTGCATTTGTACTGCTGCAAGAAACTTCAAAAATTACTTCTTCAAATATTGTCTAATTTTTCATGATTTTTTAAAATCTTTCCTAGCTTTATGTTTCCATAGTTTTTAATCCTGCAAAAAATATTTCTTCAATAAAAAAATTGTATATATAAAGACACTGCTGCATTTGTTTAGAGCAGAGTTAGAGAGTCAGGTATAGAATGTTGACTTACCATTTACAGCAAGTCTGACCACCAAAACATTTTCCTGGAAAAAAAAATCCAGGGATACACTCATCAGCACAGTAGCCTCGTCGTCGATCACAATGAACACTAGCATAATCGTCTATTATGTCCGCTGCGTAAAAAAATGGGGGGAAATACCATTGGCATTTTAGAATCCATATTTATTTATTATTACTAATTATATTTTATTCTTTTCATAAATCTTACATGTTTCATGATTTACATTCATTTTACAAATAATAATAATAAGCCCAAAATATCGACAGCAACTGCCGCCACCCCCCATTTCCTAATAGCACCACAATAAATTGTAATGATTACTACATATTGATTTTACAGCAGTTAACTTTGAAAAACACTACGTAACTTATAGCCATCCCTATCTATTGGCTCTGGTGGATTATGTGCTTACTTTTTGAAAAAGCTTGCTACTGCCCCAGCCAAACCTCTTAGCAAAATCTACGAGGTATTTTTCAGAACCAGCTCCCTGCCCAACTTATGGTCATTAGCCATGGTCATACCTATTTTTAAAAAGGGAGACCTAGTCTAGTAGAAAATTACAGACCAATCTCACTGTGTTGCATCATTTGTAAAGTCATGGAATCAATTATAAACCAATCCATCACCCTACACTTAGAAACAAACAACCTACTTTCTAACAAGCAGTTTGGTTTCAGGAAAAATTTGTCCTGTAATCTGTAACTCCTACACTGCAGAAACATTTGGACCACACATCTAGACCAGGGTAAAGCAATAGATGCAATTTACATAGACTTCTGCAAACCCTTTTGCTGTGTCCTGAAGTTCCCCCTCTGGTCCGTTCCAGCAGGGGGCACCAGCCACAACAGTTTGAAACAGTTTGACAGCTGACTATATAAGGAGCTGTCAAACAGGCCAACAGCTGTTGCCTCACAGCTGAGCAGCTTATTCGCTGTTAACGCGTGAATTTGAATAAAGCCTGAGCAACCTTCTAGCCGCCTCGCCTCATTCTGTCGTGCGTTCATTCCCAGTACGAAGCACTAGCGAGGCATTAGGCAAGCTGGAAGTCCCTGAGGGACAACTAAAAGAGCTGATAACTGTGGCAGTGAGAGCCAAACAAGCCAGAAGGGCATTTGAAAGAGCGAAGTCACGCTGAGAGAGCTCAATAAATCCATCCAGCCACCTGCCTAAGGAACAAAGGCTCTGTGAAGCGGCTAAGAATGGCAGCGTTAAACACATTTGCGCCTTTTGATGTTTTGTCAGAAACTTGGGAATCATATATCGAGCGTTTTGATTGTTTCCTGGAGGCAAACGATCTGGTGGATTTGACAAGCAGCCAGCGAAGGGCGCTGTTTTTAAATTTCTGTGGCAAACAAATGTTTGACACAGCTCGAACTCTGTTAGCACCTCAACCCTTAAATGCTGTTACTTGGGAGGCATTAATGGCCAAGCTTAAGAACCATTACGCTCCCACTCCCTCACGAATTGCCCGAAGGCGTGCATTTCACCAGAGAGAGCAAGCTGAAGGGGAAAGTGTTAATCAGTTTATGGCAGGTCTCTGGACAGCTGCTCTCCATTGCTAATTTAAAGAGCTGGATGAGGTTTTGCTGGATGGATTAGTCTGTGGGCTAAAAGACCTCCGAATCCAGCGCAGACTATTAGCAAAACCTGACCTGACTCTACAATCAGCATTAGATGAAGCCTGCGCTGCGGAGCTGTCCGATAGATCAACGATTGAGATCAAGGGAGCGAGCAGCTCAGCGTCAGAAAAGAAAACCTTAGCTGTCCATCAAGAAGAGGCTACTGAGGAAGATGCCAATTTACCAGGAGATGATGACATCCACCGATTGAAGACTGCATCAGGTAAATATTGGCAATCCACAAAAACAGCCCAGGCACAATCCTGCATGGGGTGTGGGGGTAACCATCCGCGAGCAGTTTGCAGGTTTAAAAATGCAATCTGTCAGCACTGCAGAAAAAAGGGCCATTTAGCTAGGAAGTGCAGGGCTATCTTGCCTGATGACAGAGTCCAGGCAAAACAGGAACAAAGTAAGGGACCCCCTAGAAAAGTTCCTAGATCGGGAGATGATTGTTTCACAATTCAAAGGGATAATTGACAGTTTAACCCCAGAGTTGGGCAAACAAACTTATCACTGAAGAAAAAAATATTTCTTGCAGTTAAAATTGAGGGACAGGATTGTCAAATGGAGGTTGACACAGGATCATCTTTATCTTTGGTAAGTTGGAGCACAATAAAAAGATTAGTGCCCAACATGGCAAAGAAAAGATTGAGACACTGTTCCCTCACATTAAGAGACTATCAAGGGAATAAAATTCCCATTTTGGGTCTGACTAAAGTGACTGTACATTTCAAACAATTTGAAGGCTGCCTCCCATTAATAGTAGTGGAAAGGGCTTTACCAAGCTTGTTGGGTCTGGATTGGTTCGAAGCCCTAGGTCTGGCCATAAGTGGCATAAATGCCACTACTGGTCAAAATGCTGACACGTTAGACACACTGGAAAAGGAATTTGCCAGTGTGTTTGACAACAACTTAGGTAAATATACAGGTAAACCTATTTCATTGAATTTAGACCCATCAATTCAACCTAGGAGACTGAAAACTAGGTGGGTGCCCTTCGCACTTCACCAAAAAATTGATGCAGAACTTGATAAACTGATATCGCAAGGGGTATTAGAACCCATAGATCATGCTCCTTGGGAAACACCAATTGTCACACCAATCAAGGCAGACGGATCTATCAGGGTGTGCACTGACTATAAGGCGACGCTTAATTTAGCCTTACAGCAAAGCGCATACCCAGTCCCTGTGGTGCAACATCTGTTGCACTCACTAGGCAATGGACAAATTTTTGCAAAGCTTGACATGGCTCAAGCGTCTCAACAGTTGCCGGTGGACTCAGCCACCACAGAAGCTCAAACAATAGTAACTCATCAAGGGGCATTTATAGATGCAATAGGTTACAATTTGGAATTAGTGCTGCCCCAGGCATATTCCAGTCTCTAATGGAATGACTCTTGCATGGTATCCCTGGAGTCGTTCCATATTTTGATGACATAATTGTGTCAGCTAAAGATGAAAAATCACTATTAGACAGTTTAAGGGAAGTTTTCAAAAGATTCCAGGCCAAGGGTTTGAAATTAAAAAAGAACAAGTGCCAATTGGGCGTACCTAAGGTGGAGTTCCTGGGATTCCTGATCAATGCTGCTGGAATACATCCCACGACAACTAAGGTCCAGGCCATAAAGAACGCCTCCACTCCAAACAACAAAACGGAGCTGCAGGCCTTTCTAGGCCTCCTGAACTTTTACGCCATTTTCATTCCTCACAAAGCATCAGTTGCTGAACCCCTTCACAGACTTTTAGACAAAAAATCTCCTTGGTTTTGGGGTAGGAAAGAAGCCAACTCTTTCAGGGCTGTAAAGGACTTGTTAACTTCAAACTCTGTTCTTATACAATTCAATGAATGTTTACCAATAGTGTTGGCATGCGACGCTTCCCCATATGGAATAGGGGCAGTTTTGAGCCACAGATTGCCAAATGGCTCTGAGGCCCCTATAGCATTTTTCTCTAGGACCCTATCACCAGCAGAACGAAATTACAGCCAAATAGATCGTGAGGCCCTTGCTGCCATAGCTGGCATTAAACATTTCCACGAATATGTTTATGGACATAAGTTTGAACTGATAACTGATCATAATTAGCTGGGGCCTTGGTGGTGCAGGCTGTTAATAGCCTAGCACTTAGCTCCAGCTGCCTGTAATTATTGCAGGCTCGAATCCCACCAGACTCAAGGTTGACTCAGCCTTCCATCCTCTTGGGGTAGGTAAAGTGAGGACCCAAGATTGTTGGGGGCAATAAGCTGACTTTGTAAAAATGCCGCTTAGTAATAAGCAGGCATATACAATGGAATGAAGGCTATTGCTGAGTGCATTGGGTTGTATCCCAAAAACTGTAAGCCACCCTGAGTCTCCGGAGAAGGGCGGGATATAAATATGAATAAGCAGACTCCTCAAATACTCTCCCCGTGAATAACAAGGTGGGGGTTTGGCAGCATATTCTTACACACTGACATATCGCCCGGGCAAACACATCAGCCATGCTGATGCCCACAGCAGGTGCCCACTTCCAGCTATATCAGAAGACCAGGAGGCTGATGAATCCATTCTCCTCATTGACCACCACCAGGACTTCCTATTGACTGCTGCTGACATCGCTGCCCATTCAGCTAAAGACAAACTCTTACTGCAGATTCTGGACTGGGTGAAAAGGGGATGGCCACAAGTGACTGTTCCTCTTGATTATCAGCCTTTCAAAATAAGGCAACAAGAGCTATCTTGCAGCAAAGGGTGTTTATTATGGGGGAGCAGAGTGGTAATTCCCTCATCATTACAAAAGCATGTACTGGAGGTGCTTCACAAGGATCACCCAGGCATAGTTCGTATGAAGTCTTTAGGCTGAAGTTATGTGTGGTGGCCAGAGATGGATCAAGCGATACATGAATGGGTGTCAGGGTGCCAGCAATGTCAGGAAACTAGGCCATTACCCACAAAAGCCCCAGTAAGGCAATGGGAGAGTCCCAGAGGTCCTTGGTCATGCATTCATATTGATTTCGCTTGCCCATTCCAAGGCCAGACATTCCTCATTGTAGTAGAT
Source organism: Naja naja (assembly GCA_009733165.1). Lineage (NCBI taxonomy): Eukaryota > Metazoa > Chordata > Lepidosauria > Squamata > Elapidae > Naja > Naja naja. The sequence continues at coordinate 32,726,005 of CM019148.1, read as the reverse complement.
GCGTTCTCCAAATGGGTTGAAATTGTGTTAATGACCTCAACCACAGCAGAAGCTGTTAGCTTAGCCTTACAGAAGATATTTGCCACACATGGGCTGCCAGATATAATTGTGTCAGATAATGGGCCACAATTTACTGCAAGGAGTTTTGAACTGTTTCTCATTGGGTTGGGAATACGACATGCATTGACTGCCCCTTTTAATCCCGCTAGTAATGGATTGGCAGAACGAGGGGTAAGATCTGCTAAAGAGGCCCTAGCAAAGATGGGCCCAGGGCCATGGCCCAGTAGGGTAGCCCAGTACCTGTTAATTCAGCATTCTACCCCATGCTCAACTACAAACCATAGTCCAGCAGAATTGTTAATGGGTCGAAGGCTGAGAACTATTTTAGATAGGCTGCATCCTGAGTTTACACCAGAAAAGCCCTTAAACCAGGGAATTCATGATAGGAGACCAGGTATTCGCTAGGAATTACGCAGGAAATCCCCTTTGGCTACCAGCATCCATAATGGGCGTAACAGGGCCATGTTCCTACATTATAACCTTAGAGGATGGCCGAATCTGGAGACGCCACATTAACCAGTTAAGGGGGCGAGGAAGCATGAGGCCAGGGTTGTCATTAGCCAGGGAGATTGCTGAACTACCAGAAACCAGCACAAGACCAGCGGCACCCACAACACAATAAGGGTCGCACTCACCAGAAGGACCATCGATAGAGAGATCGCCAGCAGAGAGTCCGGTTGCAGAAGTTCCAGCTGGAGTGGTTCCCGCTGAGCCGGCACTGCGCAGATCAACTCGGATCTGATGCCGCCCGGCCTACCTCGAAGATTACGCATGCGCTATCGAGGTGGGAAGGAGTGCTGTGTCCTGAAGTTCCCCCTCTGGTCTGTTCCAGCAGGGGGCGCCAGCCGCAACCTGATTGGTCGAACAGTTTGACAGCTGACTATATAAGGAGCTGTCAAACAGGCCAACAGCTGTTGCCTCATGGCTGAGCGGCTTATTCGCTGTTAGCGCGTGAATTTGAATAAAGCCTGAGCAACCTTCTAGCCGCCTCACCTCATTCTGTCGTGCGCTCGTTCCCAGTATGAAGCACCTTTGATTCAGTGGTGCATGACAAACTACTGCTGAAACTTAGTTCCTATGGCATCTCCAGACCCCTGCACAAGTGGATAGCCACATTCCTGTCAAACAAGCAAAAATGGTCAAAATAGGGAAGGCCCTATCAAATCCAGTACCAGTTAATAGTGGTGTCTCCCAAGGCAGTGTCTTAGGACCCACTCTCTTTCTGCTTTACATCAATGATCTATGTGACATTAAAAGCAGCTGTGTTCTCTTCTCCGATGACATAAAATTATTTAACACCACCAGCAATGCTGCTGCCCTGCAAAGCGACCTTGACTATGTGTCAGAATGGTCGCTCAATTGGCAACTCCAAATTTCAATTAACAAATGCTCTGTCCTACACATCGGCAAAAAACATCAGAACACCAAATAGAAGTTAGGCGGAAGTGATCTCGTAAATGACCCTCACTCTGTCAAGGACCTAGGAGTGCTCATCTCAAACGATCTAAGCCCCAGAGCTCACTGTAACTGCATTGACAAAAAGGCTTTAAGAATTGTTAACCTTATTTTGTGGAGCTTCTTTTTCAGCAACATTGAATTGTTAACTAGGGCATACAAAACCTTTGCCAGACCAATTTTTGAATACAACTCATCCACCTGGAACCTGCACTGTATATCAGACATTAACACAATTGAGCGGGTTCAGAGGAATTTCTTGAAAAAAGTACTCCACTCCTCCACTCACAATAGGATTCCCTAAGCTTCCAGGCTTGAAATTTTGGGCCTGTTCAATGTGGAACTGCACCACCTGCGGTCTGATCTAAGCATAGTTCACAAATTGTCTGCTATAACATCTTGCCTGTCAATGACTTCTTCAGCTTCAATCACAATAATACATGGGCAAACAACTGGTACAAACTGATACAAACTTGATTGCAGAAAATACAACTTCAGCAACACAGTGGTCAACACCTGGAACACCCTACCCGACTCCTGTTACAGCCTCAACCCCTCACAGCTTCAACCTCAAACTGTCTATCGTGGACCTCACCCAATTCTTAAGAGGCCCTTAAAGGGGACATGCATAAGCGCATCAGCGTGCCTACCATCCCTGTCTTACTGTCCCATTTATCTGTATTTACTTCCTTTGCTCATGTTTATGTTCATACCTATACTTGTTATCTTGTACATGTTGACAAAACAAACAAGTAAATAAATAAAAACTAGGAACACTATTTAAACACTGTTGGCATTGACAAAATCCCTATCATTCAATAGTTATAGTAGAAGGCAGCTTTACTTGGAACAGCTTAAATCTTGTGACAAAACTTTTAATAACATAAAAAAATCTGCCTATCTCCATTCATTGGGAAGGACTTGATAGGGAGATAAAAGTGCCAAATCTATCTAAACATTTGGCTGACTATCCAACAAACCAATAATAATAAGATGTTGATGATGGTGTTGATGATGTACTAGAAAGTGATATGAGCTAGCCCATTCTCACCTATGGAAATTGGATGGCTATATAGAAACTGCTAGTGAAGATGATAGTATATTGGCTCAGCTATTTAAAATCCTAAAAGATTATGCTGTTAAAGTGCTGCACTCCAGCACTCCAGTATTCCAGCATATTTGGAATACTTAACAATGTACACAGGATTGGAAAAGGTCAGTTTACATTCTACTCCCAAAGAAGGATAATGTCAAAGAATATTCAAACTACCTGGCAATAGTACTCATTTGACATGCTAGCAAGGTCCTGCTAAAATCCTCCAAGCTAAGCTTCAGCAACATGTGAACCAGGTACCTCCAGAAGTGTAAGTTGGGTTTTGAAGAGCAGAGAAACTAGAGATCAAATTAATAACATTCACTGGATTATGGAGAAAGCAAGGAAATTCCAGAAAAACATCTACTTCTGTTTCATTGACTATGCTAAAGCCTTTGATTGTATGGATTGCAAAAATGTGGCAAGTTCTTAAAGAAATGGGAATACCGGACCACCTTATCTGTCTCCTGGGAAACCTGTATGCAGATCAAGAAGCAACAGTTAGAACTGGACATGGACCAATCAATTGGTTCAAAATAGGGAAAGAAGTACTGAAAGGCTATATTTTGTCACTCTGTTTATTTAACTTATATGCAGAGTACATCATGCAAAATGTTGGGCAGAATGGCTCACAAGATTGCCAGGAAAAATATCAACAATCTCAGATATGCAGATGATCCCACTCTAAAGGCAGAAAATGAAGAGGAACTAAAGAGCCTCTTGAAGAGCGTGAAAGAGAAGAGTGCAAAAGTTGGCTTGAAATTAACATAGAAACTAAGATCATAGCATCCACTCCTATCACTGCCTGATAAATAGAAGGGGAAGAAATGGAAGCAGTGACAACTTTTATTTTCTTGGGCTCTAAGATTACTTCCAATGGTAACTACAGCCATTAAATTAAAAGACTCTTGTTCCTTGGGAGGAAAGCTATGGCAAACTTAGGCAGCATATTAAAAAGCATAGATTTGCCAAAAAAGTTTAGCTTTCCAAGCAGTAATATATGCCAGTGAGCGTTGGACTCTAAGGGAGATAGAACACCAAAGAATTGGTGCTTTCAAATTATGGTGTTGGCAAAGTCTTTTGGATTCATGAATTTTCTTAGCAGTTTGCCCTTTTAAAAAAAACTCTTTTTCTTTTTCTTCCAGCATTCCTGAGGTACACATAATAAATAACATAAAATAATATTTTGTGAGTGTATCTTCAGGCATTCATCTTGAAAAACTTCTAAATGAGTTTTCCCATAGATATAATAATGTTTAACAACACAAGTTTTCCTACTTTTCAGATGTCAGTGCTTTATGGATTTGGCACATCCAATAAATCAGATCCATTTTGTCATTAAGCAGAACAAATCTTTGTTCAGAGACCAGCCTCAGGATTAAAGTCTGAAAATACATTCACAAAATAAGATATTATTTTATCTTATTTATTATGTTTTTGACAGTATCTCTCTCAGATATGATGGGAGAAAAAGAAAAAGGATTTTTTTTAAAAAGGGCAAACTACAAACTACAATAATGCATGGCATTATTATAGAAGACAGGTAGATATGATCCCCCTCACACATTTCTTGTTGAAAAAATGGAGTGGGAACACCCTTCTTAACTTTTGTAGATTGAAATACCCTTAACGCTCTTTGGCTGGTGGTCAATACCCAAAATAAAATATGTAAAGAATCATTGTGAAAAGCATTTGAGATTAATCTCAAGTATACTTCTCCTCTAGACAATCTGGGTCATTTTAGTTCTCTCCTTACCTGTGACTGGCTGGTGGGAAAACAAGAAGATGGCAACAAGGAGAAGAAAAGCCTTCATGGCTGAAGCTCAGAGCAACCAGTTCAAGAGGCGGGAGACTCTGTTGGGTGAACTGGGACTCAGCAGTTCTTTGCTGAGGCTATTTATGAAGCTTTAAGGAGCACAAGGGTCAAAGGTGGCTTAATTTTTGGCCACCTAGAGGACATGTGGAAGCCAGCAAGAATTCTAGGAAAGGAGAGAAGGTAGTAGGCATTTAAAAATAGCTGCATCTTTTTCAGGCTAATCAGATGTGTAATTTAGCCTAGCTAAAGCAGTAATTGTGTATTTTGATTCTCTCTCTCTCTCTCTCTCTCTCTCTCTCTCTCTCTCTCTCTCTCTCTCTCCCTCTCTCTGCCACAAGAGGGAGCTTCAGTACAAAGAGCATAATAACATGAAAAATGCTCAGTTACCATGAATTATTATAATCTAATTTTAATAGTTTTAATGTTGTAAAGCTAATAGTAAAAAGTTCATATTATTCCTCACATACAGTACCGTTTGGTTGTTTAAATAATATAACATTAAGAATGATCTTTCTCTCTGATCTCCAACTCTTTTAATCTTTTTATTTAATAAAAGCATACTTTTCGGCTGAAGATTACTTACTATTTCTTGAATATAAATAGGAGGAAATATAACAGAGTACTATTCAATATAGAAGTCCAGCTTCATTCCTCTGTTTCCTTTTCTCCAGTTTAAAGCATTTCTCATAGGGGAAAGGAAGGTTATCTCTAAATAAATTCAGCAAGCACCTTAAGATTTAGAAATACATTTGTATTCCTTTATTTTTAACACAACAGATACTGCTTTCTCTGGAAATACAATAAAAACGCTCTGCGTTCCATCTCTTATCTCTTTTTATAAATAAATCTTTAAAGCCTTGATATTTTGTCTTTGTTAAGAAAAACCAATTAAGAATTACATTTATAATTTAACCTTGATCAAATAAGACAACTTTATATTTGTTTTTTACTTTTAAAATGTTGCTCTTTCTTCCTTTTAAATAGTGTCCTAAAAGTTTATTTCTTTTCATTTTCTCATTGTCCTTTATAAAGGAACTCCCTTATAAGTGTAACATGTCTCTTATGTCAATCTAAGGTAGAAAGTTACCCAAGCCATTCTTCTGGTTTATTATTTGTTTTTCCTTTTAGTTATTAAGACATCAGCTTGTTTCATTTGTAAATCTTATATAACATCTTTTTCCATATCATTACATAGTGTGACTTGTCATTTTAAAATCCACATTCAACAGTCTCAATCTCAGTGATATTTTCCTTTATTACTAATTTTAAAACCCTTTTTATGGTAGCAGACAATATTAGACAATTTCTGAAGGAGTTTTCACCAAATATCCTTAAATTCTTTCTAAATTAAAATACTTTTCTCATTCTGTATTAGTGTATCACTTCTCCTTTAATAATGGCCTTCAAAGCTCTCTTATAATATTTTTCTCTAATTCACATTTTTCCATTGGAAGGTTTTTAATGCTTAGCTTCAACATCTTCATATATTTTTAAATAGAATTTTAAATGACCCACATATCCTTTGATTCCCAACAACTTGGTACATTTCATTTATTTTCTTTTTTTTTGAATTTTTTTTTTATTTTAAGACAAACATACAAACAAAACATACAAAACATAAAAAGCCATCTTCCATATATACATACAGTGTGTCAGTTGGTTACAAATCCTTTGTGTTATCCTTTCATAGTCACCACTCACAATTTATCAAAAAAGTTCTCATATTATCAATAAAACATTCTTATATATTATACATTCTTATCAATTATTATTTATATACCACTAAACTATTTATTTCATCATTTATATGAGATATTCTCTATTTTAACATAAAGTTTGTGTTATACTTTCATCCAATGGTTATATATGTCTACATCATATTTTATATCAATCAATTAAATTTCTATTACAGTTTTATATAATCTATTACATTACCAAGTCTTTTTACCCAACCATTCATAAAACAAATCCCGTATCTTGTAAAATTGTTTATCTTCTTGTTCTCTAATTTCAAATGTCAATTTACTCATCTCAGCACAAGCCATAATTTTCTTAATCACTTCCTCCTGCATAGGTATTTAATCATTCTTCCAGTTTTTAGCAAATACAACTCTAGCTGCTGTTAAAACATTTACAATCAAGTATTTCAACTCTTTATTGTAAATATCTGGTATCATGCCCAATACAAATATTTCTGGTTTCAAGTCTATATATTGTTGTATCATTTTTTCCAACCATGTGTGGATTTTAATCCAATATCTTTTTGCATCCGAACATGTCCACCACATATGGTAATATGATCCAGGTATCTGATGACATTTCCAACATTTATCCGATTTATTCTTGAACATTCTTGCAATTCTCATCAGGGGTAAGTGCCACCTGTAAAACATCTTATACAAATTTTCTTTATAAGCAGTTGACATTGTCATCTTATAATTCTGAGACCATAATTTTTCCCATTTCTCTAAATCAATCCCATACCTAAAATTTTTCTCCCATGCAGTCAGCCTGGGCCTTGGTGGCTCAGGCTGTTAAATGCCTGCATTTAAGTTCCAGCTGCCTACAATTACTGTAGGCTTGAATCCCACCAGGCTCAAGGTTGACTCAGCCTTCCATCCTCTCAGGGTAGGTAAATTGAGGACCCAAGATTGTTGAGGGCAATAAGCTGACTTTGTAAAAATGCCGCTTAGTAATAAGCAGGCATATACAATGGAATGAAGGCTATTGCTGAGCACACTGGGTTGTATCCCAAAATTGTAAGCCGCCCTGAGTCTTCGGAGAAGGGCGGCATATAAATCTAATTTTTTAAAAAATGTTTCTTTAACTTGTTCCTCTTCCATTTTAAATTCTAACAAATATCCATAAAGTTTTTTAATCACCTTTTCATCAGTACCCATCAATATTTTATCTAGCTCAGTCAATTTGTTGTAAATACCTTCTATTTTAATATCTTTATCAAATCTAGATTGTACTTGCAAATATGAAAACCAATTCATTTTTATACCTTGTTCTTCGAACGCTTGCATAGATTTAAGTTCACCCTTTTCATTCAATATCTCACCATATCTAACTGTTCCTTTTTGTATATTACTGGATATGAAAAAGCTTCAATAGTATCTATCCATGATGGAGTTTTCAAATAGTGTTGTCTTTTGATCTTCTCCCAATTTAAATACAAAACCTTTCGAATATAATGTCTTCTAAAATACCCTTGTGTTTTGGTTCCCTTATACCAAAGGAATGCATGCCACCCCAATAGCAAATCATGCCCTTCTAATGTCAATAGTCTACTGTTCCTTAGTATTATCCAATCTTTTACCCACATCAAATTTGCCGCCTGGTAATATAATTCCCAATTGTGTAATGCAAACCCTCCTCTTATTCTTGCATCCTGTAGCAACTTAAGTTTTATTCTTGCTTTTTTGCCTTGCCATATATATTTCAACATCATTTTATTTAAGTCTTCAAAAAACTCTTTCCCTAGTCTAATTGGAATTGTCTGGAATAAATATAAAATTCTAGGCAGTACATTCATCTTAATTGTTGATATTCTCCCAATCAATGATAATTGTAGATTTTTCCATTTTTCCAAGTCTGTCTCTATCTGTTGTTTGAGTTTAATATAATTATGCTCCTTCAGTGTACTACATCTTGATGTAATATATATCCCTAAATACTTAACCTTGCTTGCGACCTGTATTTCTAAAGCTTCTTCCAACTCTTTCTTCCATCTCACTAACATATTCTTCATTGGTATCTTTGTTTTGTCTTTATTAATTTTCAAGCCTGCTACTTTTCCATACTCTTCTATTCTTTCTATTAATTTAGGTGCTGACTCCAATGGATCCTCTAGTATAAATACCAGGTCATCTGCAAAGGCTTGTAACTTATACTCTTCTTTTTTAATTTTCATTCCTTTTATTTGTTTGTCTTCTCTAATACACCTATTCAACACTTCTAATGTTAACACAAACAGCAGAGGCGAAAGTGGGCAACCTTGCCTAGTCCTTTTTCTTATATCTATAAATTCTGTCAATTCTCCATTTATCAAAACCCTTGCAGTTTGTTCAGAATATATAGTCTCAATGGCACGCATAAAGTTTTTACCAAAGCCCATTTGTGCAAGTTGTAGTAACATAAAATGCCAACTCACATTATCAAAGGCTTTTTGAGCATCCAAAAACATCAAAGCCATTTGCTTTTCAGGATGTGCCTCATAATACTCCAGAGTGTCCAAAATTTTTCTCATATTAGGTTTAATTTGTCTTTTTGACAGAAATCCATTTTGATCAACATGTATCAAGTTATTTAAATATCTTTTCAACCTTTCTGCCAAAACTGAAGCAAAAATTTTATAGTCAGAATTTAATAGAGAAATAGGTCTATAATTTTTAACTTGCTGTGAGTCTGTATCCTCCTTCGGTATAAGTGTAATATAACCTTCTGACCATGTCTTGGGTATTCTCTTCTTTAACATAACTTCATTCATAACTTCTAGTAATTGGAGGTTCAACACCTCCTGAAAAGTCTTTAGAATTCCACTGGCAAACCATCTGGGCCTGGTGCTTTCCCTGTATTTTGTTTCTTTAAGGCTTCTGTTAACTCCATCATTGTTATATTTCCTTCTAGCATTATTTCGATATCTTTAGGTATCTTTGGTAATTTTGCCTTTTGTAGATAGAAGAACGAAGCTGAAGACACCAGCCTGAAGATGATGGATGAGATTTCATCAAAACGTTGCCAAGATACTCTCAATCTTACACGGGACAAGACCCGAATACACCAAGACCTACATACCTTTACCCGTGAAAATCTACGAAAACAAATATATATATATACACACACACATAGTCTAGTTCCTGAATAAAAAAAACTAAATCCAAACCGTATAAAGACAATCAGGGGGAGTGAAAAAAAAAGAATAGCCACAAATTCTATCAAAAGGAAAAAAGCTACTGCCATCAAATATCCAAGGCTTTTTAATATATCAAATTAAACTTTCCAGTGCAAATATTTTCAAGGTCACTTCAGTCTTCTTTCTTTCAACTCCAACTCCAAGTTTCACTATTGATAGTTCACAGATGAGCACCTATGTAAACAGTCTGTCATGCTCACCCTACTATCTCTTTCAGGGAGAAATTCTAAGTCCTTGAGTGTATAAATAAATATCAGAAGAAGGGAAACAGAGGGCGGGGCTGGCATCGTAGCGGTACTATGCACGATCTGGAAACTTCCGGATCGCCGTAGATATCTTCTTTGCTGGACAGTCTTTTTGGACCTAAACCATCCCAAAGAGACGGTGAAGGGAAAGAGCACGTCCTGTTGATCCCAGGGACATCGCAAAGTCCCTGGTTGATCCAGGAGAAGCTCTTTTTGCCGGCAGAAAAGAGTTGGCCATCAAGCTGCTGAAGCTGGGACAGCTCCGAAAGAATGGCAAGAGTGGAAAAAAGTGTGTCGGTTTGGTGACAGGCTTTTTTATTTACTTATTTTTGAAGACAACACCCTAAAAATTTGAAAGTGGATTTAAAAGTAAAGACAACAGTTTTTAAGTGGCGAGATTAAGTCTTTTTTAGGATTCTTGGTCTTTTTTCTTCCTTTTTCTTTTGATCTTGGAACTTGACTAAGCTTTCAGCTTTAAAATGGACTGGTTTTCATTTTTTTCATTTAAATAGCTTTCTGCTATAATTATCCATGAGGATAATCTTGCAGCAATTGAAATTTCAAAAGCTGAAACCATAGGCCACAGATCATGGCACATAGACATAAAATATAAGCATGTTAGACAGTTGTCTAAAACAGGTTTCATAAAGACAATATATACTGAAACGAAGGAACAGATCGCTGACATTTTCACCAAGCCCTTGCCTAGAGAACAACACATATACCTGCTAGAAAAATTACCTTTAACTATGTAAGTATAATTATTTCAATGATTGTAAATAGAGTGTGTATATATATAGCCCAATATATATATGTGTAAAAATTCTGTAAATGCATAGAGAAGGGGATTGTCAGAAAGTAGAACTTTCTGGAGTTACTATGCAGTTTACAAATTAGTAGAGTTTGATGGGGTGATCAAACCTACCAATGACAGGGTGGCATTGAGCACCTCACTGTGATACCGTAGGACACGCCCCTAAGTATAAAAGGTCTGTCAATTGTCATTTTCAATATGAGAAAAAGAGAAAAGAGAAAAGAAAATGAGGAGATTCTGAGGGAGATTGGAGATACTGAGAAGATCCAAGACTCTGAGGAGATATTAGGATCTGACAGACTGAGGTCTGTGTATGAGAAGATATAGCAAAGAGATCTGAGAGAAGATCTATAACCTAAAGAGAAAGGGACTTTCTAAAGAGGTTAGCTATATCTAAGAAGAGGTTATGAGAGGAAGAACTGTGAATCTCTCATAGAAACTTCTAGTTCCTTGAAGGACTGTTTAAAAGGAACGAAAGAAGAAAAGACTCTGTATATATTTAAGAATAATAATTTATTGATTGTTCTGTTATAAATAAATCTGTTTTGATCTGACACAACTTGGCATTGCAATTTATTGAATGACTCTGTGAAATAGATATACGTTTAAAGATCCAGGCCAAACTCAATTAATATTATTTAACAATTTGGTAGCAGTGGGCGGTTAGTTAAACCTATCTATCTTCAAGTCGTTCAAACATATTGGTCTGTGCATGCCCAAGATGGCGGTCCGCACAGAGTAGGCTCTTCAGGGTGGATTGGAGAACATTCGGTGGTTACAGTGGGGAATCCCCCCCTTGCTGCTAGACCCCCCGGGTTCTTTTCTGGGGGGTCGGAGGTGTAGCGCTGAGCCGTTTCAGCTCGATTTAGCCGGTGGCGTGATGCGGCCAGAGAGGTTTTTCTCTGGCAGCTTGGAGGTGACTGCGGGCGGCAGGGAGATGGTGGTGGCGTCAGATGCGGTGCAGACAATGTCAAGGCTGGCTGTTGTGGTGGCGGCCGGCCTCAGGAAGGGCGGCTGCAGCGCCAACAATCTGTGGGAGCCATGGGGGCTTGCCTGGAGATCTCCGAGTGGCTGGTCGACCTCCCGGATGGTTGTGGCAGCAGTTTTTTCTGGCGGCCCGAGCTGGGGGTGGGGTTCGAAGGCCTTGGCAGCCCCAGCAGCCTCGGCAGCTTCGGCGGGAGCCCGGATTACATCAGCGGGGCCTACATTGGGGTATTTCCCCCCCAGGATTATCTTCGAAGTCACTGCCCCCCCCTCCTGAAGGTGAGAGCTTCGGAGACGAGAGCTTCAGAGGTGAGAGCTCCGGGGAAGAAGGGCTCCATGGAGATAGCTGCTATGTTGGTCATTATTTGGAACAAACGAGCCGGCACTGGCCTAGCAGGGGGGTGTCGGAATTTGCTGTGTCATCGGAGGAGTGACCCCCATGGAAAGCTGGCGCTTTTTGCGACTTTGGATCCTGGACTCTGGACTTTTGTCACGGGGGTCCTGGCATTAACAATCATGCCGCACTTGGATCCTTCTTTTGGGCTCTAGTTTGTCCCTATGTCATCTCCGGATTTTTGTTATTGATTTTCTTCTGCCCTACCCCCTATTATGTCTGTGACTTGCTCCATCTGCCCGGACTATTTCATCGCGTCCTGGATACTTAACGGCGGTCCTGGAATTGTTCAGGACTTTTTCCCCCATCAGGGTCTGGCCCCGGCCCCATTGTCATGATGTCAATAGACTTGACTCCACTTCTGTGAGAGGGCAGTGGGGTTGATTTTCTGTTCAGTGTCAAGACCCCGACCCACTGCGGTGGGAGTGCAGTGGGCTGGCCAATTCGGTTCTGGTCCCCCAACAGCTGTGAGAGAGCTGGGGGGTGCGGGATTTTGTGGATATTCTGCCTGGACCTCTCCCTTTATGCACTTTACACCTATGCACTTTACATCTATCTTACTATCTTTCACCGAATGTTCCTCCTTTTTTTCCCATCGATTTCCACCTTTGTAACACGCTCACTTACTCGCTGCTGGAACTATGGGCCCTCCAGACTGTTCCCTTGTCTTTGGGATGGCCCAAGGGGTTACCAAAAGCCTACCTCAAGGACGGATCCTGGGATCCCAAGAGGTGGCATGGCGCGACCAAAGGGCAAAATTTTAAATCTGATTTTAAGGGATGTCTTTTAAATTTTTTAATTTGATGTTTTAATGGGATAGGGAGGGGTCTTAAGGGGTTAGGGAGGAGGGTAGATGGGTCTTCTTCCAGCCCGGTGCATGGGGGGGCTGGGGTTGAGGGACGGCGGGGCCCCGGGGTGCGAGGTGGGGACCGCGATTCCCAGGGTGGTTGGGGTTGGCAGGAGACGTCGAGGCATAGGGCCATATCATGTTCTGGGAGCGCGTACCCACCATCTCTGTGCGGTGGCATCCTCCGACCCTGTGGCCTCCTCCCTAGGGGGCACGGGAACTGGGACCCCTGGGCTTAGGTTGGTGCATTTTAAGGTCCGTGGCTAATAAGTCTTCCCTCCTCTGTGAGATCATTGAGGAGGAGGCTGCGGAGCTGGCTTGTATCACCGAAACCTGGTTGGGCCCGGAGGGAGGTGTCCCTCTGGTTGATCTGTGCCCTCCAGGTTTCTGGGTTCTGCACCGGCCACGGGCCCAGGGAAGGGGTGGTGGGGTGGCCATGGTTATTCAGGAGACCCTGTTTCCAAGGGAGGTCGCGGTTCCAGAGATAGACGGGAGTGAGACCCTCCTCTTGAGGTGGGGGCCTAACGGTTGGGTGGGCTTGCTGCTCACATACCTTTCCCCCAGCTGTGTGACAGCGGCCCTGTCTGGGCTTCTCGATCTCCTCTCGGGGGTGGCGGTGGAGTTCCCGGGCCTTATAGTCCTGGGGACTTCAATCTGCCCTCCCTGGGGCGCGGGTTTGGCCCAGGAATTCATGGCTTCTATGGAAGCCATGGGCCTCACCCAATTGATTCAAGGCCCGACTCATGAGGGGGGAAACACCCTTGACCTAGTTTTTGTCTCTGAACAGTGGCGTAGTGACAGAGGGCAAGCCACTTTCACGGCGTTGCCCGTTCCATGGTCTGATCACTATCTCCTATGACTGGTCTTCCAACAGGCCGCCCCCCACTGCTGGGATGAGGAGCCACTTAGATGGTTCCGCCCCAGAAGCCTGATGGACCCTGAGAGGTTCCAGGCGGAACTGGGGTCTTTTCCCTCTTCCCTTGCCCACAGCTCTGCCAAGGATCTGGTGGCTGCTTGGCAATAGGCTGCGTTGGATGCCCTCAACAGGGTTGTCCCCATGCGTCTCCTCACACGCCATGGATCCCGGATGGCTCCTTGGTATACCGAGGAGCTCTGGGAGATGAAACACCGTCGAAGGGGTTTAGAGAGCAGGTGGAGGTCCACCCATCCCAATCCGATCGAACCCAGCTAAGAGCCCATATTAGGACTTACCTGGTAGCTATGAGAGCGGCGAGAAGGTCTTATCTCTCCGCCCTCATAGCGTCCGCAAATAACCACCCAGCCACCCTGTTTTGGGCTACCCGCTCTCTCCTTCGTACGGAAGGAGGGGTGGACCCATTGCAGGGAAAGGCTGAGGAGTTTGGTCAATATCTGTCAGATAAGATCACTTGGATTCGGAGCGGGTTGTCCTCTGATTTGCGGTGGTCTGAGGAACGGGATACAGGCAGTCTGGCCAGTGTGATTTGGGATGAGTTCGATCCTGTTTCCGAGGATGAAGTGGACAGGACTATGCGGCGGCTGAGTTCCACCACATGTTTGTTGGACCCGTGTCCCTCCTGGTTGGCTTATGCCGCCAGGGAGGCCACCTGCAGTTGGCTCCGGGAAGTTGTCAATGCTTCATTAAGAGAGGGTGTTTTTCCCTCCGCCTTGAAGGAGGCGGTGGTGAGAACCCTCCTGAAGAAGCCTGCCCTGGACCCAACCATGTTAGACAACTTTCGTGCAGTCTCCAACCTTCGCTTTTTGGTGAAGGTTGTTGAGAGTGTGGTGGCTCAGCAGTTTTCACTTTTCCTGGATGAAGCGGACTACCTGGATCCGTATCAATCGGGCTTCCGACCCGGTTACAGCACGGAGACGGCATTGGTCGCGCTGATGGATGATCTCTGGAGGGCTCGGGACAGGGGTTTTTCCTCTGTCCTGGTCCTATTAGACCTCTCAGCGGCTTTCAATACCATCGACCATGGTATCCTTTTGCGACGCCTCGGTGGGTTGGGAGTGGGGGGGCACTGTTCTTCAGTGGTTCACCTCCTACCTCTCGGGGTGGTCGCAATCGGTGTTTGCGGGGGAGTCGAGGTCAACCCCGAGGGTGTTCTCTTGTGGGGTACCTCAGGGGTCGGTCCTGTCCCCTCTTCTATTTAACATCTACATGAAGCCGCTGAGTGAGATCATTCGTGGTTTTGGGGTGAGATTCCATCAGTACGCAGATGACACCCAGCTGTACATCTCCACCCCAAACCAGATCAGTGATGCCCTCTCCCTGATGACCCGGTGTTTGGATGCGGTACGGATTTGGATGAGGGAACATGCTTCGACTCAACCCGGCCAAGACTGAGTGGCTGTGCATACCGGCATCTCAGCCCAGTCAGGAATATCCATCTCTGGCCATAGGGGGAGAGGTGTTGCCACCTGTGGATAGGGCGCGGAACCTGGGGGTCCTCCTGGATGTACTGCTCTGGTTGGAGGAGCAGGTGGGGGCTGTTGCCAGGGGGGCCTTTGCCCAGCTCCGCCTTGTTCTTCAGCTTCGCCCATTTCTGGACTGAGATGCCCTGCGCACAGTCACTCATGCTCTTGTTACCTCTAGACTCGACTACTGCAACGCTCTCTATTTAGGACTGCCCTTGCATACCATCTGGAGATTGCAGCTGGTGCAGAATGTGGCAGCGCGGGTGGTGATGGGAGTTTCCCAATTCTCCCATGTTACCCCCCTCCTGCGCGGCCTGCATTGGTTGCCGGTTGCACTCTGGGTGAGATTCAAGGTTCTGGTTTTAACATACAAAGTCCTTCACGACATGGGTCCTCAATATTTAAGGGAGCGTCTTCTGCCGATATCGAGTGCCAGCTGCCCTGTGCGAGCACATAGGCAAGGACTCCTCGGGGTCCTGTCGGCAGGCCAATGTCGGCTGGCGGCCCCCGGCGACAAGCCTATTCTGTCGCGGCCCCTGACCTCTGGAACCAACTGCCACTGGGGCTCCACCTGGCCCCTGACCTCCGCACCTTCTGCCATGATTTGAAGACCTGGTTGTTCAACCAATCTGGGCTGTGACCCCTCCTTGGGTGGGGATGGGTTTCTTAATTATTTTAACCACTGTAAATTTTAGTTTTTGTAATTTTGGGGCTTGTGGAATTAGTTTAATCTCTTTTTAAGTATTTATTGTTGCTGTTTTTAGTTGTGCACCACCCCGAGTCTTCGGAGATGGGGCGGCATACAAGTCAAATAAATAAATAAATAAATAAATAAATAAATGCCAACTCTAAAAACTACCAGAAAAAGTGCCAGGGTGATGGCCAGAGCCAAAGCAAGGCTCCTGGCATCACAAAACAGAACAGAAACAGAGTCTGAGACAGCAAGCAATGTGGAAAGGAACCTGAAAGCTGTCAAAACCTCTCACTCACTCATGGCTCCAGATCTCTGCAATCCAGCCCACCAGATTGCACCAGAGGAAGCAGTCAGGGCCAGGACTGAGGCCCATGAAGACAGCAGACTGGTAAGGGACACACAGTCCTGCCCTGAAAGCCCATTAGCTGCTGGCATGACAAGTGCAGAAAGCCAAAAGCACTCTCTTTCGGCTTTCCCACCCAACAAAATGGCCGCCCAAAGGCAGGAGACTCAAAAATCTCACTTTAAAATGGCGCCTGCCACCTTCCTAGCTGAGGAACAGACCCTGCCTAGCCAGCATGGCTACAGCTTAAGAGCTACTCTCCTGGCAGCACCTATCACTGCAGCAGCCCACAATAGCCAGCCAGCTGAAAGGCTGACTCCACCAGCAATGACAGTCCAGCAACAAGCAGAAAACAGCTCACCTATTGAGGAAGAAATCCAAAAGGCCTTAAAAACTCTAAATAAGGCCTTTGGAATAAATTTCTTACACCCAGAGAGGCCCTGGTCTAATTGCAGCCGAGATGGGACCCGTTCTACCTGCGGTCATCTAGATGAGCCCCAGGCTACCATGACCTGCAAGGAAGGCTCCCAGCACACCGCTCCCTATGCTGCCAACCCCCTGGTCTACCCAGGCACCACCCCAGTGGCTTGCTTACCTGGGCCGAGGTTTTCTGGAGAAGCCCCAGCGAAGAGCCCCTTCTCCAGCATCATTCCTCTTCAAATAAGATCGCTCGGATTCGGAGCGGGTTGTCCTCTGATTTGCAGTGGTTGGAGGAGCGGGATACGGGGAGTCTGGCCATTACGTTTTGGGATGAGTTCGATCCTGTTTCTGAGGATGAAGTGGACAGGATTATGCGGCGCCTGAGTTCCACCACATGTTTGTTGGACCCGTGCCCCTCCTGGTTGGCTTATGCCGCCAGGGAGATCACCTGCGGCTGGATCCGGGCAGTTGTCAATGCTTCTTTGAGAGGGTGTCTTTCCTCCGCCTTGAAGGAGGCGGTGGTGAGACCCCTCCTGAAGAAGCCTGCCCTGGATCCGACCGTGTTAGACAACTTTCGTCCAGTCTCCAACCTTCGCTTTTTGGCGAAGGTTGTTGAGAGTGTGGTGGCCCGGAAATTTCCGCTTTTCCTGGAGGAAACGGACTACCTCGATCCGTACCAATCGGGCTTCCGCCTGGTTTCAGCACGGAGACGGCATTGGTCGCACTGTTGGATGATCTCTGGACGGGACAGGGTTTTTCCTCTGTCCTGGTCCTATTAGACCTCTCAGCGGCTTTGATACCATCAACCATGGTATCCTTTTGCACTCGTAGGGTTGGGGTGGGGGCACTGTCCTTCAGTGGCTCTCCTCCTACCTCATCGCAATCAGTGTTGGCAGGGGGCAGAGGTCGCCCCAAGGGCTCACTTGTGGGGTCCCTCAGGGGTCGGTCCTCTCCCCTCTTATTTAACATCTACATGAAACCGCTGGGTGAGATCATCCGTGGTTTTGGGGTGAGGTATCATCAATATGCGGATGATTCTCAACTGTATATCTCCACCCCAAACCAGATCAGTGATGCCCTCTCCGTGATGACTCGCTGTCTGGATGCGGTACGAATCTGGATGGACAGCAACATGCTTCGACTCAACCTGGCCAAGACTGAGTGGTTGTACATACCGCATCCCGTCCAGCTTGGAATGTCCATCGTTGACCATAGGGGAGTGGTGTTGCCCCTGTGGATAGGGAGAGGAACCTGGGGTCCTCCTGGATGCACGGCCCGGCTGGAGGAGCAGGTGGGAGCCGCCGCCAGGGGGCCTTTGCCCAGGTCCGGCTGGCTCGCCAGCTTCGCCCGTTCCTGGACTGGGATGCCCTGCGTACAGTCACTCATGCCCTTGTTACTTTGCGACTCGACTACTGCAACGCTCTCTATCTAGGACTGCCCTTGCATACCATCCGGAGACTGCAGCTGGTGCAAAATGCGGCGGCGCGGGTGGTGATGGGAGTTTCCCGGTTCTCCCATGTTAGCCCCCTCCTGCGCTGCCTGCATTGGTTGCCGGTTGCCCTCCGGGTGAGATTCAAGGTTTTAACTTTAACATACAAAGTCCTACATGACATGGGTCCTTATTACTTAAGGGAGCGACTGCTGCCGACATCGAATACTAACCGCCCTGTACGAAGTCACAGACAGGGACTCCTTGGGGTCCCATCAGCCAGGCAGTGCCGGCTGGTGGTCCCCCGACGACGTGCCTACTCTGTCGCGGTCCCTGAACTCTGGAACCAACTTCCCCTGGGGCTCCGCTTGGCCCCTCCTCCGCACCTTCCGCCATGACCTGAAGACCTGGTTATTTGACCAATCCGGGCTGTGACCCATGGGTGGGGTGGTTTTTAGATTTTGGTGGTTTTTAAGTTTTGTATTAATTGGGACCATTAGTTTAATTCTTTTTTAAATATTTATTGTGTTTGTTTTTATTGTAAGCCGCCCCAAGTCTTCGGAGATGGGGCGGCATATAAGTCCCATTAATAAATAATAAATAAATAAATGTCATCTGCACATGCCCAGTTGGAACCTCCCAGGGCAGGCCTCAGAAGCTCAACCGACGAGCTCCTTCTTCTGCGAAGGCCAAGCCAGAATGAGCTCTGCACATGTTCAAAAGGTTTTTGCTCCCCCTCCCATCTGGGAAGAGCAATTGCTTACGTCTAGGCCAATGGGGAACAGGCCTGCTGTTACCATACCCCTCCCTTATTGTGCTGATGGGGATACCAGCACAATAGATACAAAAGTAACTCCTTTACAGAGGGAAATGCTAACTTGTTACCTTTAAGTTTTAATAAGCTGTCTGTTTCTGGGATAAACTTGCATGAATGGGCCAGGGAGATCCAAGTGATACTAATGAGAGAAAATGGGCTTGATTTACTAATAAATCCTCCTCACAAGCCCTGGTCTATGGAAGTAGACATGCTTCACCATAAGATTTTTTTGTCTGATTCTCCTTTCAATTGATCCAGCACTTTACACTAGCTTCCCCCATGGTCTCACTGTATGTGAGCTTTGGGAAATTTTATTTAACATGTTTAATTCTAAGAATTGTAATGCCACAGCCAGAATTTCCCGAGAATTCCATTCGTCCAAATTAAGGGCTGGAATGGATATCAATGAGCACCTCTGTAATTTAAAGAGGATAAGGGAGGAATTAAATTCAAGGGGGGAACCCATCTCTGAAAGAAGTTTGGTAAGTATCATTATTAATTCCTTGGATGCCAATTGGGACAATTTTATTTCCCAATTGGATAACTCCAACTATAATGGTATTGTTAAGTTTGCATGAAGAGTCTGACGTGGAGTGCTTCAGTGAAGAGTTTATTGGTGACTACAGCTCATAACAGACCCAATTTGGCTGGGCTGCGGCTGCTACTTATAGCTAGATCCAATTTGGCAAAGACTGTACCCCTGCCAAGTGAATGTAATAAATGATGCACCACTGGAACTGGATATGTGCTCTGTTGAAGCGCATGGTTCAATGTTCCCTTATAGTTTCCACAGATTCTTACTGACCCATCAGTCTTGACTGGCGTGACTATGGGTGTCTCCCATCTGGAGTGGTCAGTGGGCTCTAAAACTCCTTGAGCTATTAGTTTATCTAATTGTGCATCAGTTTTTTCCTTTAAGGCAAATGGGACCCTTCTGGGCTTTAAGAGAATTGGGGGCACCTTGGGATCTAGGTTGAAAGTGATAGGGGTCCCCATATACTTGCCCAATCCATCGGTGAAGACCTCTGGAAACTCAGACTTCAAGGCCTCCTCCCATTCAGTGTTGCTTACGTGATTGATGCCAGTCACCTCGATGCCTAATGGATTGAACCACTCAAGTCCCAGCAACCTTGGGCGATCCTTGTCCACGATGGTCAGGGGCAAACGTTTTGTGTGGCCTTTGAACTTCACGTTGAATTCTCTTGTTCCAACTACTGGAATCTTGTTCCCTTGGTAGTCTTTAAGAGTCAGTGCATGCTTCTGGAAATGTTTCTTCTGAATGTTAGGGAGTAGCCTGTGAATAGTGTCCCATGACACCATAGATAAATATGAGCCTGAGTCCACTTCCATTTGGCAAAGCCTTCCTTCAATTAGTACCTTCACATGTACTTTTCTGCTTCTTAAGGGAGAAGAGTGACCAATAGTGACTGTTTGATGAGTTTCATTCTTCCCATTTGCTTCTGTGCTGCGCCCCATTTTCTCACTGAAGTTGTTAGGCTTGAATTCTTTGTCAGGAAACTTTCTTCTGTGGGGTGGAGTTCTGGATGATTTGCAGACTCTTGCTAGGTGACCTCTTTTTTCACAACAGAGGCAGATGGTATCAAGAAACTTGCATTCAGTGCGGGGGTGGCTTCCCCCACAACCTCTGCAGTAAAAATCTTGCCACTTTCTTCCCAGGTCTTTCTTTTTCCTCTCCATTCTGAGTCTATAAATTCCTTCCTCCACCTCACTACAGTCTGACTCCAAATCTATCTGCTCGCAATGAGTTGTTGTGGACTTTTCCACATCAGGATGGCTTGAGGCCTTGTTAATTTTCTTCATGGCTACTGCTGAGGACTTGGTGGCTTCTGCTGAGGAGGCCTCTTCTATGGCTTCCTTCAACGTGATCTTAGGTTTTAATAATAATTTGCTCTGAAGCACCTTGTCTTTGAGGCCTAGAACAAATCGACGCATGGCCTCTTCCAAGTTGTTAAACTCGCATGCACCCCCAATGTCTCTTAAACTTGCCACGAAGTCGTTAACGTTTTTGCTTTCCCCTTGATCCCGACAGTAAAACTCGTGTCTCTTAATGAGGCACGATACTTGTGGGGCGTAATGGGCTCTTAAAAGCTTTTCTAAATCAGGCCATTCCATTACCTTCACGTCTGCAGCTCCCGCCAATGCCTTCGCCATTTTGAAAACTGCTGGACCACAGTGCGTAAGAAAGACCACCCTCTTCCGCTCGGAATGTCGGCGAGATCGCTTCCCTCCAAATACATTTGGAAACGATCTGCATACGGGTCCCAGTCTTCTGCCGACGGATCAAACGGGGCTGGGGAGGTGTTCAGCGCAGCCATCTCTCTCAGCTTGTTTTCTGCGTTGTCTTCTCTTCAGGAAGGCTCCCATCCTCATCGCCAGTGTTAAGTTTGCATGAAGAGTCTGATGCGGAGTGCTTCAGTGAAGAGTTTATTAGTGACTACAGCTCATAACAGACCCAATTTGGCTGGGCTGCAGCTGCTACTTATAGCCAGCAGCCGCAGTTGCCAGCCAATCAGAGTGCAGGATTTTCCCGCACTTTTTAAACCAATCATTTCTGACATTTTACAAGAACAGTTCAAACTAAACCAATCACATTCAAACCTGCATACATAACAGGTATATCCCTGGAAGTTCTGACTGGCAAGCTCATTGCAGAATTTAATTTTAGGAAAGATAGGGCATCTTTCCATAAAGAAAAGGGGATGACTAGAGGGACTGGAAGTCCCAGTAGAGTAAACACTATTGGTGAGTGCTATGGATGTGGATCAATGGGACATTTTAGGAGGGATTGTCCTAAAGTTGTGGGCCCAAGGACAAATCAAAGGGGACGCTCAAACAGTAGAAACAGAAAGAGGTCACCCACTCCTAAAAGGAACCCCCAAACAAAACCTGCCAACCAGAGAAGGGGTAAAGGGGGCTATGTAAGCAACAAAAAGAACCAGTACAAGCAAAATGACTTCACAAGTATATCTGAGACAAGTTACCCCAGGGTCACCAAGCAGAAACGTGAGCAATTATGGTTGCTGGACAGTGGTACTAGCAAGCACATGGTTTGTAACAAGCTGTTGTTGAATGACCTGGTTGACCATGATAGCATTGTAACCGTGGCTAATGGCCTGAGAACAAAGGCCACAGGTATAGGGAATGTAAGTATACATGGGCTTGGTGACATTGACAATGTGTTATATGTTCCAAAGCTGGAACATAACCTTCTCAGTATTTTAAAACTTACTGAAAAATGTAATGTAAAAGTAATCTTCTCAGAAGGAGAAGCCATGGTTGCCAAGGATGGCAATATGGTGGGAAAGGTTATTAGAATCAATAACGTATCATATTACTCCCCCACTACAAAGCTTGAGGAGTCTAGTACCAGCAACCAGGTCAATGCTGGTGATCCAGATGGTGACTCCCAAGCAGAGCCTGAGGTTGACCATGAGGGATATACACAAGAGAAGGGGAAAACTAATTGTAATGTAAATAAAACCAAACATGTAAGGTTTGTCACAGAGCACAGTGATGAACAGTCTAAGGGTGCCAAGACCTTGTCCATTGGCAAACCCCTGCATGATGAGTGTGCCCATCTCCTACACAGGAGGATAGGTCACCTCAGTTTCCTGATTGTGCAGAGGCTACCTGAGTGCTCTAGGGGGTTGAATGTAAAAAGTTGTAATGTATTCATGGATTGCTCTGTTTGAAGGGGAGCCAAGTCCAGGGTGAAGCCAGCACCCAGAAAATCCCAGAGGCAATCCAAACACATTTTTGAGCTGGTGCATTTGGACCTGGTGGGTCCATTTAAACCCTCCCTTGGTAAGAACATCTACTTTCTCACCATAGTGGATGACCATAGTAGATATGGGTTTGTGTACCCCCTCAAATCCAAGGATCAGACCTTTTCAAAATTCAGGGAATTTTATAATTTGATCCTAAACCAGCACAAAATCAAGATTCAGAGAATCTTGACAGACAGAGGTACCGAGTTCAATTCTAACAACTTCTCTGTCTGGTTGAAGGAGCGGGGATAGTCCACCTTAGGACAGCTCCTTATTCCATTCCAGAACGGGGTTTCAGAGAGGAGAAATGGGGTTCTCCAATCAATGATGAGATGCCCTTGAGGATGCTGGCCTAAATTTTGCATACTGGGCGGAGGCCATATTGTATGCCAACTACACTCTCAACAGAGTATGGTCAAGTGTTGTAGAAAACCCCTATGAGATGGTCTATGGGTGCAAACCTAGTTTAAGACATCTGCATGTATTTGGGGTGATGGCCGATGTGCATGTCCCCGATCAAATTAAGGTAGGGTATGAGCCTGGGTCCAAGGCTTACAAATTTTGTGGAAATGACAAAAGGATTGTCATCTCAAGATCGGCCACCTTCTATGAGAGCACAAACTGGAGCAGAATCCACGCCAATGAGATTCTGGCTCCCAAACAAGCCCATGATTTGGCCAGCAAAGATAAAAATGTGTTGCAAACCCCATCTAATGATGGTAACACATCTGGCTCAGGAGGTAGTGGAGAGAGGGCAATCTCCACACCCCTTAAGGGAATCCTCAAGAAGCAAGTGGGGGAAGCCCGGAAGAAGGGGCATCCCAAAATTAAAACTGGTAAAATTAATAGTGATGAAGCTGGTGACAATTTGGACAATTTGGATGATTCAAATTGTGAACAGGAGCCAGTTAGTAGACCAATCCAGACTACTAGAAATAAGAAACCTGAAAGGTTTAGTGACTTCATCACTAATGTAAATTTGGCATCGACCACTCCTCAAAGATATGAGGACGTTTTAAAGCTATCTCCAAAAGAGCAGGGAAATTGGCATGCTGCTATGGATTTGGAGATGAACAGCCTCAGGACGCTGGAGGTGTTCACACCTGCTAAATTGCCAAAAGATAAGAAAGCAATTGGCACAAGGTGGGTTTATAAGAAGAAGCCACTGGATGATGGGAACTTCTTATACAAGATTGGTGGCACAGGGATTCTCGCAGAGATACCCTGAGGATTTTGATGACACCTTCTTACCCACAGTATGCCCTGAGAGCGTAAAGACAGCTCTCACCATAGTGGCCATACATGGGGAGAGTGTTCTGCATTTGATGTACAAACGGCCTATTTGCACGCCAAATTGGACAAGGAAATCTATGTAAGGGCACCTCCGGGCATAGATCATAGAGAAGATGAAATCTGGCTTCTTAACAAAAGTCTCTATGGTCTGAAGCAGTCTGGGAGAAGGTGGTATGAATGCCTTACCGAGTGTCTAAGGCAAATAGGTTTCACCGCCTCACCAGCTGATGAATGTGTTTTCATCAGGCAACAAGATGGTGTCAAGGAAACTGTCCTTGTATATGTTGATGACATTTTGTACATCAGCAAATCAGAGGAGAGGAGTAAATCCTTCTCTGATCAGGTAAGTAGAAAGTTTGCACTGAAGCCTCTAGGCCAGATTGACAAATTTCTGGGGGTTCAGTTCACAAAAACTGAGAAAAGGTTTGAGCTTTCTCAGTGGGATAAAATCTTAGATTTGATTGACAGGTGCAACATGGCAAAGGCCAAGCCCTGTGACACTCCAATGCAAACAGATTTCCCAAGAAACATGTATAGTGATAGTTTTGTACACAAAACTATGTACAAATCCATATTGGGCTCACTCTTGTATATAGCAGGTTGGACTAGGCCTGACATCAGCCTATCTATAAATATCCTAGCTAGGCATTCTGAAAATCCCAAACAAATACATTGGACTGGTATCAAGAGGGTTCTTAGATACCTTAAGGGCACAGCGAATCTCTCACTCTTACTTGAGCCTTACGTTTCAGAAATTCCTCAACTCTACACCTACTCTGATGCTGATTGGGCAGGTGATACCAAATCGAGGAAGAGTACTTCAGGTTATATTGTATATCTTAATAACTGTCCAGTACATTGGTACTCCGGTAAGCAAAGGTTAATTGCCACCTCAACAGCTGAGGCTGAGTACGCATGCTTGTCTAAAGTCTCCAACAACCTAGTATGGTTCGATGAACTCTTGAAGAGTTTATGGGGAGAACCAGAATACCCTATAATTATCCATGAGGATAATCTTGCAGCAATTGAAATTTCAAAAGCTGAAACCATAGGCCACAGATCATGGCACATAGACATAAAATATAAGCATGTTAGACAGTTGTCTAAAACAGGTTTCATAAAGACAATATATACTGAAACGAAGGAACAGATCGCTGACATTTTCACCAAGCCCTTGCCTAGAGAACAACACATATACCTGCTAGAAAAATTACCTTTAACTATGTAAGTATAATTATTTCAATGATTGTAAATAGAGTGTGTATATATATAGCCCAATATATATATGTGTAAAAATTCTGTAAATGCATAGAGAAGGGGATTGTCAGAAAGTAGAACTTTCTGGAGTTACTATGCAGTTTACAAATTAGTAGAGTTTGATGGGGTGATCAAACCTACCAATGACAGGGTGGCATTGAGCACCTCACTGTGATACCGTAGGACACGCCCCTAAGTATAAAAGGTCTGTCAACTGTCATTTTCAATATGAGAAAAAGAGAAAAGAGAAAAAGAAAATGAGGAGATTCTGAGGGAGATTGGAGATACTGAGAAGATCCAAGACTCTGAGGAGATATTAGGATCTGACAGACTGAGGTCTGTGTATGAGAAGATATAGCAAAGAGATCTGAGAGAAGATCTATAACCTAAAGAGAAAGGGACTTTCTAAAGAGGTTAGCTATATCTAAGAAGAGGTTATGAGAGGAAGAACTGTGAATCTCTCATAGAAACTTCTAGTTCCTTGAAGGACTGTTTAAAAGGAACGAAAGAAGAAAAGACTCTGTATATATTTAAGAATAATAATTTATTGATTGTTCTGTTATAAATAAATCTGTTTTGATCTGACACAACTTGGCATTGCAATTTATTGAATGACTCTGTGAAATAGATATAGGTTTAAAGATCCAGGCCAAACTCAATTAATATTATTTAACAATTCTTTTTTATCTTTATTCTTTTTTGGATTAAATGCTCTTTATGATTTTAAGACCTTTTTAAGAAAAAAGAGAGAAACTTCATTGTGGCTTTTTTCTTTTTTTCCTTCTGGGGGGAGGAGTGAAAGTGAAAGCACTGCCATTTAGAGGCTTAGATATATTATTTCATTTATTTTCTGAAGTACCGTGTTTCCCCGAAAATAAGACACTGTCTTATATTTTTTTGGCTCCCAAAAACACACTAGGTCTTATTTTCGGGGTAGGTCTTATATATTTATGGTGCCAAATAGTGGGTGTGAGTGTGTAGGGGGGGTGTTTCGCGGGTGCATGGTTGCTCCCTGAAAAGTCTTCCTGGAACTGGAGATTTACACTAGGTCTTATTTTCGGGGTAGGTCTTATATTAGGGCAGGTTTAGAAAATAGTGCTAGGTCTTACTTTCGGGGTAGGTCTTATTTTCGGGGAAACACGGTAAATCTACAGCAGGGCTGTCAAACTCATATCGTCATGGCAGCATCACATGACGTATCAGGACTTTCCCCCCTTTTCTATACCAGGTCTGGGCGTGGCCATCCCGTGAGTCATCTGGCCTGCAGGTCGGGAGTTTGGCAGCCCTGATCTAGAGGATTCCTGGCTTACTTACTCTCCTTGGCTCATTTTTAGCTTATGGTCACAATTGTCAATTTCAGATTAGGCAATTGCATTTCCTCTCATAAATTAGTGAAAAGCTCTGAGCAGACCCTCACTTTGTGATATGGGCCACTCACCATAGAGAAATATTCCTATGATTGATCCAACAATGGTCCATTAAGTCAATAATCTATCCTCAACACAAGAAATTCAAGATCCATTCAATGGATTTGCCTGCTTTTAGTATAGAATAGATTGAGTTGGAAGGAACCTTGGAGGTCTTTAGTCCAACTCCCTACTCAGACAGGGAGTCATATACCATTTCAGACAAATGATTGTTCCATCTCTTCTTAACAACTTCTAGTGTTGAAGAATTCATAACTTCTGGAGGCAATTTGTTCCACTGATTAATAGTTCCAATTGTCAGGACATTTTTCCTTAGTTCTAGGTTGCTTCTGTCCTTGATTAGTTTCCATCCATCACTTCTTGTCCTGCCTTCAGGTGCTGTGGAGAATAGTTTGACTCCCTCTTCTTTGTGGCAACCCCTGAGATATTGGAACATTGCTATCATGTTACCCCTAGTCCTTCTTTCCATTAAACTATACATACACAATTCCAGCAACCGTTCTTTATATGTTTTAGCCTTCAGTGCCCTAATTATCTTTGTTGCTCTTCTCTTCACTCTTTCTAGAGTCTCAACATCTTTTTTACATTGTGGCAACCAAAACTGGATGCTGTATTCCAAGTGTGGTCTTACCAAGACATTATAAACTGGTATTAACACTTCACGTGATCTTGATTCTATCTCTCTGTTTATTCAGCCTAGAACTGTGATGACTTTTTTGGCAACTGCTGCAGACTGTTGGCTCATAGTTAAATGATTGTCCACTAGAACACCAAGATCCCTCTCATAGTTGCTACCATTGAGCCAAGTTCCACCTATACTAAACCCAGAATTTCTCTCAAATTCTGGAAAATTGCTGTCTTGTCATCCCTAGTCCTTCTTTTCTCTAGGCTGGCCATATATAATTTCTGTAACTGTTTTTCATATCTTTTTGTCTCCAGGCTTTTAATCATCTTAGTTGCTCTTCTTTGCACTTTTTCCAAAGTCTTAACATCTTAATTATAATGTGGTGACCAAAATGGGATACATGTTCCAGGTGTGGCCTTACTAAGGCTTTATAGAGTGGTACTAATACTTCACATGATTTTGATTTTATGCTTCTATTTTATGCAACCAGGGGTTGTATTAGAGTTTTTGGCTGCTCTCACACACTGCTAGCTCATATTTAAGTGATCACCCACCAGATTCCAGGGTCCCTCTCAAAGTTACTGTTTTTTTGTACCAGTTTCTCCTAACCTGTATTTGTGCCTTTGGTTTTTCCTGCCTTGCTGTTCTCCACATTAAATTTCATTTTGTTGGACTATTCAAGTCTGTCAGGATTTTTTTTGGATCATGAGCTTTTCTTCTGAAGTGTTGGCTATTCCTGCCAGCTTAGTGGCATCTGCAAATTTGATGGGGCCCCTTCTGTTTTTCCTCATCTCAGTGAAGACATTGAAGAGTACTGAGCCTAAGGCAAGAACCTTGTGGTAGCTCACTGCTTACTTCTCTTCATGGAAATGTAGTACTATGAAAGACTATTCATTAAGTACAGTTTGTCAACCAGTTACAAATCCATCTGGTGGTGATGCTATCTATCCTACATTTTTCTAGTTTACCAAGAGGTAGGTTGTGGTCTATTTGTGGTCTCATTTGCTTCTTTTCCATTGTTATGTATGAAATACCTGTACTTCTTTTCAAAGTCTTAAATACAGTCAGAATTGCTCTCAGGAGTGTTTATAAATTACCCCAACTGTTGTCTTGTGTACAGTACCCTAGGCAAAGGGAGAGAAAATTAATGTTACCAGTTCTCATCTGTTACCCTTTGGCTTCTAAAACCACTGTGAATTCCCATTCAAGGACATAAGAAGAAAGGTGAAATATGTTGAAACATGGTGTCAGATGGTGCTCCATTCAAAATCCAAGAAAGACACTCTTAGACTCCATTGTTATAGAGAAAAGGAACTTTTACTGGAAATCAAGTGGCAGCATCAAAGGAATTCTAGATCTGAGGATTTACGCGCAAAAAACACATATACAAAGTGATGGCAATGTTCCCAACCACCATAGTTCAAACACCCCATCCAATCAAAGATGTAGATAATGTCATGTGGGGCATCTTCAGGTGGTGATGCAGACATCTGATCGTTGACCTTGGCCTATTTTGATAAAGCGCTACAGTTGCGCAGTAAGCAAGCAAGTAGGCATAAACAATTAAGTTTTCCCCAAGTTATACAGTTCATTCTCTAAAACCTCCAGCACATTTTCCACCCCCACAAAGCCCAATTATTTCACTCTCCCCCCATTACTATGGCAGCCAAAAGATGTGAGAGAAAGGAAAGGAGTCTTGAAGGCTGACACATGCATTACTCATCTGCAATGCAAACCCCAAACCCTTTCTTTTAACTAAAGTTACAATGTTGCATGCAACTATATTGGAGATTAAGGAAGCTTTTGACATGATATAGGTTTTGTTGATGTGGTGAAATCTTGTACCATCCCTAGTAACTTAATATGGGACATTGTAGGACTTCTCCAGTGGTCAGCTGAGTGAGTACACTAACTGGGTCCCAGTCTTTTGTTTCTGAAAACCCTTTGGCTCTTTTTTTAAAAGTTCCAAGCAGTTAAGTATAACTTATGAGGAGGTCATGGTTTTGGAAGGATCTGAAACATTACAGAGGGTAATAATCTGGAAAGTACAATATGAGTACCCATAAGTCTTGAACAGTAAGTTCTGGAACAGAGGCAGTTCCCTTGTAATGGAGATAAAAGTTGCAATTATTATTGTATATTTCTTATAATTATCATTCAAATGAATAACAGTTCCATACAACTCTCTGTGTGGGGAGAAGGGAGGTTTTTAATTTTGATTAAATAAATGTAACACTCCTGTCTAGTGAAAGATCTGATCTTGGCTTCTTTTGATTAAACAAAATCCCAGTATTAAAAGTCCTAGGTATCTTCTGTCCATATTTGAGATTTCACTCCACCATTACAATCTTATGTTAAATAATTTCACACATTAATATTTGTGAATGAAGGAATATCAATGAACATCACTGAAAATTACAGTGGAAATGCTAATGAAAATTTTTGGGCAGGAAATCTAAAATCTGGACTAAAGCGTTTTGGTTTCTAAGAAAGCATACGAACTTAAACTTTATTTCTTTCTGTAAATAACTTTGAGAGCCTGTGTGGTATATGTTGGACTAGGATTGGATACACTTGGGTTCAAGTCAACCTTATCTGTGGAAACTGTCTAGATGATTTAGAGTCACTAGTCTCATACAGCCCAACCAGCCTCAAAGTGTCGCTCCTTTTTAAAAATGAAGGGTAAGGTGTCCAAAAATCATGCTTGAAAACTGTGACACTAATATGAAAGACAATATAGGAAACAAACAAAATAATTCATTGTGTATCTTACGTTGGGAAAGTAGAGCTTTCTGATGTGCCTTGCAGTGGCGTTTGCCTCAACGTGCCACTGCTGCCTGCCCTGGGCTTCCTCAACCCTGCCCTGTACCGGCTTCAGGAAGGAGGGAACAGCACCGCCTTCTACGACGTGAGTGCCCTGGGAGGGGGGGCAGCTTGGGAGGCTGATCCCTGGTGGGAGGGGCAGCCTGTGAACTTGCTGTCAGGCATGGCAACTACAAACAGGGCCGGGCTTGGCTGAGTGGGATACTGGATATTGGGCATGTGGTCAAAGCCCCCCTTCCTCTGCCTCCCCCTATGTGATCCATGGATGCCATTGACTTTTGCACCGGAGCCATGCAAGGGGCTCAATGGGGTGAGCCTGCGGAGCCGGTGCCTCGAACACCACCCCCCTTGCCTCTTAGCGCCCCCCTTCCAGCCCCCTTGCCTCTTAGCACCCCTCCTAAGGCATCCCACTGCCCCCCAGGGGGCGGTACCGCCCACTTTGGGAACCACTGCTGTAAATGATCCTTAGATGACAATAACCCCCCACCCCCACAATCCATGGTTTTAGCTGATGCCATACTGGAAATCCAGTTGTGCATATATCTAAAAGTATCATCCTCACTTCAGAGCTCAGATAGGTCTCAGTCATACATCAAAGGTCAGTCAAGGATTAGATATTCAATGAGAGAGGCCTATTGCAAACCAACATGACATTTAAAAGCAGCAGCTGGAAATTGGTGCTACTAATATGGACTGTGATCAGATTCCTGAATGTGGAACCAGAATAAAACAATGGTTTTGTTTTCCCTAGGAATAGCCTATTCCATGTCTCCCACCATATCACCCCATATCTGTCAGCATTATAAACTTTGGCCTCCCCCTACCACCCGTCAAAAGCAGTCCCAACTTCCAGCCCAGGTCTCCAGTTCACGCTGCCTTCCATTCATACCCAGGACAGGCTTCACTAGTTCTTAGCACCATCAGGATACCCAGACATTACTTCCCTACTCCACCCGCAAAATACACTCATAGCAATCATATTCACACAACCCCTCCCACTGTTTTTAAATCCCAGTCTATCATAGGTTGTTTCTATAAGACAATTGTTTCCTAATAATTTCAGGTAATCAGAATACATTGGAAATTGATGAACCCTTGTAGACTGCTGGATAATGTTGATTACTAGGTTGCTTACATAGACATTATTCACTAGGATACTGGAAATATTTTCTGGGACACGATTTGATGCATTGGGAACACACAGCAGTTAAACAAGTGCAGCTGCTTCCATTTCTTTGCTGAGCACTTTCCAAAATAATATTTTTCCCCAAGTTTTTTTTTATTTCAATCTACACATACACAACAATACATTAACAGTGTGGCATCAATACATCATACATTTTGGTATAGGCAAGCTTAATAATACCAATCATATCTCTTAATACACATTAAATCAAAATCCTTCTTTGTTTATTTTCAACATGTCAATATTCTCTCCTAGTGTCAACCACCATATCAGTTAGATATACCTAGTAATTTCATTATTCAATTTCCTCCTCAGTTTTTTTTTTTAATAAAAAATTCTCATTTGGCAAGCTGTATGGTTCCGGGTTTCACATCTCAATACAAACATGACCATATTTACCTATTCATTTTGTTCGTTCAATTTCATACCACATTAACCTTATTAGTATTAAATATTAAACTTGTCCAATTCCAATTCATATTATAACTTATTTCATTTTTCTTAGAATATTCTCATACCTTATTTTACAATGTTATTTGAAATTCTCATCTCACTTCTATGTTCATTTCCCATGTTACCTTTTTCTGTCATATTTGCAATTTTATCAGTCCTTATTTTATTAATTCAAAATTGTCC
This sequence comes from Naja naja, assembly GCA_009733165.1. NCBI lineage: Eukaryota > Metazoa > Chordata > Lepidosauria > Squamata > Elapidae > Naja > Naja naja. The sequence continues at coordinate 32,694,241 of CM019148.1, read as the reverse complement.
CCTTTGGTTATTAATTCGAGCCAGCCATCTTCAATCTACCTTAATACCATCTCCCTATTTACTATATAACACAGATATATATATGTCAGATTCTGCATTACGTTTTCTCATATAATTCATCAATACATTGCAAATATATTAATCTAATCAATTAATTATAGCAACTGATATTAATCTTTCCATAAAGGTTCTCATTTCATCATCTTCCCCCCTTTTCTTATACATAATTAATCATCAATTAATATGTATTTTTATTATAAATTCCCAATTCCATATTTATTCCATTAAATTCCATGTCTAATATAGCAATAATTCTTTAATAACAGGAAAGAAAGAAAAAAAAGAAAAAAACCAAGAAGAAAAAATCACATCAGTTACATACTTGATTTTTCGATACTTATTCATATATATCGCAACTTATTACCTTGCAGAATCTCCCTCCTATCCTCTTTTTTTTTTCACCCATTATCTCTCGCTCTTTTAACAATAAAGTTTCTTTTCATCCTTGTTTGCTTCCTGTTTCTCTTTATTTTCTGGTCCTTTCTTTTAATTCCCTTTTTCCCTGTTCTTATTCCTCTCCATTTCTCATTCTAATTATTAACTTTTTCTCCCTCCCTCTTTCGATTTTTCTTTTGAACTTCCCTTTTCAGCTTTTTCCCTCTCCTTTTTTCCATTTTCCGAACCATTTTCCTTTTTATTATATTATTTACATCAGACCACACATTTTTAAGTTTAATTCCTTTTCCCCCTGCTTAAATAATTGTTGATCCTTTTGTTCTTCAAAGCTGGCTTCTTCTTTGTTAAACTCCCCCCCCCCCTCTGGTTTACTTGGTTCTTCTACAAGCTGGGTCGCCATTTCTAATTTTATTTATTTATTTATTTATTAATGGGACTTATATGCCGCCCCATCTCAAGACTCAAGGCTTACAATAAAAACAAACACAATAAATATTTAAAAAAGAATTAAATTAATGGTCCCAATTAATACAAAACTTAAAAACCACTAAAATCTAAAACACCCCACCCCACCCCAATTTTGTAATACAAAATTACACATTTCAAATCTAATACTCATCATTTCCCTTATGTCTTGCAAATCCGATCTCATTTCAACAAATAATTCCTCCATTGTATCTTCTCCTTTTTTCCTTTTCTTTTTTTCCAATTTTTTTTTATTTCAATCTACATATAACAACAATACATTAACAGTGTGGCATCAATATAGCATACATCTCTCATTGCATTATATTCATATTAATTCATACTTCTTCAATATTTATTTTCAACCTTACTCTCTCCAAATGCCTACCACCATATCAATTAAACATAGCTAATAATTCCATTATTCAATTTTCTCCCTGTTTTCATTTTTTTAATGAAAAATTCTCATTTGGCAAGCAGTGTGGTTCCAGGTTTCACATCTCAATACAAACATGACCATAGATACCTATTCATTTTATTTGTTTAATTTCATATTGCATCATCCTTGTCATTATTAAATATTAAGCTTATCTTATCCAATCCCAATTCATGTTCTCATATCTTATTTTACAATATTATCTAAAATTATCATCACAATTCTATGTTCATTTATTCAATTCCAAATCCTAATATATCTCCTTCCATTTTTCTTAGTATATTCTCATATCTTATTTTACAATGTTATCTAAAATTCTCATCTCCTTTCTATTATCATTTCTCATATTATTATTTTTTTCTGTCACATTTGTCATTTTATCAATCCTTATCTGTAAATATAGTTGCCCCCTCTACTTAATAATTTGAGCTAACCACCTTCACTCTTCCTTAATGTCAATCTCCCTATCTAGTATCATCCTATCTGTACCATCAGGTGGCGCTCTTGAGTCTTTTCTTTTTAAATTTCTTTATTGAATATAATATTTTTATTAAGTTCGCTAATTTCAATAATTAGCTATTCTTTTCAACACACTCAATTCCAGCATTTAGTTATGCCCTTTAAATGCCCACAGTTCAATATATGTCCAGTTTAATTTTTAATCCTTTGTTGTGTTAATGTATTTTCCTTTAATGATTTATGCCTCCCGGGAGGGTATACTTGACTGGCTTCTGGCAGTTACCAACGCTTCTTTACAAGAGAGTGTCTTTCCCGCCGCCTTGAAGGAGGCGTTGGTGAGGCCCCTCCTAAAGAAGCTTGCCTTGGACCCAGCCAATTTAGACAACTTTCCTCCAGTCTCCAACCTTCATTTTTTGGCGAAGGTTGTTGAGAATGTAGTGGCGCAGCAGCTACCAATGTTCCTGGAGGAAGCTGATTACCTGGACCTGTACCAATCGGGTTTCAGGCCCGGGTACAGCATTGGTCACACTGATTGATGATCTCTGGAGGGCTTGGAACAGGGGCTGTGCCTCTGTCTTGGTCCTGTTAGACCTCTCAGTGACTTTTGATGCCATTGACCATGGTATCCTACTGTGCCGGCTCGAAGGGTTGGGAGTGGGGGGCACTGTACTGCAGTGGTTCTCATCCTACCTCTCAGGTTGGATGCAGTCAGTATTGGCAGGGGGGAGCAGTCATTCCCTCGGCCCCTCACTTGTGGGGTGCCGCAGGGGTCGGTCCTTTCTCCCCTCCTGTTCAACATCTATATGAAGCCGCTGGGTGAGATCATCTTTTGGGGTGAGGTATCACCAGTACGCTGATGATACCCAGCTTTTCATCTCCACCCTAAACCACCTCAGTGATGCCCTCCCCATGATGGCCCATTGCCTGGAGGCAGTGCGGGACTGGATGGGAGTGAACAGGCTCCGACTCAACCCGAACAAGACTGAGTGGCTATGTATACCGTCATCTCGGATAATCCAGGAGATTCCAACATTATCCATAGGGGGAGAGCTGTTGTCCCCTGTGGATAGGGTGCGTAATCTGGGCATCCTCCTGGACATATGGCTGAGTGTGGAGGGGCACCAGGGGGGTGGGAGCCGTCGCCAGGGGGGCATTTGCACAGGTTCGGCTGGTAAGCCAGCTCCGCCCATATCTGGACCAAGATGCGCTGCGCACGGTCACTCAGGCGCTCATCACCTCTAGACTTGACTACTGCAATGCTCTCTATATGGGGCTGCCCCTGCATCTCATACGGAGACTTCAGCTGGTGCAAAATGCAGCCATGTGGGTAGTGATGGGAGCGTCCTGATTCTCCCATATTACACCCCTCCTGCGTGACCTGCATTGGTTGCCGGTTGCCCTCCGTGTGAGATTCAAGGTTTTGGTAACAACTTATAAAGCCCTGTATGGCTTGGGTCCTGGGCACTTGCAAGAATGTCTCCTTCCGCTGACAAATACCAATCACCCTGTGCGCTCCCACAGACGGGGCCTCCTGGGGATACCGTCAGCTAAACAGTGTAGGCTGGCGGCCACTAGGGGTAGGGCCTTCTCTGTGGGGGTGCCCACCCTCTGAAATCAACTACCTCTTGAGTTGTGCTTGGCCCTTGATCTCCGCTCCTTCCGCTGTGACCTCAAAACATGGCTATTTTTGCAATCCAGCCTGGACTGACAGGGGATCGGGGTTTTTAATTTGATTGTTTATTTGGCATAACTTAATATCTTTTTAATTTCTTTTAACTTTTGTACTTTCTGTCTTTTATGTACGCTGCCCTGAGTCCTTCGGGAGAAAGGGCGTCTTATAAGTCCAAATAAAACAAAAACAAACAAACAAATCCAAATTTAAACACAAATTTCTTTCTCACTTTCTCTGGTCGCCGCTTCCACACACTTTCCTCCAAAATAGCCCTTTAATTTGATACTGGGGTACCTCAAAAGCAATGTCCTTTGCCTGGTTCACACTCTGCTCGCTACTTCTCTCTCCAGCACAAAACTTAGTTTCCTGGAGTGTTCTTCGTCTTCGTGGTGGCCATTTTGGGACCACCACTGCAGCTTTCCTGTTAGGGAGGGGAATTGCAGCTCTCCTCAACCCTCCAGGTGATTTCCCCCTTCTTCACCACCCCACCAGGGTGGCTCTGGTCCCGATCGGGACCCTCCAACAAGTGAGCTCGGGTGAAACCGTGCATGATACTGGATTCACACCAACTCTGACGAGGAACAAACAGGAAGTCCCTCCTTTTTTCCTTTTCTTTCTTCTTCCCTAAGAGGTGTATTCAATCCCAAAGTCCAGTATATTATTTCAGCCAGTGTCTTTTAAGTTTATTTTCAACAATCAATGTCCTTAAGTCTTTGTTCCAAATCTTCAAGTGGGCCCTTTCCCAACTGTTTCCACAATCACCAGGTGGTTCAGTGTCAATATTTTCAAGTATCTTCCCCTTTGTAGTATTCTAATGTCACTTTCCAGGGTTTTTATTTTTTTATAATGGAACTTCTTTTACTTTCTTTTAAGTTCCAAGGTCCAATTTCTTAGAAAGATCAAGCACTTTTTTTTAAAGATCACTGAATTTTTTCCTGTACCATCAGGTGGTGCCTTTTCCACAGTCCACTCCTTCCTTAACTTTAACTTTCTTTGTTAAATATAGTACTTTTATTAAATTTATATAAATAAAGAGCCTTGGTGGTGCAGGCTGTTAAATGCCTAGCACTTAAGTTCCAGCTTCCTGCAATTAGTGCAGGCTCGAATCCCACCAGGCTCAAGGTTGACTCAGCCTTCCATCCTCTCGGGGTAGGTAAATTGAGGACCCAAGATTGTTGGGGGCAATAAGCAGACTTTGTAAAAATGCCGCTTAGTAATAAGCAGGCATATACAATGGAATGAAGGCTATTGCTGAGCACACTGGGTTGTATCCCAAAAAATTGTAAGCCCCCCTAAGTCTTCGGAGAAGGGCGGCATATAAATGTAATTTAAAAAAAAAAGTGATTCCTCCCTTCACAGGACTCTGTGACTGTTGATTCCTATGGCCCATTTTGTGTCGGTAGGCCCTGATCTTCAATTCAGTAAATTTGGAAAGCTTTGACATTGCCAAGGTCAAAGACAACTTAGCTCAATTCCTTCTTTAAATACATACACTGTGTATGTGATTGTCCAGAAATGTTGCAATGCCTCATTTAGAAAATCATAGAAAGTACTGCATGATTGTAGCACTTTCTTTCCTTCACAAGGCAACATCTTGCACAATGTTCCCATTGTTTTCAGACTAATGCATTCCATACACTTTTACTTTGTTCAACCATCATTACCTCTTATCAGCTGAACTTTCCTCATAATTGTTCAGTGAGTCATAACTTATACTGGAGAATCGGATGAAAGGCTGGTCTAATCCTGAAGACAATTTCACATGGGACCAAATGAATGTTTTGAGATATATGAGCTGTGGAATGGGTGGGAACAATTACTCTTCTCTTAACTACTCCTGTTCAGAAGCCTGTGTACCTACTTGCTCCATTTAGTTTTTGTGCTGAACCAGTTTGGATGGGCTATTAAACAAGCAGTTCACCAAGGAGAAGATAAACATTTTGGATGCTGCCTGCAATTAGCAGCTACAGCCAACATGACTAGGATATGCTTTCTGAGAAGGTTTTCAAGCCACATCCTTACGACACTAATCCTTGAAAAAAAACATTCTGAAAGAAATATATCACTAAATTTGCTATTTTTAACTTCAGAATGCAGAAAACAGGGAAGACCAAGCCTTGGTGGCTCAGGCTATTAAATGCCTACATTTAAGTTCCAGCTGCCTACAATTACTGTAGGCTCGAATCCCACCAGGCTCAAGGTTGACTCAGCCTTCCATCCTCTCGGGGTAGGTAAATTGAGGACCCAAGATTGTTGGGGGCAATAAGCAGACTTTGTAAAAATGCCGCTTAGTAATAAGCAGGCATATACAATGGAATGAAGGCTATTGCTGAGTGCATTGGGTTGTATCCCAAAAACTGTAAGCCACCCTGAGTCTCTGGAGAAGGGCAGCATATAAATATGAATTAAAATTTTTTTTGCTAATTTCAATCATTAGCTATTATTACTTTTTATTTCAACACATTCAATTTCAGCATTTAGTTATGCCCTTTAAGTGCCCATAATCAAATAGTTGTCCGGTTTAATTTCTAAACCTTTGTTGTGTTCAAATATTTTCCTTTAAATTTTCTCCTTCAAATTAATCCAATACAATATTTCAAGCCAATTTTATAAAATCCAATTTCCTTCTCACTTTCTTCGGTGCAGCTTCCACACACTTTCCTCCAATATAGTCCTTTATTTTTAATACCAGGGTACTTCAAAATTCCTGTATTTTGCCTGGTTCACACTTGCTACTTCTCCTCTCCAGCACAGTCTTAGTTTCCCGGGCTGTTCTTCGTCTTCGTGGTGGCCATTTTAAGACCACCGCTAGCACTTGCATTTGGAAGGGGTTTTTCCTGTCAGAGAGGGGAGTTGTGGCTCCCCTCAACCCTCTAGGTGATTCACCCTTTCTTCACCACCCCTCCAGGGTGGTTCTGGTCCCAATTGGGACCCTCCAGCAAGTTAGCTCAAAGCGAAACCGTGCACAATCGCGGATTCTGCTCGGATTCTGACGATGAGCAAACCGGACCATTTTTCAAAATAATAAATAGCATGTAATCAGAGTTGGAAGGGACCTTGTAGGACATCTAGTCCAACCCCCTGCCCAAGCAGGAGACCCTACACCATTTCTGACAGATGGGAGTCCAATTGCTTCTTGAAAGTCTCAAGTGATGGCACTCCAACAACTTCCGAGGGCAAGTTGTTCCATTGGCTAATTGTTCTCACTGTCAGAAAGTTTCTCCTTATTTCCAGGTTAAATCACCCCTTGTTCAGTTTCCATCCATTATTCCTTCTCTGGCCTACAGGCGCTTTAGAAAATAGCTTCATCCCTTCCTCTCTGTGGCAGCCCCTCAAATATTAGAACACTGCTATCATTTCTCCCCTGGTCCTCCTCTTCACTAGACTAGCCATGCCCAGTTCCTGTAACTGTTCTTCATATGTTTTAGTCTTCAGTCCCCTAATCATCCTGGTTGCTCTTCTCTGTACTTTTTCTAGAGTCTCAACATCTTTTTTATATTGTGGTGACCAAAACTAGATGCAGAACTCTAGGTGTGGTCTTACTAAGGCTAGAGTGGTATTAGTACCTCCCTTGATCTTGATTGTATCCCTCTGTTAATACAACTTAGGATTGCATTAGCTTTTTTGGCTGCTGCTGCACACTGCTGGCTCATATTTAGCTGGTTGTCCACTAAGACTCCAAGATCCCTCTCACTGTTACTGCTATTAAGCCTGGTTTCACCCAGTCTATATGTGAACTTTTGGTTTTTCTTGCCTAAGTGTAGCACTTTACTTTTCTCTACATTGAATTTCATTTTGTTAAATATGGCCCAGTATTCTAGTCTGTCAAGATCCATCTTGGCAGACTAGAAAATAAGAACAAGAACAAGAACAAAATAATTGTTCTTGTCCCCAAACCCATCAACAACTTAGTTTTAAAGTACACAAACAATTGATTTGTTTGCTTTAAGAATGCAGAGATTATTCCAGTTGTACTCATCCACAGAAATGTTAAGAAAGGAAGAACAGTTTTCTCTCCCTTCAGCAAAAGACTAGGTGGTTTGCTGAGTGCTGTGTGTAAGGGGCACAGGGGGCCAGCTATTTCTTTGCTCTTGGTTGCCCCTCACTGATAACAAGGTCCTCATAGATTTCATGCAGAAATTTGTGCCTTTCCAATTGCTTCTTGAACATATTGCTCAGATTTGTGGCAAACAGGACATATAGAGGAAAACATGAGAGAGAAAAGTGTGCGACTATTTTATTTCCTTATAGCCTAGTATGATTAGGACAGAGATCCTGTTTTTGTTCAGGATTTGCGGTATTTTGAAGCAAAATACTTATAGCTTTCTTATAGTCTTCTATTGATCATCTGGAACTCTTATTGGTTTAGGGTCTTCCCTGTTTTCTGTATTCTGAAGTTAAGTATAGCAAAGTTGGTGGTATATTTTCCTAGGAATTTTTTCCAAGGATTAGTGTAGGAGGATTGTGGTTGGGGACCCTTCTCAGAAAACATATCCTAGACATATTGGCTGTAGCTGATAATTGCAGGCAGCATCCAAAATGTTTATCTTCTCCTTGGTGAACTGCTTGTCTAATAGCCCATCCAAACTGGTTCAGCATAAAAGCTAAATGGAGCAAGTAGGTACACAGGCTTCTGAACAGGAGTAGTTAAGAGAAGAGTAATTGTTCCCACCCATTCCACAGCTCATATATCTCAAAACATTCATTTGGTCCCATGTGAAATTGTCTTCAGGATTAGACCAGCCTTTCATCCGATTCTCCAGTATAAGTTATGACTCACTGAACAATTATGAGGAAAGTTCAGCTGATAAGAGGTAATGATGGTTGAATGAAGTAAAAGTGTATGGAGTGCATTAGTCTGAAAACAATGGGAACATTGTGCATGGGATCACTGTCTTCTCAGAAAAAAAAGGTCTGAAAGGCAAGATGTTGCCTTGTGAAGGAAAGAAAGTGCTACAATCACATGGTACTTTCTATGATTTTCTAAATGAGGCATTGCAACATTTCTTGACAATCGCATACTTTACTTTACTTTACTTTTATTGGATTTATATGCTGCCCTCTCTCCCTAGGGACTCAGGGCAGCTTACAATAAAAAATAGAAATACAATTATTAAACATACATACACAGTGTATGTATTTAAAGAAGGAATTGGGCTAAGTTGCTTTTGACCTCGGCAATGTCAAGGCTTTCCAAATTTGCTGAATTAAAGATCAGGGCCCACCAACACAAAATGGGCCATAGGAATCAACAGTCACAGAATCCTGTGAAGGGAGAAATCACTTTGAAGGAGAATTCATAATCATAGAGTCAAATGAATAGAGGAATGAACTTGAAGAAGAACCCATAATTAAGGTGCTCCCCTTCACAAAGTGTCAATCCTCGTTAAGACAAGGTCTTCCTTGTATTCAACTAAAAAGTGAGTGAGGATGTTTGTTAACATAAAGGAGGACAACTGTTAAACATTGGAATTATATTGGCATCCTTCAGCCTCGAGAGACTATGGTATCTTGCTCTGAAAAGTGGTCCTAAAACAGCATCTAGTATGGCTAAAAAGGCCAATTCAAGAGTGGCAATCCCTTCTACACTGAGGACAGATACAATCTGTCTACTTTCGAGCATCTGGATTTCACTGGTTCTGGAACTGCCTCTTTGCCTCAGCCTGCCGAACGAGTGTGTCTTCAAATTGAAGAAGGTCATGCTGCATCTTTAGCCTCCAAGCTGAACAATCAGAGGTCAAGGTTTCCCAGCTGTTGATATCTATTCCCAAGGCCTTTAGATCCCTCTTGGAGATGTCCTTATATTGCAGCTGTGGTCTCCCTCTAGGGCACTTTCCCTTCACTAATTCTCCATACAGAAGATCTTTTGGAATCTGACCATCAGCCATCCTCACAACATGCCCAAGCCAGCATAGACATTGCTGTTTTAATAGTATATACGTGCTAGAAATTCTAGCACATTCCAAGATTGCGCTATTTGGAACTTTGTCATGCCAGGTGACGCCAAGAATATGTCGGAGATAGCGCATATGAAAGGTGTTCAACTTTCTCTCCTGCCATGCATAAAGGGTCCAAGACTCATTGCAGTACAAGAGTGTGCTCAAGACACAGGCTCTATAGACATGAATGTATGTTCCATCAGCTTATTATTAAGCCATACTCTCTTTGTAAGTCTGGAAAATGTGGTGGCCACTTTACCAATACGTTTATTCAGCTCAGTGTCTAAAGAGAGAATGTCGGAGATATTGAGCCAAGATACACAAAGTCATGGACAACCTCCAGTTCTTGTGCAGAGATTATAATACAGGGAGGTGAATCCACATCCTGACCCATGCCATCACTACTAACCAAGTCAAAAGCCTTCATAAGATCTATGAAAGCTATAAAAAGTTGCTGTCTTTGTTCCCTGCACTTCTCCTGCAACTGTCTAAGGGAAAATACCATATTAGTAGTGGACCTGTTGGCTCGGAATCTACACTGTGATTCTGGATAGACTTTCTCTGCAAGCACCTGGAGACTCTTCAGTATGACACGGGCAAGCAGCTTCCCTACAACACTAAGAAGAGATATGCTGTGATAGTTGTTACAATCACCTCTGTCACCTTTGTTCTTATACAGTGTGATGATATTTGCATCCTTCATGTCCTGTGGCACTCTACCTTCCCTCCAACAAAGACAGAAGATTTCATGCAGTTCAGTGGGGATGATCTCTTTGCAGCACTTCAGAACTTCAGCAGGGATGTTATCTTTCCCGGGTGCCTTGCAAGAGGCAAGGGAATCCAGGGTACCATTGAGTTCTTTTAAAGTTGGTTCACTGTCAAGCTCCTCCAAAACAGGCAGGCATTCAATGTTATTTAATGCTTCTTCAGTTACAACATTTTCTCTGGAATATAACTCAGAGTAGGGCTGCACCCAGCATATCATCTGCTATGTTTGGTCCTGGATGACCTCATCTGTAGCCAACTTCAGGGTGGCAGATTTCTTCTGTATTGGACCTAAGGCCTGTTTGATGCCATCATACATCCCCTTGATGTTGCCTGTGTCGTTTATAACAATAATTTCTAAGAAATTGGCATTCCATTCCATTGCAGCCAGCATCCAAAATGTTTATCTTCTCCTCGGTGAACTGCTTGTCTAATAACCCATCCAAACTGGTTCAGCATAAAAGCTAAATGGAGCATATAAGCACATAGACTTCTGAACATGAGTAGTTAAGAGAAGAGTAATTGTTCCCACCCATTCCACAGCTCATATATCTCAAAACGTTCGTTTGGTCCCATGTGAAATTGTCTTCAGGATTACAGCAGCCCTTCATCCCATTCTCTAGTATGAGATATGACTCACTGAACAATTAAGTGGAAGACTTCTCCACAAATATTTTTTATTTATTTATTTTTATTTTATTTTTATTTATTTATTTTGTCAAGCAATTATAAGATAACAGATATAAGTATAAGCATGGTTATGAATACATAAAATGGATACAAATAAAAAAAGAAACAATAGGACAGGGACGGTAGGCACTTTGGTGTGCTTATGCACACCCCCTACAGACCTCTTAGGAAAGGGGTGAGGTCAATAGTAGACAGTCTAAGGTTAAAGTTTTTGGGGTTTGGGGAAGAAACCACAGAGTCAAGTAGAGTATTCCAGACATTGACCACTCTGTTGCTGAAGTCGTATTTCCTGCAATCAAGTTTGGTGTGGTTTACCTTGAGTTTGTATCTATTGTGTGCTCTTGTGTTGTTATGGTTGAAGCTGAAGTATTCATTGACAGATAGGACATTGCAATGTATAATTTTATGTGCTATACTTAGATCAGACCGAAGGCGTCATAGTTCTAGGTTGTCTAGGTCTAGAATTTCAAGTCTGGTGGCATAAGATATTCTGCAACGAGTAGAGGAGTGGAGAACTCTTCTTGTGAAATATTTCTGGACTTTCTCTGCTGTATTAATATCAGATATGTAATGCGGGTTACAAACTGATGATATGTATTCAAGTATTGATCTAGCAAAGGTTTTGTGTGCTCTAGTTAGTAGTGTGATATTACCAGAAAAAAAGCTACATAGGATTAGGTTAACAACTCTTAATGCCTTTTGGGCTATGTAGTTACAGTGGGCCCTAGCACTTAGATCATTAAAGATGAGTACTCCAAGGTCCTTTACAGAGTTTGGATCATCAACAAGGACTTGACTATTCAGATTGTATTTTATTTTCTGATTTTTTTTGCCAATATGTAAGACAGAGCATTTATTTGTTGAGATTTGAAGTTGCCATTTGTTTGACCATTCTGATACATAGTCGGTCTTTTGAAGGGTAGCAGTATTGTCAGTGGTGTTGAATAGCTTTACATCATCAGTGAAAAGAACGCAGTTGCTCTTAATATGATCACAGAGGTCATTTATGTAGAGTATGAAGAGAATTGGTCCTAGAACACTGCCTTGGGGGACACCACTATTGACAGGTACAGAATTTGATAGGATGCTCCCAATTTTGACCATTTGTTGTCTGTTTGACAGGAATGCTTCTATCCAGTTATGCAGGTGTCCAGAGATTACCATAAGATTTTAGTTTTAGGAGTAGTTTGTCGTGTACCACTGAATCAAAGGCTTTACAGAAGTCTATGTAAACTGCATCTATTGGTTTGCCCTGATCGAGTTGTGTAGTCCATATGTTTTTGCAGTGTAAGAGTTGCAGATTACAGGATAGTTTTTTTCTGAAACCAAATTGTTTATTAGAGAGTAGGTTGTTTGTCTCTAAGTGGAGGATGGTGGATTGGTTAATAATTGATTCCATGACTTTACAGGTGATGCAGCATAAAGAGATTGGTCTGTAATTTTCTACTAGGCTGGGGTCTCCCTTTTTGAAGATGGAGATGACCGTGGCTTGTGACCATAGGTTTGGCAAGGAGCAGGTTCTGAAAGATTTTTCAAAGATTATGTTTAGAGGTTCGGCTATGGCAGTAGATAGTTTTTTAAGAAGTAGGCACATATTCCGTCCGGACCAATAGATAGAGATGGCTTTTTCAACATTGTCTTCTGTAAAATCGATATTTATTAGATCATTTTAGTTCTCTGTGGTTCAACTAGTAAATACTGGGCATGATCCATTGCTGTTTAAAAATACTGAGCCAAAGAATGTGTTAAAGAGGTTGGCTTTATTGGTGTCATCGTTGCAGTCTTTACCATTAGGTGCTTTCAGGGATGGGATGGACCTTGAGTCTTTTAGTTTGTTGTTTACAAAATTGTAGAAAGCGTGGGTGGAATTGGTGCGTAGAAGGTTTTCCTCTTGTTTAATGTGATAATTGGTGCATTCAGTCTTTATCTGGTGGCATAAATTTTTGTATCGGCTTTTGAAGTTGGCAACATGACCAGATTTGTTTTTCTGCCAAAGTGATTTCTTTTTGGATTGAAGCTTCCTTATTGATATGGTTAATTTGTTTTTTTCTGCTTTTGATAGTTGTTATTGGTACATATAGCTGATAAACGGTAATTATTTTTGAATGAAGTAAAAGTATATGGTGTGCACTAGTCTGAAAACAATGGGATCATTGTGCATGGGATCACTGTCTTCTTGGCCAAATAAGATCTGAAAGGCAAGTTGTTTGCCTTGTAAAGGAAAGAAACTACTACAATTACATGGTACTTTCTATGGTTTTCTAAATAAGGCATTGCAACATTTGTTGACAATCATGTAAGTATCTGCTAAAGAAGGAATTGGGCTAAGTTGCCTTTGACCTTGGCAATGTTGAGGCCTTCCAACTTTGCTGATTCAAAAATCCTCACCCACCAACAAAAAATAGGAATCAACAATCATAGAGTCAAATGAATAGAGGAATGAACTTGAAGGAGAACCCATAATTAAGGTACATGGTGATTTTATTTTCCTCAGCTCCCCTTCACAAAGGGTCAACCCTCATTAAGACAAGGTCTTTCTTGTATTCAACTAAAAAGTGAGTGAGGATGTTTGTTAACATAAAGGAGGATAACTGTTAAAGCATTGCAATAATTTCTAAGAATTTGGCATTCTGTTCCATTGTAATGAACTGTAAAAAAAATGTGGTCATGACTTTATTATTATTTTTTCCAATTACAGATGGCAAGAAGGTATTGTCTTGTTTTCTCCTGAATCATTCAGCTGAACTGAGCCAGGAGCTAAATCCCAAGAGCAACTCAAGGACTTTTAAAGGTGGAAAACTGATTGACTGGAGTTTGTTAAGGATTCATTGCACAGCCATTACATTCAGCCTTCCCTTTCAAAAAGAAATCTTTTTGATCTATCTAGGGCACTGAGAGCTTGTGAATTAGAATAGAATAGAATAGAATTATTTATTGGCCAAGTGTGATTGGACACACAAGGAATTTGTCTTGGTGCAAATGCTCTCAGAAAAGAAAAGATACATTTGTCAAGGGTCAAGAATCATCAGGTACAACACTTAATAATAGTCATAGGGTACAATAAGCAATCAAATCATACCAGGAAACAGTCAATATAAATCCTAAGGATACAAGCGACAAAGTTACAGTCATACAGTTACAAGTGGGAGGAAATGGGCAATAAGGAGTGATGAGAAGATTAATAGTAATAGTAATGCAGACTTTGTAAATAGTTGGACAGTGTTGAGGGAATTATTTGTTTAGCAGAGTAATGGTGTTTGGGAAAAAACTGTTCTTGTGTCTAGTTGTTCTGGTGTGCAGTGCTCTATAGCATCGTTTTGAGGGAAGGAACAGTTTATATCTGGGATGTGAGGGGTTTGTAAATATTTTCACAGCCCTCTTTTTGACTCATGCAGTATACAGGTCCTCGATGGAAGGGAGGTTGGTAGTAATTGTTTTTTCTACAGTCCTAATTATCCTCTGAAGTCTGTGTCTGTCCTGTTGGGTTTCAGAACCAAACCAGACAGTTATAGAGGTGCAGGTGATAGACCTCATAATTCCTCTGTAAAACTGTATCAGCAGCTCCTTGGGCAGTTTGAGCTTTCTGAGTTGGTGCAGAAAGAACATTCTTCATTGTGCTTTTTTGATGATGTTTGTGATGTTAGGTGTCCATTTTAGGTCATGTGATATAATAGAACCTAGAAATTTAAAGGTCTCTACTGTTGATACTGTGTTGTCTAGTATTGTAAAAGGTGGCAGTATGGGAGGGTTTCTTCTAATATCTACCACCATTTCTACAGTTTTGAGTGTGTTCCGTTCCAGTTTGTTCTGTTATACCATGAGGCAAGTTGTACAGCCTCCTGTCTGTATGCAGATTTGTCGTTGTCTTGAATGAGACCAATCACTGTTGTGTCATCTGCAAACTGCAGTATTTTAACAGATGGATCATTTGAGATGCAGTCATTGGTATATAGGGAGAAATGGAGAAAGCACACAGCCTTGGCGGGGCCCTGTGCTAATTGTACAGTTATCAGATGTGATTCTGCCTAGCTTCACCTGCTGCTTCCTGTCTGTTAGGAAGCTCATGATCCACTTACAAGTGTGTTCTGGTACCGCTAGTTGGTTTAATTTAGTTAGAAGAATGCCTGGAATGATGGTATTGAATGCTGAACTGAAGTCAGATAACAGATAGAGTTGGAAGGGATCTTATAGGTCATCTAGTCCAACCCCATGCCCAAGCAGGAGACCCTACACCATTTCTGACAAATGGCAGTCAAATCTCTTCTTGAAGGTCTCAAGTCTTTTATGTACACTGAGAGTATCTACACTAAGGCAAATTCCTTGTGTGTCCAATCACACTTGGCCAATAAAGTATTCTATTCTATTCTATTCTAAGTGATGGCGCTCTCACAACTTCTGAGGGCAAGCTGTTCAGGGGTGGGATTCAATTTTTTTAACAACAGGTTCTGTGGGCGTGGCCTAGTTGGTGAGTATGGCTTGGTGGTCATGTGACTGGGTGGGCATGGCCAACTCAACATCATTCATGTTAAGGAGCGCTTCTCCTCGCCTGGCCTCTCATGACAGTGGAGATGCTGCAACAGTCATAAGTGTGAACAATGGTCATAAGTCACTTTTTTCAGTGCCATTGTAACTGAATGGTCACTAAATGAACTGTTGTAAGTCAAGGATTACCTGCACAAAAATACAAAAAGCTTCTTTGCTTGCAAAAAGCTGCCATGAATACCAATTATTAGATTAAAAATACCTGCAAGCCAGAGTTACAAATCAGGCAGAGTGCCAGAGCACCTTGAAGAATTAAAATAGTTAAAATGCAATGATAACTATCAGCAACCATTGCTCATAAAGTGAAACCCAGAGATCATTTAACCTCTCCAGAAAGAGCACACCCAGGAGAAGCAATCCTTAGATCCATGTGCACCACTTAAAGATACTAGCTGGTCTCACTCACCTCACAAGATATCCTAAGGAAATCATCCAGATTTAAGGAAAGGTCACATGCCCCCCATAAAGACAGTAAAAAGATCAGTGCCAAGCTTGTATCCTGCCTCTTGGAAGTACACCCAAAAGGACAGTGCCAGATACCACTAAAGCAGTGAAGGAAGATCCCCTCCCCAGATAGAAAAAGAAACCATGAGGCAGGAAAAAATTCAAACACAATGCAAATAATTAAATCACAACAGTAGCTGTTGTTTGTAGAAGCTGAATAGGGAAAATTAACCCATCAATAAACACAGGATTAAATGTCACCAAGCACAGAATTAACCACCAAAGAACAGTTTTAGACCAAAACTCAGAAAGGGTATGTAAACTCACGTTTGAATGTCAATCTTTCTAGCTAGCCAAGAAGCCTTGCTGAATGTCACTCATCTTGGTTCCCTGTCATTAAAAGCTTCTTTCTGATAGCTCTGCTTCATTATTCAATTATTTCTTCAAAGTGTTGATTGTGCAGGGAAGTATTTCCTCTCAACAGCAGTGTAAAAAGCTTAAAACAGCCTTCCCCCCCACCCTCTTTTTTAAATTACATTTATATGCCGCCCTTCTCCGAAGAGAAGCGCGACCAAGGGGTTAAATTTTAAATTTAAGAAGATGATTTTTAAAAAATTATGGTTACTTATTAGGAGTGAGATTACAAGAAGAACAAGTTAAAGAAATGCTTGGGGGAAAATTTTTGGATATAGGATAGATTTGGATAAATGGCAGAAATTGTGGACTAGAAACTATAAATTAACAATGTCAACAGCTTATAAAGAGAACTTGTATAAGATGTTTTACAGGTGCCATTTACCCCTGGCAAGAATAGCAAAGATGTTGAAGGACAAATTGGGTGAAATGCTGGAAATGTCATCAGATACCTGGAACATATTACCATATGTGGTGAACATGTGCAGAAGCTAAAAGATATTGGAGTAAAATACACACATGGTTGGAAAAAATGATAAAACAGCACAAAGATTTAAAGCCTGAGATATTTTTATTGGGGATTTTACCTGAAGGTTATAGTAAAGAAATAATATACTTGATTATTAATGTTTTAACTGCAGCTAGAATTGTATTGGCTCAAAATTGGAAAAATGAGAAAATTCCAAAGGAGGAGGAGGTGATTAAGAAAATAATGGAATGTGCAGAAATGAGTAGATTAACATTAACAATTAGAGAACAAGAAGAAAAGGGGTATTATAAGATTTGGGATTTGTTTTATCAATGGTTAAATAGAAGAGTAAGAAATTGAAGTATAATGTAATAGTAATGATATGCTATAGATGATTATTTTTGAATAAGTTACAATTTGAATATAATTTAGTAAGAGTTGAGGTTTGCTTTTAAAAATAGCTTGGAATTGAAATTAAAATTTTAATGATATTATAATAATGATATAATATGATATGGAATGTTGATCAGAATATAATATGAATGTAAAGTTAAGAGGAAAGGATTATAGATACTGTGCACATGATATATGTACCAAACCGACATATTGTACAATTGAAAGAAGGTTTTATTTGTTGTTTTGTTTGTTATAAAAATAAAAAACTTTTAAAACTGATTTTAAAAATCATTCAAGTGTGACCAATGCCATCATGTACCAAAGTGCCCCTGAAGGGGATCCTTATAATCTATTTCATCTAAGGTCCTTTGCAACCACTATTTCATCTAAGGTCCTTTCAATCACTTTCCCCAAAAGAGAGAAGTTATATACTGAATGAAAATGTCCCAGTACAGTGCAATTCAGGATTCAAAGTCAATTTGACAAAGGCTGAAAAGATTCTTTTACACACCACTGCAGGAGGCTCTCAGAGCCCCTTTCACTCAAGAGAGCATGGGACAACTATCTGCAGATGCAATGAGCATGCAGAAATACTGGCACTTTGCCACCCTTACTGACACAAGGTATGCTTAATAGTGGTTCTAACCAGTGTTTAGTTGGGTCCAGTCTTTATTAAGCACCAGCAATCCTCTAGACATCTCTTTTCTCTTTTCAGCAGCCTCAATTCTCAGTGAACCCTGAGGAGTGATGGGGCTTATGGAAGGAAATAGTCACATGGGTATCATCTGATCCAAATCTTTGAGTGCCCCCCCATTTGAAGCAGTGACCAAGGCTTTAATTGGACTGTGTGGAATAATTTTCAGCTCTACCTGAAACCCTTGGTCTGGTTGTCCCTCAGTGATAACAAGGTCCTCATAAATTTCATGCAGAAATTAAGGCTTGCTGCCTTTCCAAATTGCTTCTTGAACATATTGCTCAGATTTGTGGCAAGCAGGACATATAAGGGGAAACATGAGAGAGTATGCAAGTCATTTTATTCCCTTATAGCCTAGAATTATTAGGAAGGAGACTCTGTTTTAGTTGAAGATTTGCAATATTTGAAGCAAAATACATATAGCTTTCTTATAGTCTTCTGTTGATCATGTGAAACTTTTATTAACAGGGTCTTTTTTTTTAATTACATTTATATGCCGCCCTTCTCTGAAGACTCAGGGTGGCTTACAATTTTTTGGGATACAACCCAGTGTGCTCAGCAATAGCCTTCATTCCATTGTATATGCCTGCTTATTACTAAGCGACATTTTTACAAAGTCAGCTTATTGCCCCCAACAATCTTGGGTCCTCAATTTACCTACCTCGAGAGGATGGAAGGCTGAGTCAACCTTGAGCCTGGTGGGATTCGAGCCTACAGTAATTGTAGGCAGCTGGAACTTAAATGTAGGCATTTAATAGCCTGAGCCACCAAGGCTTGGTCTTCCCTGTTTTCTGCATTCTGAAGTTAAAAATAGCAAATTTAGTGATATATTTCTTTCAGAATGTTTTTTTTCAAGGATTAGTGTCGTAAGGATGTGGCTTGAAAACCTTCTCAGAAAGCATATCCTAGTCATGTTGGCTGTAGCTGCTAATTGCAGGCAGCATCCAAAATGTTTATCTTCTCCTTGGTGAACTGCTTGTTTAATAGCCCATCCAAACTGGTTCAGCACAAAAACTAAATGGAGCAAGTAGGTACACAGGCTTCTGAACAGGAGTAGTTAAGAGAAGAATAATTGTTCCCATCCATTCCACAGCTCATATATCTCAAAACATTCATTTGGTCCCATGTGAAATTGTCTTCAGGATTAGACCAGCCTTTCATCCGATTCTCCAGTATAAGTTATGACTCACTGAACAATTATGAGGAAAGTTCAGCTGATAAGAGGTAATGATGGTTGAACAAAGTAAAAGTGTATGGAATGCATTAGTCTGAAAACAATGGGAACATTGTGCAAGATGTTGCCTTGTGAAGGAAAGAAAGTGCTACAATCATGCAGTACTTTCTATGATTTTCTAAATGAGGCATTGCAACATTTCTGGACAATCACATACACAGTGTATGTATTTAAAGAAGGAATTGAGCTAAGTTGTCTTTGACCTTGGCAATGTCAAAGCTTTCCAAATTTACTGAATTGAAGATCAGGGCCTACCGACACAAAATGGGCCATAGGAATCAACAGTCACAGAGTCCTGTGAAGGGAGGAATCACTTTTTTTTTTAAATTACATTTATATGCCGCCCTTCTCCGAAGACTTAGGGGGGCTTACAATTTTTTGGGATACAACCCAGTGTGCTCAGCAATAGCCTTCATTCCATTGTATATGCCTGCTTATTACTAAGCGGCATTTTTACAAAGTCAGCTTATTGCCCCCAACAATCTTGGGTCCTCAAGATTGGGTCCTTTGAAGGTGAAACCATAATTAAGGTGCATGATCACTTTATTTTCCTCAGCTCCTATTCCAAGAAGATTTAAGTAGCATTCTGACTTTCTTGTCTACCTTGGTGCCTTAAAGAATGTGCTGTATGTTTACATTAATCCCTTATACTTTTCGTCAACTTTAAATCCTGATAGTCAATTTATCTATTCACAAATGGTCATCCCTCATTAAGACAAGGCCTTCCTTGTATTCAAGTAAAAAGTGAGTGAGGATGTTTGTTAACATAAAGGAAAGGATGATATCTGTTAAAGCATTGCAATAATTTTTAACAATTTGCAATTTCATTCCATTCTAATGACAAGCAAAAAAAATGGTCATGAGTTTATTATTATTTTTTCCAATTATAGATGGCCCTGTTTTCTTCTGATTCATTAAGCAGAACTAGAAAGAGTCAGGACTTCGACCTCCGGAGTGAGTCAAGGACTTATAAAGCTGAAGATATGATTGACTGAAGTGAGTTGAGGATTCATTGCACAGCCATTACATTCAGCCTTCAAAAAGAAATGTTTTTGATCTATCTAGGCCACTGAGAGCTTGTGAACTAAATATGTTTATGAATTTCATGAAATTCATCTTTATGGATTTATTTTTTTCCAGGATACTTGATAAAAAAAATAGCTTTGCTCTTCTATGACAAAATTACTCAGGTTGTAATTCATGAATGGAATGAAGCCATCATCCTTTTTATTATCAGGACTGAGCATTGCAAGCAGATACAATCAAATTAACTCAAAAATGTTATGTATGCAGGTTTAAAGTCATTGGTTTAGTTTGAACTGTTCTTGTAAAATGTAAGAAATAATTGGTTTAAAAAGTGCGGGAAAACCCTGCACTCTGATTGGCTGGCAACTGCGGCTGCTGGCTATAAGTAGCAGCCGCAGCCCAGCCAAAGCGGGTCCGTTCTGAGCTGTAGTCACTAATAAACAAAGAGCTTGAAGCACTCCGCGTCTGTCTCTTCATGCAAACTTAACACTGGCAACGAAGGTGGGATCTCCTGAAGAAGAAGGCAACGCGGAACAGAAGAAGAGAGAGATGGCTGCGCTGAACACCCCCCAGCCCGTTCGATCCGACGGCAGAAGACTGGGAGACGTATGCAGATCGTTTCCAAATGTATCTGGAAGGAAACGATCTTGCCGACATTTCGAGAAGCGGAAGAGGGCGGTCTTTCTCACGCACTGCGGTCCGCAGTTTTCAAGATGGCGAAGGCATTGGCGGAGCTGCAGACATGAAGGTAATGGAATGGCCTGACTTAGAAAAGTTGTTAAGAGCCCATTACCCACAAGTATCGTGCCTCATTAAGAGACACGAGTTTTACCGTCGGGATCAAGGGGAAAGCGAAAATGTAAACGACTTCGTGGCAAGTTTAAGAGACATTGGGGGTGCATGTGAATTTAACAATTTAGAAGAGGCCATGCGATCGATTTGTTCTGGGCCTTAAAGACAAGGTGCTTCAGAGGAAGTTATTACTAAGACCTAAGATCACGCTGAAGGAAGTAATAGAAGAGGCCTCTTCAGCAGAAGCTACCAAGTCCTCAGTAGCAGCCATGAAGAAAATTAACAAGGCCACAAGCCATCCTGATGTGGAAAAGTCTACAACAACTCATTGTGAGCAAATAGATTCTGAGTCAGAGTGTAGTGAGGTAGAGGAAGGAATTTATAGACTCAGAAAAAGAAAGACCTGGGAAGAAAGAGGCAAGATTTCTACTGCAGAGGTTGTGGGGAAGCCACCCCCACTGAATGCAAGTTCCTAGATACCATCTGCCTCCGTTGTGAAAAAAGAGGACACCTAGCAAGAGTCTGCAAATCATCCAGAACTCCACCCAACAGAAGGAAATTTCCTGACAAAGAATTCAAGCCCAACAACCTCAGTGAGAAAATGGGGCGCAGCACAGAAGCAAAGGGGAAGAATGAAACTCATCAGACAGTAACTATTGGTCATTCTTCTTCTATCAATAACAGAAAAGTGCATGTCAAGGTACTAATTGAAGGAAGGCCTTGCCAAATGGAAGTGGACTCAGGCTCATATTTATCTATGGTGTCATGGGACACTATTCACAGACTACTCCCAAACATTCAGAAGAAGCATTTCAAGAAGCAAGCACTGACTCTTAAAGACTACCAAGGGAACAAGATTCCAGTAGTTGGAACAAGAGAATTCAACGTGAAGTTCAAAGGCCACACCAAACGCTTGCCCCTGACCATCGTGGACAAGGATCGCCCAAGCTTGCTGGGACTTGAGTGGTTCAATCCACTAGGCATCGAGGTGACTGGCATCAATCACGTGAGCAACACTGAATGGGAGGAGGCCTTGAAGTCTGAGTTTCCAGAGGTCTTCAGCGACGGATTGGGCAAGTATATGGGGACCCCTATCACTTTCAATCTAGATCCCAAGGTGCCACCAATTCGCTTAAAGCCCAGAAGGGTCCCATTTGCCTTAAAGGAAAAATTGATGCACAATTAGATAAACTAATAGCTCAAGGAGTTTTAGAGCCCACTGACCACTCCAGGTGGGAGACACCCATAGTCACACCAGTCAAGACTGATGGGTCAGTGAGAATCTGTGGAGACTATAAGGGGACATTGAACCATGCGCTTCAACAGAGCATATCCAGTTCCAGTGGTGCATCATTTACTACATTCACTTGGCAGGGGTACAGTCTTTGCCAAATTGGATCTGGCCCAGGCATATCAACAATTAACAGTTGATGATGCCACTGCAGAGGCCCAAACCATTGTGACTCATAGAGGTGCTTTCAAATGTAAAAGGTTACAGTTTGGAGTAAGCGTGGCACCAGGCATCTTCCAAAGCCTTATGGAAAGGATGCTCCAAGGACTGCCAGGGTAGTACCTTACTTTGATGATGTGTTAATCTCTGCTGAAAATGACACTCAGTTACAAGAGAGACTCAGAGAAGTCCTTACCAGATTCAAAAAGCGGGTTAAAAGTCAAGGAAGAAAAATGCACTCTTAGAACTGACAAGGTTGAGTTCTTGGGCTATATGATTGACAAGCATGGTATCCACCCCACAGATGCCAAGGTTCAGGCAATCAAAGAAGCCCCTAGACCAAAATGTAAAACAGATTTGCAAGCCTTCCTTGGACTCATTAACTTTTATCACATGTTCCTACCTCAGAAGGCAACCATTGCAGAACCACTGCACAGATTATTAGACAAAAAGTCTGGGTCTGGGGCAGAAAAGAACAATCTGCATTTAACAATATTAAAAGACTAATCACGTCTGATGCTGTACTGATACAGTTCTCTGAGAATTTGCCTGTTGTACTGACTTGTGATGCATCCCCTTTGGAGTGGGGGGTTTGAGCCACAGGCTTCCCAGCGGAGGGAAGCTCCTATTGCATTTTACTCTGCACCTTGACCAAAGCAGAGAGGAACTACAGCCAACTGGACAAGGAAGCCTTGGCAATTGTTGCAGCTGTCAAGAAATTCCATGAGTATTTATATGGGAGAACATTTACCATTGTCACAGATCACAAACCTCTGTTAGGCATTGTGGCAGGAGACAAACCTACGCCCACTATCCTGTCACCAAGAATGCTGAGGTGGACTGAATTTCTTGCTGCTTATTCATACAAACTCATCCACAGGCCTGGCAAAGACATTGGGCATGCAGATGCTTTGAGTCGCTGCCCACTTCCTTCTCACACTGAGGACTTTGCTCCTGAGACTTACACCTTTTTCCTAGAAACTGTTGCCAAGCTTCCAGTACACGCTGCTGAAATTGCCAGAGAGACTGCCAAAGACACTTTATTGGCTCCTGTTATAGGCTGGATTAAGAAAGGTTGGCCTCTTCAAGATCTACCTCAACTTGCCCAACCTTTTAAATCCAGGCAAACTGAATTATCTGTATTAAGAGGATGTATTTTGTGGGGTAACAGGGTGGTTATTCCTGCAAAACTGCAAAAAGAGGTTTTGGAAATGTTACATGAGGGTCATCCAGGTATTGTCAGAATGAAGGGATTGGCCAGGAGTTATGTATGGTGGCCAGGTATTGACAAAATGGTTGAAAACTGGGTTGCATCTTGTCCCAACTGTCAGGTAGTCAGGCCTGCCCCACCTCTCGCCCCCACACAGGA
Source organism: Naja naja (assembly GCA_009733165.1). NCBI lineage: Eukaryota > Metazoa > Chordata > Lepidosauria > Squamata > Elapidae > Naja > Naja naja. The sequence continues at coordinate 32,670,529 of CM019148.1, read as the reverse complement.
ATGGGAATGTCCTAGGGGCCCATGGTCCAGGATTCACATTGATTTTGCTGGCCCTACCAGAGGGCACACTTTCCTTATTATAGTTGATGCATATTCCAAATGGCTAGAGGTTATCCCTATGGCATCCACCACAACTGAAGCTGTCATCAAACAGCTTAAAAAGCTTTTGTAACTCACGGGTTACCTGATGTGCTTGTTTCTGACAATGGCCCTCAATTTACATCCAACCTTTTGAATCATATCTAGCACAACAGGGTATCAGACATGCCCTGACAGCCCCTGGGCATCCTTCGCTAACGGCCGGGCTGAACGATGGTACGATTTACCAAGGAAAAACTTCAGCAATTGGGTCCAGGGGATATCACTGAGAGAGTTGAAAACTTCTCAGTGTTCAGCATATCACTCCCAACCCCTCAACTAATTTGTCCCCAGCTGAATTGTTGATGGGTAGGAAACTCAGGTCTCCCCTTGATCGCCTTCATCCCACTTACGCACCCAACGCACCACTAGATTCCACTAGCAAAATTCGCACATTCACTGTGGGTGATTCTGTTTATGCTAAGAACCTTATGGGTGAACCATTATGGATTCCTGCTGAGATAACCCAAATCACAGGCCCCAGGTCTTACAGGGTACAAACGGAGGATGGTGTCCTCTGGAGCAGGCACATTGATCAGTTAAGATCCAGATTGCCTCAGGAGCATCGCTTTTGCTCCTCTCTGGTTCCCATACCTACTGCCTCTTCTAGGGGAAGGGGAGGATCATGAGTGTAATGAACAAGCAAGAATCAACCCCATGTGTAACGAGCTAACACGACAGGAACCATCCCAAAACCTGTCACAATACCAACAACCATTTTCACAAATGGAAGATTGCACATCATTACCTGATTTAGGTGCTGACATTGGGTTGGAGATGGATTGGGAGGAGAGACCAGGTTGTAGTAACCAAACAGGTTCTACCATTACTACAAGTCCTAGTAAGGAAATGTCAGCAGACACATTTCCTCCCTCACAAGGTGAGAACCTTAAAACATCTGAACCACGTAGGTCTCAACGTACACGTAAGAGCCCCACCTATTTAAAAGAATACATTAGATAGGCTGGGGTTTGAGTATGGACTGAACCTAGTGGGGAGGGGTGTTATGTATGCAGGTTTAAAGTCATTGGTTTAGTTTGAACTGTTCTTGTAAAATGTAAGAAATGATTGGTTTAAAAAGTGCGGGAAAACCCTGCACTTTGATTGGCTGGCAACTGCGGCTGCTGGCTATAAGTAGCAGCCGCAGCCCAGCCAAAGTGGGTTCATTCTGAGCTGTAGTCACTAATAAACAAAGAGCTTGAAGCACTCCGCGTCTGTCTCTTCATGCAAACTTAACAAAAAACACAAGAATACATACAGTATATGTTACATTTCTGCTGTTTATTGGACCTCATGTTTTGCATTTTGATAATAAGTCTGATTATGGTGATTTAGGGAAAAACTTCGAAGTCTTTCAAACACAAAACACACTGCAGTTAAATATTTGAATGGTCATTCCATATATTTTTGGAGAGATAGTTAAATTCATAAACATCATAAACCTTCTCTGCTATTTCACCTCCTGCCATGCCTATAAAGCAGATGTGTCAAACATGTGGCCTGCAGGCTGGATCCTGCCCATGATAGGCTGGGGAGTTGGCTTGCTGGGCAGTCCCAGAGATGGCAACATATTGTGCCCTGCCACCCTGGGCCAGCCACATCTACTCAGTCAGCAGAACAAACCAGGCCATGCCCACCCCAGCCCCCAAGGGCAAACAAAATCCTGCTACAGCCCATGAGAGACTCAAGTTTGAAATCCCTGCTGTAAAGAATTGAACCAAATGATAATTGTTCTTCAGGTCATGTCTAAAAGGTTGGATGTTGTTATTATTAGAAAATACGTTAATACTATGCAAACATCCCATTCTTCTTATTGTTTGTTGAAATGTTATTTTTAGATCACATGAATCAGAAAAGAACACAAGCAGTCTGTGCGTTGTCCCCTGGCCTGACCCAATAATTTGTATTTTAATGAGGATTTCTGATGGAATAACATGCTTCATCGAAAACCTTCATACACAAACATTATTATTTTTTACTGCATGGTGAACAAGTGCTCCTAAGATCTCTACACATTGGAAAAATGTAAAAAAAAACCTGTGCAAATGAATTTCAGAATTAGTATAACAAAAATGTATTGTGTTAGGTAAATTCTTTGAAAAACAGAGTAAAGGAACATCGGCTGGCTTCTTTTGTAGGAAAACTTGCTCTTCTTTCATATCATATTTTAAATACAGTTGATTTAAAGTATAAACCTTTAAGTGTAATCTCTAATTCCTTCTGGTTCTTCTCGTGTCCACTGTTCAATATCCCAAACTATCAAAGTTATTTTTTATATCAAAACAAATCATTTACCTATGAGAAAAATAGTTAATGTCATGGAAATTTCAGTTCCGGAGCAGTAATGAATCCCAGATATTTCATACTTTCTTTTTTTTAAATGCTTTATTAAATAGATGTATATACATACAATAAAATCAAAATATTCCATTTGTCGCAATGTAGGCAAATACAGTGTTCACTCTAATAATAATAATAATAATAATAATAATAATAATAATAATAATAATTTATTCAACTTGTATGCTGCCCTTCTCCCTAAGGACTCAGGGCGGCTAACATTACAACAGCACAGAATTTACATAAAAACAAATTAAACCTAACAAGTCCGAATAAACAATAAAACATTGAAACATTAAAAACTAAAACATTTAACCCCCCCCCCGGGTCATTCCATGCTGGCCTGTTGAAACAACCAGGTCTTCAGGTCCTGGCGGAAGGAGCGGAGATCAGGGGCCAAACGGAGATCCACGGGGAGCTGGTTCCAAAGGGTGGGCACTCCCACGGAGAAGGCCCTAGCCCTGGGAACTGCCAGCCGACAATGCCTAACCAACGGTATCCCAAGGAGGCCCCTCCTGTGGGAGCAAACAGGGTGATCGGCACATGATGCTGGCAGGAGGCGTTCCCGCAAGTACCCTGGACCCAAGCCATTTAGGGCTTTATAAGTTGTTACTAGCAGTTGTTTCAACTCTAATTGACAACTCTCTCATTGTATCAAATGTTCATTCACTTATTTAAATATAATACAGAATTTCATTCTAATTGTTTATCACAAATAAATTTATATATGATATTACCAATTTCTATCATATCTTTTTATTTGACTTTTTATTCCTTTCTTGTCTATCTTGCAGCCAACTATACCATAAGTTCCAGATCTCATAGTATTCTGAGTCCTCTTTGTTTCTGAGTTCCATTGATAACTTGTCCATTTCTGCACATTCCAAGGTTTTCTTTATGATCATAAATTCGGGGTATTTTCACATTTCCAATTTTGAGCAAAGGCAAGCCTTGCTGCTGTTAATATATGTATAATAATTTTTTGCTCATTTTCTGTTTTAGAATTCCTAATAGAAATACCTCTGGTTTCAACTCAATTTTAACTTTTGTGATTTCTTCTAACCAATTTTTAATTTTCCTCCAGTATTTTTTTGCTTTTGGACAGATCCACCATATATGATAGTAGCTTCCTTGCTCATAGCCACATTTCCAACAGCTCACCAAATTATTGGGGAACATTTTTTCAAGTCTCGCTGGTGGTAAGTGCCAGCAATAAAACATTTTGTGTGAATTCTCTTTGTAGGTTGGCGATAAAGTTAGTTTATAATTTATTATCCATAGATTTTCCCAATCTTCCAAATTGATGCTATATCCAAAATTTTTGGCCAAGGTTGTCATCATTTCCTTCACATTTTCTTTTCCAATTTATAATTCAACAAATATTTATACATTTTCCTCTCTGGCCCTTGTAAAATTTTATCTAATTCTTGTTGCTCTAAGTGTATCCAGTATTGTTCTATATCCTTCTTGTGTCTAGTTTGTATCTGGAGGTATGGCCACCAGCTTATTTGTATTCATTGTGACATCAATTCCTGCTTAGATTTTAATTTCCCTTGTTCATCCAATATCTCTTTATAACTCACTGTCTTATCAAGATCTAAAACATTTGGGTATACCATCACTTCCATGGTTGACAACCAGATTGGGACCTTTGTGTAATGATTTCATTTCAATGAGAAAAATAGTTAATGTCATGGAAATTTCAGGGACAGAGCAGTAATGAATCCCAGATATTTCATACATTCTTTAAACTAGCAAATCTGTGATTTCTAGATTCAAAAACTTTGTGGTATAATGTACAAGGAGCAGAGGCAATTCCTGATCTGACCAGTATGGTTTTGACCTGAATTGTGAGTCATTGTATAAACAATGAACATTTAATGATTATCATTCATTAAGAACTTTGCAAACTTTATACTTTGGACAAATATTAGATTTTGTTCAATATTCCAAGAATGTCTTTCAATGACTTTCAGACATAGAAGATCAGATACAATCATTTGTAAGGCCAGATTATTTTAATATGAATAATTGTTTGAATGCTTTCAAAATTGCAAAGATTTTCTCATGTTTTAAAGCTTCTATAATCCAGATTCCATCAGGCATTCATGTAGAAGACAGTGGTTTTAGAATTCTTTTATTGGCCAAGTGTCATTGGACACATAAGGAATTTGTCTTGGTGCAAATGGTCTCAGTATACATAAAAGAAAAGATACATTCATCAAGAGTCAAGGTACAACATAAGGTACATACACTTAATAATAGTCCTAGGGTACAATAAGCAATCAAATCATACTAGGAAACAGTCAATATAAATCATAAGGATACAAGCAACAAAGTTACAGCCATACAGTCACAAGTGGGAGGGGATGGGTGATAATGAGTGATGAGAAGATTAATAGTAATAGTAGTACAGACTTTGTAAATAGTTGGACAGTGTTAAGGGAATTATTTGTTTAGCAGAGTGATGGCATTTGGGAAAAACTGTTCTTGTGTCTAGATGTTCTGGTGAGTAGTGCTGTATAGTGTCATTTTGAGGGAAGGAGTTGAAACAGTTTATGTCTGGGATGTGAGGGGTCTGTACATATTTTCACAGCCCTCTTTTTGACTCGTGCAGTATACAGGTCCTCGATTGAAGGCAGGTTGGTAGTAACTGTTTTTTCTACAGTCCTAATTATCCTCTGAAGTCTGTGTCTGTCCTGTTGGGTTGCAGAACCAAACCAGACAGTTATAGAGGTGCAGATGACAGACTCAATAATTCCTCTGTAGAACTGTATCAGCAGCTCCTTGGGCAGTTTGAGCTTTCTGAGTTGGCACAGAAAGAACATCCTTTGTTGTGCTTTTTTTATGACATTTTTGATGTTAGGTGTCCATTTTAGATCATGTGATATAATAGAACCTAGAAATTTGAAGGTCTCTACTGTTGAAACTGTGTTGTCTAGTATTGTAAAAGGTGGTAGTATGGGAGAGTTTCTTCCAAAGTCTACCACCATTTCTATGGTTTTGAGTGTGTTCAGTTCTAGATCATGCCAGTGACACCATGAGGCAAGTTGTACAACCTCCTGTTTATATGCAGATTTTTCCATGTCATGATGCGAAGTCTTTCCTTTAGCTTTCCCTAAATGGAAATACTTTGAAATATATTGATATGATGCAATCATTCCATTTTTAAAAATCTTTCTGTAGATAGTAACTCACAAAATATCATACAGTGCAAGGTGTGTACATGTTTTCTACTTGGGAGGAGAGGGGGATATGAATGGATGTAATAATTCTTATTCATCAGGGTTGATTTATGAAGCCATCTTATTCCCTGTTCTGCAGCCACAGGTTCATCTGCTAAATGTTATGGTGCATTGTCCCTCCATTCCACCCATAGTTTTATATGGACAGTAAAGAGGCAATAAATCCATGGGTCTCCATAGGCCATTTTGCTTCCAGTGTTAATGGAAAGGAAGTCCATATCCTCATCATTTTGTTCCTCTAAATGCTTCCTTCTTTTCTAAAAGAGAAGGAATTCCTGATTCCTATTATATCATACCAGCAATTTCTGAAAATATTCCAGACTTCCTTTCTATGTTTCAGGGTTTCAAGTGTATTCAAACCATTTTCGCCATGCTTCCTTTCAGAGGCAGAAAGATAAAAAAATCTAGATAGAGATCTCATACACCTCAGTCAACTATTTACTCATATGCACTAGTGGGGCCACACTTGGAATACTGTGTACAGTTCTGGTCACAACAGTACCAAAAGGATACTGAGAACCTAGAAAGTGTGCAGAGTAGAGCAAAAAATATGATCAGGGGTCTGGAGATTAAATTGTATGATGAATTGTTCAGGGAGCCAGTCATGTCTAGCCTAAAAAGAGAAAAATGAGGGTGGATATGGTAATTGTCTTGTAATACTTCAGGGACTGTCACAGAGAAGAGATGATTGACTCATTCTCCAAAGCACCAGAGGGTAGGACAAGAAGTAATGGGAGTCTATGGAGATGCTCAGTCATCCAGGGTATGGTTGTCCCAAAGGAATTTTTTTCAAGAGGCAACTGGACTTTCTGGTTTGTTTGTTTTTTTTACTTTGAAGATGTTTTGCTTCTCATCCAAGAAGCTTCTTCACCTTTGTCAGAGCTGAAGAAGTTTCTTGGATGAGAAGCGAAATGTCTTCAAAGTTAAAAAAAACAAATCAGAAAGTCCAGTTGCCTCTTGAAAAAAGCAGTTGTGGGATAATGGGTGGATGCTTGTTAAAGAGAAATTCAACCCAGAAGGTGGAGAAATTTTCTGCCAAAGAGAAAAATTATTCAATGGAACAGTTTGCCTGTTGGAATTATGGCGCCATCACTGGAAGTTTTCAAAATAGATTGGGCAACCATTTGACTGGGATGGTATAAGTTCTCCTGCCTTGAGCTGGGAGGTTAGACTAGAAGATCTCTGAGGTTCCTTCCAGCCCTATGATTCCATGTTTTATGTTCTAAGTTCTATGAATACAAAGGAAAACAGTATGCTTTGTTTTTATTAAAATATCTGCTTGATTAAAGTATTTAATCAACAATTTTCTGATTCATTACAAGCTTATTAAATAGGGTACAGAAACATATACATTTTCAAGATATACATTCTCAAGAAAAATATAAACCTTACTTTCTCCATCAATAAATACAATAAAATAGTGCAATCACCCAATCCATAATTTTTGCATGGTATATCATGTGAATCTAGCCAAATCCTTCCCATTCAGGCTCAAGATTATAATTACTTAAATACTTTTGATGATTGCACATTCTTAACTCAATCTTTATGCAAGTCAATTCAGAACCAAATTGCATTGTTCCCATAGGAAATGTCATCCTCAGTGAAGAAATAAGGTCTTTGGGACAGGAGGCATAAATGACCATAGGAAAAACAGGAGACTTTCCCCCAATCACAATACATTTATCTTTCTGGGGCTATTGTACCTTCCACAAAATATAGGGACTGTGGCTTCTCTGTTTGAGCTTCGTATTTCTCTGGGTTATTTATTTATTTATTTATTTATTTATTTATTTATTTATTTGTCGATTGTTTACAAGATAATAAGTATAAGGGTAAACATAGTTATGAATACATGAAATGAATACATATAAGAAAAATAAAAGAAACAATAAAAGAAACAATAGGACAGGGACGGTAGGCTCATTAGTGCGCTTATGCACGCCCCCTACAGACCTCTTAGGAAAGGATGAGGTCAATAGTAGAAAGTCTAAGGTTAAAGTTGTTGGGGTTTGGGGAAGAAACCACAGAGTCAGGTAGAGTATTCCAGACATTGACCACTCTGTTGCTGAAGTCGTATTTCCTGCAATCAAGTTTGGTTAACCTTCAGTTTGTATCTATTGTGTGCCATTGTATTGTTATGGTTGAAGCTGAAGTAGTCAGCTCTAGGTTTTCTAGGTCTAGAATTTCAAGTCTGGTGGCATAAGGTATTCTGCAACGAGTAGAGGAGTGGAGAACTCTTCTTGTGAAGTATTTCTGGATTTTCTCAACTGTGTTAATATCAGATATGTAATGTGGGTTCCAGACCAATGAGCTGTATTCGAGTATTGGTCTAGCAAAAGTTTTGTATGCTCTAGTTAGTAGTGTGATATTACCAGAGAAAAAGCTACATAGGATTAGGTTAACAACTCTTAATGCCTTTTTGGCTATGTGGTTACAGTGGGCTTTAGCACTTAGATAATTAGAGATGAGCACTCCAAGGTCCTTCACAGAGTTTGGATCATCAACAAGGTCTTGACTATTCAGATTGTATTTTATTTTCTGATTTTTTTTGCCAATATGTAAGACAGAGCATTTATTTGTTGAGATTTGAAGTTGCCATTTGTTTGACCATTCAGATACATAGTCGGGGTCTTTTTGAAGGGTAGCAGTATTGTCTGTGGTGTTGAATAGCTTTACATCATCAGCAAAGAGAACGCAGTTGCTCTTAATATGATCACAGAGGTCATTTATGTAGAGTATGAAGAGAGTTGGTCCTAGAACACTGCCTTGGGGGACACCACTGTTGACAGGTACAGAATTTGATAGGACGCTCCCAATTTTGACCATTTGTTGTCTGTTTGACAGAAATGCTTCTATCCAGTTGTGAAGTTGTCCAGAGATGCCATAAGATCTTAGTTTTAGGAGTAGTTTGTCATGTACCACTGAATCAAAGGCTTTACAGAAGTCAATGTAGATTGCATCTATTGGTTTGCCCTGATCGAGTTGTGTAGTCCATATGTTTTTGCAGTGTAAGAGTTGCAGATTACAGGATAGTTTTTTTCTGAAACCAAATTGTTTATTTGAGAGTAGGTTGTTTGTCTCTAAGTGGAGGATAATGGATTGGTTAATAATTGATTCCATGACTTTACAGGTGATGCAGCATAAAGAGATTGGTCTGTAATTTTCTACTAGGCTGGGGTCTCCCTTTTTGAAGATGGGGATGACTGTGGCTTGTGACCATAGGTTTGGCAAGGAGCTGGTCCTGAAAGATTTTTCAAAGATTTTGCTTAAAGGTATATGAACTTTGTATTTCTCTGGATTTCTTTGAAAATCTTGGGTAGAGAAAGATAGAGCTTTGGGCTCATGTGGCATTGACTTCTACTTGATGGGGCTGTGTCTGTCTGAATGTCAAACAAGTAGAAAAACTACAACAAAGATAAAAACAAAGAAAACAAATGCTGGAGCACAACTAGATTGGCTTTGGGTTATTCCATTCTGTTTTAGGTTTCAACTCTTCAAAATGAAGAGGCATTCTGGCAGCATGATAAGGTTGTACAAGGAAACAGAAACAAGGCCATTATTAACATGCATGAGTTGAATTAATTAACTGGGGAGACAGTTGAATTAGCGCATGACTAGGGCTATAGATAAGACTGATCAATCAAGCTCCCTGGATGTGAACTCGTCCCAATCCTGCACAAAGCTACCTTTATTTCATGATTATCTTTTATAGAAGTGACACTTCAATTGTAACATTGCTTTAGATAAATTAACAGCATGAGTTTTCTTTAGTAAAGGATCTTGAATTCTAGGACTCTGAGTGGTCTTTTCATCTTTGGACTGCTTTTTTCTAGAATCACAACAAAATAAATTACCTTTCAACATCAAATTATCTTAATTTTCCAATATTTATACATATACACAATCTCCCTAAAAAGACTGCAAGAATTAGAAGTTGATGGTAGTTTTTCAAGCAAAGATGTGTTCTGACACAAACCTGGTTCCAAACCTGGTTCCACAACCTTTTAATGTTTCACCTATGAATCCTATTTCTTCACAGATAAAAGGCTGCTTCCAATTAGCTCCGACAAGAAAGAGCCTTGCCAAGTTTTTGCAAGGCTGCCAAAAACAACACATAAGAAATATTTTACAACATAAGAGTCTTCAAATACCAAGGCTGGTATTTCAAAATGTCTTTGCTTCCTGCAAAGAACCTTCACTTCACAGCTGGCTTTTATCTTTTTGAAGGAGGGGCCCATTACCTTGTAGCCTTACTCCCAAGTCTCCAGTGCTGTTGCAGCTGCTCTTTCCTGTGGGCAATCCTGCGCGCATGTGCACTTGGCACAGGCTCCTTGGAAACCTCCTCATCGCTGCTGCCAGACCCCACAATCTCTGAAGGCAGCAGTCCACTCCCTAATGATCCTGGCCCCTCATCTGAGTCCTCGCTCTCCTCAGTCATCTGCACCTGCTGCCGGCTAACCACAACAAGATGTCATTCAGAAAAGATGAACCCTTCTGTTATAAACTGGAAAGAAGAATTAAGAGTCTTCGGTTGTTACCCATAAAGAAGCAATGCAGCCATTAATTTCTAGCTTCAAACCACTCTTTCAACTCTCTGTCCATACGCTCACCCTATTATATACTATATGTATGCTCCTCTCTGTCACCCATCTTTTGAGATCTCCGAATTTAGTGTTGGTCCTCTGGTCCCTAGTTTTCAATCAATTTCAGTGTTTCAGTGTTTTTGTTTTCAGCTATCAGGATGTTTCAACCATCCTGAAGTCCTATAACTTGTACAACATAACATATTAAAGGAATGCAATGTATGACAAAATTAGAAAAAAAATGTCACCCTGCTTTTGACTTTAGTCCTGGATAGGAATGAGAGTCCTTCACTGAATATCTTATCTCTGGTTTTGGCAAGGGAACAACTGTACAAGTAGCTAAATATTTGAGGTACATCAAATTAAATGGCAGCAAATGATATTGTGGATATCAGACTGTGAATGTTCCTTAGTTGTGAATTGCATGATTGATTTTCCTTGTGGGTTTGCTCGTTTGCTTACACTTTTCTGTTTTTAGTTTTGATTTTAATTCTAATAAACTGCTCCAACTACTCAAATAAACATTGGGCTATGCAGGTTCCTGTAAGAAGCCCAATGGCCAGACTTGAAAAATTGTTTTTTGCTCCTTGAATACACACAACGGTCAGCATTCAGAGGCAAATTGCTTCAGTATATGGAATATTTTTTAACTTGTTTCAACCGTTTTCAGCCTGGAGTCTCTAGAGGTTTTAGAACAAAAAGCTAATAGCCAACTTGGTACTGGATGGTAAAGACTGGTAAAGACCGGTTATAATAGAGAATCCACTGAAAAAGGCCACTTCTCTTGTGGGAATTTATATAGTGTTTCTCAACCTTAGAAATTTTAAGATGCCTGGACTTCAATTCCCAGAATCTGAGAATTCTGGGAGTTGAAGTCCAGATATTTTACCATTGCCAAGATTGTGAGATGCCAATCTGAAGCCTTCTGTGGTGACCATTATAGTATTCTGTGGCAGACACTCAGGAGAGAATGCTGTTGAGTAAAAGAAATAATTTTGTATATACAGAACAACAGAGTTGGAAGGGACCTCGGAGGTCTTCTAGTCAACCCCCCTACTCAAGCAGGAGACCCTATACCATTTCAGACAAATGGTTGTCTAATCTCTTCTTAAAAGAGATGAGAGACCACATGTTTGTTGGACCCATGCCCTTCCTGGCTGGCTTATGCCGCCAGGGAGGTCACCTGTTGGCTCGGGCAGTGGTCAGCGTTAAAGGAGGGTGTCTTTCCCTCCGCCTTGAAAGAGGCGGTGGTGAGGCCCCTCCTGAAGAAGCCTGCCCTGGACCCAACCGTGTTAGATAACTTCCGTCCAGTCTCCAACCTTCGTTTTTTGGTGAAGGTTGTTGAGAGTGTGGTGGCTCAGCAGTTTCCACTTTTCCTGGATGAAGCAGACTATCTAGATCCGTACCAATCGGGCTTCGGCCTGGTTTCAGCAGAGCGGCATTGGTCGCACTGATGGATGATCTCTGGAGGGCCGGGACAGGGGTTTTTCCTCTGTCCTGGTCCTATTAGACCTCTCAGTGGCTTTCGATACCATCAACCATGGTATCCTTTGCGGCGCCTCGAGGGGCTGGGAGTGGGGGGCACTGTTCTTCGGTGGCTCTCCTCCTACCTCTCTGGGCGGTCACAATTGGTGTTGACAGGGGGACACAGGTCGGCCCCGAGGGTGCTCACTTATGGGGTCCCTCAGGGGTCGGTCCTCTCCCCCCTTTTATTTAATATCTACATGAAACCGCTGGGTGAGATCATTTGTGGTTCTGGGGTGAGGTATCACCAGTATGCTGATGATACCCAGTTATACATCTCCACCCCAAACCAAATCAGTGATGCCCTCTTCGTGATGACTCGCTGTCTGGATGCGGTACGGATCTGGATGGGCGGAAACATGCTTGCTCAACCCAGCCAAGACTGAGTGGCTGTACATACCGGCATCTCGGTCCAGTCAAGAGTGTCCATCGTTGACCATAGGGGGAGTAGTGTTGCCCCCTGTGGATAGGGCACGGAACCTGGGGGTCCTCCTGGATGTGCGGCTCCAGTTGGAGGAGCAGGTGGGGGCCGTCGCCAGGGGGGCCTTTGCCCAAGTCTGCCTGGTTCGCTAGCTTCGCCCGTTTCTGGACCGAGATGCCCTGCGTACAGTCACTCATGCCCTTGTTACCTCGCGACACGACTACTGCAATGCTTTCTATTTAGGACTGCCCCTGCACACCATCCGGAGGTTGCAGCTGGTGCAGAATGCTGCCGTGCGGGTTGTGATGGGAGTTACCCGACTCTCCCATATTACCCCCCTCCTGCGCGGCTTGCATTGGTTTCCAGTTGCGCTCCAGGTGAGGTTCAAGGTTTTCGCTTTAACATTCAAAGTCCTACACGACATGGGTCCACAATATTTAAGGGAGTGCCTCCTACCGATATCGGGGACCAACCGCCCTGTACGGGCACACAGGCAGGGGCTCCTCAGGGTCCCGTCGGCAAGCCAATGTCGGCTGGCGGTCCCCCGACGGCGAGCCTACTCTGTGGCGGCCCCCGACTTATGGAATCAACTGCCTCTGGACCTCTGCCTGGCCCCTGACCTCCGTACCTTCCGCCACGATTTGAAGACCTGGCTATTTGACCAAGTCGGGCTGTGATTACCTTACCGGGGGTATGGGACGGTTTTAATTTTTAATTTGGTTTTATTGGGCCTTATAGTGATTTAATTTCTTTTAATTATTTATTGTATTTGTATGTTTTAATTGTGAGCACGAGTCTTGGAGATGGGCGCATATAAGTCCAATAAAATAAATAAATAAATAAATAAAAACCATCAGCGTTGAGCACCCACAACTTCTGAAGTCAAGCCTTTCCACTGATTAATTGTTCTGTCAAGAAATTTCTCCTTATTTCTAGATTGGTTCTCTCTTTGATTGGTTTCCATCCATTGTGGCTTGTTCTGCCTTCTGCCTGTAGAGAATGAACAATAGCATATTGCTTTTAGATTTCTTCAGAACTTTATTTACCTCAAGTAAACCTTTCACTTGTCTTTTTTCACATCCTTATTCATAAATTTCAAATACCAAGTATGCTATCCCCATTTCTACATATTCCTTGAAATGTACAAATCTTTTCTGGGCAGATCCTTCAGAGTATCCACTGTCACAAATGTTACTATATCTACCATTCCTTCTTGTAATAGGAATAAGAGTAATAGGTATAGGAGTTACATAAGCAGGTAAACAGTTTTTAAAAATCAAGCTGCAGTTTCTCTTTCTCTAAAATCTCAAATCTCAACCAATATTTGTTCAGTTACTTTGGGCCTCATCTGTATCATCCAAGATACACTGTTAGCTCATTGTATAGTAAACTGTGATTCTGTAGACTCAGAAAGTTTCTGTACTGCTTTCAAAAGTCTCAAACATCTTTTTTTACTAGATCATGATGAGGCAAAATGCAAAACACTGATTTTAGTCATTTTTTTTTCTCATAGCAAAATAACTGTTCTTTTTCTCATTCTATCTAGGATAGGGAAAGAATGTGACTGCACATGTTTTCTATGAATATTCCTCATTTGTATCTCAGTGTCCACACATGCACACATCAGACAGCATTCTTCCTCCCTCTCATTCATACGATAAATATATGCTCTACGAGTGGTGGGTATTATTGTGTTCTACAGAAGTTCTATTTGTTAGTCCGCATTTTGAGCAGGAGTTTTGTTTACTCCAATTGGCCTAGCAGCCTGACAGTGAACTATAAATGGAGCTGTCAGACGGCATCAGCTGTTACCCATCAGCTGGCCAATTCAGCAGCATATTGACAGACTCGGGTAACCTGTTTCTTTGTTACAATAAACATTGTTTCATTTGTCAATGCCTGCCACAGCTCATTCTTAGAAAGAATTTAATTGGTAACCTTTTTGACAGTGAGTGCCGAAACAGGAGCATGCGCATCCGGGCACCACAAACCAGAAGAGCAGATAACTAGTGCTGCATGCACTCTGGGGATCTGCTCTTCTGGTTTCCAGTGCTCCTGTGCATGCAAAGACCACCTGGCCAGTGAGCACATGCACTCCAGGGGAGCTGTTCTTCCGGTTTCTAGCTTTCCTGCATGCGCAAAGACCAGCTGGCACGCAAAGCACGCAATCCCCAAATTGGTTCTTATGCTAGTGGAATCCCAACCCTGGATGAAAGAGCAACATTTTTAAAAGTAAAAAGAACAAATATAAAGTTGTCCTATTCAATCAAGGTCAAATTATAAATGTAATTCTTAACTGATATTTCTTAACGAAGACTATCTATCAAGGCTTTCAAGGTTTATTTATAAAAAGAGATAAGAGATTATTATTATTATTATTTATTTAGACTTGTATGCCGCCCTTCTCCCAAAGGACTCAGGGCGGCGAACATACAAAAAAGCATATACAATAAAAATAATTAAATAAAAACAAGTCCAAATTACAAAAACAGCTAAAAATGATAAAATTACAGAATAAACAAACTATTAAAACTACAGCAGAGTGTTTTTATTGTATTTCCAGAGAAAGTAGTTAGCTATTGTGTTAAAAATAAAGGTTTACAAATATATTTCTAAATTTTAAGGTACTTGCTGAATTTATTTAGAGACATCACCTTCCATTCCTCTGTGAGAAATGCTTTAAACTGGAGAAAAGGAAACAGAAAAATGACGCTGGACTTCTGTATTGAACAGTACTCTGCTATATTTCTTCCTATTCATGTTAGAGAAATAGTAAGTAATCTTTGGCCTAAAGTATGCATTTATTAAATGAAAAAGATTAACAGAGTTGGAGATCAGAGAGAAAGGTCATTCTTAATGTTATAATATATAAATAACGGTGCTGTATGTGAGGAAAAATATGAACTTTTTAGTATTAGCTTTACAACATTAAAACTATTAAAATTAGATTATAATTATTCATGGTAACTGAGCATTTTTCATGGTATTATGTTCTTTGTACTGAAGCTCCCTCTTGTGGCTGAGGGAGAGAGAGAAAAACAAAATAAACAATAACTGCTTTATCTAGGCTAAATTACACATCTGATTACCCTTAAAAAGATGCAGCTATTTTTAACTGCCTACTACCTTCCCTCCTTTCCTAGAATTCTTGCTGGCTTCCACATGTCCTCTAGGTGGCCAAAAATTAAGCCACCTTTGACCCTTGTGCTCCTTAAAGCTTCATAAATAGCCCCAGCAAAGAACTGCTGAGTCCCATTCACCCAGCTGAATCTCCTGCCTCTTGAACTGGTTGCTCTGAGCTTCAGCCATGAAGGCTTTTCTCCTCCTTGTTGCCATCTTCTTGTTTTCCCACCAGGCAGTCACAGGTAAGTAGAGAACTAAAATGACCCAGATGGTCTAAAGGAGAAGTATACTTGAAACTAATCTCAAATGCTTTTCACAATGATCTTTTGCATATTTTATTTTGGGTATTGACCACCAGTCAAAGAGTGTTAAGGGTATTTCAATCTACAAAAGTTAAGAAGGGTGTTCCCACCTCATTTTTCCAACAAGAAATGTTGCCTTCTTAAATGAACAGTGCAAAGAAATAGAAGAAAACAATAGAATAGGAAGGACCGGAGATATGAAAGGAATTTTTCATGCAAAGATGGGCATGATAAAGGACCAAAAAGTCAGGGACCTAACAGAGACAGAACAGATGAAAAAAGAGGTGGCAAAATTACACAGAAGAACTATACAAGAATGAGCTTAACGTTCCTGATACCATGATGGGATGATCACTGACCTTGAGCCAGAAATCCTTGAATGTGAAGTGAAAGGGGCCTTAGGAAGACTGAGCAACAACCAAGCTAGTGGAGGTGACAGTAATCCACTGAGCTGTTCAAAATCTTAAAAGAGATGCAGTAAAAGCGCTACACTCAATTTGCCAGCAAATTTGGAAAACTCAACAATGGTGACAGGATTGGAAAAGGTCAGTTTACATTCCAATTCCAAAGAAAGGCAATGCCAAAGAATATTCAAACTATCGTACCATTGCACTTATTTCACATACTAGTAAAGTTATGCTTAAAATCCTACAAGCTAGGCTCCAGCAGCATGTGGATCAAGAACTACTAGAAGTACAGGCAGTATTCAAAGAGGCAGAGGAACTAGAGATCAAATTGCCAACATATGCTGGATCAGAGGTGGTATTCAGCAGGTTCTGACCAGTTCTGGAGAACCGGTAGTGGAAATTTTGAGTAGTTTGGACAACCGGCAAATACCACCTCTGACTGGAGATTTTATAGTATCCTTCCCCTGCCATGCCCACAGAACTGATAGTAAAAAAATGTGAATCCCAACACTGCGCTGGATCATGGAGAAAGCTAGAGAGTTCCAGAAAAACATCTACTTCTGCTTTATTAACTATGCTAAAGCCTTTGATTGTGTGGATCACAACAAATTGTGGCCAATTCTTAAAGAGATGGGAGTACCAGACCATTTTATTTGTCTCTTAAGAAACCTATATGTGAGTCAAGAAGCAACAGTGAGAACTGGACACAGTACCAAAGATGGGTTCAAAATTGGGAAAGGAGTCTGGCAAGTTAATATACCCAACATCAAGATCTTTTCAATTAGTCCACTCTTCTCATTTGGTGAACAAAGTATTTGAGCTTCAGATTCAGTGTCTGTCCTTCAAAAGAACAATGAGGGTTGATTTCCTTTAGGATTGACTGATTTGATCTCCTTACAATCCAAGCGACTTCTCCAATACCACAATTTGAAAGCACCAATTCTTTGGTGCTCTATTTCCTTATAATCCAACTCTCACAGCATTATACTCTCACAGTATTATTACTTGTAAAAATATAGCTTTGACTCTGTAAACTTTTGTTGGCAAAGTGATATCTATGCTTTTTAATATACTGCCTAGGTTTGCCATAGCTTTCCCTCCCAAGGAACAAGAATCTTTTAATTTCATGGCTTTTGTTGCCATTGGAAGTGATCTTGGAGCCCAAGAAAATAAAATTTGTCACTGCTTCCATTTCTTCCCCTTCTATTTACCAGGCAGTGATAGAAGTGGATGCTATGATCTTAGTTTCTATGTTAATTTCAAGCCAACTTTTGCACTCTTCTCTTTCATGCTCATCAAGAGGCTCTTTAGTTCCTCTTTACTTTCTGCTTTTAGAGTAGGATCATCTGCATATCTGAGATTGTTGATATTTTTCCTGGCAATCTTGTGAGTCATTCTGCCCAACATTTTGCATGATGTACTCTGCATGTAAGTTAAATAAACAGAGTGACAATATATATCCTTTTAGTACTCCTTTCCCTATTTTGAACCAATTGATTGGTCCATGTCCAGTTCTAACTGTTGCTTCTTGACCTGCATACAGGTTTCCCAGGAGACAGATTTCGTCTGGTATTCCCATTTCTTTAAGAACTTGCCACACTTTTGCAATCCATCCAATCAAAGGCTTTAGCATAGTCAATGAAACGGAAGTTGATGTTTTTCTGGAATTCCCTTGCTTTCTCCGTAATCCAGTGAATGTTATTAATTTGATCTCTAGTTCAGTGGTGGGATTCAAAAAGTTTTACCACTGGTTCGGTGAGGGTGGCTTGGTGGGTATGCTTTAGCACGTGCATGCACTTTGCATGCATGCACGTGCCAAATGCACACTTTGCACAGGCACAGAGGTGTTCCAACTCACCTCCTGCAAGCCTCCACTCTCCCGGTCACTTCAGCAGCTGCAGCGCGGTATCTGCCATGCCACACAAAGCAGCTGGGCTTCAAAAGCAGAGGGTAAAGGTGAGTATGGGAGCTCAGGCAGGTGAGTGGGCCCAACAGCAGAGCGGCGGAGAGAACCGGTTTGGTCTCCACTGCTCATCGTCTTTACCTGCTTGGCAGAACCGGGCTGAACCGGTAGAATACCACCACTGCTCCAGTTCCTCTGTTTTTCTGGACACTTCTGGAGGTGCTTGGTTCACATGTTGCTGAATCTTAGCTTGTAGGATTCTAGTAGGATTTTGCTAGCATGTCAAATGAGCACTATTGCCAGTAGTTTGTATACTCTTTGTCATTGTGCTTCTTTGGGATTGGAATGTAAACTGACCTTTTCCAATCCTGTGCCCATTGTTCAGTATTCCAAATTTACTGGAGTGCAGCATAATCTTTTAGGATTCTAAATAGCTGAGCCAATATACTATCCATCTCCACTAGCAATTTCTATATAATCATCAAATTTCCATAGGTGAGAATGGACTTGAATCTAGATCATAGATGCTCAAATTATGGCCTATAAGATGTATATGGCCTATGGTACAGATATGGCCCACCGACTCAATCTATCCAGCCCATGTGCAGCCCCACCCTGTGCCCCTCCCCTCCAAGCCACTGCTTGCATGGCTGGCTGTGCCGCCTGCATCGTCTCTCCTCCAGCCATCACCTTTACACTCCAGCTCACAGGAGTCTGCTCATTGGGTGAAGGGCAAGGTTAAGATAAGGCTTGAGGGTGCAGGCTGGTGGGTGGACAGGTGTGTGGAGGAGGACTGGCTGGCTTATGCAATGCTGGTGGCACAGCCACATGGTCCCTGGCCACCCCCCAACAGCTGTGCTGTGGAGAGTCCAGGTGGAGATGTGAGCTGGGGGAGGGGGCTGAGTGCTACCAGCCTTACCTTCCACCCCATGGGGTTTGCAAAGTTCACCACAGCTGCCTGTGAACATAAGGCTGATGGTGGGGGAGGGAGACATGCTCCGTGCCCAGTATACTCATCCAAAGAAAATGGGTCAGTGGTTGGGTAGGGACTGGAGAGCTGCCTTGCCTGGACTGAAGGCAGCTTTCTATCTTTCAGGGGCCCCCACCACATCTTTGTTCTGAGCTGAAGGTTGTAGCCAAATTCCCTGCTCAGCCAGCATTTCAGGAAGGTGTGGCTTGGGGTAAAAGGAGTTCCCTCCTCATGAGCAAGTGAGTTGCCAGGGTGCTGCCTGAACTGGTGCCTGTAGCACAAAGGCCACCTTCCTCCAGTCTTGGGAGGGGTGCTGCTTTGCATCCTCCCCCCTTTGGGTAAGCCCAGCCAGGCACCACGTGTTGGTCTCGTAGTGAATGGGGAAATGCTATGCCCTCTCCCACTTCATGCAGGGCCTGCTGGCAAAGTGCCCCTCTTGTGCACCTGCCACTGCCATCAGGTGTGCAAGGGGAACACGCTCTATGTGGGGGAGAGAAACATGCTCTGCACCCATTGTGCTCAGCCAAAGGGCATGGGTGGGTAGGGGAGCAGCTACAGCTGGCTGGTGGAGGGGTGATGCTGGTGGGTGGACTGACGGACACAGGGAAAGGAGCGCATGGAAGATGCCAGTGTCAGAACCCTCCCTCACTCTTCCCTGAAGTGCCTCACACCAGCTGAATCCCCTGCCCCAAATACCACTGCTGCCACTGCTTCCCACCTTGCTTGGGATGCTCACAACAGCACTCCAGACAGGATGGTGTCAGCAGTGGGGGGGGTGAGCTAGCGAGGCTTCCTGGAACACTCCCTGGCTCTTCCCTGAAGTGCCTCACACCTGCTGAATCCCCTGCCCTGAATGCCACCACCACCACTCCCTGCCTTACATGGGACTCTCACCCTTTGCTGCCCAGTTCTGGTGGGGCAGGCAGAGTTTAATATTTGTCCTCAGGGTGGAGTGGCCAGATTCCTTCCAGAAGGCCCCCACGATAAAGAGGGCCCATTGCCCCTACTTCGCCTATTAGTTGGCAGCGAGGTAACGCCTCCAGCAGAAAACTTCCCCAACCTCTGGTCCGATAGATGTCGCCTCTGCTGTGGATGGGCTTGCATGGGAGCAGGAGTCCTGCAGTAAAGGTGGTTTTTCTCCTTCCCACTCAAGAAAGGGGTTTTGGCATAGCATTCTGAAAAAGCAGCATTGCACATTTTAAGTTTTCTTAATTGGAAAATGTGAGCACATCCCCTGCGCTCCTCTATCCCTCTTCAGAGGTTTCAGATTGAGGTAATGGGTTCGTGATCAAGAGTGGGGCTGAGGGGAAGCCAGACTTAATTTCAATAGACAATTTGGGGGTGGGGAGGGGGAGAGGCCAGTCTAGTAATTCCTCATCTTCCCTTCCTTCACCAATTAAGCAGACAGGCTACTATACTTGGCAGTCTAGCTCAGCACAGGAAGACAGAGGAGGCCCTTCCTTGTGCCAGAAGGGGCTTGCTTGGGTCTCATTGTTGATGCTTCAGCCACAATGAAACATGTTATCTTCACTGGCTAGAAAAAGAAAGATAAGAATTAGAAAAGATGACTATAAAAAATTCTCAACAAAGTGATACATAAGATATAAATAGATAGATAGAAAGGTTAAAGATGTATAATAATAATTGTAAATAAAGGCAATATGTATTAATGATATGTACGAACAGATGGTAGAAATACAAGATAATATTATATGTTGCTGTTAAAGCTGTTGAAAAATTAATTAAGATTTGTACTGGAAACAACAGCTCAGATGAATATGGAAGACAAGGACAATTGCCAAAGGATATAAAAGGA
The DNA here is from genome assembly GCA_009733165.1 of Naja naja. Classification (NCBI taxonomy): domain Eukaryota; kingdom Metazoa; phylum Chordata; class Lepidosauria; order Squamata; family Elapidae; genus Naja; species Naja naja. The sequence goes on along the minus strand of CM019148.1, from coordinate 32,649,754 downwards.
TTTAAAATAGAGACATTGACAACAGAGACAACAAATAAAAGAGATACGGTTAAGAAGAAAAAGGAATTATATAAGAAGAAACCCAAAAAAAGAGAACTGGAAAGGGTGGGGGGAAAACATGGCTGACAGGCAGAGGGGAATAAAAATAATACCAGAAGGAAAAAAGAAGAAAGACTGGGGAAATTTAGAAAAGGGAAAGCTAGCTAAAATTTAAAAAAATAATAAAGCCAAAAAATTTAGAGATAAGGGTTATGGATTCTATAAGGGGAATACCCCATGGGAATGTATATTGGTATTTAGTCTAAAACTTGCTGGGAAATATTTTAGGATTGTATAACTATATATATATATAGATAGATAGATGACGGATGAGATTTCGTCGAAACGTTGCCCAGATACTTCCAATTTTATGCGGGAGAAAACCCAAATGACCAAAGATAGATAGATAGATAGATAGATAGATAGATAGATAGATAGATAGATAGATAGATAGATAGATGTGTGTGTGTGTGTGTGTGTGTGTGTGTGTGTGTATGTATATGTATATGTATATGTATATGTATATGTATATGTATATGTATATGTATATGAATTGTATATGAATTGTATATGAATTATGCTGTTATGAACCCTTTTTGGGAGGACTAAAAACAGGGGAATGGAAATGAATTAAAAATATGATTATTAATGATTATAAGTAAAGTGAAGATAAAATGAGACATATTAATAAGTTATTTTAGCGATTTACTGGGGGGGGATACTTTAAAATATATACATTTTAAAATATGCAGTTGATTATTTAATGGATATTAGAAGTGTACAATGAGATTATTTTATTATGATTAAAGTAGTGAATGAAAAACACCAAGTGGATCCTAAATATATTGGCTTTATTCTATTTTTAGTCTTTTTAGATTGTTTATTATATATCGGCTTAGAGAAAATTAAGGATAATAATGATGTGTAATGTAAAATAAAATAGGTGGTAAGCTGAAAATGGAAATAATAGGGAATAAAGAATTGAAAACTTATGTGTGGATGAAATGATATTGATATTGAATTAATGAATTGAAATATGAAATTCAAATTTATTTAAAGATGAGTGAAATGGATAATGATATGAGAAGATATTATTTAAGATTAATGGAAGTGAAAGTTTGACTATGTACAAGTGTTATAATCCAGAAACACGTTGCTCACATGAAGAGATGTGTAAACATAAAAAAAATAAAAAACTTTTTAAAAAAAGATTGGTACTGGTGGAAAACAATAAAAAATTTATTGTTAAAAAAAAGAAACATGTTATCTTGGCAAGGGATCTATTGGGGAGGGGGCAGAGGAATCAAGCTCAGAGGAGAAGCACCCCTTTTCCTATTCTGGCACTAAGCAGCAGTGGAGGGATTGTAAAAGGAGCCCGTGCTAGTTGGGGGACTTGGCCGGGGAACAGTCCCAAGTATGTGGGAGGTTGCTGCTGAGGGGTGCCTGCTTCCAGGTTCTGGAGTATACATAAACATGCTCCTTTGCCTCTCTAAGCAGGCCCAGCTCTTGGGCTGAGTCCCTTGCCTCCCACCCACCCAAAACAAGGAGAAGCAATGCCTTCCCTGGTTTGTTCTACTTGTTGATTGTAAGCTCTTGGGGCTGAGAAGAATTGCTGCAAAACTGATTTTCCTGAAATGGAGCACTAGACTCCTAAATAACTTTAAAAATGATCTAGTAAAAAGAAAAGTCAATCAAAAGAACAACATGTGTAAAGTTTAATGGACTTCCAAATTGGCAAAATGGACTGTTAAACTGGCCACACCCACATGACCACCTAGCCATGACCACCTAGTCACATGATCACCTAGCCACACCCATCCAGCTTATCTGGCCCCCCAACAGTCTGAGGGACCATGAATTGGCCCCTGATCTAGCTCATATCACCTCCTAGTACGGCATCAACACCATCATCAACATCTTATTATTATTGGTTTGTTGGATAGTCAGCAAAGTGTTTAGACTAGATTTGGCACTTTTATCTCCCTATCAAGTTCTTCCCAATGAATGGGGATAGGCAGGTGTTGATTGATGTTATTAAAGGTTTTGTCATAATATTTAAGCTGCCTTCTAGTATAACTATGGAATTATAGGGATTTTGTCAGTGTTCAGATAGTGTTCCTAATATTTTGGGATTATTATTATTATTATTTGTAACATGTATGTAAATCATGAAACATGTAAGATTTATGAGAAAAATAAAATATAATTAGTAATAATAAATACGGATTCTAAAATGCAAATGCTATTTCCCCCCATTTTTTACGCAGAAATTGATGAAAGTGACCCTCTTGTGATTGCTTGTAACAAAATGCTTGGCTCTTGTTGGAGCTATTGTCCACACACTACCATTGCTAGAGGAAGATGCCCTGGTGGTCTGTTTTGCTGTACATGGTAAGTCAACATTCTGTACCTGACTCTTATTATGCTCTAAACAAATGCAGTGTTTCTTTATATACAATTTTTATTGAAGAAATATTTTTGCAGGATTAAAAACTAAGGAAACATAAAGCTAGGAAATATTTTTTCTAAAATCATGAAAAAATAAAAGAAAATATTTAAAGAAGTAATTTTTGATCTCCCTTGCAGTGGGACAAATGCAATAGTATTAATTGCCAGGAAACATTTTTAATTTAAATACTACTAAAATCACTTTGGATTTGTCTTTTTCTTAGGATGCATATCTCTCTGATGTAATGGTGTTGAGGAAGTCTTTAAGAACCTAGTTATTTTCCCAGGCTCCTAAGTAGGGAGCTGTACAGCCCTTGGGGTTTTGTGTTTTGTACTTAGTATCTCCACATATATGCAGTCTCTTTATGGTGTTTTTTATTCTCAGTAATGTAAATCACCCAGAACTGGTCTCTAGCTGGGCAGCCTTATAATTATACTAACACCTATATCGATAATTTACATCTACATCTGTCAGACCAGGGCCACATGTTACGTTCCAATTAAACTAATGTATTGTTCATGCCTATGCACAAGAATTTAGTCAACTAATGGTCAGCGCTATTTTGGCGCTAGATAAGATATAACAGAATTTAAGAGTGATTGGACATAGGCCACTTGTGGGAAGATAACTGCTCCAGGCTGATTCCCTTTTTGATTCTAAACAATGAATTAATTAACAATAACTCTTATTCTTCTCATAGTTTTCTAAGAGTTTGTTCTTCTTTTTAGAATATTTTTACTTCCTCCTTTGACACTATTAGAGAGCAGAAGTGTCTTCAGAATCTCATGATTTTATCCAAGTGACAAAGTAGACATGACAACAGACCATTGCTACCAATGTCATGATGCATGTACAATAGGGGAAAAGCTGACGTCATAATAATGCCAGCATCCCAAAGAAACTCCTCATCTCCATTCACTACTCAGAGACAAAGTCCATCCAAGTAAGAATTTATTTAAAAAGTCATGTTGGCACATCTGGGAAAACCTGAATCTGAAACTCCTGGGTTTTCCCTTCCCCAAGTGAAATTCAAAGATCCATCGCCTGCACCCATCAATCCATCACATGGCCCAATCAAACATCTCTGAAACAGGAACCACTTCTTCGTTCAACCCCCTCCAGGTGCAGGATGACCCATCCTTGACTTTTGATAAGAATGTTGTTTGGTCTAAATTACTACTCACTAAGAATTCCCTCCTCCCAATTTCCCAGGCACTAACTGTGGCAGCCTCGAAGCTTCTACAAAACTTTTAAGGCTAATAAAATATGGTTTCCATAGCTGACAAATAATATGATGCTCTTATTATGATTTGTCCTTCTTTTACCCCAACCCATCAGAGAACATTTTTAATAGAAAACTGTATTGGCCTTTTGGTTGATTCTTACTTACATTCTTTTTGAGCATTAATTTTTATAGTTTGAAATCACATTAAAGTATGATGAGATTTGTCCTTCTTGACCATTAAGTCTTTTTTTCATACTTCCTTCTTTAGTTGTCCTGTGTGTTTCCCCACAGATTTCTTTGAAAATAATCGATCAATCCGTTTCCCTCCTTCCATACATTTATCCTTCTACCATGAACTTTTTTTTAGTCAGCTGCATACTTTCCCATAGTAATGATAATTCTCTTGTATATCAGAACATATTCTGAACAAATGCTGCTTCTGGGGATCGGGATGGAGGTAACTGAATCAATAAAATATATAACAAATGAAAAAATGTACAAATAAGTTAATAACTCTAGAACAATATAGTGATGTAGGCTTTTATAGAACATTGTCTGTTAATACCAGTATTTTCAAAACTGATTGCTGCTGCTGACTTATGGTTCTCTCTCATTTCTAAATCTGAAATCCTTGTTTCTTTTAAATAAATATCTATAGGGGTAACATTGGTATAGTATAAAATATCAGGAAATTTTTGAAGAGTCTGAAGAGTTCTGAAGAAGATATTGAAACATGGTGGTTGGATGGTGCGCAAGAAATTCTCCTGAGATACAAATATTTTGATTGAATATATAATCTGGAAAAAAATAACTGTTTAACCTGTTGATCTGTATATTAAAGCTCTATAATAGCAATTAGTAATTGGTAATTATTATACTCCTTTACTTTATCAAACTGGGATTAAATACTAATTAGAAAAAGTTGACCAAACTGAGATTAATAACATGACAAATGTATAATTTCCATGTGACTAGATGGGTCCAGATATTACCCTGAATACTGCAAGTGCTTCACACTCTTTTTGTTTAACTTTGATTGAGTTGGACACAATTTTACAAAATTTGAGATAATGAATATCTCAGAGTTCTGTAGGGGAAAATGATCATTCTTATGTGAATAGCAGATGAATTTTCAAAGTGCACAGAGGGACATTTCTAATTTTCAAGACTAGAAAATGAGAACAAAAATTATTTAGATGATTATCAATATTCATAAGTTTATCCATTCAGATATTGTCACATACAAGCTAACGTTCATGAGAATGCTGGCATTCCAGGTCATTCAGTGTAATATGCATGTGTACAACTACAGATAACACAAAACACTTAAAAATCAAATGTAAATGAAGTTTGGGAAAGGCAGACACAGAAAAAACACTTGTCCATAAACTTTTCAAAAATTACTCTTTACATAAAAACTGGATCCATTTGGGATGTCACATGGGATACTTTGAAAGCACTGCTAAGGCAAAACTATGGAAGTTTCCATAGGAATTTCTGGAGGATTCTGAGCCTGGTTGATTGCTATCCCAGCCCAGTAAATGTTCAGCCTATTCAAAATATTATGATAACACTTTGCTTCTTTCATTATATAAAGTTTTGCTTGTTTAGAGATCATAGCAGCTGATTCCAGGCCCAAATAGGCTTTCCCATGTCTCTACCAAATGTATTGGGAATTGAAATTATATAGATGATATCCCAAGTTTTCTCTAGGGAAAAGAGATATTCACCAATGATTTCTTCAGCAAGCTATTGGAAATATTTTAGATGAGAAACCCATATGATTTCTGTTAAGATGTAATTTTTTATCTGCCTGCCTGCCTGCCTGCCTGCCTGCCTCTCTGCCTATCTATCTATCTATCTATCTATCTATCTATCTATCTATCTATCTATCTATCTATCTATCCATAGGTGGTATTCAGCAGGTTCTGACCAGTTCTGAAGAACCAGTAGTGGAAATTTTGAGTACTTCGGAGAACCAGCAAATACCACCTCTGGCTGGCTTCGCCCCCATCTATTCTCTGCCTCCTGAGTCCCAGCTGATCAGCTGGGTCTTCTTTTCTGGCCCTGCACAGGAGAATGGAGCTAGAAAGCAGGTTAGTGGGGTGGGGAGGGAATGGGATTTCACAGTATCCTTCCCCTGGAGTGGGGTGGAAATGGAGATTTTACAGTATCCTTCCCCTGCCATGCCCACCAAGCCACGCCAGGCCCACCAAGCCACACCCACTGAAAAAAGTTTGAATCCAGCACAGTCTGTCTGACTCTATCTCTATCTATATATGCATCTATCTATCTGTCTCTGTCTATATCTATATCTATCCATCCATCCATCTATCTATATCTATCTACCTATCTATCCATCCATCTCTATATCCATCTTTCAATTTATAAGACAATCATAATTTCTGCATTTCATTATCTTGTCTTTTTTATGATAGATCCTCCTATGGACTATAGATATGGTTCTGTGGCTGAATTCAGTTCTGTAAAATTATTTTCTATTTGCCAGAAAAGAATCCTCTCTCTTTCTCTCTTCCCCCGCCTCACTATATCTATCTATCTATCTATCTATCTATCTATCTATCTATCTATCTATCTATCTAATGTCTGTGTGTCTGTTACAATTATATTCCATATTTATCTAGGGGCTCAAGGCAGCATAAACAGTACTTCCTTTTCTAAATCTTCATAGGAGCAATCCTGCAAGGTAAATTAGATTGAAAGATTTGTTTGATATGATACACAGGACATATTCCAAGAAACATTTAAAGGCTTAGGCACATGTTTTATTCCATTGTCAATCAACTTCAGTATTCTAGCTTGTAGACCCTGATCAAAACATCTAACAGACTTTAGGAACAAACAAACCAGGAAAGCTAATCAAGAAGGTTTTTGTTATGCAATAGTCAGTTGATTTCAATGAACTCTTTCCTACAGCATAACAATGGTTTGGATAACTACTCTCAGGATTTTGTCTTGACTTAAAACACTACAATTGGATCAGAACTTGGATGGGCTGTCTACTACTGTGTTTCAAAAAAATTCCAAATAGGCAAACTAATTTGGTTTTACGGTCAAGTTCCATCTGAATTTGTAAGAATATACTAGCAAGATTGACAAACTTAGAAAGAGAAAGAAAGCAAACATAGAAACAGAAGAAACAGAAATGAAGAAGAGTGACCTGTCATTTTTTCACAATTTAAACATTTCTTGATTGCTAACACATTTTTTCATATAACCAAAAACACCTATGTGCAGGAATATCACCTAATTACGGGTACAGAACTCAAAATGAACAGAAATCAAATTGATTATATTTTAATATAAGAAGGTATAAGAGTCCAGTTACAACAGTAAGGATGTCATGATCTCATCATAGTTAAATTACAAATCAAGCTGGAACAGAACAAAGCCAACTAGTTTTTATAATATAACCCCATGTGTACAATATATCCACCACTTTCAAAGCATCCATTAGGAATTGCTTTGGAATCAGTCTTCCAGTAAAAAAAATTGCAAACTGAAGACAGGTCCACTAAAAATAGTAACATTCTACATTTAGGCAAGAAAAACCAAATGCATAGTATAGGTGGTGCCTGACTCAATAGTAGTAACTGTGAAAGGGTTCTTGAAATCCTAATGGACAATCACTTAAATATGAGCCAGCAGTGTGCTGCAGCTGCCAAAAAAGACAACACAGTTCTAAGCTGCATTACCGGAGAGATAGAATCAAGATCATATTGAGTGTTAAGAAGATTGGACTAGAAGACCTCTAAGGTCCCTTCCAACTCAATCCATTCTATTATATAAGCACAGAGGTGGTATTCAGCAGATTCTTACCAGTTCTGGAGAACTGGTAGCAGAAATTTGGAATACTTCAGAGAACCGGCAAATACCACCTCTGACTGGCCCTGCCCTCATCTATTCTCTGCCTCCCAAGTCCCAGCTGATCAGCTGGGTCTTCTTTTGTTGCCCTGCACAGGAGAATGGAGCTGGAAAGCAGGTTAGTGGGGTGGGGAGGGAATGGGATTTTGCAGTAAACTTTCCACAGGAGTGAGGAGGGAATGGGGATTTTACAGTATCCTTCCTCTGCCACAACCACCAAGTCATGCCCACAGAACTGGTAGTAAAAAATGTGAATCCCACCACTGTATAAGGGGTACTTTATCCATTGAATGGATCTTACATTTCTATGGTTGAAGACTGTGGATCAATTATAGGAATATTTCTCTATGGTGAGTGGCCCATAGCAGAAATTGAGGATCTGCTCAGAGCTTTTCACTAATTTATGAGAGAAAATTCCCTAAACTGAAATTGAGAATTGTGACCATAAACTAAAAATGAGCAAAGGGTATCCACAGAGAGGAAGTATTTTATTTATTTATTTATTTATTTATTTATTTATTTATTTATTTATTTATTTATAATTGGACTTGTATGACGCCCCCTCTCCAAAAGGACTTGGGGCGGCTCACAACTAAAATACAATAAATATTTAAAAAGAATTAAACTTAAACAAGCCCAATAACTAAAACTAATTTAAAACTAATTTAAAATTTAAAACTAATTTAAACCCCTCCGCCCAAGAGGTCAGTCCAGCCTGGCCTGCTCAAACAGCCAGGTTTTTCAAATCGTGGTGGAAAGAGCAGATATCAGGAGCCAAACGGAGCTCCAGAGGTAGCTGGTTCCACAAGGCAGGAGCTGTGACAGAGTAGGCCCTCTGTAGACAGCTGACACTGTCTTGCGGACGGCACCCCGAGGAGTCCCCATCTGTGTGCACGCACAGGGCAATTGTTATTTGATATCGGTAGGAGATGCTCCTGCAGATACCCCGGACCCAAGCCATGAAGGACTTTGAATGTTAATACCAACACCTTGAATCTCACCCGGAGGGCAACCGGCAACCAGTGCAGCTCGTGCAGGAGGGGTGTAACATGGGAGTACTGGGAGACTCCCATCACAACCCGCACAGCCGCATTCTGCACCAGCTGAAACCTCCGGATGGTATGCAAGGGCAGTCCTAAATAGAGAACATTACAGTAGTCGAGTCGGGATGCAACAAGTGCATGAGTGACCATGCGAAGGGCATCTCAGTCCAGGTATGGGCATAGCTGGTGAACCAGTCAAACCTGGGCAAAAGCCCCACTGGCCACGGCCCCCACCAGCTCCTCCAAACTGAGCCGTGAATCCAGGAGGACTCCCAGGTTTCATGCCCTGTCCACAGGGAGCAACACCTCCATCCCTATGACCAAAGGTGGAATCTGTTGACTGGTCTGAGATGCCTGTATGCACAGCCACTCAGTCTTGGCTGGGTTGAGCTGGAGCCTGTTCCTCCCCATCCAGATCCGTACCGCATCCAGACAATGGAACATCACGGAGAGGGCATCACTGATCTGGTTTGGGGTGGAGATATACAACTGGGTATCATCAGCATACTGATGATACCTCACCCCAAAACCACAGATGATCTCACCCAGCAGCTTCATATAGATGTTGAACAAGAGGGGCAAGAGGACCGACCCCTGAGGGACCCCACAAGTGAGTGCCCTCAGGGTCAACCTCTGCCCCCCTGCCAACACCGATTGCAAATGCCCTGAAAGGTAGGAGGAGAACCACTGCAGAACAGTGCCTCCCACTCCCAACCCTCTGAGGTGCCGCAATACGATACCATGGTCAATGGTATCGAAAGCTGAGAGATCTAATAGGACCAGGACAGAGGAAAGTCCCCTGTCTCATGCCCTCCAGAGATCATCCACCAGCGCGACCAATGCCATCTCCATGCTGAACCCAGGCTGGAAGCCCAATTGATACGGATCTAGATACTCCGCTTCCTCCAGGAAGAGCGGAAACTGCTGAGCCACCACGCTCTTAAAAATCTTCGCCAAGAAGCGAAGTTTGGAGACTGGATAGAAGTTGTTTAAAATGGCTGGGTCCAGAGCAGGCTTCTCCAGGAGGGGTTTCACCACCGCCTCTTTCAAGGTGGTGGGTAAAGAACCCTCCCTCAATGAAGCATTAACCACTGCCTGGAGCCAGCAGCACATGACCTCCCTGGAGGCATATACCATCCTGGAAGGACACAGGTCCAACAAACACATGGTGGAGCTCAGTCATCGCATAATCCTGTCCACTTCATCCTCAGAAACAGGATCTAACTCAGCCCAGATGACATCGGCCAAACTCCCTGTACCCTCCTCCTCAGACCACTGCCAGTTAGAGCTCAACCCCTCCCAGATCCGAGCAATCTTATCCATCAGATATTGACCAAATTCCTCAGCCCTGCCCTGCAAAGGGTCTGTCCATGCCTCCCAATGTAAAAGGGAGAGAGTGACCCTGAACAGGGCGGCCAGGCAGTTGTCTGCAGATGCTATGAGGGCGGAGAGGTAAACCCTCCTCACCACCCCCATAACTATCAGGTAAGTCCTAATGTAGGCTCTTAACTGGGTTCAGTTGGATTTGGAGCGGGTCAACCTCCATCTGCTCTCTAAACCCCTCCTATGCTGCTTCATCTCCTGGAGCTCCTCCATAAACCAAGGAGCTACCCGGGATCTGAGGCGAGTGAGGGGGTGCAAGGGAACAGTTTGATCAAGGGCCTCAGAGGCAGCCTGTTGCCAAGCAGCCACCAGCACCTCAGCCGAGCTTTGGATAAGGGAGGCGGGAAGAGACCCCAGCTCCGTCTGGAACCTCTCAGGGTCCATCAGACCTCTGGGGCAGAACCATCTCTGCAGTTCCTCATCCCAGCGGCGTGGGGTGGCCTGCTGGAAGACCAGCCATGGAGATAGTGATCTGACCATGCTACTGGTTGGACATTCAAGGTGTCCACCCCCAGATCACTACGCCACTGCTCCGAGATAAAAACAAGGTTGAGTGTGTTACCCCCCTCATGCGTAGGGCCCTGTATTATCTGGGTCAGGCCCATAGCCGCCATGGAGGCCATGAACTCCTGAGCCAAGCCCGACGCCTCTCCCAAGGAGGGCAGGTTAAAGTCACCCAAGACCAAAAGACTTGGGAACTCCATCGCCACTCCCGAGAGGGCATCGAGGAGCCCAGGTAGGGCTGTTGCCACACAGCTGGGGGAAAGGTATGTAAGCAACAGACCCAACTGACCCCCAGGCCCCAACTGCAAGAGGAGAGCCTCACACCCGCCTATCTGCAGAACAGTGACCTCCCTTGGAACCAAGGTCTCCCAGTAACTACGGTCACTCCTACCCTGAGCTCATGGCTGGTGCAAAACCTGAAAACCTGGGGGGCATAAATCAACCAGAGGAACTCCTCCCTCCAGCCCCAACCAGGTCTCAGTGATACAGGCCAGGTCTGTGGCCTGTAAGCCAGGAATCCGATAGATTTACTTCAGAAAATAAATGAAATGTACCAAGTTGTTAAGAATCAGAGGATATATATAAGAAATATCAGGAAATGGATATAAGAGGCACTTCTAAGGAACTAATGGAAGACTGAAATGATTCTACTCTTTCCAGAGCCTACAAGTGTGGTGGAATGAGGAGCTGGTAAATAAACCAGCTCCTTGAAATTGCTCTCCAGGCAAAGGGATCACTCACAAAAGTTCCATACAGAGGGTCCCAGTGGGAAGACTGTAAGGTAGTGGTCTCTGGTGGATTTTAGAACCCTGGGATTCAAAGGAAAGTCAGCTGTGCCCAAGCCATGGGTTCGAGCCCTCAGATAGACGTTGGGTTCACACTTCCTTCTTATTCATTTAGAAATTGCGTGTTCACTGGTTTTTTTGGATATAAAGAACCTTCAGAATGACAAATTTCACTTCACTTTGTGATTCACTTTTTATCCTCAGCAAAAGAAATTTGATGTGAGTTTAAGAACTAAAAAATAATGGGGGGTGGAGCTAGTCAGAATGGACAACAGACACTGAATTTCTGCCTCCTTCGGGCCATCGCAGAGAATGGATTTTAAAAATATAACACCCATCTAAAGATTATGAAATATAAGATATTATGAAATGAGAGTTATTTCCCTTGCTTTTCTCCTGAAAATTGGACTGTATTTAACTCAGAATTGGACACTTTGCAGAGGAGCTTTGAGCTTGGATTAGAAGTGGTATTCAGCCAGCTCAGACCAGTTCAGGTGAACTAGTAGGGAAATTTTTAAATGGTTCTTAAGAACCGGCAAATACTATCTCTGGCTGTCCCTGCCCCTGCCCACCCAGTCACCTGCTCACCCCTTGCCCTCACCCACCCACTTGGCACTTGCCCCACCCACCCACTTTCCGCTTGCCCCACCCACCCACTCATTCTGTCCCAGCCGCCCGCCCCACCCCGCCACTACTTATCTCGCCTCCCCAGCATAGCAGCACACACACTGTGTGGCTCCTCGCCTGCCTGCCAGTGCCTGCCTGCCTGCCGGCCGGCCTGTGGCCAAGTAAGCCTGCAAGTCACGACCAAGCTAGCTGCCGTCCCATCCCTGCCTGCCTTCCCCGCTCCCTTCCAAGTGGCACGCAGCCCACCATGCTTCCCTGCCTTCTCTGTTCCACTTCCTGGAGTTTTCCACACTTCCCACTGCTTCCCATGCTGTCCAGGAGGCAGACCCCTCATCCCAGATGCTTCCTGCTGGTGCTGGCTTCTTCCTGCTATCCTGGGAGCTTCCGGCTGTCCCGACCACTTCCCACTTGTCCTGGCCGCTTCCTGCACTCACCAGAGCTCCATGCACTGTCCAGCAGGTAGATCCCTCATCTTAGCCATTTCCTGCTTGTCCTGGCCGCTTCCTGCTTGTCCCGCCCACTTCCTGCTCACCCTGGCTGCTTGCCGCTGTCCTGGCCACTCATCCTAACCACTTGTCGCTCGTCCCAGCCACTTCCCACGCTTAACAAAGCTTCCTGCAGCATCTGGAATGCTGGCTGAATGGAGAGGCCTCTCGCTGATGGCTTCCCAGGTGGCACTTCTTTCTTTTCCTTGTAGCACTGAGCTGCTTGGCTTTTGAAATGGCAGCTTCTCCAGCTGCCAAACCCAAGCACTTTGAAATCCAAGAGTGTGACTTTCAAAAGCCAAGGATCTCGGTGCTACAAGGTGAAGAAATGCCAGGAAATGTCAGAAAGCTGAATGGCCAGGCTGTTGCTTTCCCAGACTCCGAGGGCTGAAGCTTCTATTTTTCAATCTGTTTGTGAGCCTGTGAGCAACTCCTGAATCTACCTGCCTGCCTTTACCTAATTTGGGGTAAATTCCTCTTTTTTTTATTTTGAAATTTGTGGCTGTGAGATGTTGTGTGTTTCTGTGATTGTTTTCATATGGTGGAGTTGTAGAATTTTGTGTGTTTGCTTTGTTTTTTTATGTTGCTTTTATATTTATATTTTGGAATTTGTGGCTGTGAGATTTTGTTTGTTTTGTTATGCCTGCCCTCGATGGTTTTTATTCCTGAAAGCTTTGTCTTTTCTGTCTTGTGGGATAATCTTGTCTGAGAGGAGGAAGAGGGAAGTTTTCCTTAATTTTAAGTGCTAATCTATTCATTTCTGCATATTCTAATATTTTTATTACATTTTCATCTATAGGGTTCTCTTTGTTTCTCCACTATTGTGAAAACACAATTCTAGCAATGTTTAAAATTAAATGTGTATTGTATTCCCTTTAAAATACCCAACAAAATATTTCTGGTTTTAAATCTATATGTGGCTTTACCATTGTTTCTAACCATGACACCACTAACTCTGGAATAGATACTTGACTTGAGTACAAGCTGAGCCCAATACTGAATCTAATTCATGAACCAGATTATTGATGAAGCTTCAACACTATCATGCAAACCAGTTATGATAATTTTCTTAAAAGTTGAGTTTTCTCACCAACAATTTTTGTTGAGCTTGTTGAATTGGAAAAACAAGATGCAGAGACAACACGTTCTTCAGTTATGGGAAGTTTAAATAAATTTGGGTTTAGTAAGGACTACCTAGAAAAAAATTTAATAGCATTTTGCTCTGTTGGTGCCAACCTTATGTTTGGGAGAAAATCTGGAGTGAGCAAAAGAATAGCAAAAGAGTTTCCAAACATTATAATATGGTACTGCTTAAACCATTGGCTCCAACTTGTTTTAGATGACTCCATAAAGGAAATAAAACAACTAAATCATTTTAAAATATTTATTGACAAGTTATTCACTATTTTTCATAAATCCAATAAGAGCCAAATGGCATTTACCAAAAGATCCAAACAACTTGAAATTGAAATTATAAAGGTTGGTAGAGTTTTTGGACCAAGATGGGCTATCTGTAGTTTAAGGTCAACCCTAGCCATGTGGCATGCTTATCCAGTGCTACATCAGTATTTTCATTCAAATGAAAAATACTCAGGTATGGCTGGCTGTCTTGAAAATATATATTTTATCACTGATTTGGCATTGATTATTGATATTCTAAATGAAATTTCTCTTCTTTCTAATTCACTGCAAGCAAGAAATGTAGACATCATAAAGGCTGAAAAACTTGTGATAAGATCAATTAAATTGTTTGAAATGTTTAGAAAGGAAAAGGGTACATACGAAAAAAAGATTGATGGATTAATTACTTCAGAAACTTTCAAAATTGTAAATTTTGTACAAAAGCATTGATTTGTTGGACTTCCTCAGGAAAGACTTTTAGAAAGCATTGTAACTAATTTGAAGAAAAGACTGATGGATTGTGAACATTTAAAAACAGGTAGCCACTTTCAAAACACGAATAATTTACAATTTCTCAATTTTTTGGAGCCAGATTACTGGAATGTTGAAGTAGTAGTAGTTTCATGGACAGCAGCTGAAGAACAATTGCTTGCATTTAGTGACATTTACAATTATGAAATTAATATTAATTATTATAGAGACTTTGCAGAAAATGTTTTAAAATATTCCCAGAAATATGCAATTCCTGTGTATTTAAAAAGCTAAAGATATTGTCAGAACAATTGCTATAAATTCAGCAGAAGTGGAAAGGAGTTTTTCAAAAATGAACATCATATGTTCAGAGAAGAGAACTCTCCTGTTTCCAACATAACAACCTAATGACCATTAGTCTATCTCTAAAAGAATAGTACTCTATTCCTACATACAAAAAATGGTTGAGAGCACATCACACAGCCAATGATGCTCAAGTAAAATTGAAGAAGAGTGCAAGTGAAAAGGACCCCAATGAAACATCCATGTGGCAATACCTTAAAGGTAAATAGCACTTTTATTGTTCTTATGTAAGTATTTGTGTACCTCTTTTATTGTTTTTGTGTACTTCTTTTATTCTTATTTGTTTACAAAATAATAAACTACCTTCTTGTGTATCTTCTTTTTGTAGGTCATTAGGGCAAAGAAGTGACATCAACTGGGTCACACCCACCCAGTTGCATAACCACCAAGCCAAGTCCACCCAGTCGCATGACCAAGCCACGCCCACCCAGTCACATGACCGCCAAACCAATGCCCACCCAGTCACATGACCCACCAAGCCATGTCGACCCAATCATATGAACACCAAACCATACCCACCAAGCCACACTCACCAAGCCATGCCCACAGAACCAGTAGTACAATTTTTTGAATCCCACCACTGGAGCAGACCAAGTCAGATGAGTGGGAGGCCGCCATTCCATAGGCCACAGCAAAGGCAGGCAAGTAGGCTGGGCTGCGTGGCCAGGTGGTCAAGGCAAGAGAGTCAAAGACAGCCTATGCCGCAGTGTGACTCTAAGGCACTAGCCAAGGCATGCAATGCCAATAAGTAATGATGGGGCAGGGTGGGGTGGGTGGGACCAGCCAGAATTTTTACTACCAGTTCGCTCAGACTGGCCCATACCAGCTGAATGCCACCATTGGCCTGCTCCCAACCATCCCAGCAGCAGAACAGCCAGGTAAGCACAGCCAGGTGCTCCCTCAGGGAAGCAGGGCTGGGAATAGTGGTCGACCACCAGCCGCAGCCTCGCCCTGCAGCTGGCCCCTCACACAGCACCTTTAAACGTAGTGCTCTTCACATGGGGGAGGCGGCATCTCCTCCTTCTCATTTGTGAAGCATGCTAAGTTTAAAGGTGCTGTGCAGCATGAGGCTGCTCCCAGCGAGAGGTATATGGAGGGAGACACACGACTTTTCTCCTGAGACACTGACCCCACTGCTCTCACCATGGAGGTGAGAGAGTGTGCAGCAGCATCAGTGTCTCAGGAGAAAAATCACGCATCTCCCTCCCCCACAAAGCCGTTACAGCACTGAGACAGTATTAGTCATGTCAGTGGATGACTAGCGGAGGATTTGGGATGGGGTGTATTACATTTGTCTATCTCACCTGGATCTCTTTTTTTTTCTTCAAAATTTTATTAAATACATTATTTAAAAACATGGTGAACATTTTTGACATATCTTTTTTGTCTCATATACATACCCATATACATATACATATACATACATACATACATACATACATATCTTATATACATTTATACATATTAAATCTTTATACATTTAGTTTTCCTTTATTACATCCTCCACCAGCCTTAGTTTTAGTTTAATCACATGGTCTCAGATATCCCTTCTACAAATCCTATTTCTCTTTTTCATTTTGAGTCCTTCCTTTCTGTTCCCACCAATAATAAAATTTGTTCCAAATCATGTAATATTCTGATTCATCCTTGTATTTCATTTCTAATGTCATTTTATCCATTTCAGTGCATGTCAAAATCTTATTTATCACTTCCTCTTCGCTAGGAATTTCTCTAACCTTTCATTTCTGGGCAAACACCATTCTTGCTGCTGTGATAACATGGCTTATTAAATAAGTCTCTTCTTTGCTATGCTACTTTCACATAATTCCCAATTTTAAAAAATCTGGTTTATAGTTTATGTTTAGTCCCATCATTTCCTCTAACCACATCCAAATCCTATACCAAAACTCCTGTCCTTTTTTTACAGGACCACCATTTATGGTAATATGTGCTCCGTTCTTGCATGCACTTCCAGCAATTTGGTGACTGATCTTTGTAAATTTTAGCCAGTCTTGCTGGTAAGAGATGCCACTGGTAAAATATCTTGCACAAGTTCTCCTTGCATGATGTGGCTAATGTTATTTTTTTATTCCACTCCCACAAGGTTTGCCATTGGTTCAAATTTATGTTATGCCCAAAGTCTTTGGCCCATACCATATCATTAGGAGCCTTGGTGTTGCAGGCTGTTAAACACCTAGCACTAAGCTCCAGCTGCCTGCAATTAGTGCAGGCTTGAATCCCACCAGGCTCAAGGTTGATTCAGCCTTCCATCCTCCCGGGGTAGGTAAATTGAGGACCCAAGATTGTTGGGGGCAATAAGCTGACTTTGTAAAAATGCTGCGGGGGGGGCAAAAACCCTAGTAATAATCAGGCATATACAATGGAATGAAGGCTATTGCTGAGCACATTGGGTTGTGCTCCAAAGATTGTAAGCCGCCCTGAGTCTCCAGAGAAGGGCAGCATATAAATGTGAATTTAAAAAAAAATTTCCTTTCCCTGTTCCTCTTCCATGTTATATTCCAATAAAAATTTATAAACTTTCCTTATTTGTTTATCTTCTGGCCCAAGAGAATTTAATCTAATACCATTTCCTGCCTATTAATCCCCCATTTTTCTTATCTTTTCCATATCTTGATTGAATCTGCAGGTAAGCCCACCATTCCATCAAGAAAATCTCTTGTGTTATAATGTGGAACCACGTTGCCCACATAAAGAGATGTGTAAAAATTAAAAAATTAAAAACTTTTTGGAAAGAAAAAAAAGAAAGTCTCTTGATGACTTTCAATACTATCAACATGGATGAGAGAGACAGATGAGAGAGAAAGAGATGAGAAACAGAGAGATGAGAAAGAGATAGAGGGGGAGAAAGAAAAAGAGAGTGAGAATCAAAAAGAGTTGAGAGAGAGTGAGAAAGAAAAATATAGAGAGATGAGAGAGAGTGAGAGGGGGAGAGAGAGATGAGAAAGAGAGAGGGAGAAGAAAAGAGAGAGAGACAGAAAGAGAGATACCTGTTTAAAAGAAAATAGAAAAATGGCTCTTTGAGTGTTTAAGGTTGCAGACCCCTGGGTTAGGCAAACACCATGGTCCTTAAGTGAACCTTGTGATCATTAAGTGAACACTGTGGTTGTTAAACAAGTCCATTTTCCCCAAAGGGCATTTTTAACTGGAAACCAGAAGGAATTGTTGGAAACTGGCAAAAAAACACAGAAAATCTCAGTCACATGACTGTGTGGCATGTTGTAACTGGTCATAAATGTGTATGTGTTTGTGTGAGCACGCGTGTGCGTATGCACATGGCTGTCAAAACTCCAAAAACAGGTCAAGTAGCTCTGGGGAGGTCAGTTGTAAATTAGAACACTTGCTAAGCAACCGGCCATTAAATGAGGACCACTTGTATTTGGTTTGCCAGTCACATGGCCTCCTAGCCACACCCACCCATCACATGATACACCTACTAGCCACCCCCACAGAACCAGTAGTAAAAAAATTTGAATCCCACCACTGAGTCCTGTAAAGTGGGACCCCATCGGGAAATGGCTCTGGGTGGCAGAGAAAAACAGGATTCAACCTGGCTGCTTCTCTGCCACCCAGAGCCATTTCCCGATGGGAGGAGGACTTGCAGGACCCAAGGGTAAATTTCGCTGTGCCGTGAAAGAGACTCTCGCTCTCCCAGCAAGAGCAGCAGGGGAGAGAAGCAGCTGCTGACCCGGAGAGCACATGGAGCCACTCCACATGTTCTCTGGTGACCTGCTTTTGGCAGAGGCAAAAGGCAAGCGGTGGGGGGGAAAGGTGACTGCTGGCAGTGGCAAAAGCCAAGCAATGGCGGCGGGAAGGTGAGCAGTGGTGGTGGCAGATAGAAGACCAGGGTTTGCTTGCAGAGCCTCACTCACCGATCATGAAGGCAGGCAGCAATAGTGGACAGGCGAAGATGGCAGCCCGAGAGTCAGGACTCAATGGGGCTGGCAGTGGCAGGTAGGTGACTGGGACTTGCAGAGCCTCACTCACTCAGGGAGACCAATCAGGCAGGGCTGCAGCAGAAGGCAGGCAGCGATGGCTGGTGGGCAGGTGAAGACAGGCTGCAGGCACTGATGGCAGGTGGGCAAGATAAGGAGTGATGGGGTGGGGTGGGAAGGAGAGGGGAGGAGCAGGCGGGGAAGGGCAGGACCAGCCAGTGGTGTGATTTGCCAGTTCTCCAAACTGCACAGAATCGTAACAAACAGTTTGTCCAAAATGGTCCAAAGCAGTAGAATCCCACCCCTGACAGGACCCAAAGCTAAATTTCCCTGTGCCACAAAAGAGACTCTTGCTCTACCAGCAAGAGCAGCAGGGGAGAGAAAACAAGTCGCCGGAGAACACATGGAACAGCTCCACATGGTCTCCGGGTCAGCAGCTGCTTCTCTCCACTGCTGCTCTTGCTAGGAGAGCGAGAGTCTCTTTCACAGCACAGTGAAATTTAGCTTTGGGTCCTGCAAAAGTGTGTGTGTGTGTGTGTGTGTGTGTGCGTGCATGGCTGTCGAAACTCCAAAAACAGGTCAAGTAGCTCTGGGGAGTCAGTCATAAATTAGAACACTTGCTAAGCAACTGGCCATTAACACACACACACCCCCGCATGCCCTGTTTTGGACCTAGCAAGCCTCCTTGCACTTGCATGGGGACTCCTGGGAGGGGCAGTGTGGGTGGGGCTTGGACAGCTGGTTTTTGAAACTACCAGTTCGCCAAACTGGATGTAAAATTAACATCCGGTTCACCCGAACTTGCCCAAACCAGCTGAATCCCACCCCTGATTAGAATGCAGATTAAAACTAATTTAAATGCAGATTAAATGTAGATTAAAACTAATCAAAATATTTGGACAAGAAAGTAAATCCAAATCAAAAGTAAATCATGCTGCAACTCATTCATGCTTGAACATTATCAGCAACTGTACAGAATAAAAATATTTCTTTCAGAAAGCAATTGCTTGCTTGATTTATATGTGCCATCAAGTCATTTTTGACTCCTAGCAACCACATGGATAATTCTATCCCTAACATGGTCTTTCAGGTCTCCCAAGTATGAGGCAGCTGAAGTCTATTATAACTGGTCCTGATTCTTCCCTCAGTTTAGAAATCAAAAGAGAAAATTCAGAAACAGACCCCCAAATGCATATCTGCTTATTTTGGAGAAGCTAAGTGGTAGTTTTAAAAAACCACCATCTTTGCAGAGGGAGATAAGAGTTAAAATGGACATGTAGAAAATAGAGGATGGATAATTTCACCAAGGAAGTATATCAGCAAATAGATAATATCTCCAGAAAGTGTGTAGGAACCACAAAAATAGACTTGAAAGGAAAGCTAAAAGCAATGAAAAGCTTTTGGTGATATCAGTAGCAAATGGAAGAAGGAAGACATGGACCTACTGTTAGAACACTATGTTAACAATGTTAACAATTTACAGTAGAAGGCTACAACTACAGAGTTACTTTTCTCCCATTGTTTTTTTCACATAAGTTAGAAGAGAAGCAACTACACAATTACTTTCAGGCAGTTTAGTTCTTGTTTTCTCCCTTGCATTTAGTGTAAGATCTCTAAGAAAATAATATTCTTAACTTAGACCTGTACAATTCTATAAAGAAAAATTCTGTTCAACTTGTCAACACATAATTTATTTTCAGTTATCTTCCATTATAAAATCAATGATTCTCCATGTGATACGCAGCTACATTTCCATTCAAAGTATTATCAATTATAATGTTGCCATAAACGTTGTTTACATCAAGGGTCTTCAAACTTGGCAAATATAAGACTTGTGGATTTCAACTCCCAGAATTCCTGAGCTAACATGACTGGAGGAGGAATTCTGGGAGTTGAAGTCCACAAGTCTTAAACTTGCCAAGTTTGAACACCCCTGGTTTACATTCTTGTATTTGTTTTGTTGTCCAAAGGTAAAAGTGAGAAGTTAAAGCTTATTAACTTCACCTGGCACTTTCATAGGAACTGATATTTCCAATACTTCTAAATTTAATGCTGACAAGTTTATAAGATAGGTTTTCCTGTTTCATACCTTCAGTGGTTCAAGGAAATTGACACAGATGTACCACTGTTAAACCACAAACCACTAACTGTTTTAAAGTCTTACTTAAGAAAAACTAGGAAAAAACAGTTGCATTATGGAGAGTGGCAGTTGTTTAATGTGGTCACCAGTCACATTGCCATTATTGAACAATATTGGCCAGGAAAAGAAAAACAGTTTCAGCAATTACAACACATGGATATATGGATTCCATGTCCAGCTTTCTTTGATGAGGATTGCTTTAGCCTGCTCATAAACCATGGCCAACAAGACCTTAGGAGACTATCCAGATTCAGGATTGTTCATTTCTCAAGAAAGATGCATATACAGACATCACTTCTACTTGGACAATGTCTTATTACAAAATATGTTGTTTTCAATTACAAAAGTATTTTAATTTAGTGACTCTATCCTATATCTGCTATTTCTACAGGACTTCTAAGTTCCATATTTTTTTCATAATTAATCTTTGTTCCAACTTCTCATTTACTATTCTTCCTAAGGTCTAACTAGAAGAATTCTATTTATTATTATTTCATAATCCCATTATTTCTTCAAATAGTATAACTGCAGTTCTACGTATGTTTACACCATCTGTTCTGGTCCCAGTCCTGCATGCTACCAACTATTTCTTCCTGGGCTAACTTATTTCTGGGTAAATCTCAGTTAATTCAGATAGCACAGGGACAGTTGCTTGAGCTATTGCCTGTCTCCCATAATATCTACCTGGCTGATTTCATCTGGCAGGATTGGTGCAGTTCTGATTCCATCAATTAGACACTGTCACCTATTGGGGTCCCAGAAGCACTTCTTCTTTATACCAGCATATAACAGTTAGTTAACAATTTGTAGGCAGCATATAATCTGACTCTATTCTTACCATGGCATTAAAACTGCTGAAGGTGTTATTTGCATAGCCATAGTTTCACATTTTAAGATATATCTAAGAGACATAGCCTACTACTGCTGAGATGACTTGTGTCCCTTACACGTCCTTTAACATGTGAAACTAATAAAAACCCACTACTGAGAGTCCTGCTAGCCTATGACTTCCATGAAACCTATTCAGTGGGTCCTTTGCCTTTTCCTCTCCAACCTTTGGCTGGGGCTGCTGGAACTAAGCTTCTCTGACATCTTGACTCCAAAGGCCTTCTTTCACTAATTCGCAGCTATGAGGAGCACTTCAGCAGCCCTGTAAAACAGACGTGGACTCTTATGGCTGCAGATATATCTCCAGGATTTGGGGTGCACTTGTTTGCTTGCTTTTTTGCCTTCCTTCCTCCCTCCCTCCCTCTTTCTTTCTTTCTTTCTTTCTTACTTACTTGATTTTTCTTTCTTCATTTTCCTCATAATTGTTATTCTATCTTCTAGCACATTAAATTCTAGCACTTCTGCTAATATTCCACTATTAGTTTCCCCTATATTTCCCCTAAGAGCCATGGTAGCACAGTGGTTAGAGTGCAGTACTGAGGCTACTTCTGCTGACTATCGGCTGCCTGCAATTTGGCAGTTCGAATTTCACCAGGCTCAGCATTGACTCAGCCTTCCATCCTACCAAGGTGGGTAAAATGAGGACCCAGATTGTTAGGGGCAATATGCTGACTCTGTAAACTGCTTAGAGAGGGCAATAAAGCACTGTAAAGCAGTATATAAGTCTAAGTGCTATTGCTATTGCTATTAGATTTTTTTTCTGAATTATATTATGGAATAAGTTGTTTTTGAATAGAATTTGAAACAAAATGTTTAAATATGCATTAAAGTGGATAAATCTTGTGGACCAGATATCACTTGTTTAATTATCAAACTGAGATGAGCATTAAATATTTATACCTGTGGATCCAGGGGTGGGATTCAAATTTTTTAACAACCAGTTCTGTGGGCGTGGCTTGGTGGACATGGCTTGGTGGCATGGCTTGTTGGTAATGTGACTGGGTGGGTGTGGTTTGTTGGTCATATGACTGGGTGGGTATGGCTAAGTGGGTGTGGCTAAGTGGTCATATGACTGGGTGGACATGGCCAATTTAGCAGTCCATTTTGCTTTTGTCCTTCCTAAGCTGTACTTGCTGAACCCAAGGCATCTATTTATTTAATAAGACCCTCCCCCAAGGGAAAAAGAGCACAAACTTTCTTGCCACTTGCCTAACTTTAGTACAATAGCAGTTTCAGGCTCCTTAAAATAGGCCATTAAAAAAAATTAAAACAAACAGGATTTCCTTCAAAATAACTCCTGATCATATGTTTCAGAAGACCACACAATAAACCAGAGAACTGCATCAATTAAGACTGTAACGAAAACCTCCAAGATTTGGGGAAGAGAACCTCTGTAAAATCCATTAGCATTGCATTTCTCTGAATGCACCATATACCTTTATCTTATGTATTGTAAATTGATTTCTGTGCATTTAACTCATGGAATGACCTTTTGTTGCTACTTTCAGCAATATTAATTTGCATTTCTTACTTTATTTAAAACAATCGGATTTCAAATTATATAAACCCCATTGAGATTGTCTGTAGGCAAACATAAACCCCACAGATTTGCTCCCTCTCACACACACCCCAACATGCTTTGAAAGGTAAATATTAAATATAAAGTAAATGTTACAGGCAATACCTTAATGCTGATTAAATCTAAAAGAGGCCAAATCAGGAGGACTGACCAGAAAGTGACTCCCTGATAACTAAGGACAGGTTTTCCTCAAGTTTCATTTGGAATTGGAGGGATGACAGAGAAAGAGAAGAAAAGCTTTTAAATTAAATATGCTTACTCTGGTAATTACACAGCTAATCAGTTTAGGTCCCGGAACACATGCAATGAAACAACAACAACAAAAAGACACCCTCCCTCAGCCTCCTCCTCTCCTATGTGGCTGCTGCTGAACTAAAGAAGGCTAGCAATTGAGCAGGGAAGCCAGAGTGGGAAAGATCCTTAGCAAAATCTTCACCTTAGCAACCTTAGTAAACACACACAGAGGAGACGAATCCAAAGTCAGAGAAGGGACCCTTACAGGCCCCAGTCACTGCCTCCTCCACTCCCACCTCCTTTTCTTCCAAATCCAAAGGTATGATAAGGACTGACTGGGTGTGGAGGGGAGGGGTGGGCAGAGAGAGGCGGGGCCAGCCAGGGGCATGATTTGCCGGTTCTCTGAACTGGGCAGAATCGTAACAACCCATTCTATAGAACCAGTCTGAACTGGTAGAATCCCACCCCTATGTGGATCTCAAAAGACCATCCCTGGTTGCAGCATTTCCTTTTAAATTCTGTAGCAGGTGTGCCTGGAAGAAGCCTAGGGGAACATTCATGAAAGCAGGAACTCTGCAACTCTGCACAAGGTTTAGATGGCTTTAAAGAAAAAAAATGGATGATCAAGCCACACTTGAAACTTGGTCTGGAAAAATGTATGACCAAAAAGGAAGATAACAAAAAAGAAATCTGTCACCCAATAAATTAAAATTCTAGCCAATGTTGTCACTTTATCTTTGAAGTGCGCTGAACTACTTTTTCCTACTTAAAGATCATGCTTCCTTTATATTGGTTACCATTAGGATAATTTGTACTGCAATAGATGAGCCCAGCAAAACTCATGTAGCAGAATGTTATGATATGTTTATCATTTCACCCAAAGATGACTGGCGAGGAGGGGGGGTAGGGAGACAGACTTTTTTTTTAAAAAAAACTCTCCTTCTCCTATTATGATGCTGTAAGTCCAGAGTCTCCTCAGGCATATTTCCAACCCAACTCTAGTACATGCCATAATCACAAGAAAACCTTCAGCAGTTTTTTTTTTGAAGGTTTTCTTGTGATTATGGCATGTACTAGAGTTGGGTTTAAAAAAACCTTCAGCAGTGGATGGGCGGAGCTGGCGTCACAGTAAGACTGAGGTAATTTCAGCTCCTGAAATTACCTCTGATATCGCCATTGCAGGACGGTTCCTCGGGACCTAAGCTGACTTGTAGAGTTGGTGAATGTATGGGGCACCTCCTGTTGATCCCAGGGACATCGTAAAGTCCCTGGCTGATCCAGGACAGCCCCTTTACCAGCAGCAGGCTGAGCCAGCCATCAAGCTGCTGAAGCTGTGACAGCTCCGGAAGAACAAGATTGGAAGAAGTGTGTCAGTCGGTGAGATGGGGTTTTTTTACTTTCTTTTTTACAGAACACTCTAGTAATTTTAATTGAATCTAAAAATTAAGAGTGAAATGAAGTAAGCGGCGTGAGAGATTTTGTTTGAGATTGAAGAGTTGTTCTTTCCTTTTTTCTACAGCTTTTAAAGGCTTCTCTTTATTCTTTTTCTTCCTTTTTAGTTTTGAATGGTTTGAGGCAACATATTATTTTTGTATATTATTTTTAGGTGTTTTGGATTTTAATGAAACTTGAGTTTTCTTTTCTTTAATATGATATGGTGGTCGAGTCTTTTTTCCCCTTCTTGTTTTGAGAAAGGAAGGAAGTGACATATAATGGGATCGAGATTATCTGGCAACAAAGCAAAAGTTGTGAAAAGTTGTGAAAGTGATACAATATTGCCACCTAGAGGCTTGTTATTTTCCTTAAAATATATACACACTTGCAAGGATTGCGTTAAGGGCCCTACGCTGAACATTAGATAAGAAAGCACTGAAGGTTGTTTATTTAGGTGCTTTCGGTGAATTGATGTATATTTGAGACTGGACTTGAAGTTAAAGGATGAAGTGACCTTGGAGAATCTAAAAAATAAAAGAGTTGGAATCTTTCTTTTTAAATTGTGAAGCCTCGGATATCAAGTAGTGGCACTTGATTAAAAAGTGATAGTGTCTCTTTTTATTACTTCCTATTGCCTGGAACCCAACTTTTACAATTAATTTTTTTTAATGTATCTTTATTTTTAAAGGACATTTTGCTTATTTTCCATTTTAATTTTTCCATTCGTGTTTTCCTTTTCCCAACCTTCAGTTTTATTTTTTGAGCTTGATTCCTTCTATTTT
The DNA here is from genome assembly GCA_009733165.1 of Naja naja. Taxonomy (NCBI): domain Eukaryota; kingdom Metazoa; phylum Chordata; class Lepidosauria; order Squamata; family Elapidae; genus Naja; species Naja naja. Next base: position 32,624,084 of record CM019148.1, on the reverse strand, counting down.
CTTTTTCTTTTATATTTTTTATGCACTGGAATTAAGATACACAATTATTGGATTTTTTCTCTATATTATCTTAGTTTTTATTATTGATTTTTTATTCTTTTGACTAGGATTGTTTTTTGTTGCCTCCTTCCTTTTGTGATTTTTCTTTTCTTTTTCTTTTTTCATTTTCATAGAAGGCTACGCCCTCTTCTTTTTTATTATTTTTATTTTATTTTTTATTTTTTATTTTTATTATTGGCTTTCTTTTTTCTCTGCAATTGGAGTTGGATATTTTTGTAACAATGAGTAGAAGACCTTCAATTCCACAAGTAACAACTCCTGCACAGACAACATCACAGCAAGAGAAGGAAAAAGAGAGAGAATATATGATGCAGCAGATATTACAAGCGGTAAATGAGAATGGAAAAAGAATAGAGAAAATGGAACAGAAGTTGGACAAGACAGATGAAAATATAAAAGCTCTACAGCAAACAATAGAGAAATATAGAGAGAGGATTAAGAAAATTGAGGAGCAGCAAGAACAAAAAGACAAAGAAATGGGGAGTTTCAATACCAGATTAAATGAAGTTGAGAGGGATCACAATGAGTTATTGAGAGGCGAAATAGACAGATCAGAATTCTACTTGAGATTTCAAAATGTGGAGGAAGAGAAGGGTGAAAGCCTGTTGGAGATAATGGTGCAGATATTGGCAGAATTGCTAGAAATAACGGAAGACAAGTTGAGAGATGGAATAGATGAAACATTTCGTGTCTATACAAGAGATGCAACGAGGAACAAACTTCCAAGAGAAATTCATATTAGGTTTACTAAGAAGAGCATTAAATCACAAAAATTGCAAGCAGCCAGAGACAAGACATTGAAGTACAATAACAAAGATATTACGGTATTGAAACAGGTACCAAGAAGAATAAGAGAAAGTAGAAGAGAATATGCGTTCTTATCCAAAGAATTGTTGAGGAGGGGAGTAAATTACAGATGGTTAATACCAGAAGGCCTTCTGTTTGTGTGGCAGGAACAAAGACATAGAATCGATACAGTGGAGAAAGCAGAACTCTTCTATGATGAATATTTTAGAGGAAAGGAGGGAAATGGAAGACAAGAGGAACTGATTGCAGAACTCTCAAAGGAATGTGCAGCAACAAGTGAGGAAGCAGAACAACTTGGGGCAGTAGATGGTGTATCCAGAGAACAAAGAGAAGTTAGATCGACTAGAGCAATAAAACCCTTATACAAGACTTAAAATGGATGGAAAAAAGCTGATTTCAATGAATATAAATGGACTTAATTCAATTGCTAAAAGAAAGAAAATATTTCACAAATTAGAGAAATTAAAATTTGATGTAATTTGTCTACAAGAGGTTCATATTAAAAAACAACATGAATATGTATTGAGACAAAGAAAGTTAGGAAAATTATTTACGTCATTGGCACAATGTAAAAAGAGAGGAGTGGCCCTATACATCAAAGATACAATTACTATGGAATTGATTTATACAGATGAGGATGGGAGGATTTTAATGGTGGAGATAATGGATAACAACGTTAAAATGCTTTTGACAGCAATATATGCACCAAGTGAGAATCAAGAAGAATTTTACAAGAAGTTATACCAAAAACTGACTGAAGTGGACTATGTAAATATTTTTTTGATGGGAGATTTTAATGGGATAATTAATGATCAACTCGACTATAAATCAGAAAGAACTAAAAAGAAAGTTAGAAGAAAGCTACCTAAGACCTTTTTTCAAATGACAGAGGAAATGAACATTAAAGATATATGGAGAAAGAGAAATATTGGAAATAAAAATTTTACTTTTTATTCAAATAGGCATGAATCATGGTCAAGAATAGATATGATATGGGTATCTGCAGACATGCTTTCCAATATAAAAGAAATACAAATAGGAACTGGGACTTGGGCGGATCATAATCCATTGACAGTTGTTTGGAAAGGACAGAAAAGAAGATCTAGATGGACATTAAATAATATGATTTTGAAAGAAGAAGAGTTCAGAAAGAAAATTGAGATAGAGCTTGGTTTTTTTTTTAAAGAAAATAAAAAAGAAGACACATTATTGCAAATTTGTTGGGGTGTGATGAAGGCTTATACAAGAGGAATAATAATTGACTATACAAGGAAAAGGAACATCAAACAGAAAAAGATATTTAAAATATTGGAAGATGATTTTATAAAATTAGAAAAAGAACTACAACAATCACCGCAAAGAAAAGACATTAAAATGAAAATGGATATGATTAAACATAAAATGTGTTTAATGGAAAAGGAAGAAGTTGCTCAAAAGATTAAAGGTGCTAAACAAAATTATTTCGAAAATGCGAATAAACCAGGAAGATGGCTAGCCTATAGATTTAGAAAGGAAAGGGAAGCAAAGAAAATTAACCAATTAATAGACAGAAGAGGGAATGTTCAATATGGGAATGTTGAAAAGAAAAGTATTATTCGAGATTACTATGAAAAACTATATTCTCAAGAAGACACCACAGAAGAAAAAATTAAACAATACTTACAAAAGGCAAGATTATCACAAATACCTAAAGATATTGAAACAATGTTAGAAGGGAATATAACCATGATGGAATTGACAGAAGCCCTGAAGAAACAAAATATAGGAAAAGCACCAGGTCCAGATGGCTTACCGGCAGAATTCTACAAGACCTTTCATGAGGTGTTAAGCACCCACCTTTTAGAAGTTATGAATAAAGTGCTATTAAAAAAGAGAATACCTGAGACATGGCTGGAAGCTTATATTACCCTTATACCTTAATTAGAAATGGACTTACAACAAGTTAAAAATGATAGACCTATTTCATTGTTGAACTCAGACTATAAAATTTTTGCTTCAATTCTGGCAGAAAGAATGAAAAGATATTTAAATGAATTTATTCATACGGATCAAAATGGATTTTTGCCAAAACGACAAATTAAGCAAAATGTGAGAATAATTTTAGATACTTTGGAATACTATGAAGCACATCCTGAAAAACAGATGCCACTGATGTTTTTAGATGCACAAAAAGCCATCGATAATTTGAATTGGCGTTTCATGATATTGCAAATGGCACAAATGGGCTTTGAGAAAAATTTTATACAGGCCATTGAGACAATATACAACAAGCAAACAGCGAAGATTTTGCTAAATGGAGAGTTGACAGAATCTATAGGGATAAGAAAAGGAACTAGACAAGGTTGCCCTCTGTCGCCTCTGCTGTTTGTTTTAACATTAAAAGTGCTGAATAGAGCCATTAGAGAAGATGAAGAAATAAAAGGAATGAAAATTTAAAAAGAAGAATATAAACTGCAGGCGTTTGCAGATGACTTGGTATTCATATTAGAGGATCCACTTAAATCAGCACCTAAATTGATAGAGAAAATAGAAGAATATGGAATGGTGGCAGGTTTAAAAATTAATAAAGATAAAACAAAGATTCTAACAAAGAATATGTTAGCAAAACGTAAGAAAGAGCTAGAAGATATATTAGAGATCCAGATTACAAGTAAGGTTAGATACCTAGGAATATATATTACATCAAGATGTAGTACACTGAAAGAAGATAATTATATTAAACTTAAGCAGCAGATAGCGACAGATCTGGAAAGGTGGGAAAATATGCAATTATCTCTTATTGGTAGAATATCAACAGTTAAGATGAATGTATTACCTAGAATTTTATATTTATTTCAAACAATACCAATTAGACTGGGGAAAGAGTTTTTTGCGGATTTAAATAAAATGGTATCAAAATTTATATGGCATGGCAAAAAAAAGAATTAAACTATTACAAGATGCAAGGTTAAGAGGGGGGTTTGCACTGCCCAATTGGGAATTATATTATCAAGCTGCAAGTCTGATGTGGGTGAAGGAATGGATAACTCTGAGAAATAATAGATTATTAACTTTAGAAGGTCATGATTTACTACTAGGATGGCATGCTTTTTATGGTATAAGGGAACTAAAAAGCAAGGATATTTTAGAAGGCATTATATTCGAGAAGCCTTGTTTTTAAACTGGGAAAAAATTAAAAAACAACACTATATAAGAATTCAATTATGGGTATCTACTATTGAAGCTTTTTCATATCCAATAATATATAAAAAGGAACAAACAATTAGATATGGAGAGATTTTAAATGAAAAGGGTGAACTCAAATCGATGCAAACAGTACAAGAACAAGGAATAAAAATGAATTAGTTTTCATATTTGCAAATACAATCTAGATATGATGAGGATGTTAAGGTTGAAGGTATTTATAATAAGCAAACTGAATTGGATAAAATTTTGATGGGTACCAATGAAAAAGTAATTTAAAAACTTTATGGACATTTATTAGAAGTTAAAATGGAGGAGGAACGGGTTAAGGAAATAATGATTGCTTGGGGAAAAAATTTGGTTATGGGATAGATTTAGAGAAATGGCAAACATTATGGGATCAGAACTATAAAATGACAATGTCAACTGCATATAAAGAAAATTTGTATAAGATTTTTTACAGGTGGCACTTATCCCCGAGAAGGATTGCAAGAATGTTCAAGGATAAATCGGACAAGTGTTGGAAATGTCAGCAGATACCAGGGTCCTATTACCATATGTGCTGGACTTGTGCTGATGCAAAAAGATATTGGATTAAATCCACACATGGTTGGAAAAAATGACACAACAACATATAGACTTGAAACCTGAGATATTTTTACTGGGAATTGTACCAGAGACATTCAGCAAAGAATTGAAATATTTGATTGTTAATGTATTAACAGTTGCTAGAATTGTATTTGCTAAAAACTGGAGAAACGACAAGATACCTGCGTAGGAGGAAGTGATTAAGAAAATTTTGGACTGTGCCGAAATGAGCAGATTAACATTTGAAATTAGAGATCAAGAAGAAAACAGTTTTACAAGATATGGAGTACGTTTTATCAATGGTTAGATAAAAAAGCTTGGTAATATATGGATATAATGGAGATAAATTAAATTGTTGAATGAAAATACAATATAAAGATTATAATATTGTAGAGAGTTAATAATAATGATATTGGTTAATAGAGGAGATAATTTAGGTAATGTATGAATTAAAATGTATAAGGTTTTTTTTTAGATTTATCTAAATAGAAAATAGGTGGTTGTACCTTTCTTTTTTCTTTCTATTACTTTGTTTGCATTGTATAGGTTTTTTTTCTATAATAGAGAGTATTGATGGTGAGGAGATGGCGCTGAGATTTGTGACCGACCGACACACTTGAAATTGTTATTGGTTTATGTTTTTATGTTTGTTTGTTTTGTTTGTCTTTGGAAAATAAAAAAAATTATATAATAATAATAATAATAATTTATTCGACTTGTATGCCGCCCTTCTCCCTAAGGACTCAGGTCGGCTAACAATAAAACAGCGAATATTTACATAAAGTTTACCTAAAAACAAATTAAATCTAAACAAGTCAAAATAAGCAATAAAACATTAAAACCTTAAAAATTAAAACAATTGAAACAACCAGGTCTTCAGGTCCCGGCGGAAGGAGCGCAGATCAGGGGCTAAACGGAGATCCACGGGGAGCTGGTTCCAAAGGGTGGGCACTCCCACAGAGAAGGCCCTAGACCTAGGAACCGCCAGCCGACAGTGCCTAACCGACAGTATCCCAAGGAGGCCCCTCCTGTGGGAGCAAACAGGGCAATCGGAATGTGATGCTGGCAGGAGGCGTTCCCACAAGTACCCTGGACCCAAGCCATTTAGGGCTTTATAAGTTGTTACTAGCACCTTGAAACTAACCCGGAAGGCAACCGGCAACCAATGCAGGTCACACAGGAGGGGTGTAACATGGGAGTATCAGGATACTCCCATCACACGTCGCATTCTGCACCAGTTGTAGCCTCCAGGTAGTTCACAAGGGCAGCCCCATGTAGAGAGCATTACAGTAGTCGATTCTGGAAGTGACGAGTGCATGAGTGACCGTTTGAAGGGCATCTCGGCTCAGGTAAGGGCGGAGCTGGTGAACCAGCCGAACCTGGGCAAAAGCCCCCCTGGCCACAGCCCCCACCTGCTCCTCCAGACTGAGTTGTGGGTCCAGGAGGACGCCCAGAAAAAAAAGATAAAAGAAAGATAAAAGAAAAAAGAAAACCCTCAGCAGTGAGTCCCTCATTTTGCCCACTGAGATGGGAGACCCAGCACTTAATAGCTTCAGTGAAGCTTACAGGTGCTCTGTCCAGGGTGCATGACTTACAGTATGTGGTTGATGAAAGGAGAACCTCTATCTTTCTCTAAGTGGTGTGACTGCCTAAATATTATCTGCTTCCATATAAATGAACAAATTATTATAAAGTATACTGGTAAAGAAAACAAAAGCACTGTATGTGAAGTCACTATTTCAGTGAGAATGCATCCTTTCTGGTACAGTCTAGCTTTTGGTTATCAAGCAAACGCTTTCCAAATATATTAGCAATATATGTCAATATTTATCTTGCAATTTCACCCATTAAAATAATATATACTGTATTGTGTAACCATTTTCTAAACAATAAATTGGCATGTACTTTGAATTCTGTCCTGTCTTCTTTAACATAATCAGCTCACATTCTTCTTCCTAACAAAACCAGAGAACTATACAGTATTCATGTGAAAGAAAAAGAAAGAATATATTAAGGAAAATAACATTTATCATAGAATACAGAGAGTTTATTTTTTTAGTGATAGATAACCTAGATTGGAAGTAAGTCCACTGCCCAATGATGGTTTCCAAATAAATAACACAGATCAGCAGTGTAAAGATTGTACTACAGATATCACCCAATAATCAGGTGTCAATATGTACCCAAAGAAAAAAATGAAAGGCTTCAAAGAGAACTGCAGACAAATACATTTTGCAATGAGTACTTAAAAGTTCTTTTCTTTTGAGTTCCAAGACAGAAATAGCTGAGGGTTTTTCTTAATTATTATATTATTGAAAAGGTTACAGAAAACCACTCCCTGTTCTGTCAATGGTGTATTTCTATCAAAGGTGTTATATGAATAGAATAGAGGGAAGGGAAAGGAAAGGAAGGGAAGGGAAGGGAAGGGAAGGGAAGGGAAGGGAAGGGAAGGGAAGGGAAGGGAAGGGGAAAGAAGGGGAAAGAAGGGGAAAGAAGAGAGGAGAGGAGAGAAAATAAGAGGAGAGGAGAGGAGAGGAGAGGAGAGGAGAAGAGAAGAGAAGAGAAGAGAAGAGAAGAGAAGAGAAGAGAAGAGAAGAGAAGAGAAGAGAAGAGAAGAGAAAAAAATAAGGGGAATTGTTTAAGTAATCAAAATCAGGAATGAACTATTGGTATTGGTGATACTCATTTACAATTTCTCTCTCAGGTTCCTTAAGAAACAAAACAAAAACAGACCTCCTGTTTCCCCATTATATACCCACTTGCTACAGAAGTGTTGATTATGCTATGAATGTAGGTTACACAATGGGTACGATAGAAGAATATACCATATGAGGGAAGAAGGAATAAATGGAAGAACAAAGGAAGAATGAAGGAAATTGACTGAATGAAATACATTATGAAAAAGAGGTTAAGTAGACAGACATAGAAAGTGCAGAAAAGGATTCTAGAGTGAATCAACAGTATTCTCTTATCTGCAGCAATGTGGAAAAGGAGAATGACCAGAGGAATAAAAAGGAAACAACCTCATTGCTGAAGTTTCCTTTGAACTCTTACAGTTACTGGAACAAAATCACACTAAAGATCTAGATCCAAATCTCAGAAGATGTTCCTCTGCTTATAGAAATGTGAAGACAATGTGTACTGACATGTGGTTCCTAGAGCTATGCATGAAAATTGTGTAGTATACATTTTTTAAATGAAGGAGCATAAACTATCTGACAATTTCTTATTGAAATAGAATTTATCTGTTACACAATAATTTAAACTGGGGTAAGCAATCAGTGGCCTAAAGGATCTCCCTGTGTTCTACAGTTTTTGTGAATTTGTGATATTGTGACCCCAACTATAAGTTTAATGCATATTTTTACAATGCTTACTGTTTTAAAACAACAAAAATGTCTCACATTAGCCATTAAGATTTTTTTTAGAACTTGGAGAGAATTGTTTTTCTTAAATGGATTTTTCCCCACCTCCCTCGTGTCACCAGAGTCATTGTCAGTGGTGTTAAATAATTTTACATCATCGGCGAAGAGAATGCTGCTGCTTTTAATATGATCGCATAAGTTGTTGATGTAAAGCAGAAAAAGTGTGGGTCCTAAAACGCTGTCTTGGGAACACCGCTGTTAATTGGTGTCAGATTTGATAGGGCCCTCCCTATTTTGACTATTTGTTGCCTGTTTGACAGGAATGCAGCTATTCACTTATGCAGGGATCCGGAGATGCCATAAGAGCTTAGTTTCAACAGTAGTTTGTCATGTACCACTGAATCAAAGGCTTTGCAGAAGTCTATGTAAAGACTTCTTAATAAAAACGAACTTCCTTCTTGCCTTCAGGAAGATCAACATTTTTCTTTACAAGGAAGCTTAGCCATCCACTGCAATCTTACAGTATCTACTCATAAATCATTTCCATTGAATAGAAATACTTGTTTTAATGCAAGTGTCTGCAGTTGCTTAGGCAGTTATAAGACATAAGGAGTGACTCAGAGAACATTGTGGGTTTAGGGCAACTATATATGATGGTTGTTCGTGTTCAAAGAAGACACTCTGTTGTGCATGTCATCTGTGGACACAGAAGTGGCTCTGCCATTCCAGTCTAGTCCAGCAGTCCAGTGGTTACAGCGGCCTGGCAACTTACGATTCTACTGCAGCACCGGGGCTTCGGCTACGTGGAAGACAGCAGCAGTGGTGGCGGTCTGTGGTGCATGGTACCACAGTTACCATGAAGGTAACCGCGTGGAGTCCGCCGACAGCGGAACTGGTGGCCCAATGCCCCCCCCCTTTTCCCCGGTTTATGGACGGGGGTTCAGTTTCTGCAGGGGTTTGGACTTTTTGACCCATCCCCGAGGAGCTCCCCCTTCCTTTTTCCCCAGAAGTGAGAGTTCTGGGAGGAACAGATCTACGGGGAGGGACAGAGGCCTGCAGGTCTGGAGGGCCCGGAAGGAAGGTGTTCGCGATCATGGCCCGGGCCGGGTGAGCCGGCACTACCCCGGACAGGGTTGTGGGTTGAGTCTTGGCGGAGACCCCCCCCCAAGAAGGGACGGCGCCTTGGCTCTAGACCCGTGGTCGTGGCCGGTATGCGAATGCTGTACTTTTCCTGGACTCCTACGCACCTGGCTGTCCTATGGTGTTTGGGTGTTCCATTTTTGACCACTGTTTCCTTGCCTGTTTATATCACCTTGGACTTGTTTGGCACTATTGAAGATGCCCGGTTCACCTATACCACCCACCCGGACTTGTATCTTGCCTCCTCTCTCTGGGACTTGGCTGCTCCACATTGCAGTGAGAGGGCAATGGGAGGACCTAACCCCCCTGCAGTGAGAGGGCAGGGGGCTGCTCAGGACCTTTGCCACATGTCACTGTGGTGGCAGAGCAGTGACTGGTCTATTTTGACTCTGACCGTCGGCTGCTGTGAGAGAGCTGCTGATCATGGACTGTTTCCTGACCATTATTATTGCCTGTCCCTTTGTATTGTATTACCATCTTTGCAATTTTTCCACCTAATCAACTACCTCCTGTATCGATCAGCCTTGAGATTTATTTGTCATGCCTGCCTACTCCCTGCTAGAGTTATGGGCCCTCCAGATGACTCCCCTGTCTGTGAAGTGGCCCCCTACGCTATCAAGAGCTTACCTTAATGATGGATCCTGGGATCCCAAGAGGTGGCATGTCACGTCTAAGGGGCTAAATTTTAAATCTGATAGGAAGGGGAAACTTTTAAAATTTTTAATTGGTCGTCTTAAGGGGTTAGGGAGGGGGATAAATGGGTCTTTTTGCAGCCCGGTTCATGGCGGGGGGCGGGGGTTGGGGTCCGGCGGGGCTCCGGGGTTTGAGGTGGGGACCGCAATCCCCAGGGTGGTTGGGGTTGGCAGGAGACGTCGAGGCATAGGGCCATATCATGTGTTGGGAGTGCGCACCCGCCATCTTTGTGCGGTTGCTCGCTCCGACCCTATGGCCTCTTCCCTAGGGGGCACAGGTACTGGGACCCCTGGGCTCAGGCTGGTGTATTTTAATGCCAGGTCCATGGCTAATAAGTCCACCCTCCTCCGTGAGATCACTGAGGAGGAGGCTGCGGACCTGACTTGTATTACCGAGACCTGGTTGGGCCCAGAGGGTGGTGTCCCTCTGGTTGATTCATGCCCTCCAGGTTTCCGGGCTGTACACTGGCTACAGGCCCAGGGAAGGGGTGGTGGGGTGGCTGTGATTATCCGGGAGACCCTGTTTCCAAGGGAGGTCACTGTTCCAGAGATAGGCGGGAGTGAGACCCTCCTCCTGAGGTGGGGGCCTAATGGTCAGGTGGGCTTGCTGCTCGCATACCTTTCTCCCAGCTGTGTGACAGCAGCCCTGCCTGGGCTCCTTGACGTCCTCTCGGGGGTGGTGGTGGAGTTCCCGGGCCTTATAGTCCTGGGGGACTTCAATTTGCCCTCCCTGGGGGGAACGTCGGGATTGGCCCAGGAATTCATGGCTTCTATGGAAGCCATGGGCCTGACCCAATTAATTCTGGGCCCTACTCATGAGGGGGGGAACACTCTTGACCTAGTTTTTGTCTCTGAGCAGTGGCGTAGTGACAGAGGGCAAGCCACTTTTACGGCATTGCCCGTTCCATGGTCTGATCACTATCTCCTATGGCTGGTCTTCCAACAGGCCACCCCCCACTGCTGGGATGAGGAGCCGCCTAGATGGTTCCGCCCAAGGCGCCTTATGGACCGGAGAGGTTCCAGGCGGACCTGGGGTTTCTTCCCTCTCCCCTTGCCCACAGCTCTGTCGAGGATCTGACATCTGCTTGGCAATAGGCCGCATCGGAGGCCCTCGACAGGGTTGTCCCCATGCGACTCCTCACTCGCCGTGGATCCCGGACAGCTCCTTGGTATTCAGAGGAGCTCTGGGAGATGAAATGTTGTCGGAGGGGCTTAGAGAGCAGGTGGAGGTCCACCCGCTCACAATCCTATCGAGCCCAACTAAGAGCCCATATTAGGACTTACCCGGTAGCTATGAGAGCAGCGAAAAGGTCTTATCTCTCCGCCCTCATAGCGTCCGCAGATAACCGCCCAGCTGCCCTGTTCCAGGTTACCCGCTCTCTCCTTCGTACAGGGGAGGGGGCGGACCCATTGCGGGGAAGGGCTGAGGAGTTTGGTCAATATCTGTCGGATAAGATCGCTCAAATTCGGAGCGGGTTGTCCTCTGATTTGCAGTGGTCTGAGGAACGGGATACAGGCAGTCTGGCCAGTGTGATTTGGGATGAGTTTAATCCTGTTTCCGAGGATGAAGTGGACAGGACTATGCGGTGGCTGAGTTCCACTACATGTTTGTTGGACCCGTGCCCTTCCTGGCTGGCTTATGCAGCCAGGGAGGTCACCTGCAGTTGGCTCTGGGCAGTGGTCAACGCTTCATTAAGGGAGGGTGTTTTCCCCCTGCCTTGAAGGAGGCGGTGGTGAGACCCCTCCTGAAGAAGCCTGGCCTGGACCCGACCGTGTTAGACAACTTTCGTCCAGTCTCCAACCTTCGCTTTTTGGCGAAGGTTGTTGAGAGTGTGGTGGCTCGGCAGGTTCCACTTTTCCTGGATGAAGCGGACTACCTGGATCCGTATCAATCGGGCTTCTGACCTGGTTTCAGCACGGAGGCGGCATTGGTCATGCTGATGGATGATCTCTGGAGGGCCCGGGACAGGGGTTTTTCCTCTGTCCTGGTCCTATTAGACCTCTCAGTGGCTTTTGATACCATCGACCATGGTATCCTTTTGCGACGCCTCAAGGGGTTGGGAGTGGGGGGCACCGTGCTTCGGTGGTTCACCTCCTACCTCTCAGGGCAGTTGCAATCGATATTGGCGGGGGGGCAGCATTTGACCCTGAGGGTGCTCTCTTGTGGGGTCCCTCAGGGGTCGGTTCTCTCCCCCCTGCTATTTAACATCTATATGAAGCCGCTGGGTGAGATCATCCATGGTTTCGGGGTGAGATTCCATCAGTACGCAGATGACACCCAGCTGTACATCTCTACCCCGAACCAAGTCAGCGATGCCCTCTCTCTGATGACCCAGTGTTTGGATGCAGTACGGATTTGGATGAGCGGGAACATGCTTCGACTCAACCCGGCCAAGACTGAGTGGCTGTGCATACCGGCATCTCGGCCCAGTCAGGATTATCCATCTTTGGCCATAGGGGGAGCGGTGTTGCCCCCTGTGGATAGGGCGCAGAATCTGGGGGTCCTCCTGGACGTATGGCTCTGGTTGGAGGAGCAGGTGAGGGCCGTCGCCAGGGGAGCCTTTGCCCAGCTCCGCCTTGTTCGCCAACTACGCCCTTTTCTGGACCAAGATGCCCTGTGTACAGTCACTCATGCCCTTGTTACCTCTAGACTCGACTACTGCAACGCCCTCTGCTTAGGAGTGCCCTTGCATACCATCCAGAGATTGCAGCTGGTGCAAAATGTGGCGGCGCGGGTGGTGATGGGAGTTTCCCGATTTTCCCATGTTACCCCCCTCCTGCGCTGCCTGCATTGGTTACCGGTTGCGCTCTGGGTGAGATTCAAGGTTCTAGTTTTAACATACAAAGTCCTGCATGACATGGGTCCTCAATATTTAAGGGAGCAACTCCTGCCAACATCAAATGCCAACCGCTCTGTGCGTGCACATAGGCAAGGACTCCTTGGGGTCCCGTCGGCTGGCCAGTGCCGGCTGGTGGTCCCCCAATGACGAGCCTACTCTGTCGCGGCCCCTGACCTCTGGAACCAACTCCCCTTGGGGCTCCGCCTGGCCCCTGACCTTTGCAACTTCTGCCATGATTTGAAGACCTGGTTGTTCGACCAATCCGGGCTGTGACCCTTTTGGGTGGGGGTGGTTTTATTTTTTAGTATTTAATTGTCTTTTTGGGCTTGTTTAGTTTAATCTTTTCTTAATTCACTGTTGTTGTATTTATTGTTTTAGCTGTGAGCCGCCCCGAGTCTTCGGAGATGGGGCAGCATACAAGTCCCAAAAATAAATAAATAATAAATAAATAATTGGGCCACTAGAATTTCATTTTTGTAGGATATGTAAGTGTTATTCTGTGATCATGTTTATGGTTTTTTATCAGTTTTCATCAACACATTTCTTTAAAACAAGTGAAGGCTTCATAGCACAAGACTCAACAATGGGTCCTGTCAGCAGTTACAGCTTCTAGTTACCTAGGCTGAATGGTATAGTGGCACAGAGTTTCTTTCACAGTGTTTTCATAGCACTTGCATGATTGATCTTGAGGTCTCTTCCCAGACTCAAATGCAGTATAGAGCAACTAGAGAGGCATATGGTAGTCATCCATTCTGCTGATGTGTCCCTATCTTATCTGGCCTCTGTTAATTAGGAAGTCAATAGCCACCCGGAGTCCTTTGGGAGTTGGGCAGCATCTAAGTTAAATAAATGAATGAAAGAATGAATGAATGTTGGTGATCCAAGATTGCATGATCCAAGACCTCCAGGTTGGCCAACAAATCTGGCCAACAAATGCCAAGGATGGAACAAAGACTGCACATGTTAATTTTTTTTTCAGTTGCTTGATGTGCCTTTGATACAGCATCCAGGACTCACATCCACCGTGGAGGGAAGGGATAAGCAGAGCTTGTAAACTTCCAGCTTTGTGAAAACATGGATGATTGAGCAATCTAATATGTAGTCATCCCAGTGTTTGGTTGACATTGCTGATTCTGAAGTCAATGTTTTTGTCCAAAGACCCTTCGCTCAAGATGAGGCTTCCTAAGTCTTTGAAGCTGTTTCATTTGTCAGCGGGATGTCATCTACAATGATTTTGTAATCTATGGGCTTAGTATTTGCACTCAGCTAGTAAAGTACTTCAGTCATATTCAGACTGATAATCCAACTAAAGCGCATAAATGCACCTGAAAAAAAATTTTCAGTGCAAACTGAAAGGACAAAACAGCAACTACTAGTGAAACTCATGTATATGTCTGCACCAAATGCTTCATTTCTCTAATTTTATTTCAATCTTACAAAAACATTTACAAAGAGTTTCATATTTAAAAAACCCTTTCAATGCGCCCTATCAAAAATATAATCAATAAAGTCAAAATAACTTGTATGCATATAATTATTTACGCGTGCTAAAAATGAACCATTAATGATTAGCTGTTTTCACATGCTAAGATAGAGCTGGAGTCACCAAGCCCAGCCTGGAATTGCTTTAAATGGCCAATCTGATGGGCACCAATAGTAATCGTCTGACATTATTATGTATTTTCTTTTCTCAAAAATTATTAGAAGGAAGGTTTCAAGAAAGCTCCAAGATTTGCTGGTTGGTTCAGTGAAATATTTCTGGCTTTCTATGAGCAGAATCCATGGAACATTTGGAAATGATATCATGTGCATTTTGTTTCAATTATGGGAATGTCTTAATGCATGGGAATAGTGAGTTGACCCCCGTGACTCCCTCCAGTGGAGGTCTTTTTGCCCTTCCCACACAATCACTATTATTTATTTATTTATTTATTAATGGGACTTATATGCCATCTCCAAGACTCGGCTTACAATAAAAACAGACACAATAAATATTTAAAAAAGAATTAAACTAATGGTCCCAATTAATACAAAACTTAAAAACCACCAAAATCTAAAAACACCCCACCCATAGGTCACAGCCCGGATTGGTCAAATAACCAGGTCTTCAGGTCATGGCGGAAGGTGCGGAGGTCAGGGGCCAAGCGGAGCCCCAGGGGAAGTTGGTTCCAGAGTTCAGGGACTGCGACAGAGTAGGCACGTGTCGGGGACCGCCAGCCGGCATTGCCCAGCTGATGGGACCCCAAGGAGTCCCTGTCTGTGACTTCGACAGGGCGGTTAGTATTCGATGTCGGCAGCAGTCTCTCCCTCAAGTAATAAGGACCCATGTCATGTAGGACTTTGTATGTTAAAGTTAAAACCTTGAATCTCACCCGAGGGCAACGGCAACCAATGCAGGCAGCGCGGGGGGCTAACATGGGAGAACGGAAACTCCCATCACCACCGCCGCCAGATTTTGCACCAGCTGCAGTCTCCGGATGGTATGCAAGGGCAGTCCTAGATAGAGAGCATTGCAGTAGTCAAGCGCGGTAACAAGGGCATGAGTGACTGTACGCAGGGCATCCCAGTCCAGGAACAGGCGGCTGGCGAACCAGCCGGACCTGGGCAAAGGCCCCTGGCGGCGGCTCCCACTCCTCCAACCGAGCCGCATCCAGGAGGACCCCAGGTTCCTTGCCCTATCCACAGGGGCAACACCACTCCCCTATGGTCAACGATGGACATTCCAAGCTGGAACGGGATGCCGGTATGTACAACCACTCAGTCTTGGCCGGGTTGAGTCGAAGCATGTTGCCGCCCATCCAGATCCGCCGCATCCAGACAGCGAGTCATCACGAGAGGGCATCACTGATCTGGTTTGGGGTGGAGATATACAGTTGAGTATCATCCGCATATTGATGATACCTCACCCCAAAACCACGGATGATCTCACCCAGCAGTTTCATGTAAATGTTAAATAAGAGGGGAGAGGACCGACCCCTGAGGGACCCCACAAGTGAGCCTTGGGGACGACCTCTGCCCCCTGCCAACACCGATGATGCCCCGCAGGTAGGAGGAGAGCCACCAAGAACAGTGCCCCCACCCCCAACCCCACGAGGCCGCAAAGGATACCATGGTCGATGGTATCGAAAGCCGCTGAGAGGTCTAATAGGACCAAGACAGAAGAAAAACCCCTGTCCCGCGCCCTCCAGAGATCATCCAACAGTGCGACCAATGCCGTCTCCGTGCTGAAACCAGGCCGGAAGCCCAATTGGTACGGATCGAGGTAGTCTGTTTCCTCCAGGAAAAGCGGAAATTGCCGGGCCACCACACTCTCAACAACCTTCGCCAAAAAGCGAAGGTTGGAGACTGGACTAAAGTTGTCTAACACGGTCGGATCCAGTGCAGGCTTCTTCAGGAGGGGCCTCACCACCGCCTCCTTCAAGGCGGAGGGAAAGACACCCTCTCTCAAAGAAGCATTGACAACTGCCCGGATCCAACCGCAGGTGACCTCCCTGGCGGCATAAGCCAACCAGGAGGGGCACGGGTCCAACAAACATGTGGTGGAACTCAGGCGCCACATAATCCCGTCCACTTCATCCTCAGAAACAGGATCGAACTCATCCCAAAACGTAATGGCCAGACTCTCCGCATCCCGCTCCTCCAACCACTGCAAATCAGAGGACAACCCGCCAATCCGGCGATCTTATCCGACAGATATTGCCCAAATTCCTCAGCCCTTCCCCGCAGCGGGTCCGGCCCCCCCTCTGGGCGAAGGAGGGAGCGTGTGACCCGGAACAGGGCGGCCGGGCGGTTATCTGCAGACGCTATGAGAGCGGAGAGATAAGATGTTCTCGCCGCTCTCATCGCTCCCAGGTAAGTCCTAATATGGGCTCTTAACTGGGCTCAATAGGATTGTGAGCGGGTGGCCCTCCACCTGCTCTCTAAGCCCCTTTGACGGCGTTTCATCTCCCGGAGCTCCTCTGAATACCAGGGAGCCATTCGGGATCCACGGCGTGTAAGGGGTCGCATGGGGACAACCCTGTCGAGGGCCTCCGACGCAGTCCGCTGCCAGGCGGTCGTTAGATCCTCAGCAGAGCTGTGAGTCAGGGAAGAGGGAAAAGGCCCCAGCTCCGCCTGGAACCGCTCCGGTCCATAAGGCCTGGGGCGGAACCACCTACGTGGCTCCTCATCCCAGCAGTGGGGGGCGGCTTGTTGGAAGACCAGCCATAGGAGATAGTGATCAGACCATGGAACGGGCAAAGATGTAAAGGTGGCCTGCCCTCTGTCACTATGCCACCACTCAGAGACAAAAACAAGGTCGAGAGTATTCCCCCCTCATGAGTGGGGCCATGAATTAATTGGGTCAGGCCCATGGCTTCCATGGAAGCCATGAATTCCTGGGACAATCCCGACGCGCCCCCCAGGGAAGGCAGATTAAAGTCCCCCAGGACTATAAGGCCTGGGATCTCCACCGCCACCCCCGAGAGGACGTCCAGGAGCCCAGGCAGGGTTGCTGTCACACAGCTGGGAGAAAGGTATGAACTCTTCCAGTAAATTCTGATTCAGAGGAATATGGTGCCACTAGACCACACCAACAGAAGGTGCCATGCCTCACCAATGTGAAAGATTTGCACTTTTAGAAAGATTCAGAAAGAGGGGCATCACTGGTGCTCACTGAAATCAGTGCCTACTCAGTCTTAGTCTAAAATTAACTCTGCAGTTTCCAACCTCCTGCAGATAATCTATTCAGTCAACACTATCACCATCCGCTTTTTCCAGAAAAATTTATCCTAGTGTACAATCACTTGGCAGTATGTATGTAAATGCATATGGGTATGTAGAAACTAGAATAAAATGAGAAACAAGAACTCCAGTGAAGCACACACACTAAGAAAACACAAGCTGTGTCCCTCCTGTTTCATCCTGGAGCCTCAGTCACCATCAATGCAGGTGCACTGATCTGGCTGACCTGGTTTTCCTAACAGAAGATTGGCTTGAAGACATGGCAGATGAAGGGGGAAGGCCTAGTTTGAAAGGTCCAGACTCTCCCACAAGTTGAAGCAGAACAGCCCTTGAAAGTAATGCCAAGAAATGGGGGAGAGGGGAAGCCCCATTATATACTGGGCAAGAGATACCTGACTATTCCCATTTCCAGCAATCAACTGACTATGCTATCCTCTGAATGGTTGTGAACATTAATCCCACAGCAAGAATGCAATGACTGGTTGACTGTGTAATAAGGGAAACACCAGGTTACTTAAAAACAAATTTTAAGTTCCCTCAGGTGTAAGCGGAGATGGGATGAAGATCATCTCCTCAACTCATAGACAGAGGAAAGTTTATGGATGCAATTTCTCATTACTTCATAAGAACATGTTAATCAGACTCAAATCAGCACTTGCAGCAGGAGCTTTCAAAATATAATACAAAATTCAAATATTTGATCCAAATTCATTTAATTGTTTAATTACACTGTTGTTTCACTGCTTGCTGTTACATAACAGTTTGCAACATCCTCCATTAATATCACAATTGCTGAATATTCCACACTAGAGAGGCAAGGTTCTTGTCACACTTCAGAGGCAAGCTCTGGCAATAACCTCTCAGAGTTTCACAAGTGCTTGTCATTGGTGGTTTCACTGCAGAAAAGAAACAGACCATATTACTGATGTGACTTTGTCTTGTCCAAAATAACAGATAGAGGTATAGACAAAAGATTGGAGGCCACAATTTCAGATTTTATTGTGAATCTAATAAGTTAATTTCTTATTGCTTCTATTGTCCATTTACTAAAATGTAACAAGCTATGCATGGTCACATTGAGGTTCTGTTTGAATCTCTCTTGATCAAAAAAAAAATCAGCTAGCTCAGCATCCAGTATCAAACAATTACCTACATATCTCAGTGAAGCCTACAGGCAGAACACATCTTGTAAGAAATTTGGGAATTGAGGAAATGGACCTTTAGCTCATAGCCTTTATAATGTGGACCTCAGCCATGCCATTATCCTTTAGTTAACAAGTCGTTCCCAGCCTATTGTACCTCATTCACCTCCAACTTGTTTTCACAAACTCCAGTTCAGAAACACTTTCAGGAGCTTTGTACTTTCAATTGAATGAAGATGAAATGTGAGTTAGTAAAAGTGTTGAAAAAGCTCAAAATGGTGTTGTCTAATAATTGTTGACAGTCAGAAAGTCAATCTATTTCATAACTAGCACTTTTTTCTTTCTATTTTTTCTTGCACTTCCTTTTTTTCTTCTTTTCTTTTTCTTTAAATTTGTCTTTACTTTATGTAGGATCCTCAATAAATATAAATTTTAACAAATGGAACCTCTGAAAAGCTTATCATGGTTTAGGTAAGCGTATATGAAGCTTAATAATAAAGAAGTCAAATTCCTTTTTCTTAAATTGTTAATGGGGCTTCTTAATTAGGCTTTCCAGATATGAGCAATAAAACTCCAGATGACCAATAGCTGATAGCAAATAGAGAAAATACTTATGATCTTGCAAGCAACTAATGCTTATGCAGAGTTTTGCAGCAGAAAAATACTATGCCTACATATTTCTCATCTCACAACTAAGAAAGACATGGATCTCACCGGCAAACGCTTGCAGCACTTGGCATTAATGCCACAGTTGTATGGGAGACTTCCGTACACACATCGTTTCTGGAGGCCAATCTGGCAGAAGCCACCATCCTTCACACAGTCATCAGGTTGTCCTGCATTTATGGAAAAAAATATTTGAGCAATTATCATCAAAACACAATGGTTATAGATCTTCTTCATGTACTCCTCTTGTCTGTCCCATGGATGCTACTACATTATCCTCAATATTGCATGTGGGGAACTAGTGAAGCCCAGAAAATAATGGGTTGTCAAAGGATATTGAGGGATTGCAATATAGTCTCATCTTCATCCTCTTAATTACATATGACTTCAAGCACAAAGACAGGAAGCTACTACACATGTTCTAGGATAAAATACTTTCATGCCAGATGAAAGTCTAGCATTTTTTATCTATTCCTTTCTGAAGATGTCCAAAAATAATTTCTGATTTCAATGCTTTTGAGGCATTGCAGAGGGTTGGGTCAAGCTGCCTCTGAAGTCATCTCAAATCTACAGCTCGATGATTCCTGAGCCCTTTTAAAATGTAACTTGGAGAAATTTTAGGGATTCAAGAGGGGCCTTCAAAAGAACCAGGTGTTTAAGTACTGAATCACTAGTTTCCCAAAGCACCCTTTCTCCCACTGATAGTGCCTTTATGTCTGTGAATCATTCACCAAAGTTATCTTTTGAATCTCTCCCCAGGCTAAGTCCATCACTGGACTGCCATGCTAAAGTTTCACACTAATTTGATAGAGGGGATATCAACTACATGTGGTCCCCAATTTAGCAACAAATTGGGACCAGTAATTTGGTTGTCCCAAAGATGCTTTTTCAAGAGGCAACTGGACTTTCTGGTTTTTCTTTGAAGATGTTTTGCTTCTCATCCAAGAAGCTTCTTCAGCTCTGACTGGATGGTGGGGAATGGAAGGATTTATACTCCTTCTAGACAGCTGGACAGTTGCAATCTTTTAGCAGGTCATTAAGATCACCTGGAGGTTTATCTGTGTCATCAGGGTCACCTGATTGGTGCAAATGGGTATGGAGCCTTCTTAGAACTGTTGAAAGGACTGTGTTGTAGATTAGAGATAAATGATGTCCTATCCACTCCCCTCTGTTGAGAAAGGGCTATTCAATTTTGACATAAATGCCTTTTTTGACCACTCTTGAAAAAGCATCTTTGGGACAACCATGACCTGGATGACTGAGAATCTGCATAGACATTCAGCAATTTGGTTGTTAGATCAAGCAGACCTGAGAAAGTCATGAATATGATGATTGATTACAAAGGCACTTTTCCATCATCTCTGAAACTGAAAATTGTTGCTAAATGGGATAGAAGGACATATTTGAAATTCTGAGAGCATTGCATGCATGTATAACCACAGGGGTTGAATTCACAGGAGTCTTGCTTCATTTAAAAAGTGGTTCCCATGCTGAGCTTAGTCCAGTGAGCGATCGTAGGAACTTCCTGCTTTTATAAGAATTCTCACCACAAGGACTGTCCTGTGAGGGAACATGCAACATTGCAATGTACATAGAAAGGGATACTCATTTTATCTGTCTGCCCATCTGGCTTCCTTCCTGCAGAGATCACCAACTTAGCTATTTATCCAAAATTGATTTAGTATAGAATTTCAGTATATCATTATCATTCAAATGTAACATTTGGGGGGGAGGGAGGAATGTCATAACTCCCAAGAAATCTTAGTTAAGAGATAAAACTTTGCTTCATAGAGCACTGTCTATCTTCCAAATTAATACAAAACAAAGAATTTCCTAGTGGAAGAAGGTTTGCTGAAGAGACGTTGTGGTTCACTTTCCAATTTCAACATTCATTGCTTCTTTTCATTTATTCATAAAATGAAACAGATTAAAATAAACATCATGCAAAGTAACTAATGAAGTTCACAGTTAGCTGTCCCTTTCTTCAACCTACAGGTTTGGAGATAGCAATGGTCTTGGGTCTTTGTAGTACTATTGAGACAAAGGTATATCACAAGGGTGAGCAGTAGTAGAGCAGAAAAGTTTGTTTCCACATTGTTTGGAGACTCTATTTCTTGTGACAAATGGAATACTGACCCTGACATATCTGAAAACACTTGAGAAACTTGGGGATAATTTCATATTTCCTGTTGGGAATGTGTAAGATTGTCTGCTAAGCAATGGAAAGGAAGCCTAGAGCAATTGCAGCAGTAGGAAAATCTAACGAATAAATAACATTTTTTTTCAGATACTGAAAATGAAGGAGAACTCCAAGCAGAAACTGCACCAACTCCTCAACCCTAATGCTATGGACTTAAGGATACTGATAAAGGGCAGCATGAAAGAAAACAGGAAGGAAAGAGAAATAGGAAGAGAGAAGGGGCAAAGGGAGATGTGTCAGTATGCGCCTAGGAAGAACTAGGCAACTCTCTTTAGACCCAGTCTTGGTTGTGAACCTATAACAAGAAAATCAGCTGCCCTAGAGCAGCATGCAGTTTGTTTTATACAACACACTTCACACTAAGCCCAGGAAAATAAGCACCTTTGGGGGATGGGAGAGCTTGGTGGCATGGACAACTCCCATTAAAAAAGAGTTAGGCTTTTAGTCACATGGTTGTTCTTACTATTTTGATTTTTCCGGGAACACTCCCCTCCCACCACCCCAACAACCCTCTTAAAAAAGAATGGTGGTTGCATTCACTTAATATCCTGAACTAAATATATAAGGTTAGTAAATAAATCAATGAGAGCCAGTTTGATATGATGGTTAAGATACCAGGCAAGAAAGTGAGTGACTCTGAGTTCTAGTCCTGCCTTAGGCAGAAAGCCATCTGGTTGACTTTGGGCCAGTTACTTTCTCTCAGCAGCAGGAAAGAAGTAATAAGAAAACACTTCCAAATTCTTGCCAAGAAAACTGCATGGACTTGTTCACACAGACATCAGGAATCAACATTAACTCAAAGACACCATAGATAAAAAAAATAAGGTCAACTTTATACAAGACATGAAGAATGGCTTTCCACAACCTACTGTATACCATTTTGCCATGATATAATGTGTTGCACAAGTCCAGTTCCACATAATAAATGTACTATTATATTAATTTCTCCATTACCTGGACCCTAGTAATTGGGAAGGTTCCTTAGCAGCAATATTGATGAAGAAGGACAGCTGGTCTGATTAAAGCACTTATCTAAATTACAGGACTGTCCATTTGTTCTTTAAATTCATCTCTGACTATTGTAAAGCCAGGTGTGTGTGATTCAAATCATGGATTTCCCTCAAAAAATGGGAATGCTTTTTTTAAAACAACAACAACAACAACAACAATTTCTATCAGCTTTCTTTTTTTTCTCCTTCTGCTTCTATTCACCCAGGTTTACTCAGCCTCTTCTTACCTGAAGAAACATAGAAGAGAAGAAGCAATGCAAAGGTTAGGAAAAGAAACCTCATGACTGAAGTTGCCTCTGAAATCTCTCCAGCTAGTTCAAAGAAGCAGAACTGAAGAAGAGTTAGGAAGACTCCAGAAAAAGCCCACAGATCTGTCTATTTATAATAAGTTATGGTGTCATAGGAATGTGGAAATGTAGTATAGATCACTGATGTGGCAAACATTGCAAACATGTATTTCCTGTTACTCTCCTTTAAAACTACTCCTCCCCTTCCTTATTTATATTTATTTATAATTGGACTTGCATGCTATCCCCTCTCCGAGAGGACTCGGGGCGGCTCACAATTAAAAGACAACAATAAATATTTTAAAAAGAATTAAACCAAACAAGCCCAATCACTAAAATTAATTTAAAATAAATTTAAACCCCACCCCCAAGAGGTCAGTCCAGCCTGGCCTGTTCAAACAACCAGGTCTTCAAATTGCAGTGGAAAGAGTGAAGATCAGGAGCCAGATGGAGCTCCAAAGGGAGTTGGTTCCACAAGGCGAGAGCTGCAACAGAGTAGGCCCTTCCCCGAGGCACCGCCAGTCGACATTGTCTCGCAGGCGGCACCCCGAGGAGTCCCCGTCTGTGCGCGCGCACAGGGCGATCGGTATTCGATATTGGCAGGAGACGCTCCTGCAAGTACCCCGGACCCAAATCATGAAGGACTTTGAATGTCAATGCCAACACCTTGAATCTCACCTGGAGGGCAACCGGTAACCAACGCAGCTCGCGCAGATGGGGTGTAACATGGGAGTATCGGGAAACTCCCATCACAACCCACGCAGCTGCATTCTGCACCAGCTGAAACCTCCAGATGGTATGCAAGGGCAGTCCTAAATAGAGAGCATTGCAGTAGTCGAGTCGGAACGTGACAAGTGCATGAGTGATCGTGTGAAGGGCATCTCGGTCCAGATATGGGCACAACTGGTGAACCAGTTGGACCTGGGCAAAAGCCCCCCTGGCCACGGCCCCCACCTGCTCCTCCAAACTGAGCCGTGAGTCCAGGAGGACACCCAGGTTCTGAGCCCTGTCCACAGGGGGCAACACCTATGACCAAAGGTGGAATCTCTTGACTGGTCTGAGATGCCTGTACACACAACCACTCAGTCTTGGCTGGGTTGAGCTGTAGTCCATTTCTGCCCATCCAGATCTGTACCGCATCCAGACAGCAGGTCATCACGGAGAGGGGTAGAGATATGCAACTGGGTATCATCAGCGTACTGATGATACCTCACCCCAAAGCCACGGATGATCTCGCCCAGCAGCTTCATATAGATGTTGAACAAGAGGGGTGAGAGGACCAACCCCTGAGGGACCCCACAAGTGTGTGCCCTCGGGGTCGACCTCTGCCCCCCTGCCAACACTGATTGCGAACGCCCCAAAAGGTAGGAGGAGAACCACTGCAAAACAGTGCCCCCCACTCCCAACCCCCCGAGGCGTCGCAATAGGATACCATGGTCGATGGTATCGAAAGCTGTTGAGAGATCTAATAGGACAAGGACAGAGGAAAATCTCCTGTCCCGCACCTCCAGAGATCATCCACCAGTGGGACCAATGCCGTCTCCATGCTGAACCCAGGCCAGAAGCCCGATTGATACAGATCTAGATAGTCTGCTTCCTCCAGGAAAAGCAGAAACTGCTGAGCCACCACACTCTCAACAACCTTCGCAAAAAAGCGAAGGTTGGAGACTGCACGAAAGTTGTTTAAGACGGCTGGCTCCAGAGCAGGCTTCTTCAGGAGGGGTCTCACCACCGCCTCTTTCAAGGCAGCAGGAAAAGAACCCTCCCTCAACAAAGCATTGACCACTGCCCAGAGCCAGCCGCACGTGACCTCCCTGGAGACATATACCATCCAGGAAGGACATGGGTTCAATAAAAATGTGGTGGAACTCAGTCATTGCATAATCCTGTCCACTTCATTCTCAGAAACAGGATCAAACTCAGCCCAGATGACATCAGCCAGACTCCCTGTACCTCCCTCCTCAGACCACTGCCAATTAGAGCTCAGCCCCTCCCGGATCCGAGCGATCTTATCCAACAGATATTGTCCAAATTCCTCAGCCCTACCCTGCAAAGGGTCCATCTCCACCTCCTAATGTAAAAGGAAGCGAGTGACCCTGAACAGGGCGGCTGGGCGATTATCTGCGGACGCTATGAGGGTAGAGAGGTAAACCCTCCTGACCATCCTCAGAGCTCCAAGGTAAGTCTTAATATAGGCTCTTAACTGGGTTCGGTCCGATTCGGAACGGGTCGACCTCCATCTGCTCTCTAAACCCCTCCTACGCCGCTTCATCTCCCAGAGCTCCTCTGTAAACCAAGGAGCCACCCGGGATCTGCGGCGAGTGAGGGGATGCAAGGGGACAACTTGGTCAAGGGCCTCCGTGGCAGCCTGTTGCCAGGCAGCCGCCAGCACCTCAGCCGAGCTGTGGATAAGGGAGGCGGGCAGAAACCCCAGCTCCACCTGGAACCTCTCAGGTTCCATCAGACGTCTGGGGAGGAACCATCTTGGCGGTTCCTCATCGCAGCAGCATGGGCAGCCTGCTGGAAGACCAGCTGTAGGAGATAATAATAATAATAATAATAATAATAATAATAATAATAATAATAATAACAACAACAACAATAACAACAACAACAATAATAATTTATTTGACTTGTATGCCGCCCTTCTCCCTAAGGACTCAGGGCAGCGAACATTAAAACAGAACCAAATTTACAATAAAAATCCATTAAATAGAACAAGTCAAATACATTAAAATACATTAAAACAAATAAATAACCCTGAAACCCCACCCGGGTCATTCCAGGCCAGCCTGTTGAAACAACCAGGTTTTCAGGTCCCGGCAGAAGGAGCGGAGATCAGGGGCCAAACGGAGATCCATGGGGAGCTGATTCCAGAGGGCGGGCACTCCCACAGAGAAGGCCCTAGCCCTGGGGACCACCAGCTGACAATGCCTGACTGATGGTATCCCAAGGAGGCCCCTCCGATGAGAGCGAACAGGGCGATCGGAATATGATGCTGGCAGGAGGCGTTCCCGCAAGTACCCTGGACCCAAGCCATTTAGGGCTTTATAAGTTGTAACTAGCACCTTGAAGGTCACCCGGAAGGCAACCGGCAACCAATGCAAGTCGCGCAGGAGGGGTGTAACATGGGAGTATCGGGACACCCCCACCACAGCCCGCATGGCTGTATTCTGCACCAGTTGTAACCTCCAGGTAGTCCGCAAGGGCAGCCCCATGTAAAGAGCACTGCAGTAGTCGATTCTGGAGGTGATGAGCGCATGAGTGACTGTTCGAAGGGCATCTCGGTTCAGATAAGGGGGGAGCTGGTGAACCAGCCGAACCTGGCAAATGCCCCCCTGGCCACAGCCCCCACCCATTCCTCCAAACTGAGCTGTGAATCCAGGAGGACACCCAGATTCCTCGCCCTATCCACAGGGGGCAACACCTCTTCCCCCATGGCCAATGATAGTACATTCAATGAAAGCAGAGATGCCTGTAAGAACAGCCACTCAGTCTTGGTCGGGTTGAGCCGAAGCCTATTCCTCCCCATCCAGACCTGTACCACCTCCAGGCATGGGACATCACAGAGAGAGCATCACTGATCTGGTCTGGGGTGGAGATATAAAGCTGGGTATCATCAGCATACTGATGATACCTCACCCCAAAACCATGGATGATCTCGCCCAGCGGTTTCATGTAGATATTAAACAGGAGAGGTGAGAGAACGGACCCCTGAGGCACCCCACAAGTGAGGGGCCTCAGGGCCGACCTCTGCTCTCCTGCTAACACCGACTGTGAACAGCCCGAGAGGAAGGAGGAGAACCACCACAAAACAGTGCCCCCCACCCCCAATCCTCGGAGCCACTGCAGAAGGATACCATGGTCAATGGTATTGAAAGCTGCTGAGAGATCTAATAGGACCAGGACAGAGGAAAAACCCCTGTCCCGAGCCCTCCAGAGATCATCCACCAGTGCGACCAATGCTGTCTCCGTGCTGTGTCCGGTCCTGAAGCCCGATTGATACAGGTCTAGATAATCAGCTTCCTCCAGGAACAAGGGAAGCTGCTGAACCACCACGCTCTCAACAACCTTCGCTAAAAAGCAAAGGTTGGAGACTGGACGATAGTTATCCAAAACGGCTGGGTCCAAGGCAGGCTTCTTGAGGAGGGGCCTCACCACCACTTCTTTCAAGGTGGCGGGAAAGACTCCCTCACTCAAGGAGACGTTGACAACTGCCTGGAGCCAGCCGCATGTAACCTCCCTGGAGGCATACACCAACCAGGAAGGACACGGATCCAATAAACACGTGGTGGAAGACAGCCTCCACATGATCCTGTCCACTTCATCAAGGGAGACCGGATCAAACTCAACCCAGGTAGAATCAACCAGATCCGTCGCCACCCCATCATCAGACCACTGCCAGTCTGAGTCCAAGCTGGCCCGAATCTGAGTGACCTTATCTGCCAGATGTAAACTAAATTCCTCTGCTTTGCCCCACAAAGGGTCATCCCCCTCCCTCAATTGAAGAAGGGAGTGGGTCACCTGAAACAGGGCCGCAGGGCGATCATCAGCGGATGCAATCAGGGCAGAGAAGTAGGCACGCCTCGCCACCCTAATCACTTCCAGGTAAGTCCTAATAAAGGCTCATAACTGGACACGATCGGATTCGGAACGGCTAGTCCTCCACCTGCTCTCTAGGCATCTTCTCTGTCGTTTCATCCCCCGGAGCTCCTCAGAAAAGCAGGGGGCCAACCGGGATCTACGGCGGGGAAGAGGCCACAAGGGGACAACCTGGTCGAGCGCCGTTGTGGCTGCCTGTTGCCAGGCAGCTACCAGCGTCTCAGCTGGGCTGTGGTTGAGGGAGGCGGGCAAGAACCCCAGCACCATCTGAAACCTCTCAGGGTCCATCAGGCGCCTGGGGTAGAACCATCAAATTGGTTCCTCATCCCAGCAGTGAGGGACAGCCAGGTGAAAGACCAGCCACAGGAGATAGTGATCCGTCCATGATAGGGGCAGGGTAGATGGAGAACCCCCCCCATATCACTATACCACTGCCCCGAGACAAAAACAAGGTCGAGCGTGTTCCCCCCCCTCATGAGTGGGCCCATGAATCACCTGGGTCAGGTTCATGGCTACCATGGATGCCATGAACTCCTGAACCAAACCCGATGCCCCCCCCGGGAAGACAGGTTAAAGTCCCCCAGAACTATAAGCCTGGGGAACTCCACCGCCACCTCCAAGAGGACGTCGAGAAGCTCAGGAAGGGCCGTCACCACGCAGCTGGGGGACAGGTACATTAGCAGCAAACCCAACCAACCTCCTGGGCCCAACCTCATGAGGAGAGTCTCACACCTGCCTATCTGCGGGACAGTGGCCTCCCTTGGAAACAGGGTCTCTCTAACAACTATGGCTACCCCTCCGCCCCTTCCCTGGGCTCAAGACTGGTACAGCACGTGGAAACCTTGGGGGCATAAATCACACAGAGGGACACCCCCCCTCTGGACCCAACCAGGTTTCCGTAATGCATGCCAGATCCGCAGCCTCCTCCTCCATGAGCTCACGGAGGAGGGATGACTTGTTGGCTACGGACCTGGCGTTCACATAAACCAGCTTAAGCCCAGAGACCACACCTCCCAAGTCCCCAGAGGAATGGGCAGAGACCTGGGGGTCAGAGTGCACCACCGCTCGTAGACACCAGGAGCGCGCTCCCATAACATAATTTGGCCCCCTGTCTCATCCCCCCTGCCATAGGCGATCACCCTGGAGATTGTCAACCCCACCCCCTCCCCACAGGACCCCAAGGCCCCCTCACCCAACCCCCCCATACCGGGACCCGTTACCGGCCTGGAAGGACAATGTTGACCCATAGATTGACTACCCACCTCCTCCCTAACCCATTAAAACAACGAATTAAAAAATTTAAAAGCTTCCCCTTAATTCCAAATTTAAAATTTAACCCCTTGGTCATGCCATGTCACCTCTCGGGATCCCATGATCCATCATTGAGGTAGGCTCTCGATAACCCAGAAGGCCACTCCAGAGACAAGGGGACAGTCTGGAGGGCCCGTAACTGCAACAAAGAGTAGGTTAACATATAATGTCCTGTATCAAGGGGAGACAGGTGGATAAAAACAGTTGGCACAAAGATAACAATTGCCAGATGGAAAATATGCAAAAAGGACCAGGCACTCGCAACCAGAACATCCCACAACAAGCAGCTCTCTCACAGCTGCAGGGCCAGAATTGGAATGGCCAAGCCACTGCTCTCCCACCGCAGTGGCTTGTGGTAGGATGCTGGTAAAAACAATAGACAACCCCCCGCCCTCTCACAACAAGGGTGTTGAGACCACCCACTGCAATGGGAGCAGCCAGGTCCGGAGGAGAAAGGAGGGTCCGAGAATGGCAAACAAACCAGGGCGACTGTCACAGATGGTCAAACACCCTCAAGAGTGTCCAGGAAGAGATTAAAAAGGCAGTAGCGGTCATAGATGGAGGCAGGCTGCCAGCAGTCTGAGAATGAAATAAAGTGAAGTGGGGGGGCAGCCAGGTCCAGGAAAGGCGAGTCCAGAGATGGCTGAGATCGAAATCCGACCACAGCCCCAGGTCTAGAGTCATGGTGCAGCCTTCCACAGGGGTCACTCCTCCGATATTAGTTCAACCCCCGACCCCCACCAGGCCAGCACCGACTCATCCAACCCGGGCCATAACCACCAGTGCCAACCATCTGGGCTCCCTAGGCCTTCAGGCCTACACCCCCCCCAATGCCGCCTCCGCAGGGCCTCTTCCTCCAGGTACTCTCACCTCTGGAGGGAGATGGGAGGGCAGTGGCATCGAGGGTAACACAAAAGTCAAAGCCCCCAACAAATAGAGATAGTGATCTGACCATGCTACGGGTTGGGCATTCACACTGCCCACCCTCAGATCACTACGCCACTGCTCTGAGACAAAAGCAAGGTCGAGCATGTTACCCCCCTCATGTGTAGGGCCCTGTATTATCTGGGTCAGGCCCATAGCCACCATGGAGGCCATGAACTCCTGAGCCAAACCTGACACCCCTCCCAAGGAGGGCAGGTTAAAGTCACCCAAGACCAAAAGGCCAGGGGACTCCACCGCCACTCCCGAGAGGGCATCGAGGAGCCCAGGCAGGGCCGCTGCCACACAGCTGGGGGAAAGTTATGTAAGCAGCAGGCCCAACCGACCTCCAGGCCCCAAACGCAAGAGGAGAGCCTCACATCCACCTATCTGCAGAACAGTGACCTCCCTCGGAATCAAGGTCTCCCGAATAACTGCAGCCACCCCCCCACCCCTACCCTGGGCTCTAGGCTGATGCAGAACCTGAAAACCTGGGGGGCATAAATCAACCAGAGGAACTCCTCCCTCCAGCCCCAACCAGGTCTCAGTGATGCAGGCCAGGTCCGCGGCCTCCTCCTCAATCAATTCGCAGAGGAGAGATGCCTTATTAACCACGGACCTGGCATTAAAATACACCAGCCAGAGCCCAGGGGCTCCAGATCCCGTATCCCCGGGGGAGTGGGCAGAGGCATGGGGGTCGGAGCACACCACAGCTTGCAGACAACGGAGGTGCACTCCCTTCTCATGATACGGCCCCCCACCTCTCCGTCCCCTGCCAAGTCCGATCACCCTGGGAATCGTCATTCCCGCCTCGCTTATCAAAACTCAAGGCTCCCCATCATGTTCACTGGATACTTCTTGTCCTAGGTGAAGTTTGTAGTTTTGCTCAGTTGCCAATTGCAGTACTTACTGTTGTTAACAGGGCAGATGAGCAGCTCAGAGGTGCAAAAGTGTCAGGATTATTGGGGGACAGTACTTGCCCCACAGAGAAAAGGAAAAGGCTGCAGTTTCATCATCATGAAATTGACTAGTGAAACAATTGGAAAAGGATCAAGGTTTGAAAAGTTAAGAAGACTCAAGAAAAGAAATTAACTGGATCTACTGGGCCCAAAGGAAGGTCCCAAGCAGCCACCCTAAGATGACTACAAAAGCCTCTACAGCTGGACGGGACCTTGGTTGTTAGAAAGGCGAATTCAGCAGAGAATGCGTTTGTTGAAATTCTCAGAGTTCCGTTCACATGTATTGTACCTTAAGGACACTGCTTAATGTGTTGTGGAGGAAGTGTGGGGAAGGACTATTAGCTTCTGAGCACGCTGTCTCTAGAGGCTCTGAGTTCAGTAATTTATCAATGATTAAATTCTGGCACCTATATCATACAATGTGTGATATAGATACAATCATACATATGGCTGATGTTTCTTTATAAATTATGAAGCTCTTCTCGTGTGGCCAAAACCTTGTTCTTCTTCTTATTGGTAAAGGACACGAGGGTGAAAATGATCATTTTGGATCCCCCATTTCATACCATGCTTGTTTTGAATGGAGTACAAAAAGAGCTGGAGAGCTTCTGATTGGGAGAACTTATGGAAATCAGCTTCTCGAACTCAGGATGGCTTTTGTATTAGAAACTCCAGATACTGTATACATTGTATGCATTCATATAAACAAGATAACCTGTGGTGGCACAACTGGAATGTAACTTTAGGCCTTAACTTACAATCAAGTTAAAGTGCAACACACCAAACATTGACATACAGAAACCTATCAGCATAAAATCTGCTGCCATCCAATTGGCATTCCTGAGTTGTGGGGGGGATCAAGATGACACCCATTATTTGAAATCTACTTCTTTTTTACATTGCAGTCCTTGAAGGTATATCCAAAGACTAGCGATGAAGAGAGGGATCCATCCTAATTTGGGCAGTAGGTCCTGGGCTTATCCCACACCTCTCAATCAACTGAGCATGACATCTGTGAAACTGGTCAAGATTATACCCACAGCTATACAAGGTCTTGTTGCCTATTCAGTGGGGAAGCCATCAGACTAACTAAGGAAAGGTTTAAGCTTCTTCATGCATACATTGGAGATGAGATGAAAGCATTCTCATGAACTCATAAACATAGGAAAGCTTATGGGTGCAATCGCTCATCATATCATAAGAATAGCAATGTGCCCAAAAGATCTCTCAGAATTCCAAAACCAGTAATCAAATTCAGATCACCATTTGCAGCAGGCGCTTTCAAAATACAATACAAAATTCAAATATTTGATGCGAATTCATTAAATTGTTTAATTACAATGTTTCACTGCTTGCTGTTACATAAGTTTGCAACATCTTCCATTAATATCACAATAGCTGGATTTTTCACACTAGAGAGGCAAGGTTCTTGTTAGGGAACATGGCAATAACCTCCCAGGATTTCACAAGTTCTTGTCATAGATGGTTTCACTGCAGAAAAAAAACAGAAGATTTTATTGCTGATGTGACTTTGTCTTGTCCAAAACAATGGATAGATGTATAGCCAGGTGTGGGGGAGCACAATTTAAGATTTGATGGTAAATCTAGCTAGTTAATTCTTATTGTTTCTATTGTTTGCCTCCTCCACATTTACAGTGTTGACCTCAGCTATGCCATTACTCTTCAGTTAAACAAGTCATTCCCAGCATATTCTAAATTAACCCCATTCACCTCCAATTTGTTTTCACAGATCAGAAGCACTTTCAGGAGCTTTGTACTTTCAGCTGCATGAAGGTGAAACATGAACTGAAAAAAATTCACTGATACACGAATTTAGTCACTTTGTTACAGAATGAAATAAGATTTGTTTGGTAGGATCTGTTTTTAATGAACCCCTGTTGGTTTCTGATTATGGTTTTATTTCCTTCTAGGTGCTTGCAGATTTAAGATTTAATTTCATTTTCTTCTACGGGCACTCTGGCACACATTAAAAATGAAATTCAGTTGCCTGTTCTCAAAGTGTACAAATACATA
This sequence comes from Naja naja, assembly GCA_009733165.1. Lineage (NCBI taxonomy): Eukaryota > Metazoa > Chordata > Lepidosauria > Squamata > Elapidae > Naja > Naja naja. Next base: position 32,591,555 of record CM019148.1, on the reverse strand, counting down.
ATACACATATAGATATGCTATATACATACATGTGTATATACCTACAACCTAATATAAATACATATAAATATTAATCACTGTCCATCTTGAATGCATGGTGGAAAAAGGAAGCCTGAGAGTCTGGATGTTCCAAATCTGGATGTTCTGCTTCAGATACCATGAAGCCTCCTCCCAGAAGGTAACAAGGAAAACAAGTCATAAGAATAAATCAGCAAAAATTAAGGGAATGGGGTATGATTTTATGGGATCAGGTCACATGAAGTATATATAAGCATAACAATAGATTTATGCAGGTGTTTTCCTGTGCTGAAATAGTAAACCTGGCTTGATAAAGTGAGGAAGTCCTCATTTCCAATGTGTGCTTTAGTGCTAAGTCTGTCCAAAATGGTTATTCCAAAATAGAAAAGATTAATGAATGAAAAGCCTATATTCTACTGCTATCTGCCTCATTTCATTTGCCACCATATTTGGGTCATTTGAAAAAGTTTTCATGGTTCAGGTGAGGACATATTAAATAACAAAATGGACACATTAAAAAAAACAAGTCAGATTCCTTTTTCTTACGCTGCAGATGGGGCTTCTCAACTGAGTTTACCAGAACTCAGTTCTGGTAAATATCCAAATGATGAATAAGAGGTAGAAAGTTGTGAAAACTCTTACTATCTTGCAAACATCTAATGCTTATGTAGAGTTTTTCAGCAGAGAGATGCTATGTCCATATATTTCTTATCTCATAACTAACAAAGATGTGGATCTCACCGGTCCACGCTTGCAGCAGATGCCATTAATGCCACAGTTGTAGGGGAGACTTCCATACTTGCATGGCTTGAAAAGACCAGTCTGACAGAAACCCCCATCCGACATACAGGTTTTTACTTGCGCTGTATTTATGAAAAATTATTTGAGTGAGCAGTTGTCATCAAAACACAATGATATATTTCACTTTCAATAAATCAGTGAAAGGAGAGAAGAAAGTTTATTTTATTGACTTCATTTAGCCAGCATACTTCATAGCTGTTTAGCTCTTGCAGGTGACACTATTGTCAACACGAAACAAGAAAATCAATGGAGCTTGTTTCTGCAAAAAAAAAACCTTGAGGAACTTGGGGATAATTTCATATTTCCTTTTGGGAATGTATAAGATTGGCTGTTGAGCAATGGAAAGGAAGCCTAAAGCAACTGCAGCAGTTGGAAAATCTAACAAATAAGTACAATTTTTAAAGATGCTGAAAATGAAGGGGAACTTCAAGCAGAAACTGCATTAGCTGGCCAGCCCTCATGTTATGGACTTAAGGATAAATGGCATCATGAAAGAAAACAGGAAGGAAAGCGAAATTGGGAGAAAGAAGGGGCAAGAGAAATGTATCCATACATGCCTGGGAAGAACCAGCATCGAATACCAATCACCCGGTGCGTGCCCACAGACAGGGCCTCCTTGAGATACCGTCGGCTAGACAATGTTGACTGGCGGTCCCTAGGTGAAGGCCTTCTCTGTGGGGGCGCCCACTTTGTGGAACCAGCTTCCCCCTGGAGCTACGACTGGCCCCCGACCTTCGCTCCTTTCGTCACGGCCTAAAGACTTGGTTATTCGAACAGGCCAGCCTGGACTAAGGGGGGGTTGTTTTAAAATTTTAAATGTTTGTAAATGGGTTTTAATGATTATTTGGTCGAATTTGGTTTAATTCCTTTTTAACTTTTGTATTTGTATAGTTGCTTTTATGTGAGCCGCCCTAAGTCCTTCGGGAGAGAGGGTGGCATATAAGACCAAAAAATAAATAAATAAATAAATAAATAAATAAATAAATAAATAAATAAGAAAGAAAGAACCAGGCAACTCTCTATAGACACAGACAACCTGCAACAAGAAAATCAGCTGCCCTAGAGCAACATGTAACTTGTTTTACACAACTCAGTTCTCTCTAAGCCCAGGGGAAAAACACCTTTGTGAAAATATATACAAACCTCTCACATCCTGAACATAAACTATTTCAACTCCTCCCCTCAGGATGCAACTATAGGGTATTGCCAAAACAATTAGACTCAGAGACAGTTTTTTTCCCTCTTGCCATCACTCTGCTGAACACCTAATTCTCATGGTGCTGGCATATGTCTAAGTATATTTACCCATGTACTATGGCTGTATTACTGTTATTCTTCTCAACTACTACTTTCTGTTATTGGTATCACTATTATGATTATTATTACTCTGTTGTTTTGCATGTACACTGAGAGCTTTTGTAGCGGAGACAAATTCCTGTGTCACACTTGGCCAAAGAAAGGATTCTATTCTGTTCTATTCTATTCTATTTTGGTATGTGGGTGCGGGGACTTGATGGCATGGACAACTCCCATAAAAAGGGAGGCAGACTTTTGGTCACTTGATTGTGTCAAGTTCTTTGCTATTATTATCAAGGCTTGAAAAAGACTTTTTCCAGGGAGTAAAAATCTTCAAATATCCCTGCTAATTAGAGGTGATAGATCGTGTTTTTCTTTGCTGTCAACGCTGATAAAAATGAGACCCGGAAAGTAATCTAAAAACATTTTTATTTATAAAATAAGAAAACCTACACGGAGCTACATACTTGCAGCTTGCTCTATCTCTTACTGAGGCATATAGAAAAAGAAACAAAGGAAAAAATACAATGGAAGTGACAGGAAGTGCGCAGTGGATCAAAACATCACAAGACTTTCTTATCTCATTACTATGGAGACAAGATAACACAGTGCTGGCTAGCAGACACCTGCTTGCTATAATATGAGCTTAGAAGCTTGAACAGACAAACCCCCCCAAAAAACCTGCAGTGACAGATTGTTCCTACCATTTTGACTTTTCCTGGGAACACTTCCTTCCCACCATCCCCAACAGCCCTCTTAAAAAAGAATAATCATACCTTCCTGCAACTAAAGAAATAAGGTCAGTAGATAGGTCAAGGAGAGCCACCTTGGCATGGTTGTTAAAACACCAGGTTAGAAACCTGGAGATCATAAACTCTAGGTCTGTCTTCAGCACAAACCAAACAAACTTCAGCTTATCCTGTGCCACTTATTCCCTCTCAACCATAGGAAGGAGGTAATGGCAGAACACTTCCAAATCTTGCTTAAAAATTGCAGAGATCTGTCCAGGCATTTGCCATTAGTGAACACTGATTCCTTTTAGTATGGCCTAAAGGGTTGCAGAAGTGCATTTCCACATAATCAACACCTTATTAATTATTTCATCATCTAACAATCACTAAAATTCTGAGCCTAATAGCTAAAAGGGTCCATTAGCAGAAAGATTGATGGAGAAGGACAGCTGATCTGATTAAAGCACTTATCTAAGGCTGTCCATCTGTTCTTTAGAGTTGCATCAAGATGCTGTGAAACTAGCCATATGTGATTCAAGTCCTGAATTACCCTCAAAGTGGGAATAATTTAAAAAATGTATTTCTTTCATGCTTTCTCTTTTTCCCATTCTGCTTCTATTTCCCTACCTCCCACAGTTTAATCAGCCTCTTCTTACCTGAGGATACATAGAAGAGAAGCAGCAAAGCAAAGGTGAGGAAAAGAAACTTCATGACTGAAGTTGCCTCTGAAATCTCTCTAGCTAGTTCAAAGAAGCAGATCCGAAGAAGAGTTAGGACTCTACAAAAAACCCAGCAGATCTGTCTATTTATAAGAAGTTATGATGTCATGAGAATGTGGAAATGGAGGATAGATCATTGATCATTGATATGGCATCATTGATATGGCATACATTGCAAACATTTTACTTCCTCTTACTCTCCTCTTAAAATGCCATTTCTTTTTTATCCTTTTTATCAAAACCTGTTGCACCCCACTCTTTTCACTGGATATTTCTTGTAACATGTGCAAGCCTATGGTTTTCATCACATGCATATTGATGAACCTTCAAATGTCACTTGCCACTTTGCTAAAAAGGATTAATTAGCCACAAAGTTTGCTGTAATGAAATGCCAAACAATCCATTGTTGACATATGTGATTATAATTATACAGGAATGGAGCTAATATTAGCATTAAAATTTGTGCAACGTTTGCCAATTTGATAAGTGTGTTTGAAGTAATAACCAATATGGAAACTTATGTAACATACTTAGCTGCCTTTTGATTGTTAAATATGCAAACTCATTTATGCAATCACCTATATCTTTGGGAGATGACAAATTGTAGAAAACTCCTGGGAAACTATGAAGAATAATATCTTTGTATTTCCTGGAAATTTTCCAAGCTCCTTCCTTATAGTCCCAGAGTATATTTGCTTTTTTATAGGTGGGTCTTCAAATAAATATTAGTGTGTTAAATTTATGAGGTGGAGACACATTAATTCCACTGGAGATACATTCTGTCTTCTTTTTAAAAAAAACACCTGCATAGTTTTCTTCACAATTTAAAGACCTCTCCTATATTTATTGCCAAAAAATACACTGAACTCTTATACAAACCAAAATGTTTTCATTTGTGTGAAGTTTTCATCGAAGTACAATGGTCATGACTTTCATGGATAAGTTGATAAAAATAGACCTAAAAGCTTGATTTGACTGACTGCATATAGCCAGCATATTACAAGTATTTCCAATACTTGATGGGATTATTCAGTTGCACTCTTTAAAGTAATCCTGTGATAGGTCTGTAGAAAGATCCCAGAAGCCTCTGCAGGACTGGAAGCAAAGGAAGTCCAGTTGCCTTTTGAAAAAGTACCTTTGGGACATTGATCCTGCAAACACTTGAGTGATTTAGGGATAATCTCCCATTTCCTGATAAGAATGTGTAAGATCGGTTATTAAGGAATGGAGAGGAAGCCTATAACAATGGTAGCATTAGAACACTCTAACAAATAACTAGTACATTTTTTCAGACACTGAAAATGGAATAGAAATCTATGCAAAACCTGCACCAACTGGTTAGCGTTAATGCTATGGGCTTAAGAAAACTGATAAAAGGAAGGACAGAAGAAAAACTGGGAGAAAGAAGGAGCAAGGAAGATATATTAATACACTCCTGGGAAGAATCAGTCAACCCATGGCAATATTTTCTGACCTGCTTTTTTCCCCCAATTCTGTTTATTATTGCCTAGGTTTAATTAGCTCAGGCTAATCTCAAATGAATCCTGAGGTTTTTTTCCTCATGGGAAAATGGAGAAGTAATGATTATTTACTCTTTTCTAAGCAAGTGGGATAATTACATAATAGGAAATGAGCCCAACAGGCAGACCAGAGACTTCGAACACTTCTATGGGACAGGCCATTGGCACGTCCATTTCAAGGACCGACTTAAGAGTTCCACTACCCACATCTGAGAGAGAGAGTATTTTGTTGCTGTTGCTGCTATTGCTGTTATTGGCAAGGAAGGTGTAATGGGTGGGGAAACAAATTCAAGCAAATGCACATTTCCCCCCTTACATAGCTCCATGTTAAAAAGGACAACACCATTCATCAGTCTTATAAATTGTAAGAGCAAGAGAGAGATCAGCAATTGATGGGTGAAATTTCACAGAAACTTACTTTTCTGTCATCTCACTTAACAAGCATGCTCATATTCCTCTCCAGTTGTGCATTTAGAAAGACAATTGTTTAATGGCTACAAATGGTCACTAGCTAACATGAGTAAAAATGCTCCTTTCTATCCCCCTTTTTTCCTTTCTTTTCCTTTCTTCTGTTGCCTTTGAATCAGTCTTAATACTTGGCAATTGCCCAAATAACTCCCTGCTCCCTCAAGATTTCCAAACTAGTTTGCCAGAACTTGCTTCCTAGGGCTATCTTAATCAATGAACCAAACTGGGTCTCTTTCCACTTTCTTCAAAACCTAAACATTATTTGCAGCTGGCATTTTCAAAACACTATGTCATATCCTACTCCATGTTTAATGAGTTGCTGAATTGTCTTGAGGTTGCATTGCTCCAGTTGATGAGTGACAGCAATTTTGGTCCCATTGGTTAATATTTCAGGGCTGCTTTGAAAGCATTGGAAAAGGGGTGGGGGGATTTTTCCCTAGTGGTCCCTGAAGATATCAGGAATAAGTTAGCAACTTCTACATAACTGTACATGTCAAATTGAAAATACTAGCTGTAAAAACAGCTAAGACAATACACGTATCCTACCAAAGCAAACTAAAAGAAGTTTGGGGATATCAATACTCTACATGTTCTCTTTGTTCATCAACAGATCATACAGGACAAGATGGGGAAACCTCACATAGACTCTGGTTTCATATCTTCAATCCAACCAAATCCAGTTTTACATCTATCTTCTATGGCAAAATATTATTTAAAGGTTTGTATATCTGTGCATACCTGTGTCTTTACCTTGAGAAATGATATAGAATGAAAAGAAAAAAGAAAACAAAGAATAAGTAAATTGTTTAGGTGGAAAGCTGTTGGTTCTATAGTGAAAGTGGCAAGCTTGGAAAAACAAGCTTTAAAAGAAAGTTATCATAGAGCCCAGCTATTTACTTGCTTCCTTTGCTCTTGCCTTATTAGTTCTTTGTTTGTTTTTTGTTACAAGTTACAAATATTTAATAAATATATGCAAATTGAAATTAAGATATCAAAGTAAATCTAACATATACATCAAAATCTGAACTAATAGGCCCAGTTCATTCTCACAAGGGACATTTTGTTTGTGTATATTAGATGTTACTTGTCTGTGGTCATGGAATTGAACTGTCTTTGTAGAATATGTAGTTTGCTACATTCCCAAGAAAAAATTGTTAGCCCAGACCTCTATTCTCTAGTCTTGCTTTGCAAAATAAAATAATCGTCCCTTATGACAGGAGTCTCTAAACTTTAAGACTTGTGGACTTCAGCTCCCATTTGTAGGAACTGAGGTCTACAAATCTTAAAATTCCCAAGTGTGGAGACTCCTGCCTTATGAGAATAAACTCAATATATTTTCACTCAACATTACAGAAAACTGTCCTTTTGTAACTCAGTCTCATTACACTGCCTTCTAGATCATCATCAGCAGATTCTGCCTTCTAGTACATCAGCAGCAAACAGATGTTTTCCATTCTTCTTTGTGGCAATGCTTCAGCTGCATTAAAAAAAAACCTCAATAGTGCTATAGCCCAATGACAGAGCACATGCTTTGGATGCAAGAGATCCTATGTTCAAACAGCAACCTTTCTCATTTGGAAGGGTTTTGTTACAAGCTTGTGAGAAGTCTTTAACATTTCATTGAACAGCACAGAGCCAACTAGAGCAAAGGTCCAATTCAGTACAAATAGTTCTCAACATGGAACCAGTTGCTTAGCGATCTTTTGAAGCTACTTATGACCTGGTTTTAAAGTTCCAACATCCCCCTCCCCCTGGTCACATTATTGTATTTTGGGTGCCCAGCAATGGGCCCACATTTATGGTCATTTGCAGCACCCCAATTTCCTGAGGTAAATTGACCACAATTTACAAAGGTTTTGCCAGAAACAGATATTTATTAATAAAGGAGAATATTTGTAACTCTGAGTTGAAATTAGGGGGTCCTTGGTGGTCTCTGAGCTTGCTTGTTTTCTTGCAAATGTTTCATTACTCTAACTAGGTAACATCACCAGTGCTAGTAAAGGAGTGCTGTTTGCTGTCATTTATAAACAATTTTTCTTTCGTCTATGAAATGACAGCAAACAGTACTCCTTACTAGCATTGATGATGCTACCTAATTAGGGTAATGAATCATTTGCAAGAAAATAAGCAAGCTCAGAGAGCACCAAGGACTCCTCCCAGATATTTATTTCCAGTTTCCAGCAAAAAGCGCCCCATAAAAAATAAAATCCAATTGGTCACATGACAACTCACTTTGTATCTGTCATGATTTATTACTGTAATTGCCAAGTTCAATTATGGTCATAAGTCAAGGACTACCTGTTTAAGAAAACTTTACATATTAAACAGACTAGGCTAAATTACATGTTTTAATTGCTAAAGCAATCTTTGTGTTTCAACATGCTCCGTGCTTGTGCCAGAGTTCAATAATAAATCCAGAGTTTGGAAAAACTATACAATTTTTTAAAGGGAGGAGCAGGAATCATTTTCTAGCAGGATTGGAATAAATGATTAGCATACCGTCCATATAACTGTCCTATTTCGTCACTGAACTGCTGAACATGAAAAAGCATTAAATGAAAATTGAAATATTGCATTGCTTCAGATATTCTGGTTCATAATTCTGCAACATTTATGTTGGTGTTTCTTCTTGGCTCTTATCTCGGCAACATTTCAGCCGGAAATGGTAACACATTCCAATCTCAATTTCATTGTCGTAACATTGACCAGCCCGGTGGCATCTTCCTCCTTTTTGCCAACAGAGTCTGGCAGATAAATTCAGACTGGATCCTTAACAAAAGAAAAATTGTAATCAAAACCACTTGATACCCATGCAAAATGATTAAGAAAATAGGATGAAAATCACTTGTAGCTTAGTGGCCCGAATACCTACTGTGCATGCAATAGATTTTCAATTCAACTGAAGATATCTTCAAGTAAAACATTGCAAACTAAAAAAAAACTTGCCAGAGGTCTAACAATTGTTGCAATTGGGGAATTAAAGAATATAGCGATGGACTAGATGGTTGATGATCTGAAGGCAAATCAGCAATCCAGCTTGCCCAAGTGTACACCTGAGCCAGCCACCATTTCTGGAGCATAGGTACATGAAACCATTCCTGTGTTTTCTGGCTCCAAGTTAGAAATGATGTTTTTCACCTTGAACTGGATCAACCCTTACTCTCTGCTTTATGTGCTGCACTTCAACTCCTTGTAGGCAAAATCAAATAAAGAGTCACCTTAAAGGAGAGATGGGCAGAGAAAATTTTAATAAATAATTAATTAAGAAAAAACATTCTCTATTCTATTTGGCTACTTTATCCTGTGGCAGGAACAATTCTTTTCTTCCTTTTATCCACCATCTCTTTTCACCAGGGGAACAGTGAAAACATAAAAGGGTTGTTTTGTTTTCTATGAGTTCATTGAGAATTTATTGATGAATTTTAACAAGTTCATTGATGGAACAACCCGCTGTTGTTTGGTTTACTTGCTTTAACCGAGTGAAATAAAATTGATGAGAATTCTGCCATTTTCTTCTTCTAGCCCAAGTAATAGGACAAATGGTAAAACTGGTTTCCTTCCTTTCTTCTTTCCTTCCTTCCTTCCGATCCAGAAGGGCTAAGGCAGAGTAAGCTAACAACCAGAAGTCATGGCAGACACAGTCCAGAAAAAAGCATGAAGCCATCACAATGACCAAAAAAAGTGGCTGAAATCCATAATGAGATTTATTAAATCAGCTTTTATTTCCAGCTGGTTTATGCATGGGAGATGAGCAATTGCAGAAAAGCCCTCAATATAAAATAATATCAGATTCTGGATCTGTGAATTGGAATGTTTTTCCCCAAATCTAGAATGTGTTGATAATCACTGACATTAGGGTTTTACACTGGGGTTAGAAAAAAGTTTGAAGAAAATAAGGCTATCTATAGCTACTTGTTATGATTGCTATGTACCATATCTAGAATTAAAGATAGTCCACTTCAATTCTAGTAACTGAATGAAATGTCTTTGAGGAAAGAGAATACTGTGGTGGTCTGATCCAGCTTAGCTCTTCCTAGATCAGGGATTGAGACAGGGAAGAAGCACTGATAAATACAATCCTTTTGTCCCCTATGAGTTCTAGTCCTATCTTAGGAACAAAACTAGCTGGGTAATTTTGAGCTAGTCACTCTCTCAGCCCCAGGAAGGGGATAATGGCAGGCCACTTCTGAAAATGTGTCAAAACAATGTGCAAGGATTTGTCCTGGCAGTCACCAGAAGTCAACATACACTTAAAGGCTCCAAAACAAAGCAATTACACTGGAGATACTGACCTTGACATGACACTATAGGCATCTCTTTCCCTTATGTAATATATATTGGGCAACTTGTCTTTTTTTTTCAAGGGGGACAACCCTTGGAAGGTATTCTGTAGAGCAGCAACTCTTACACATCTTACCTAAAGAGATAAGGAAGACAGCAAAAAGAGCAACAACTAACAGCTTACAGGAACTCATGGCTGAGGGGTCATCATCTATAATCATCGATTAACTGGAACAAACAACAACAATAAAAAATGAATGTCAAATAAAGCTTTTCAGTGGCTAGCCAGAAAAGTGGGGAAAGAGTCAGATAGTACCAATTCGGTCCATAATTTACTTTATCTGTAATGATATGGAGAAAGAATGTGTTAGTCTCCCATCAGACTAAACCCACAAACTCACCTTAACCAAGAGTAAACATTCTGTTGGTCTATTGGCCAAAGCAAGTCATGTGACAACTCTGGAATGCTCCATTGTTGATTTTTTTTTCTATCTTAGATCTTCTACTAGAAAGGTCTATAGTCAGGCCATGGCTGAGATTATTTTTTAGACCCTAAACGACTTATGTGATTCTAGATTTTAATCATTCAAAATATGCATATTGTTCAACCAATCAAAATACTGTTTCACTTTGCTAGTAAATGTAATGTATATGTAACTAGAATTACATGTGCAGCTTAAAGAACTTGAACAGATTTCACTAAATTAAAGTAATAAATATTAAAATCCAAATTCATTAGAATTTGATTTAATATAAGTACCTTTTTATAGATATTTCTTTTACTTCCCAAACTAACCTATCTATTGCTGAGATTTCCTGATGGTTTTTAATCAATATTAATTATGTCTAAGATTACTTTAAAAAAATTTCCGTTACAAAATCAGCCAAGGCCATCTGATGCTGCTGGCCATTTTCAGGCTCATTTTCAGCCTGTTTTTCCACCTGTTTTTCAGCCCATTTACAGCCCATATTTTGGTCCATTTATGGCCAGCAGAGTGCTACAGGAAGCCATGGAGGGTGAAAACAAGGTGCAGGAGGGCCACATGCGGTCCATTTTAGCTTCCAGAGGCACCGCAGCCCGGTCCTTTGATATTTCAAGGCCAACCCCATGGACTGGATTTAAGCACCCTGAGTTTGACACCCCTGGTTTAACAAATAAATAAGATCAGGGGTGTCAAATTGGCAGTCTGCAGGCCGGATGTGTCACCCACAGGCCACACCCACCCCAGCTCCACAAAGGCAAAAAACATTGTGATACATCATGTGACATGATCGAGTCTGACACCCGTGTATAAGTTAATCCTTAGTTGTGACTGTTGTGTATAATTACAGGTGTGTAAATCTTCAAAAGCATGCTTTGCTTCAAGAAATGTTCATGTAAAGTCCACCCAAAACTGCATCACAATGCAACACTGCCCCCTTGCTTCCAAAAGCAAAGAGAAGCAACCAAGTTATTTCCCTTTGCTCTGCTTTACAGGCTCCTCAGCACATGAAAATATCAGAAAAGGCTTTTGGCTATTGCAAGTAATAAGAGATAAAAAGCAACAGCAATTCTAAGCCTCTGCTTCAGTGAAGAGAATCACTCCTCTACTGCTATCAAGGAAACAACGCAGATATATCCATGTCATTGCCAGGAACTATGATCCATTCTAGGGCATCTTTAACTTTTAAAATAGAAATGCCATTGTACCAATAGAATATATGTAGCTTTGGATTGAACTACGAAGTCCTTGGTGCTTTCTAAGCTTGGTTGTTTTCTTGTAGATATTTTAGAACCCAAATAGTCAACATCTTTAGTACTAAAATTGAGTGAGTCAACTGTCTGTATATTTGCAGCAGTTGCCCTGTGAGTCCTGGTGAGGGTATTGTTTTCTCCTTAGTAGTGTCTTCAGGTACTGTTTACTGTTTGGTTGCTTGGCTGGTATTAATCTGGTATTACCCCTTCCTATCTGGGTTTAAATTACTGGCAATAACTTTCTAGGGAAGTCTATAATGCTGAGCAAGGTAAAAGGACAAAGGAGAAAAGGGTGTTTGGACTCAGTTATAATGGTGAAAGGGTACGCTATTGGAAGACCTATAGAACCAGACTAAGGACAGATTTACTGGAAGAAAATATCTAATGTGGTCTCTAGGAGTTGATACTAGTTTGATGGTACATAGTCAGTTAATCAGTGCTGATCTTGATTGACTATTTAGCAGTTGTTTTAGTCCCACTGGGCCATTTTGATAACCTGTTTCTTCACATTTATTATGCATCTCCAGCTACCATAGAAATTTTTTAAGTACTGTTGATATTTAATCTTTAGTGATTTACAGTCATCACCTAAGGCCAATGTTAAGCATCCTAACACATTGCACAGTTTTTCAGTTACTGGTTTTAAATCAACTCCAGAATCTAGAGCAAATCTGGATTAGAAAAGACAAAACTACTTCTCTGCCAATAACTGAAAAGAAATTATTTACATATGTGCTCCGATTGGCTCAGTAGCTCTGGAACCGAGATTTTATTCAGCCTATAGCAAAAGAGGTCTTCATTATCTTATGTCATACTAGAAGTTCCAAGCATGAGTTGGTTAGAATCACAGTGAGAGAAGTACTAAAGAGAGAAAGAGGTAAGACCAGTTGGGTCGCAACCTGATAGAAATGTTAAATTATTCTATGCAATTTTAACATTTACACTTTTGCCTACCTCTATTTCAATTCACCCAAAATAATTCCAGAAAGCCAGTCATTGGAGTAGAACTACTGATATTGATTAGGATTTCCCAATCTGCTGTTGTGTGGATGCATTTAACTATAGCCTCCATTCCCACCAGCCTGTTTGACCATTCTGGTTAGGGATGATGGAAGTAGTGGGCAAATTCAAAAAATATCATGTTGGGGAAGGAGATTTAGAAGATAAGTGATAAGTCCTAATTAGTTAATGTAAACTATATTAAATTTGGTCAATACATGCACCTATACATATTGGCTTGGTAAAATAAATATCAGAAAATTAGATCAGTGATTCTCTTCCAGAGAATCCAAAATATTCAGGCACCTTTCTGGATCTGACTTTCCCTTTTTTATATGTAAAAATAAATTAAAGAACATATGCCTATCATATATGTTTTATTTTCTAATTAAATATCACATTTCTCTATTTTTAGATTGTTATTAATATCTCCCCAATTGTATAAAATGTCATGAAAACATCTATAAGTAATTTATTCTTCATATAATTTAATCATAGCAAATTAAATCTGATTACCTATTACCATAATACAACAACATAAGACACAGCTTGATTTAAATAGCTTGATAAATTGGATTCTTAAAGTGGATAAAATATTGGTTTTTCAAAAACTGAATGGTAGAATGAACACCTCTCACAGTGAAACACACATGTGGGCAAGAAATATGACATGAATGGTGGTAAAAATGTCCATTGAGTCATTCACTAATAATCAACATTTATATGCTGCTTGCTTATGCAATTATTGGGTGGCTTACTGTAAAAAAAGACATAAAATACATCCTAATAAACTAAACCACATGCTACAAGAGATTTAAAGCTGCATCTTATCTCCAAATTAATATATAACTATATAATTCAGAAAGATTTTAGGAAAATCTTGATTGCTGTTTGAAAAAATGTGTTGTACAAGTAGAAAAAATAAAAAGAATGTGGAGTCTTGAAGGAAGACGGGAAAAATAATTATTTATAGATTTTAGCCTTCATCAGTCTGATGATTTCTTCATATGACCACAGCTGCCACCAAGCTTTGATGACTGAATATTATGACAGTTACAATCAAAATAATCTGAAGCCATTTGTTTTGCTCTATTGCCAACCCCCAGATTTTTATAATCACAATTAAATATTATTTTAATAGCGGTTGTCAGCATATAAAGAGATTACAATAATGGTCTTCCTTATTTGATCCTCCCAGTTTAACCCAGCAGACTGAGTTTGACACAGCCATGAAGATTTGCCACCTTGCAATTGTCCTTTTCTTTGCAACGCTCTTAGTGAGCTCAGGTAAGATGCACTCACAAAGCCACAAGCTCTCCCTTGGAAGTCAAATATTATTATTGCAGAAAGGAAACCAAACTCAGGATCAATTTCCCAGTTTTGAAACACTCAGATACTAGAAAAAGAGCTCACTTTTGCTTGCCCTAAAGCAGCAATTTATGGTCAAGGTACGAGGAAAATGTGCTTTAAAATTATTTTGAATTCCTGATGATAATGGGACATAATCATAAGGTATAAATTCGTGGTAAAACAATACTTTCAAATGGACTTCATTTAGTAGCATTAATGGAGGATCCAGAACATGTATAAAAGTGATCAGTAGTTTTCCACTAAAACTACACAGCAGAGACTAAACAGAATTAAGGATTTAAATTGTTTATTTTATTTATTTTTTATTTATTTTCTCAAAAGCTTACAGTACAATAGAAATAAGAATAAACATAAGTTTAAATATAAGAAATAGGAACTAATAATTGGGGACAATAGGACAGGGATGGTAGGCACGATTGTGCACTTATGCACGCCCCTTACAGACCTCTTAGGAATGGGGTGAGGTCAATAGAGGTTACTTTGAGGGTAAAGGAGTGGGGGTTTGAGCAGGTGACAACAGAATCAGGTAGTGAGTTGCAGACATTGACCACCCTGTTGCTGAAATCATACTTCCTGCAATCAAGTTTGGAGTAGTTTACATTAAGTTTATATTTGTTGTGTGTTCTAGAGACCATGACATTTCCTTGTTTATTCAGCAATCTACTTTATATTCCAGATACTTGATTTAAATCTTGGCACATTTGGCACATCACTGGAAAAAAAATGGAGAGGAGTGTTATGTGGGTTTTTTCTTCCAATACACACAATATTGTGAGCATTTTTTCCTTTATGAAGTCATAAAGCCCCAGACTTGTCTCTTTAAAGTGGTAAGTGCTTTACAAAGAAGCATTACTTCACATATATAAAATTATCTGATGGAATTCATCACAAGAGCTAGTGACTGACACTTTTTTTCTGACAGTTTTCTACTAATAGAAATAGGCAAATTCACACAACCCCCCCCAAAAATAGTCATGAAAAACAACATGGAACTTCCATAAACAAAGACAATCTAATTCTGGATATCAAATGTTGGGGATAAAAGAAACAGGAAAGCCGTGATGTGGTAACTGCTTTCAAATATTGCTGTATTGGAAAGAAAATTAAAAAGTAATTCATAAGATCTTCTCTTTTCTGCAGGAAATGGTGAACGTATGGTCCGATTTGTGAGCCACTGCCTTCGGAGAGGTGGGATTTGCCGGTATGATGACTGCAGTGAGGGTGAAGAACAAATTGGGACCTGTTATCACCACACTATGATCTGTTGCCGGGATGAAGTAATGTAATTAAGAGAGTGACCTGGCAAGATGGAAAGACCAATGAATAAGGGAGGATTCTTCTGTCCCCTTTCCCCTGGCTAAAAATTACACTGCCTTCCTAATAAAAGCTACTTTTTGCTCTTAAACTTATGTGTATTCTTCCTGAGTGCCATTTTCCTGTTAAAGGGCCTTGGTGGCTCAGGCTGTTAATTGCCTGCACTTAAGTTCCAGCTGCCTACAACTGCTGTAGGCTCGTATCCCACCAGGCTCAAGGTTGACTCAGCCTTCCATCCTCTCGGGGTAGGTAAATTGAGGACCCAAGATTGTTGGGGGCAATTAGCTGACCTTGTAAAAATGCCGCTTAGTAATAAGCAGGCATATACAATGGAATGAAGGCTATTGCTGAGCACACTGGGTTGTATCCCAAAAATTGTAAGCCACCCTGAGTCTCCGGAGAAGGGTGGCATATAAATGTAATTTAAAAAAAAAATAACCTTTCCAGTTTTTTTTAAGTTATCCTGCCTTTATTCTATTCAATTCAGTTTATTACAGTCATAAACCAGAGACCAGAACAAATAAAAACACTCAGTGAATATCCAATTAAAAATTCTAGAATAAAATAATAAATAACAGATAAAATCTATATTAAAATCCAGTCTCAATTACACATGGCCTAATTATACTAAAATAACAATCCACAAATGTGAGGCCCATAGTCAATTTATCCTGCCTTTATTATTTTTAATAACTCAAAGGGACAACATATCTAATCCTTCATCCTACGGTTTCCCCCACAAGTGATGTCAATATTAAGCCTATCCCACCACTAACATCTGGCATTTTGTTCCAACAATTCTACAATTTGCCAAGTTCATGCATACATTGTTATGTATGTAGGTTTAAAGTCATTGGTTTAGTTTGAACTGTTCTTGTAAAATGTTAGAAATGATTGGTTTAAAAGTGCGGGAAAACCCTGAACTCTGATTGGCTGTCAACTGCGGCTGCTGGCTATAAGTAGCAGCTGCAGCCCAGCCAAATTGGGTCCATTCTAAGCTGTAGTCACTAATAAACTAAAGAGCTTGAAGCACTCCGCGTCTGTCTCTTCATGCAAACTTAACATACATAATGAAGTTTACATTGCCATGTATTTGATCAACATGAACACCTGCTTCTCTATTATATTCAATATTCAAAATACTTTACAAGGATGTATAAAGAACTAAACATGTAATCAGGCAGCAATTCACAACCACTGAAATATGTTATAAAACATGGCATTTAAAAAGTGATGAGCCCAAACATGCAAAGATAAAGTCAGGAAATGACTCAAAATAAACATGTTAAAAATAATTTTTAAAAAGCTTCTTTCAACATGAAAAAAAGTCAAGGAAACAATTGATCCATAATGGGAAAAAATGGCAAAAAGGTGACAAGCAGCAGGGAGAAAATTAACTGCTTGATTTATATTTTTATATCTGTCTTTACTCAAAAGGAAAAAACAGTCCAACCTACCAATAATACTGTAAAATGCAAATCTAAATAAGCAAGAAAATGGTAAGAGAACACCTTTACACCCTAGATGAGTTCAAATTGAAGTTCTGAAGGAGCTAGAAAACTACAAATCTATCAGCCTGACATCAATACCTGAGAAGACGCTGGAAAAGATAATCAAGCAATGAAACTGCAAACATCTGGAGGTAAGCAAACTTATAACCAGAAGCCAACAAGGATTTGTAAAAACAGATCATGCCAGACACATTTTATTGCATTCTTTGACAAAGTGACTAAATTAGTGAAATCACAAAATGTTGTGGACATAATTTACTTGGACTAAATAAGGCGTTTGATAAAGTAGAAAATAACCTACTACTTGATAAAGAAAAATGTGGGTTAGACAGCATCACCACTAGATACTGGTAGATTAATAACTGGCTAACAACCACATTCAACATGAGGTCTTTAATGAAACTACATCTACATGGAGGGAAGCACAAGATTCTGTCCCAAGATACCCCAAGATTCTGTCTTGGGCCCAGTTCTCTTCAATATCTTCATAAATGATTTAGATGAGGGAATAGGTGAACTCATCAAATTGGCAGATGACACAAAGCTAGCAGGACTATCCAACACACCAGAAGATAGGCTGAAGATAGAGAAGGAACTCAACAGACTTGAACACTGAATCCTACCTGACAAAATCAAATTCAATGATGAGAAAAGTAAGGTTATACACTTAGGCAAGAAAAAAACAAATGTACAGGTACAGACTAGGTGAAACTTTGCTCAACAGCAGTAACTGCAAGAGGGATCTTGGAGTTCTAGTGGATTAACATTTACCATAAATATGAGCCAGTACTGTGTCTATGGAGAGTCTGTGCTGCAGTTGCCAAAAAAGCTAAGGCAGTTCTAGGCTGCATTAACACAGGGATAGAATCAAGATCACATGAAGTATTAGTACCACTTTATAATGTCTTGTTAGTAGCACTTTGTAATGCAAGACCACACTTGGACTATCACATCCAGTATTGGTTGACACAATATAAAAAGAGATGTTGAGATTGAATGCAGAGAAGAGCAACAAAGATGATTAGGGGACTGGAGGCTAAAACATATGAGGAGTGATAACAAGAATTGGATGTGTCCAGTTTAATGCAAAGAATTAGGGATGACATAATAGCAGTGTTCAAATATCTAAGGGGCTGCCACAAAGAAGAGGGGGTCAACCTATTCTCCAAAATACCTGAATGCAGAATAAGAAGCAATAGATGGAAATTAATCAAGGATAGAACCAACCTAGAAATTAGGAGAAAATTCCTAACAGAACAATTAATCAGTGGAACAGCTTGCCTTCAGAAGTTGTGGCTGCTCCAACACTGGAGATTTTTAAGAAAAGATTGGACAACCACTTGTCTGAAATGGTATACGGACTCTGCTTGAGAGGGAGATTGAAATAGAAGATCTCCAGTGTTATTCTGTACAATGTCAAGTGCATAACAAATGTCAATGGAATGGCCTGAGAAGTCACATCACTAGAAGTTGTTTAAGTTTTCACAGCTTTTCAACCCAAAGCATGCCTAGATAATCAGTTAGCCACAACATTTATAACAGGTATTTCAAAAAAGGTCAGGACAAAATTGGACTGTGACAGAGTCCATTGCCATGCTATGTTTTAAGTTTTAGGTTTATAATTCTTCAGCTGCTATGTATTTTACTTCTTGATTATTTTGAATTTCTCTTTGTACATATTTTATTTGTTTAATGGTGTAAGCTGCCCGGAGCCATGTGTTCACATGGGTAGTTATCTGGCAAGCTCAGATGTACTGGGTGGCAAAGCAAGAAATGTGAAAAGAGGCAAGTTGGGGTAGGTGCAGGTACCCTTGCTTTAGTCAGAGCTGGAAAGTATTCCCCAAAATGTAGCATGGAAGTAATTAATTAATTCCCGCCAACTGTAACTGATTTCTAGCATAATAAGATTAAATTTGGACCAGCATGTGGCAAATTTAATATGTATGGACTCCATCTGCTAGATTCTAGAATTACCCAGCTAGCATGGTTGGCTGGGCAATTCTGTGGGTTGAAGTCCATACATCTTAAAGTTACTATGTTTGCAAAACACTGGTGTAGACCTTCTGCATGGAATTTTTCTTAACTTACCTCTTATGACATAGTAGAATTTAGAACTGAACCAATAAGCCTGAATGACATGTTGAATCCTTCCTACAGGCTCCAATACCGCTAAGCCCTGGAGAGGATTTGCTTTCCTTGTGTCCTTCAAAGTATGCCTTTTAACTCTGTCCATTTTCCTTTGATGTCCTTGATGCTTAGAACTCAAACATTTCTTGCCTGCCCCTCCAGTAGAATTCTGAAATAAGGTGCTTGGCCTCAAATCTCAGTTAAATGACCTGAAACAGCTTAAATTCATGCCTTTCTATTGTTATTTTTTTAGTCACTATACTTTAACTTATGCATAGTATGTTGTTTTTTGGTTTAGCTGAAGAATATAGTACAACTGAAATTGTAATATAGCAGTTCTATACTTTAGTAGTGTTTTTTAAATAAAACATTTAAAAATGTTGTTCAGTTGCCTAAAGTAGATATATTGGGCCACACAGGGATTTTATTAGTTCAAAATTGTGCTAAGGAGAATAAATTCATCCACACATAAATATGTGGCAATTAGCAATGGTATTTATGCCTGACTGGATGTGATTTGCAAAAGACAGTTGTATCTTAAGCTGTTTGCACTAAACAAATATTCTTTTTAAAGTATGTTATTCCCTAATTGAAGCAGTTTCTTAACTCACTTTATCTATTTTGTTTTTATTGCCAAATCACTCCATAATTTGTATTATGCATTATATTTGCCTTAATGAGACCCTTTTGTAGGTAACACATGAAATATACATACGCATTTCTGAACAGGCTTTACTGATCCAAGTCCATTTTTTTCAAAGGCCTACCTAACATTTTGTAATAATCAACACTAATGAAATAAGATTGCTTAGAAATGAACAGTTACATTTTGGCTTGAGTCATCCAAATTCCTGTTATGAAAGCATGTTTTGTTTTCAACTTTTAGATACAAAATTCTAATCAGGTCAAGAGACTGACAGCCATGAAGATGATTTGCATATTCTTTGCCAGTGTCATCTTGTCTTTCCTAGCCAGTTCAGGTGAGAAATATCCCAATCGTGCACTATTCTTTTCAAGAAACTCCTAACATTTCAGTCAACTACCTAGACTGTGGTAAGGTGTAAGGAGGACAAGGGGGCTTCTCATATGAAATGCAGCACAACCATAGTTTTCCCAAAAATCTGGGATCTTGGAGTAATATGTCCAACCCAGCCACTTCCAAATGTACTGAGACTAAAACTTTAAGAATTACCAGCCAACATTAATGAACTGAGAGCCCTGGAAATACTGTATTAGAAATTGAAATCACAGCAGACCCAAGTGTAGAAAGTTAGCACCCACACCTCTCCTAGAAGAATGAAATGTTTTGAGAAATATTAAAAAGGCAGGATATTATATTTCCCTAAAGGAGAAACATGCTCTTGGAAAGCAGTCCCCACTTTCCTTAATAGCCCCAGGATTGGGCCAGCCTATCTACAAGACAAAAGACCTTGAGCTCCAGAGTGATGGGATTAGCCCTCACTCAAGATCCAAACCAGGACAAAGCCATTAAGCCATAATAGAAATTAGCCAACACCCTTTCAGAACACAAGCCTCTTCATTACATCATCACTGAGCAACTTCAACCAAACTTATCTCAGACAACCTCAGCTAGATCCTTGCATAGCCCCATGGGAGTCTGACAGCAGCCAATAGAATACATTTTCTTGCACAGGAACAGGAAGTTCAAGTTCAAAGCCCAAGAGAAGGTATAAAAGCCACCCTCTCTCAACATGTGGTCAGCTGCACCAGGACCATGTGCTTGATGGTTCTGCTCCATTAAATCACCTTTCCAATCAGCCTTCATGTGTCCAGTGTCTTTCTCCCTGCTTGGAACTGAACCAGATGGATATTTCTTCCAACACAAGGATACCATGGATGAGTAGAAGACCTCCAAGGTCCCTTCCAGCTCTATTCTGATTAAATTAAATTAAATTTGGGGAGGCATCATTCCAAGGACACTCTGAGAGAACACTGATGACTGCTGGGAAGTTATCTGACATGGATAATAGTTGTGTTGTCTCTCCATGCAGGCAAAGGGGATTTTGTCACACTGGGCTGCCTTTTCCGAGGTGGAACCTGTGAAACTAACACCTGCAAGGAAAATGAAGTACAGATTGGGAATTGCTCCAAGATTCAAAAAATATGTTGTAAGAAACCGAAACCAGCTCCACAGAGAATAGCCACCTGGAGAAATTAGCACTAGATCCATGGACAGATAGATAAGTGATGCATTTGCTAACATGTTTTGGTAAAGTTTTGTTTTGTGCACATGCCATTTTCTTTAAAAAGTTTGAAGATGTGATGTTTGACTCTTCCTCCTTAAGATGTTTTTGGAGCAACTACATCCAGGTTGCAAAATAACTGGCAGATGGCCGTGATTTGCACATTTTTGCTACTATATGTAAACCTCTGGATTTTATTAGCTAAATATCTTTTTGAGAAAGGATTTGAACATCCCTTTAATTTGTTCATTAATGCATATATTGTATTTAAATTACATCTTCTGCCTGCAAATTCACGTTGGTTTCCTTAAGGAAAGAAAGAGGAAGAGTCATTGTGCAGATATATCTAGTGAGCTCTCTTGATAAATGGAGATTGAACTTCAATCCCCCTTGTGTAGCTCAATTTCCTGACCTCACTATACTGACTCTCAGCATACCTCTTGATTATTAATTTATTTTCCTTCCAGATAGCACACAATCCATCCTTCCCACCCTCTGGTTTTGTTCTTTGTGTAACTCTAGGCTCCTGCCAGTCCTGTTGATTCTGCTTTCAGGTTATTGTAAGTTACAAAATGGGAGAAGATTTAATTTAAAAACACACTTGCAGATTCTTTCTTTGGAGGACTTCCAATAAAAAATAATAATTAGAGTGGCAGGTACTGATCTGAACCCTCTGACATACCCTAGTCTACCTAGGGAATGAGCACTTAAATTTTTCTTATCACCAATTGAGCCCATTCTGATGCCAAATCTTCAATTTAAAAAGGAATCCACTGGGAAAAGGTCTTCTCCTTTCCCTTCTAATCCAGCATTTATCGCCTGATTTAGCAATAGCAAAAGCAATAGCTCTTAGACTTGTATATCACTTCATAGTGCTTTAGAGCACTGTCTAGGATGTCTACAGAGTCAGCCTATTGCCCACAACAATCTGGGTCCTTATTTTGCTGACCTCGGATGGATGGAAAGCTGAGTCAACCTTGAGCCGGTGAGGATTGAACTCCTGGCAGTGAGCTGAATTAGCCTGCAATACTGCATTCTAACCACTGTGTCACGATGGCTTCTTTATCTTCTGTATCTTCCATATTTGTTTTATTTTATTTCATGCAATGTATATAGCCATCCATTTTATATTTATGACTGGATGGTTCACAAGCTAAAACAAAACTAATGAAGCAACAAGTGGAAACAACATAACATAAACAAATCTATATAAATAAAATTCAAAACAGTTAAAGCAATTAACCATTTGTTAAAGATTCCTTCATTTGTTACTGTTCCCGCTATACTGTAACTTACTATTACTATTTCAGCTTTATTCATGGATAATATCACCAGTGATTCAATATATTCATCCTGATTCTTACACAGTAACATTTATTTCAATGGTAAAGATAAAAAGCTTCTTTCTAGCCATGATAGTTCAATGAAGACTTGTATTTATATATGTTTCAAAAACATCACCTACTGAGGACAAGCAAAACCATCTAAAACAATCTTTTGAGTTCCAGGGACCGGTTCTGTGGAGAGAGGTTTTTCCACAGACCAGAAGGGGTGTGGTTTCATTGCTGCCTACACCCCATGGTCACTTGTTAGTGCAGCCTGGTTTCTGGCATGCCATGGATGAGTGCCACTCCACAGACCAGGAATTGGGCACCCCTGATCTAGGAGATTAGCACAGTCTGTACTAGACCAGACCAAAAGTTAGCAAATGCATACTGGGCCAGATATGACTGAAAGCCCACATGCAAGATTTCCCATGTAGAATAGCAATAGCACTTAGACTTATATACCATGTTAAGTTTGCATGAAGAGTCAGACGCGGAGTGCTTCAGTGAAGAGTTTATTAGTGACTACAGCTCATAACAGACCCGATTTGGCTGGGCTGCGGCTGCTACTTATAGCCAGCAGCCACAGTTGCCAGCCAATCAGAGTGCAGGATTTTCCCGCACTTTTTAAACCAATCATTTCTGACATTTTACAAGAACAGTTCAAACTAAACCAATGACATTCAAACCTGCATACATAACATACCACTTCATAGTGCTTTATAGAATAGCTTCTTCCTTTCAACTGTGTTCCCTTGGAATTAGCACTTTATTGAAAGACAAATGAATATACCAACAATAACAAAAGAAAATTACCAACAAGGAGACTGTGCAAAAGTTGCTTCACTCTGTATGTGAGCAGGGAAGTCTGCAACGCGACGAGGACACTCAGAATACATCCACTCAATGCATCAATGGCACCCTGCCCAGTTGCTCTCACCCACCAAGCAGGGAGCCACTCCTCCCCTGCCAGCTCTCACCTGGAGGAAAGGGACCAACAAACTCTCACTCAACTTCCCCCCCCCCAGCCCCAGGATCCCCCAAGCAGCCCTCCCGGGCCTGACCGCAGAATACCCACAGGACCGCAGAAGCAAGACTGCAGAAGGTAGCTAAATAAATAGCCAGAAAGCCCTGCTATGCTGCATTGGAAATTTAGCAGCTGTGTAGTCCTACTTTTTTTAAGAAAAAAATTAAAAACATAATAGCCACTTACTCTTTTGATATCAGATTTCCTGTTAACTAGAAGTCATGTGAAGAAAGAGAAATTTTTTTTGCTTTTCTGTATTTCCATATTTTACTTTCATTTCATGAGCCCAGCTTCCAGTGTTATAAAAGAGACAAAAGCATCTCCCCACTTTCTCCTCATCATTTGACAGCTTGACACCTATCTGTTAACCCCTGGTAAAATTTCCCTAAGTTAAAAGTTCAAAATATTGTATTCTTGCACAGGACTTAGTTGTAAGGACTGCTTCTTTATTTTTATTTGTATTATTTTGATAATTATTTTTCTCCAACTATTAATCTCCATTCAGCAGGGAAAGTTGGCAAGGGTATTTATAAAAGGAATTGCCTTTGTCTATGGGAAAACCACCCCAAACTTGCCCTTCTGTCCTGTGCATGAAATTTGGTCACTAGCCCAAAAAAACTTTGCAGTTGAAGGACTTTGGCTCAATTGTTAAATTATCTAAGATTCTTATCTAATCTCAGCTGAGTCAGGAGGCAAACAAGGACAACATGTGCCTTGGAAAAGGATTGTACTTTTTGTCAGTTGTACACTCTGTTCATGGCTTTGACCTGAGCACTTTTGCAAAGACAATATTATATTATATAAATATAAAATTCCATAGGGGAGGTAGCTTCAAGTGTGTTCATACTACTTTCCTGTGTTCAACTGTATATAGGTCATGCCTTACCTCCAAGGATTAGAGATTGTTTTCTGTACGTAATTACTCCTTTTAATTCCTTTAGATAGGTGATAAAAATTCTGTGCTTCCTAGAGATGATAGGCATTATGATCCAAAACATCTGGAGAGCATAAAGATGATAACTCACAGCCTAGAAATGAGTTGGGTCAAAATATGGACCTTCAGCACCACTCTAATATTTGCACCTGAGTATAGTTGTGCTGATTTTCCTTTGGTTTGATTATGAGTCTAACTTTGCAACCTTGGAGGTCTGAAGCCATTGGAAAGGCTATTTTCCCATTCAGGAACTCTCCTTTCTTCCCATCTCCTGCAATATGAACTCAAAACTCAGTAGTAATTTCCCAGTCAGCAGTACATTAGACTATTCCAAAAACAATATTTGAAATACTATTTCTTTCTATCATGAGATGGACAACACCAAAATCAAACTAATGATATAGGGTCTCAGCAGAGGTAAACACAGAATTGCTAACTGTTGTGTTTGAGAACTTCTCACAAACTTGTGAATAGTGGAAGAGAGCTAATGCAGAGTCTTTTTAAAAAGAGCAGAAATTACAAACCTGTTAACTTCTTGTCTATATTGGACAAGTTTCTGGAGCAGGATATATTGGATGAGAAGGCAACAACTAACAAGAACTATCAAATCACAAACTATGATTTGTTTGTGTATGTGCGCCATGATCTGATATTGGGGAAAATAGTCACCCAGCCCTTGTCATGGTCAGATCATTCCCTTGTAAGATTGGACTTCCTGATGACCACTCCACGCCGCAGGGAGGCGGGACCGACTAGGTGGTTCCGCCCCAGGCGCCTAATGGACCCAACTGGGTTTCAGAGGGAGCTTGGGGAGTTTCCGGCTTCCCTTGCCCACAGCTCGACTGAGGCCCTGGTGGAAGCCTGGAATAGTGCGGCCACCGGGGCCATAGTTCGAGTTGCACCTTTGCGGACTCTCACCGTCCGTGGACCTCGGCAATCTCCTTGGTTTACCGAGGAACTCCGGGGGATGAAGCGGTGGAAGAGATGCTTAGAACGCCGCTGGAAGAAAAGTCGGGCTGAATCTGACCGGACACTGTTGGAAAGTCATATTGATGCCTATCTAGTGGCGATAAGAGTGGCACAACGATCATATTGGGCCAGTCTTATCGCGTCTGCAGACTGTCACCCAGCCGCCCTGTTTCGGGTGACACGCTCCCTCTTAAGATCTGAGGAGGCGGAGGAACCCCTGCAGGGAAGGGCCAAGGAATTTGTTCAGTTTCTTGCAGATAAAGTCGCTCAGATTCGGTCGGACTTGGACTCTGGCTGGGCAGAGTCCACCGAGGTGGTAGAGGCAGGTCTTAGTCCAGTTATCTGGGATGAGTTTGTCCCAGTTGGCCCTGATGATGTGGACAAGGTGGGAGCAGTGAATGCCACCACCTGTTTACTGGACCCATGTCCCTCCTGGCTTGTTTCGCAGGCCGGAGATGACATGCAGCTGGCTCCAGGAGATTATAAATGCTTCTTTGGGTGAGGGGTGTGTCCCCCATGCCTTGAAGGAGGCTGTGGTTAGGCCCCTCCTCAAGAAGCCTTCCCTGGACCCGGCTGTTTTCAATAACTTCCGTCCTGTCTCCAACCTTCCCTTTTTGGGGAAGGTTGTTGAGAAGGTGGTGGCGCTCCAGCTCCTTCGGGCCTTGAATGAAGCTGATTATCTGGATTCCTTGCAGTCTGGGTTCAGGCCCGGGTACAGCACTGAGACTGCTTTGATCGCACTAGTAGATGATCTCTGGCGGGCCCAGGATGGGGGTTCTTCCTCCATCCTGGTGCTTCTTGACCTCTCAGTGGCTTTCGATACCATCGATCATGGTATCCTTCTGAGTCGGCTCAGGGGGCTGGGAGTGGGAAGCACTGTTTTACAGTGGTTTTCCTCCTATCTGTCTGACCGGACTCAGTTGGTGTTGGTGGGGGGGCAGAGATCGAGCCCTAGGGCCCTGCCATGTGGGGTCCCTCAGGGTTCTATTCTCTCCCCCCTCCAATTTAATATCTAAATGAAACCTCTGGGTGAGATCATCCGTCGACACGGGGTCAGGTACCATCAGTACGCTGATGATACCCAGTTGTACATCTCTGTTCCCGGTCAATCTAGTGATGCCGTGGAGGTGATGTCCCAGTGCTTGGAGGCTGTGAGGGTCTGGATGGGGACTAATCAGCTCAGACTCAACCCTGACAAGACCGAGTGGCTGTGGGTCCTGCCCCCTCAGGCTTCAGTTCATTATCCAACTTTGGTACTGGGGGGAGAGAAATTGCTCCCCTCAGAATGAGTTCACAACTTGGGGGTCCTTCTGGATCCACAGCTACAATTTGATCACCATCTTACGGTTGTGACCAGAGGGGCCTTTGCACAGGTTCTCCTGTTGTACCAGTTGCGACCCTTCCTGGATCGAGGGGCTTTACACACGGTCGTTCATGC
The DNA here is from genome assembly GCA_009733165.1 of Naja naja. Classification (NCBI taxonomy): domain Eukaryota; kingdom Metazoa; phylum Chordata; class Lepidosauria; order Squamata; family Elapidae; genus Naja; species Naja naja. Next base: position 32,564,767 of record CM019148.1, on the reverse strand, counting down.
CCTTATCACCTCCCGATTGGACTACTGCAATGCGCTCTACATGGGGCTGCCCTTGAAGAGCACTCAGAGACTTCAGCTGGTGCAAAATGCGGCCGCGCGAGTGATTATGGGTGCACCTAGGTGCGCCCATATAACACCTATCCTCTGCGGGCTGCATTGGCTACCGGTGATCTTCTGGGTGCAATTGAAGGTGCTAGTGACAACTTTTAAAGCCCTTCATGGCTTAGGAGCGGGATACCTTCGAGACCGCCTACTGCTACCTTATGCCTCCCAGTGCCCGGTTAGATCCCACAGGGAGGGCTTGCTCCAGATACCGTTGGCCAGACAATGTTGGCTGGTGGGTCCGCGGGCGAGGGCCTTCTCTGTGGCAGCACCGTCCCTCTGGAATATGCTCCCTGTGGAGATTAGAACCATCCCCAATCTACTTGCTTTCCGCAAAGCCGTTAAGACCTGGCTTTGTCAGAGGGCATGGAACTGAGACCTTTGTTCTTCCCTCTTGTATGTTTGGATGGTATGAATGAGTTTTTTTGATTTTACATTGTATAGGCAACTGCTTTTATCTTGTTGTACGCCGCCTCGAGTTCCCCAATGGGAGAAGAGAGGTGGGATATAAATTTAATAAATAAATAAATAAATAAATAAATAAACTAGTCCTACCTTGTCTAGCTTGATTTCCTTTTTTAAACAGAGTTACTAATTTTATAGACCCATGAAATGCAATGCACACAGTACGTCTTCACCTTACCAAAGCATCTGACAACATTTCTCATGATATTCTATTAATAAAATGTAACATGATAAAACAATTGAACGGAAGGATTCATAACTGAATAAATAACCACATCCAAAACATACTCATAAATCATTCCATATTAGATTGAAAAAAATGTATTAAGTGGAGTGTCATCAGCTTTGTCCATTAGCAGGAGCAGCAGCAACATTATTCCTTTTCTGCAGAATATTCAGCAAATACTGCTAATCCAGAGTTAATTCAAGCTTTATCCTAAAGCCTAAGAACTGTCTAAATCAGGAGTGTCAAACTCAAGGCCCTGGGGCTGAATCCAGCCTGTGGGGTGCTTAGATCTGGCCCACGGGGACACCCTGGAAATAGCAAAGGATTGAACCACAGTGGCTCTGCCAGTGAAGACACGGCCCTCCCAAGCTCCATTTTTGCTGGCAGAGTGCTCAGGCCACAGGCGCCCTTGACACAAGTGATGTCAAGCTGGCCACACCCACCCTGGTCACAACCACCCCATCCCCCTGAGGTCAAACACAACCCTGATGCGGCCCTCAATGAAATCGAGTTTGACACCCCTGGTCTAAATGTTACCTGCTGATCACCCGAACTAGAACCAGTTATTATTTTAGAAGAAAGATGATTGAAAAAGATCTGTATAGGACAGAACAGTGGAACAAACAAGAGGAACATCAATAAGAAATATAAAGCCCTACATCTGCAGTTAAAACTAAAAAGCACAAGTATAGGATGATTTCATACTGTATATGAAAACAAACTGGGTGTTCTTGTAAATCACATGGTGAATACCAAGCAACAGTGTGATGCAGCTGCTAAAATGGCAGGTGTGATTTGGATATTTAGTAATGGGAGCATAGAATCCAGGAAATAATCGTTTCACTCAACTTTGCCTTAGTCAGACTCCATTTAGAATACTGTTTTAGACAAGATTTCAGCTACCAAGATGATGAAAGGATTAGAAACTTAAATCACTGGAGGAACAGGTATGTTAGCCTGCAGGAGAGAAAACTGAAAGGAGATAAGGTCACAATCTTCATATATCTAAAGGTAAGAGAAGGAAGTGAAATATTTTTTATCACCCAGAGAGCAGAACCAGAACCAAAAGCTGAAATTACAAGGAAGTAGATTCAAGTTGCATATTTAGACCTGACCTCCCAGTGACATTGTTTAAAATGTCCAAAACAAGAAAAACAGCAGGAGAAAAAAGAACAGTAAAACTAGGAGAAATCAGATGGGAACAAAAGAAAATAATCCATATGGTACAAAGGAGGCTTCAGTGACCTTCATAAATGCTTCCATTGCATGCTAACTCAGCTGCTGAACCTAAAGTTTTACATGGATTAAAACAGAGCCAGAAGCGGTGGAAAAACTTCTGGCATGGATCCACATGAAGACTGGTTTGAACTTTGTCACAACAGACTAAACCATCCCACAAAAGGTTGTTTATCTGAATCCATGTTGAAATGATTAGCTTTTTGGCCACCTTCCTCACTTATCACTGAAAAAGCTTCCCAAACTTTTTCTATAAATGCAGAGGCTTTCAGCAGTTACACTCCACATGATCATTCCTGCTAAGACCATCTGACTTTATTAATCCAAAACATCATGAGGATCATTTTTATGCTTTGGGCCCTCTTCCTCTTTCTCTGCCAGCCTGTTCCAGGTGAGAAACAAAGGCTCAACTGAAATGGGGCAAACAGGTCAGAATTTTAGTCTAGCTTCTTCTGTCCTCCAGATGTAAAATAAGTATTAGAAACATCTAATTTATTCCCCTAGATTAATCAGATGCCATATAAAGTAAGGACACTGTAACTGAGCTGCAGAAAATTAAGCAAATTCTCAATGCTTTCTTGCCATCCACTGGTTTTGCAGCCTGGATATGGTTTGGAATGACAAACAGTAGGTAGACATAGCAGAGGTAAATGTATAGAAATTGTATTTTTATTCAATATTAATGATGGTGGTGGGCTTTCTTATTTTATTAGTTTCAAAGGAGGTGTTAGGCCAGTTGCTTTGTTAGTTGAACTAGGTTTCACTTATGAAAAAGGAAACTGGGGAAAGGTAAGAATAAGGAAATTCAGTTCACTTAAAGTCACAACAGACATATAATGGAAGAGAAAACCCAATGGATTTGTCCTTGCTTCCCCACCCTCTGCTATAAATACATGGGATAGCTGATGCTAAAAGACAATTGAGACTAAATGGAACAAATCTATCACTTGCTGTGAAGGAAGAATCCTGCATCCCCATCTTTCTTGCTGCATTCAGTAATATCCATGGGGGAGAAGGTCAAAACAGTCAAGTCATTGACTGCAACTGTGTGATTGAAGCTTTACATTCAATGCCAGTGTAATTGAGTCCATCCATTTTGCTACTAGTCGCTTTGGGTTGGCGCCTAATCATCCCATTCCATCGTCTTTCCCAGCACTGGAGCCATTTCCAGACATCTGGGTTTTCTTTGCATAATGTGTCCAAAGTAGGATAATTTGAGTCTAGTCCTTTGTGCTTCAAAGGAGAACTGTCAGTTGATTTGTTCAATGATGCATGGATGTGTTTCTTGGGTTGTCAACAATATTCTCAGGAATCTTCAACAGCAAATTTCAAAGATATCAATACTCTTCCTATTCTGCTTGTTTAAAGTTCAACTTTCACTTCCATAGAATGTCACAGGGAATGCTATTAGCAGTCGAGTATATTTTATATAACAAGATGTTAAATTTGGGTTCTGCACCAGTACCAGCACAATCTAGGAACAATCATTTTCCCAGTTTTCCTGCAAATTTTCTTTCCAGACTAATTAACACCTCTTTTTTTCTTTCTCTCTTTCTTTCTTTCCTTCTTTCTTTCTTTTTCTCTTTCTTCTTTTTTTTGTTTTTTGTCTCTTGTTTTGAATAGCAAAGGGGAACCTTTATGACAGCTTGGTGTGCCGCAATATTCATGGGCATTGCCGGAGACTTTGTTTCCACCACGAACAGGTGATTGGCACTTGCACAAATGGCCGGCAACACTGCTGCAAATGAAAGGAACTATATGAGGTTGTGGAATTACAAAGAAGCTGCAGAGGGAACAATGGCTAAAAGCACCTGGAATATTGCAGAAGCTAAATATTGCCTCTGAATCATGTATTATAATGGGCACATCCAATGGAACAGAAAAATCATGACCATTTGCCACTGTCTGAATATTTTGAAAACTAGCCATTGCTTCTCAATGATTGTATTTCTTTATATTTGTGGAGAATAGAATAGAAAATGATCTCGTGCCTTTCCAAACAATTTTCAGGCAGAATGTAGAACCAGCAGGTGGCAGAATTCACCCACTTTATTTTAGCCTTCTGAAAATTATTCCAAGTCAAATTTTTAATACAAGGTGACCTCTGTGTTCAGCTAAAATTATGGAAAGCAACATCTTTAATAAAAAACAAAACATTAATTAGAATGAACAATATTGTAAAGTAGTAAGGTGTGTGTGTGTGTGTGTGTGCGTGTGTGTGTGGTGCCTTCAAGATTGATTGAAGCCCTGCTGTTTTTCTAAATGCATCTTTTGTCACACATACAAAGCAGCTAAAAAAGTGTGGCGTTCAAAGACATGATTCCACCATGGCTCCCCTTTAATAGCCCTGGTCTGCATCTTCTTTCTACTCTCCAGCCTTCCTATTCTAAATTGTGTACTTTAGATCTTCTACTTTAAATTGCCTGTTCTGGGGGGTTGGGGGGAGGAGAGAGGCTTTCTCATGACAACAATTATTCCTACTGCAATATTGTTCAATGATATCTTTCAACTGTAAAGTTTTATACAACAGTTGTTTATTCAAGAAACCACTTTAACAATTAAATGATGATGTATATCTGACAGAAATTGGCTAATCTTTTTCTGGACTTAGAAAGTACCTGGATTGGCTCTAGTTAGTCCTGGGAATATCAACACTGGGAAGTTTTAAAATGAAAACTGTGCTGGAAGAAGGCAATGGCAAGTCCATTTCTATACATAGACAGCGTAATTACATAGGCCTACCCATCAAATCACCAGGTGAGTGAAAGAGGCTTTTTGAAAATGCATTATTCACCCCATCTGTTTGATGGTAAATAAGTGGACGAGGTGAACGAATGGTTAAAGCAATGAACTGTTAATCCATTGTGCGTGGATTCGTATCCCATCCTGGTCAGCACTGAGTATGTGAGGATGTTCATTATTCTGTGGCTGCTCTTGCTTTCTCTCACTCTTGTATTGAGGTAGGACTGTTAAGAACCACAAGAGTTGGACTTTGGAGCTGAGCAGAAGCCTAACAATCCAAGTTTGTATTACAATCTCAGCTGATAAACACAGGCAGTGTAGTTTGGCTCTGGGGCTATTTAGTGATTTTAATTTATTTCCCAATGTTTATATACTTCCAAATTACAAAAAAAAATGGATGGTTCCTATTTACTGAGAAGCAAGGTCTCACTGTACACAATATTGCTTAAGAGCACATGAAGTTGCTGTCTGGTGAACTCAAGTTCAAGATTCTAACCAGTCAGGATTTTCCTCATCTCATTTCATTTCCAGAGGAAATGTGTTGGAATAAATATTCAGATCCAGTTCCAAGCTGGGAGAAAGGCACTGGAGACAAAATGGAGACTGGAGGCTGATTGGAAAGAGGGTCCATTTATTGATGAAGCAGAACCACATGAGTTCTGGGCAGCTGACCACATGGAGTTGAAAGTGGCGGGTATTTATACCTTATCTTGGGCTTTGAACTTCAGCTTCCTGTTCCTGTGCAAGAACATGTATTCTATTGGTTGTTGTAGGGGTCATGGGGTCAACCAACTCTATAGGTTGTCTGAGCTAAGTTTTGTTGAAGTTTGGAGTGTGATGCAATGAAGGGGCTTGTTGGGCAATTCCTGTTATGGCTGAGGGCTAACCTACCTTTGTTCAGACCTTGCTGCAGGGAATTTGCTTAAGCTAGCTATCTCTTTATCTCTTAAGTGCTGACAACTGCTGAGGGCTATTAAGAAAGGTGGGGGCTATTAAGAGTGAGTCTGCTTCTTGCCTCTAAAATAACATGTTTCCAGGGAAATATAATATTCTGCCTTTTTAATATTTCTCAAAATATGTTTCTTCTAGGAGAGGGGTGGGTGCTAACTGAATGTTTATATTACAGCAGTTTGCAGTAAGTAATGGAGGATGTGATTCCTTTTTGGAGCTCCTCCATGCATCTTCAAAATATTCCCAAAATTTACTAAAATCGAACTGCTTTCCCCTCACTACTAGCAGTTTCCATTCTAAGCAACAAAACAGCTTACTTTCTCTCTTAGCAAACAATGCAGTAAGTGCAGCAGTCAGCTTTTCTTACAATCGGAGAAAGAAAGATAAGAGGAGAAAACCCAACAAGTGTGAATATATGAGATAGGGATCCAAAGAAGACATGGATGCTATAAGTGGAGACCAGAATCCAATTTTGTGCATTTTAGAGTCACTTTCTAGCCAGTGTGATATGTGAGGAATTGGGTATGTGTAGTCTAATGAAAAGAAGGACTGGAGGGACATGATAGCACTGTTCCAATATTTGAGGGGCTCCTACAAGGGAGTCAAACTATTTTCCAAAGCATCAAAAGCATCAAAAAGCATTTCAGCATTCAGCATTTCAGCATTCATCAGTTCAGCATTTAATACAGTCATTCCCTCCAGGCTGATCACTAAACTTGGTGACCTTGGCATCAATACTACTCTCTGCAATTGGATACTGGATTTCTTGACAAACAGACCACAACATGTCAAGTTGAATAACTCCACCTCATCCACCATCACATTAAGTACTGGCATTCCCCAGGGCTGTGTGCTAAGTCCCTTCCTGTTCTCCCTTTTCACCTATGACTGCAGGCCTGTGCATGGCTCTAACACCATTATCAAATTCGCAGATGACACCACCGTGATTGGACTCATTAACGATAACGATGACTCAGAGTACAGGGAGGTGGTGCAGAGCCTAGCTACATGGTGCACTGACAATAACTTATTACTCAACACCAACAAGACTAAAGAGTTCATTATGGATTTCAGGGAGAAGAATGCTTACACACATTCTCCTATATACATCAATGGGAGAACAGTAGAACGTGTCACCAGCTTCAAGTTCCTGGGGATCCACCTCTCTGAAGATCTGTCCTGGCAGATCAACACCACCAGCCTGATTAAGAAAGCTCACCAGCGCCTCTTCTTTCTGAGATTACTGAGGAAGAACCACCTTTCCCCAATTATTCTGATCAAATTCTACCACTGTGCAGTCGAGAGCATCCTAACCAGCTGTATCTCAGTCTGGTATGGAAACTGTACCATTAAAGAAAAGAAGGCATTACAGAGGATGGTGAAAACCACCCAACGCATTATAGGGATCCCACTTCCTGCCATTGTGGACATTCAGAGGAAATGATGTCTGCAAAAAGCCCACAGCATCGTTAAGGACTCCTCCCATCTAGCTCATAAACTGTTTGCCCTTCTTCCATCTGGGAAGAGGTTCAGGTGCCTGCACAGCAAGCTAAGGAACAGCTTTTACCACACAGCGGTTTCCTTACTGAACTCCTCAACTCATCTACCCACACACACACACTGATATTTCCCTTGATAATATATATCTTGTATAAACTCTCTGTGCATTTTACTTATATTGAATATGTTCATAAACACTCTGTACAGTTGTATATATTCCTTCCACAGATATATATTCTGTATATTCATAGATAATCTGTATATCCATATATAGTTATATATTTTGTATATCTGTATCTATATCTATATCTGTATCTGTATCTGTATCTATATCTATATCTATAATCAAGAACACAGCAACTCGAAGACCAATAAACACAGACCTAGACTCCCAACCAATCAAGATGAAGAAAAAACCATTCAAATAAAACACAAAGCCAGCACCAAATTCAAACAAAAAATGGCTGCTAAGACAAAATGGCTGCTAAGACGCATGATTAATAAAGAACCCAATACACAAGCCTGAAGATGGCAGATGAGATTCTGCCGAAACGTTGCTATAAAAGCACAACTATTACATGGGAAAATACCCAAAGAAACCTAAATACCATACTTCTGGTAAGATGCTAACTGCATTTCATCGCCTGTGTTCATGTGCAATGACAATAAAGTTGAATCTAATCTAATCTAATCTAATCTAACAGAAACTAACTAAGGAGAAAAGCAATTTCCTAATGGTGAGAGCAATTAACCAATGGAATAGCTTGCCTTCAGAAATTGTGGGTGCTCCATCACTGAAGGCTTTCAAAAAGAGACTGGGCAACCATTTGCTTGAAATGATATAAGTCTCCTGCTCAAGCAGGAGGTTGGAGTAGAAGACATCTGAAGTTCCTTCCAACTCTATTATTCTATGTTCTATGAGAGCAAGACTTTATCCGGCAACAAATATGGATGATGAGACTGTAGTCCAGTTATTTCTGTCCCAAAAGAATACTGCAGTGATATAATATTCTCCAAAGGTCTTTCCCCAATGTGATCCCCAACCCATACCCAAAGCAACCTTTTCTGAGACCATTCAATCAGTGTTCAAAATATGACCTCAAGGGGATAGGATCCACTTGGTACCAATTGGCCAATAGACCGACACAGAAATATCTTCTCCTTCCAGACCAGGTCACTATTTTCCAAGGCCATTCTACTTTGGGCAGTATTACAAAGTCTCCAATCCAGTCTTTGGCTGAGAAGCCTGGCTCATCCTGAACACGAATTGATCCAATAGAGGGAGATTAAAACAAAAGCAAACCAGCTCTCTGTACTCTTTCATGGTTCAACTCCCTGTGCCAGTCAAGTGTGGATCTAACAGCTTTTAAAAATAGATTTAGCATTCTTGCAGAATAATGAATGTAACAAATATTATTAATGTTATTATTCTTAAATGCACCAAAATGTATGATGCCCAGGTGCCACACTGTTCACACATTGATGTGTATATGTAAAATAAAATAAAAAAAATTGACCAAAAAAAGAATAATGCTAAATCTGTGTCCAAAAGGAACCCAAGAATTGACTGTGATTCTGAATTAAATGTATGCTTGCAGATTTCTTTGGGATAGGGTATATATGCTATACCAGAACAATATTATTCCAGAACAGCACTAATCCCTATCCAGAGGGATAGGATATCAACTAATAGTCATGCCCCTTTGAGCATACCTAAAAAGTGCGTGCATTAATCTTTAATAATGTGAATTTTGACAAATGGTATTACCTGATGCCAGTTATCAACAGTTGCCTTATTCCCATCCCTATTCCCATTCCCCATACCCTTAACATCCTATTTCATGTTAAGGATACTGGTTGGTGACTATTTTCTCATCTGTTGATGGTATTTTGTGAGTGAAGAGAGAAACAAAGTTGGATAATTCATCAATACCTGTACTTAATACACTTGCAAATAAGGTGCACTGCAAATAAGGAGAGCAATATGGTATTGCTGATGGAAGAAATAAATGTTCTGCTGGTATAATTTTCTGCCTGGAAAAGGATAGGCGGGTGGCAGTTAAAGATTCAGCCATGAGGAAGAGCCCAATGTCTCTTTTAAATATTCTAATAGAAACATCAAACTTGGGCTCAAGGGGAAATTTAAAAGAGGATTATCTCACTGCTGAAGTATGAACAACATTGCAATAGGACCAATCAATACTCATTACAAATACAGCCTATCCACAAAAACCGTTTGTTGTTAAAGAAAAACTACAAATAAAACATATACCAAATAGAGCCTCAAGGATTATGACTCACCTAAGTCAGAGTTTTCCCAATTGCATTCATGGCTGTTTTCCCACTTCTTCTTAGTATCAATAGTTGTGTAACTATTCATATACTGAGCTATAAATCTAGTCTCTTGGCTCAAGTTCTTTCCCTAAAGTAGATAACTGCTTGTCTATCTCCTCCTTTCTCCACATCTGCAAATGGGATTAACTATGTTGGTTTGTCTTAGAGAAGATGTAGGACACAGATACATCCAAAGCATGTATATGCATTCTAAGAATCATTATCATGCAAAGGCAACAAAGGACACTAGAAGATGGTGAGAAAATAATGCTCTATTTCACTCTACCTGGAGTTTGTTCCCATGACTGTGAGATACGGACCTCCAGGAAAGCAATTGCGCTATCAAGTAGATGTCAGAGGACACCCTTACAAACCAGCCTGCTTGATTTCTTCTACCAGAAGATAAGAGCCATGCTAGACTAGACCAAAAGCCTCATAGTCTACCTTCTATTCTCCCACTGTTAAAACAGATGTTTTTGGGAAGCCCCCAAGCGGGACATGAGATCAGTAGTATGGCAAACTGACAATTTTCTGTTCAGCTTAGTTTGGAATCATTTTGTGGCCCTCTTGGCCAGCATTCAGCTGAAGCCTTATTAAAGTGGCCCAGAGTTCACACACATGACATTTTGACCTATTCTTTTCATTGGCCAGTAGTTTGGCAGAGCAAGAGAGAACGAATGAATGACGCTAGCCACAGAGCCAGCCACCATTACGACATGCTGGGATTGCACCAAGGTCAGCAGTAAAGATAAGCCTCCTGCTGGAAAACAAGGAACTACTGAAAAAGCAACTTTTGATATTTTTCATCTGAAGTCTGGGCCAGTGATGTTCTGCAGAACAGGAAGTTATTGCCAAAGTAACCAAATCTCCAGCTTGTTTCCTCCAGCTTTGCTGTGCTAATGTTTTCTTAAGAACAGACCTCTATATGTACAGACAACATCAACTTTTCCCATGTAGGGGGTGCACATATGATGCTGTGGGATTTCAGTGCTGCAAACAAACAATGCCTCCATTAAATGCAAGGTGAGGGAGATGAGACACTAGTTTTGCAACTGGAGCAAATACAAGGTTTAGTGGAATTCATCAATCATAAGGTTTTGTCTTGTGCAGACTCTTCTAAGCATTATTATGTATCAATCTCTCTTTTCACTACTTTAGGTTGCAGTGGCAACTACCCCATTCCTTCATGGTCATTTAACTTTACTGCAGGAAAAAGGCCAAATTTCTGCAGAGGCATCATGTAATGTTGTAATGTTGAGAATGAAATGAGATTCAAGGTGTTGGTGTTAACATTCAAAGTCCTTTATGATTTGGGTCGGGGTACTTGCAGGAGCGTCTCTTGCCAATATCAAACACCAATCGCCCTGTGCGCGCGCACAGATGGGGACTCCTTGGGGTGCCATCGGCTAGACAATGTCGGCTGGCGGTGCCTCGGGGAAGGGCCTATTCTGTTGCGGCTCCCACCTTGTGGAACCAACTCCCTTTGGAGCTCCGTTTGGCTCCTGATCTTTGCTCCTTCCGCCGCAATCTGAAGACCTGGTTGTTTGAGCAGGCCGGGCTGGACTGACCTCCTGGGGTTTTTTAAATTATTTTAACGGTTCTTAGTGATTGGGCTTGTCAGATTTAATCTTTTTAAAATATTTATTGTTGAATTGTGTTTTGGATTGTGTTTTAATTGTGAGCCACCCCGAGTCCTTGCGAAAAGGGGGCGGCATACAAGTCCAATTATAAAATATAAATAATGTATGACCAGCGCTCTCCATAGTGCTTATTGTGATAAATGCCAATTTTTTTTTATAAACACAGGTTTGGTGCTCTTCTGGAAGACCAACACATAATATGATCCACAATAGGAAGATATGCACAGCCATTTTTACCTATCATGTTACTGTTGTAGAATAGGGATCAGTACTGAGATACCACTATTTAGAACTGTTTTAGAACTACTGAGTAGTACTTTGGCACAGCAGTCTGGAAGACCCCAGAGACTGTTCAGAACCACAACAAAGCTGGGAAAATGTGAATGTATATGACTCCTGACAGAGAAACACTTCCAGGGAGCAGATTCTAAGCAAAGAAGCAGCATATTCCTGGCACTAAAAAGCAGGAATATGGATAAAAACAGGATAAATTTTCCAGTATTACTACAGTAAATTGTATTAAATTTATTCCTAAAATGGAGGAAAAATACGTTTGCAATGATGATTTCTAAACTGTCAAACATTGTTTTATATCTATATGCAATCATCTCCTCTTTCAATGTACATATGGACATATTGAATTCCCAACACTTCTATTTAGCAATTATGTGTTGTGTTGCTGATGGCACTCAGGGCTTCTTGTAACCCAGAAAACCCAGGAGATCCTGAAAAATAGCAATAATGGATTGTTTGTTATCTAGAATTTTAGACAGAACATGAGACAAATGAGTTGTTGTGGGAAAAGGTCAATATTGTTTTAAGGGAATTGCAATTCACCAGTGGACCATGTTTTGTGCAACAAATTTCAGAGAATTGTTGATTTTTGCTGCACTCAACCTATTATGAAACATGGGAAGAAGTTCTTCACCTGAAGAGGCCACGGTTGGTTCACATACTGAAGTGTGCAGGCTCAGTTCTTAATTTTTTCCAGAAGCAATGTGAACAAACTTCCATTGACAATTTTCCTGTACAACCACAATGAAATGGATATGAATATACAAAACCATGATATAAACAATTGTGCAGGAGAAGCAAAGGATTCTGACACTTGGAAACAGTTTTTGATGACAACAGTCCTGTTTCTGACTTTAAATGTTTAACAGTGGAGAATCAAGATTCATGTTTATTTTCCTTCACTTTTATCCCCAACTTCATCTCTGGTATAAAAACTGAAGATTTGTCACTGTCCAGTTCTGCCATTTTTATCAATACAATACATTCAATACATTTTCTGTATCAAATACAGAAAATGAGATTACTTGTAACAATATTTTCCCACCCTCTGACTATTCACAGATGAGGAAGGCAGTCACTGGCAGGAACATGCACCCTGCAAAATGCCCTACTCCACACAAAAAGAAATCTGCATAAAAATATCCAGACATATGAGTTGAAACAAACCTATATGGCATTCAGGATGCGGCGGAGGGGAGGGGAGAGAAGGAATTGTCTATTATAGGGAGATTAAATGAAATGCTAGGCATGGCTGTGATTTCATTCCCTTTTCATTCTAATAGAGGAGATCTGTCTCTATTTTGTAGCTTCTTTCCCATAATCCCCTCAACATTGTGGCAGATTGGGAAATTACCCTCTGTCTGGGCTGTCCCATTTCTAGTTCATAATCTAGGCTTGTCCAAGCATAACTCTGCAGAGCTAAATTTGAGCTTTGGTACTAATGCAAACCCCCATGACAGTGGTGGCTAACATTTTTTGTCTCCTGTGTCAAAAATTGTGTGCACTCTCATACGCGCACGCTTGCGTGCCAGCACCCAGAAGGCAATGCACATTGAGGGGCCCCACTCCCCCTGCGCATGCATGTTTTAACTTTTTGAATTGTTTCTTTGAATGGTACAAAAAAAATTATTTCTAGCAACCGTTTCTTTAAGGAATTTTTGTTTATAAAGGTCTTCATTCTACAGTGAAATTGGACATTAAATTTATGTTAGGGTTGCTAATTGGTTGTTGTTTTTTAACTGTATGGGAGATAAATTTTGAGAAAATGACATTAAGAAATTCCTCTGCAAATTAGTGAACAGATGTGTCACCACTTGCTGGAATCTTAATAGATTATCTATCCTGAGGAGGACAGTTAAAAATTAGTCTCTTTCTTGCAAACTGGTAAAGAGGCCAGAAAAAAATTCCAATTACAAATGCTTAGCATATTGTGTAAGGAGGAAATCTTTTACATATTATGTTGACTGCCGGCGTAGCTGTAGACATCTCTTCCCTCTAAACATGGGAATGAAAGCATGTCATTTTTAGGGCCTTTGCAAGTTGAAAATGGCTATTCTTAATGGATTACATGGGATTGCTATATGACAGGTAGAAATGATTAATGGTGGTTTTGGTTTTTCAAAAATGCTGTTCTGGGCTGTATTAAGCCTTTTTCTGAAAAGATGGCTGAAGGGCATCATACACAGGTCATTTGTATTGTCAGAGATGAGCAATTAATCTTCCTCACTGAGATACTGTGGTAATGACCTATCTCTTATCATTGTCATAGAAGTCTGACATGCTGTTCGTTCTTTTCTAGAACTGATACCTACCAAATATTTTAGCTACACCAATTTTTTCCCTGTGTTCATACGATGCAGGTAGTCCACTGGAATGTCCATTTTATTTATTTCCCTGCTTCTTGCAATATTTAATCTCACCAGAAAGAAGGTTCCAGTATAAAGTCTCTGACCCTTGTCTGTTGACTCAGTAAGCCTCAACTAGTGTACAGCCAAAAGCCTCTGTTCCTGAGCTCCAAAGTTTGAACCTCCACACCCAATAGACTAAAAATTTCCAAGAATAATCTTGGTTACACTCAAACCTCCTACATCATTCATTATGTCAATCCAAAAACTCCATGGCTTAGCTTTCAGATCTACCAAACTTTTGCCAGGTTCTATCCCTTATTTACTGTAGACAACATTCTTGGAATTATGTTGATTGATTTTTAAAGATCATTTTAAACTGATGTTTTAACTTCAAATCTATAATACTTTAAAGAACTAAACAGACAAACTTGCATTTCATTGTTTTGTTTTCTTTGTTTTGAATGGAGTCCAATAAAACTTCTAAAATTGGGAAGCTAAGGCTACCATATTTCCAAAAATTTGGTAACCACTACATAGAAACATAACATTCAAAAAATTCTATACTGCCTCCTATTGACCGTTTGGATTTTTTGAGGCAAGTTGTGGTAGTTCTAGCAGGTCAGATGGTAATACCTGGCCAATCTCATCTGAGCTCAGAAGCTAAACAGGGTCAGGCAAGGGTAGTACTCAGATGGGAGAGCTCCATCAAGGAAATTCTGATAATTCTGCAGATCCATTTCCACTCCAAATTCTGAAAAAGGGAACCCAATTATCTTTAGGAGAGGTTAAAAAGTTAAATGAAAGAGATGTTGAATCATTTTTTGGCCATGGTACTTCTGTCTTGAAAACAAATCCCTCCCAGGAAATCTTTCCCTCACCAACATATCCTTGCCTCAAAATCAGCTGGAGAGAATAAAAAAGAATGGATTTGGAGAGGGATTTTGACTGGTTTTGGGAAAAATAGAATTCTCATTTCAAATGTTCCCTTCATTGTCGCCACCTTCCACATTGCCAGATGTTGCTTTGGCATCATTGCTGAAAGCTGAAACACTAGAAGGAATTCTGCTTTATTCAGAAGTAATATGCCTATTATGAGCTTCACGATTTAACAAATACTCAGAGTAAAGAATTCGTGGTGGTATGATATTGGCTATGTATAGCCTGAAGATGCAATGTGATATCTGATGGGTTGCAGCATACCTGATCAAACAAATTTATCTTCCATTACTTCAGAAATTCAGATGCCAAGATAAGTTATTTTGGCTGAGCATTTGGCATGTTTTCTTATTACACGAGCTTATTTGACAATTCAACAGGTTGCCTCAGAAGGTAGTGGTCTCCCCTACATAACAGGTTATCTCTTTGAAAGGGCACCTCTTAGGGATTCAGTAGTAAATCTTGCATTGTAAACTAGTCTTTGAAGTCCGTTCCAATTCTATGGCTGCATTTTTCTAATCCAGGATTAAATGAACTGTGGTTTTTTTGGCAGTTAAGCCCATTGTCTCAATTTGCACAACACACCGAATACTTGACACGTGGGATTTGCCCAATGTTAGGCTAAAACATGATTATCCTCTTTGTGATTCCCTATCTTTGAAATAAGTCCTTTCCTTCTTACCTTATAAAACAAAGTTGCATTTTTATTTCATGTAGAACTCCATGGAAAGCCATGCAAACTGTTGCTACTGAGTACTATAAAACATTCTGCATATACTTTATTTTATAGAAAATAATTAAGATATGAAGTAGCTTTGAACACATTCAACCAGTTATTTGACAGGCTTCTATTCTGCCTTGATTTCCAGTTACCTGACCCTTGAACCGCATAGCCTTCACCCCTGTTCTAGTTACAGCAGCCTGCCTGACTCCGTGGCCAAGAAGAAACACAGATGTAAATTTGACATTGGGATGCATGGGAGGAGATGGGGTAATGGAAGAGTGGGGCAGTAGAGAAGTAATTTTCTGAATGGAAACTTATCAGCTTGTTCCTGTCTAGGGCATTCAGTTATCAGCATTGCTATTTCAGTAAGTAAGAGTGGAGCCTCCCCTGAATCCATGCCAGATTGCAAGGAACTGGATGGGGAGGAGGAAAGGAGGTGGAAGACCAGGAAGGCAGTGGGAAGGGGAGGTCTCTGCCGTCAGAAAACTGGGATTCCTGCCAGTATCCTGGAGGGTCACAAAGACAGGAGTCAGTTTTGACCTACTGGTTCTACTTCAGTCCCCGGGTTGAGCAGGATGGGTGAAAAGTTACACCAGTGGAGATAAGAGTGGGAAAGGGTAGCCAAACTCCCACGGCCTCTTTTGGCATCACTTTGTCATCCAGGACATGACATGGACAAATGAGTCTGTGGGTAGCTTTATCTACAACGTAATATTACTGAGTACAAGGTCTAATTCAAGCACCTTTCTTAATGCGCCTTCCAAAAACTTGCAACAAAATTAAGCATTGAGAGCTTAATCTTTTGTTTAAATTGGGTGTGTTGTTTTAGTATTTAAAAAAAAAAAACAACCAACCTGATTTCTAGACTACTAAGGCAAGCTCACAACATAATGTAAAAAAACATTCTGCAATGAACCAAGAAAACCAATACGTGTGTTTTACATTTAAATCAGAGATAATTTGAAGAAAGCATTTTGTCCCTCTTGAATAGAATAGAATAACAGAGTTGGAAGGGGCCTTGGAGGTCTTCTAGTCCAACCCCCTGCTTAGGCAGGAAATACCATTTCAGACAAATGGTTATCCAATCTCTTCTTAAAATCCGATAGCATTTACAATTTCCAAAGGCAAGTTGTTTCACTGATTAATTTTTCTGTCAGGAAATTCCTCCTTATTTCTAGGTTGCTTCTCTCTTTGATTAGTTCCCACCCGTTGCTTGTTGTTCTGCCTTCAGGTGCTTTGGACAATCACTTGACTCCATACTGGAACACTGCTATCATGTCACCCCTAGTCCTCCTTTTCATCAAACTAGGCATACCCAATTCCAGCAACCGTTCTTTTTATATTTTAGCCTCCAGTCCCCTAATCATCTTTGTTGCTCTTCTCAATAAAGGAGACATTTTATATAAAAAGGAAATGTTGCAACTACATATATTTTAATCACACTGCACATAGCTCACCAGTCTCAATTATTACAGCTATAATTTGAATTAATATCATGAACACAACCACAGGTATATTATTAGAGTTGCAATTCTATATTTTATTTTTATTGTATTGTATTACATTTAGAAGCCAGCTGATTCATTACACGATGTACAATTTTTTGAATAAAACAATACATATGGTACAAAAGAATATTCTGTGGGAAAGCTACCATGTCATTCACCACATAATTCACAAGAGATTCAGCACCACCATAGTCCAAAGTTCAGGAAAAAAAGCCAGGTTTTAAGGGATCATGCAACAAAGTTAACATAGGAATTTATAAATATTTGGGAGGGTGTCATTCTATGGGACAGTCACCACAATAGAGAAGGCCCACTCCATGAATCCCAGCAGGTAACATTTAATCAATGGGACCTAGAACAGGCCAACTTGATACATGATAGTACATGATAGGCAGCAATTCTGGAAGGCAGGCAGTCTCTCAAGGACTATGCCATTAAACTTTACAGATGATAATCAGCGCTGTGAAGTGCACATGGAAACCCACTGATAACCAATGTAGCCCCCAGAAAGGGGTATTTGATGGACATATCAAGGTATGCCTCTAACTCATTATGCTGTTGTCTTCTAGGCCAGTTGTAGGGTCTGGGAGGCCTTCATGAGTAGCCCCATATACAGGGCATTATGGTGTGTGGGTGTGGGTGGGTGTGTATGCTTGTGCAGGTGCACATTTAGGTCTGTGCTTTGAGAAATGTTTACATTTGCTTTCCATTTAAGTACCCAGGTCTGAATCTCATTTTATAGATACAGGTGAAGTTGGGAGAGTAATATTTCCTTGACCCAACAAGTCTCGTTTCTGAGTCTTGAACTGTTTCCTCCAACACCACTATGTCTGCTCTGCAAAATACAGGAATTGTGGTGTCTCTTTTCATTGTAAACTATTCCTTCCAGGCACTTTTCCTTATCTTCTTTCACTTTCCTGTTTTTCTTCCTATATGGTCACCCTTAAGCTGCACAAAGCCCTCTTATTGGCTCCAACCAACACATTTCCTCTAGGGATGAATGAGTTCACTGATACAGCCAACGACAGGCAGTCTCAGGACAAAGTTCTACTGATTCCTCCATCAATATCCCATTGGCCACTGATAGAGCCTTGAAGGAAATGGGTGATGGCCAAAGGCTACATCAATAGGGAAGCCAAGTGAATTAGGTCAAAGGTTTGGGAACTTAGAATAGCTCTGCAAAAAACAGTCCTAGCCCCTTATTGAGTCTAATGCTTACATGTTCACAGCATCTGCAAAGATGCCCTGCAGATGGGAAAATGTACTTTGCTGTATAGTGTTGTAACCTCATCAATTTGTAATCTATATGAATCTATCTTTATGCACACTTATAATCAGCTTACCTATTTCATTAGGAACCTGAAGGGACAAGTTGGATGACCTTGACAATAATGTACCCTTTTCCTGTACTGAATGCTTGCAAATGTATAGACCAATTCCCAGAATTCTGGAAGAAGAAATTCACACATCTGAAGGCTGCCCTGCACACAAGCACATATGCACACTGTATGATCATTTGCAACAACTATGATGGTAATGGAAAATGAATCACAACTGTCACACTGACCACTAGATGTCACTACTTACTAACCTGAAAGAAAACGATATCATAATACAGGTAGTCCTTGATTTACAACTATTTGTTTCAAAGTTACAACAACACTGAAAAAAGTGATTTCTAACTGTTTTTTACACTTACAGCCATTGCAATATCTCCATGGTCACATGATCAAAATCTGCATGCTTGGCAGCTGGTATGTACTTACGACTGTTGCTGTGTCCCAGGGTCATGTGATCCCTTTTTGTGACCTTCTGACAAGTAAAATCAATGAGGAAGCCAGATTCACTTAACAACCATGCTACCAGCTTTAACAACTGTGGCAAGGAAGGTCATAAAATGGGACAAAACTAACTTTATTTATTTATTTATTTATTTATTTATTTATTTATTTATTTATGAGACTTGTATGCCACCCCATCTCCGAAGACTCGGGGCGGCTCACAACTAAAACAACAAGAACAATAAATAATTAAAAAAGAATTAAACTAACAAGCCCCATTGAAATATAATTACATAAATACATAATAAAAACCATAATAAAAACCGCCCCCCCCAAAGGGTCACAGCTCGGCTTGGTTAAATAACCAGGTCTTCAATTCATGGCGGAAGGTGCGGAGGTCAGGCGGAGTCCCAGGGGAAGTTGGTTCCAGAGGTCAGGGGACGCGATAGAATAGGCTCATCATCGGGGGACCGCCAAACAGCATTGGCCAGCCGACGGGACCCCAAGGAGTCCTTGCCTATGTGATCGCACAGGGCGGTTAGTACTTGATGTCGGCAGGAGTCGCTCCCTTAAATATTGCGGACCCATGTCATGAAGGACTTTGTATGTTAAAGTTAACACCTTGAACACTTAACAACTTTCTCACTTAGCAACAGAAACTTTGGGCTCAGTTGTGGCCATATGTCAAGGACTACCTGTACAGCTTTAACATCCGCAAGAGGTACTCAGCTCCCATTTGCAACACTAAGTCATTCATGATTCCAAGGTACAAACTGGTTTCTTCACTATCAGTTGCCTTCTTCACTGGTATATAGATATCCATAGAGCTTTGTAAGGATGAAAATATGTTAGCTAAAAGTAATAAACTTTTATTTATTTTTCACATTTTTGAACCATTCATCTCCTTCAGAGAGCGATTCTGAGCAATATACAGATAAAATATAAAAACATTAAAACAGTATATATAATTTAAAGGTGGGGATGAATTTAAAAATCAATGTAAAAATATTGTCAACTCATAAAACATTCCTATGCCTGTTTTACTAGTTGCCATAAAAAGGGGTGGGGGACGGAGGAAATCTGGAAGAGTAGTGCAGCAGTTTGAAAGTGAAATTACATTCCAATTCTTATCTTTAAAAGATTATAACTAAAATACCAGAGCTTTTGCCCGCAAATATATTTAATTGGGGAACGTGAATGATGACACCCAGCCCGTGAACATGCTCAATTGGAGAATCTGGTTTATGAGGGGAAACAGGGTCACAGGTGACAGTAAATTACATATTCCAGAGTTGACTTCATACAGGGCAATGCCAGTATGTCACCTCTAATAAATTCTTTGTAGTTTTTTGAAGTTTGGCTCAGGAATCATGATTTAATTAGAGTGATTGCTGGAATCCTGACAAATATATTAAAAAGCAGCAAGAAGACTTCTGAACTATTGCCAGCTTTATGGCTACATAGTCCTAGGTGAGCCCCAAGCAAAGAGGGCTACAGAGATGTATTTTTACACTTTTCTGGAAGGACAGGGCAGTTGGAGGTCCATCTCACTTCTGAGAGAAGAATGTTTCATAGGAAGGGGTCGATGGCAGAGAAGCAGTGGTGGGATTCAAAAAATTTTACTACCAGTTCTGTCGGCGTGGCTTGGTGGGCATGGCAGGGGAAGGATACTGTAAAATCTCCAGTCAGAGGTGGTGTTTGCCAGTTCTCCAAGCTACTCAAAATTTCCACTACCGGTTCTCCAGAACTGGTCAGAACTTGATGAATATCACCTCCGCAGAGAAGATTCTCATCTTGGATCCTGCCAGCTGGAATTCTTCTGAGTCAACAACATACCTTCTCTGCCTAACAGGACAAATCAGTATAATGGGACAAAGATGATTCTGCAGGAAAACTGGCCCATGGGCTTTATAGGTCACAATCCACCCTTGAATTGGACACAAAACATGATAATGCTCAAAGTAAATTCCTAAATATAACTTTAGTCCAGTGCAACAGTTTGTTCCTCCTGTACCCTCCCTGTGCTCTGCTTAATGTACTCTACTACATATCATTATGTAGATCTATCATCAAAAGATCTATCATTATTTCATTAAGCTCCTCGAAGAGAACTTCTTGCCTTTCCTATCTAGTGGTAAGGTCTGCCTGGCAGACAGAAATACAAAAGTCAACAAATATTTGATGCAGGATTAAAGTGATCTTAGCGCCACAGATTGGCTACATTTACTTATTTTAAAATAGGATTCTTTTAATCCCTGGTTTGCTGAGCAAACTCCAATAGTTTGCACAACAGCCTAAATGCAATTCTTGGGGTCATATCACAAGCATAACTTGATCAATCCATATAATAATAAAATGAGGTTTATGGACAGAGCCATGTTGTGTTTGACTGCCTTAATATTTTGTTAATGGGCTAAATCACAAAGATTGACACACCCACCTGATTGTTTAACAGAGACTTTAATATTGCAGAACACATTAAAGATCTGGAATATCTTTGCAGCCTCTCAACCCATCAATTTGAAGGAGAAAAACTAGAAGAGAGATGGGCGATAGATGAACAGCTTTCAAATTTCAAAATGCTTTACAGTAAAATACCTACCAATAAGGACCTCATCGCTGTCCAGTTCTGCTTTTCAAATTAAATTCCTGGGATCAGATTTTTAAAAGTCGAATCATGCGTCATTAGCATCAGGGTCAGAGATTAGGGTCTTGAGAAAGGAAGTAAAAAGAAAGAGGACAAGCCTAAAATCTGAACAGACTTTAGGCAGGCAGTCATTGGGATTTGAGATACATAAAATAAAAGCTGGATGTTTTAACATTGAATTGGGTTTCTTTGGGTTGCTCTTCCTTCCCAATATTAGAGTATCTTTGTTGCTATGCTGTAGGTCCATGCAGTCTGGGACTCTAATCCATTCTCCAAGCAGAAAAAAAATCACTGGCTGACTTCGAGCTGATCACCCATTTGATATGGAAAATTATTATTATTATTATTATTTTATTAGACTTGTATGCCGCCCTTCTCCCGAAGAACTCAGGGCGGCGAACATATAAAAAGAAGGATATATACAATAAAAAGATATTAAAATAAAGACAAGTCTAAATTACAAGGAACAGCTAAAAACAATTAAAATTGCAATAATAAACAATACTATTAAAACTACCTGCCCCCATGGTCAATCTCGACGAAAGGAGCGGAGATCAGGGGCCAAACAGAGATCCGCAGGAAGCTGATTCCATAGGGCGGGCGCTCCCACAGAAAAGGCCCTAGCCCTGGGAGCCACCAGCCGACAATGCCTGACTGACGGTATTCCCAGGAGGCCCTTCCTGTGGGAGCGCACGGGGCTATCGGAATGTGATGCAGGCAGGAGGCGTTCCCGCAAGTACCCTGGACCCAAGCCATTTATTTATTTATTTATTTATTTATTCGACTTATATGCCGCCCCCTCTCCCAAGGGACTCGGGGCGGCTCACAACTAAAATAGAATACAACAATAAGTTACTTAAAAATATATTAAATTAAAGCCGAATTAATATTAGTATTATTATTAAAACCCCAAAATTACGTAAACAACCCCAAGGGTCAACACTGCCCAGATTGTAAAAACAGTAAAAACAGTAAAAACATTTAGGGCTTTATAAGTCATTACTAACACCTTGAAGGAAACCCGGAAGGCAACCGGCAACCAATGCAAGTCGCGCAGGACTTGCGTAACATGGGAGTATCAGGATACCCCCATCACAGCCCACGTGGCCGCATTTTGCACCAGCTGCAACCTCCGAGTAATCCGCAAGGGTAGCCCTATGTAGAGAGCATTGCAATAGTCGATTCTGGAGGAGATGAGCGCATGGGTGACCGTTCGAAGGGCATCTCGGTTCAGGTAAGGACGGAGCTGGCAAACCAGCTGAACCTGGGCAAAAGCCCCCCTGGCCACAGCTCCTACTTGCTCCTCCAAACTGAGCTGTGCATCCAGGACGACGCCCAGATTCCTCACCCTATCCACGGGGGGTAACACCTCCCCCCCATGACCAAAGATGGCACATCCA
Organism: Naja naja; assembly: GCA_009733165.1. NCBI lineage: Eukaryota > Metazoa > Chordata > Lepidosauria > Squamata > Elapidae > Naja > Naja naja. The sequence goes on along the minus strand of CM019148.1, from coordinate 32,541,933 downwards.
CTGAACACCGAGATGCCGGTAAGAACAGCCACTCAGTCTTGGCCGGGTTGAGCCTGAGTCTGTTACTCCCCATCCAGGCCTGCACCACCTCCAGGCACCAGGACATCACCGAGAGAGCATCACTGATCTGAAAATAATGGTGCTATGTATAAGACCTTACACTCCTGGAGAAAAAACAGAATCTAACCTCAATCAATCAATTAATCAATCAAATAAGGAATATATTAAATCCTGTACACTGCTCCTACACATCACACTGCATGGGAAAGTGGATGTATACACATGCCCCCATTCTATTATCTTTACATTGGGCTAGTTTTTTCTTGCCATCCATTGAGGGAATAAAACAAAACATGCGTATTGCTTTTCTTATCAATCATATCTGACTGCTTTCTATTTGTCCATATCAAAAAGTATGATTAATGTAATACTGTGTGCTTGTATCCATCTGTAATGCTGGTCATAAATATTTTTTGCTTTGCACACAGTTGTGTTGGATTATGCGTCAGTTGTTTTACTTCTTTTTCTGATTCACACAGCCGCCCATGTACCCAAAAATACGTCACAAAACTGCTGTGTTAGCACTGAGTGCAGCAATGTCACAACTGTTAACTTTTTACAATAGAGCAAAATCTAAAGAACAAGTCAGCAACACTGGAGTCTTGTCAGCTGAGGGTATCTTGTGCTCCTGATTTCTTGCTCTCAGTTCCTCTCTACAGACTTCCAAGATCTGCTTAGTCACCAAGAGAAAAAGGAGGCAGGATTATCAGCATTTATCTTCTCATATACCAATAAAGATCACTCAGAAATGCAACATGTGTGACTGTAATACTGCCCATAAGTACTGAATGTCATGATAGCTCTCCATGAGACATTTTCATACTGTGAGGCACTTTGTTTTGCCTTCATGCCTAGTTTGTACTCTTAACTGAAAACAGTCAATATGCTTCTCACTTGATTGCATTTCAAATGAGTTTTCCGATTTTCTTTCTGAGCAGCTTCTTTGAAAAGAAACCTGAAAACTTTTCCTTCTCCGATTTCATGATTCAAGCAATTTCTTGATACTCACAAATGTCTTGGAGTTAAATTACTAAATACGGGCCAGATTTCCTAGCTTGGGTAATGAAATGTCTGGAAGAAAACAAGCAAGCTCAGAGAGCACCAAGAACCCTTCAGATTTCTATTTTACCACTTCTCTAGTTGCGCAAGTCAGTTTACATGAACATTTTTTTTCACCCCATGGAGATTCCCTGAATTTTATTCCCAAAACTACAAACCTGTGACTAAATTGGGTTGAAAGGAAGTGGTTTACAGGGGCTAGCTTCAGTTCTTTCCCAAACTAGAGAAAGAGGAGGTAGAAGAAAGAGAGTTGCAGTTAAGGCTAGATCTAAATAAGCAGAGGAACCAAATATAAAAAGAACAAAATACATGCTTTTCAGTTCCCTTTTAAATTCTGGCTTTTAAATTCTCTTAAGCGCTTTCATAATAGTTGTTGAAGATGGAAATAAACTTCAAGGCTATACGATAGAAAAAAAGGTATATTAGACATATTTCGTTTATGTTTCCAGAAGCTGAGCCACAATCCAAACCAGAATTAAATGCACTAATCAGTGGCCTGAAATGTGCTTTCTTTTAGGGTTCAATCTACAGTTGCCAACTGAAGGGAGCAAGGAGAGCATTTGTCACATGCATCATGTCACCATGCAAATGTTGCAAATTACATATTCTGCATGATGTGACTGATACATTCATATAATTCCCACTATCTGTTCAATGGCATAATATGTCTTATATTTGGGCTTGTCTTTGTTTAATTATTTTTTAAATATTTATTGTATATGTTTTTAGCTGTGAGCCGCCCCGAGTCTTCGGAGATGGGGCGGCATACAAGTTCAAGTATAAATAAATATAAATAAATAAATACAGTACTAGCTCCATACCTGTGCTTCGCTATAAAACTATGTGGTTGGGTTTAGTTTTTGGGGAGGAAAATAAGGGGGAAAAATTCTGTCTCTGCCTACCAGCATCCATCAGTATTCATCTGGCTAGCAAGCTGTCAGTGTGTGAGAGAGTTGAGGGCTGTTTGGAAACTGAAACAATATTTGCTGTGCAAGCAAGAAGGAGACAGCAAGGAGCCTGGGCATGGCTTAGCTCAACTGTTCTGTACTAAAGCTGCTTGGTGCTGTGAAACTGAAACTCCTCTCTGCTTGTGTTTTGCATTTGGAACAGATTTCTTTTCAGGTGGGGAGGGAGAGTAAAACTCCTTAGCATCAGAGTGTGTTGATAATAATATACAAAATACTAATGCTGTGATGGTCATTTCGAAAAATCCTTTCTTAGTGAGCACCTAGAAGCCAAGAGGAAGATACATGCCAAATTTCAAGTTTGTAGGCTTTATAGTTCTGGAGATTTTATGATGATCCGTGAGTGGCATTTCCTTTTTTTATATATAGATAGATGACAACATCATAGCTTCTATCAAAAATCTGTGGCTGGCCTTATCTGCTTCTGCAAGGATTTGATTTCAGCAGAGTGGCTTTTTGTTTTTTTTAATCCCAGTATCTATCTCCCTTAGCTAAGAAACTAGTTAAAATGGAAGGGATTTAATTCACATGCTAAATTGTTAGATGTTAAGACTTTAGAGTGAGGTTAAAATCCAGAATCTAGATGAAAATATGGACAGCCAGGGTAACTATAGTAATTTTATGTGAATTTACCTGAACATGTTTGTTCAGTACAATTCCTTTGATTATAGAGCAGGGGTGTCAAACTGGCAGCCCGCAGGCCAGATGCGTCACATCCACCCCAACTCCACGAAGGGGGAAAACATCACGAAATGTCATTTGACAGCAACATGATACAGTGAACCTGTGTTATAGAGCAAGAAGACCTGCAGAATAGGACTTCTTCATTGCACCACTTCAAATGCTTTGGGCTTTATTTACTTCCCTCTTGTGGATGCACCTGGCAGATGGCAGCATGTTTTGTGATATAACGGAAGATTATTGGGATGCATTAAAAACATATTTCTCTTTGCTTTGCCTTTTACAATCTGAGCAAAAGATCCTTAGATGGTTTCTTGCACAGAATTACAATTATCTTTAAAGTGCATTTTTTAAAAAAATACTATCTTTCCAAAGACCGCTGTAAAATACCTGGGAGATAGATAAAAATTGACCCATCTTCTGTGAAAATAAACACTAATGATAATACAGTTCAGACTCTGCCTATTGCAAAATTAGGATGGCCCACAGACAGGTCCTTTGCCACAACCTGCGTACAAAACATCTCACTGGGGAACAGTTGCAAACTCTTCAAGAAGACCAAGACTCATATTGTTAAAGGCATTGTTGGAAGAGAGCCAAGTTTTGCTTCTGTTTGTTGTTTACTAAATTTATATAGCCACCCATCTCACATACGTGAGATTATGGTAGTGTAGGAAGTCAGCACCACCCCTCTCCTAGAAAAATGAAATATCCTAGGAAATATTTAAAAAGGCAGAATATTTCCCCTAAAAAGAGTAGAAACTCAGAAGCAGAAACTCACCTCAAAGGCAGAAACTCAGCCCCCCCACCTTTGCTAATGGGCCAGTAAGGCCTAGGCCAGAGTATTCTACATAATAAAGGCTCTACCCATCTCACCATCTGGTCTGGGAAGATTGTATCAGCTAACACTTAGGTGAAGCCATGTGGTCCAGACAAAGCCTACAAAGTTAGTTAAGACCCCCGCCCCTGGGAGTCTGACAGCCAATGGGATACATTTCTTGCACAGGAACAGGAAACACTAAGGTGGAGCCCAACAAAGGGTATATAAGTGTCTCTCAGCATTTTGACCCTCCCTTCTCTTTTCACCTTGATGCAAGTGATCATCCTTTTCACTGTGGAGCTCCAAGCCATGTGGTCCTGTCCATCATTAAACATCTTTCCAAACAGCCTCCATGTTTCCAGTGTCTTTTTCCCCACTTGGAACTGAACCCAGAAGGATAATTCTTTCAACAGTAGCTAAGTATCAGAAGGGACATTTTATTAAAAGATATAAGTTTTCCTGATCTACAGTTGCCTTGTATCTGATGAAATTTAAATTATGGAAAGCTTATGCCTTTTAATAAAAATTATTCCATATTGATTAACAGGTGAATGTTTTCCATCTCCCTCTCTTAAGCAGGAGAAGAGGTCAGGTCAAGCACTCTTAAAAGAAATCAAACAAGGATGCAGTTTGAAAAATACTAAGGACCAGAGAGAAAGAGGGGAACATTTGAATTACCTTACCTACAGAATTTTAGGATTCTCTATTTTCCTCCTTCAGTGCTGTAGGAACCGTGAACTTTGGCTGTTCTGTTGGATGTTTGTGTTTTGAACTATCTTGTGATTTGGCAGACAAAGGGTTGGAAAGCATTTCAAATTAGCTGCATTTTAAATAGACTTTCTGAAGTTAATGGGATTCAATTATTAACTTCAGTTTCATTCATTCAGTGGGTCTACTGTAATTAAGGCTATGTTTGGATACAAAATAAATATTTCAAAATATCAACAAGCTCTCACCTTCTCAATGCATACATTGCTTTGCATTCCTTTTGTTCATAAAATTGTCACTGATATTTTGTAGTTTATAGAGCAGGTGTTTCTCGGAGCAGATATTTATAGGATTTACTAGCATTTCTCTACTGTTCGTTGTGCTGTTTCCTATAATTTCATTTGGTCTTATCCCTTCACTCCCTATGTTTTAAGACATGAAGAGAGCAGGATTGTTTTTTTTACAATGTGTCCTAAAAATAGCCATATAGTAACCTGCATCTGAAATTGTTAAAGTAGCTGCTACAAAGTGCTTTCCAATTTAACAACAGGATATTATTCAGAATTAGTAACTAGAAGGAAAGCCCTCATGGCCCACACCTGTTTTTCTGACCAGGCGCCGATACTACACTTGCTTATTTGCAAAGATGGGGCCTTATAAAGGGTTCCTGAGCTGACTTTGGGGAAAATATGAAAGAGCTTTTAAAGAGAGGCTTGAATAAGCGATTGAAGGAAGAGTAAAAAACTAAAAAATAACCCCATCTTGATTTTTTTTTTGTTTTAGTATGACACAAGAAAAAAAAACATGAACAGATTTTCAAGATTCTGTTATTATACCATACAATAAGGTAGCATTCCTAAAATATCTGTTGGATCTTTTTCTTAACTGGGCTTAACCTGAAGGACTGACCAGCCTCAGGGTAGGGACACTTATGAAATGGTCTATTCATGAGAAAGTCTGTCTGTCTGTCTGTCTGTCTGTCTATTTGTCTGTCTCTCTGTCTCTCTCTTACACACACACACACACACACACACACAATATCCTGGCCCAAGCTACCCATTGCGTCAGACAAACCACAATGGTAAAGAGATAATGATAATGTGACAGAACCACACTAATAGGGCTACCATATCTGGATTGAAAAAATCTATATGATCACAAAATAGCAGCAAACCTAATTCTTCACTGCCATCAAGTGATTTCATGTGAGATTTGTAGTCTAAGATACAGTACTTCTACAGGAGAGGAAAAGAAAGCCTAGGAAATTTTTAAAAAGGAGAAAAAAAACGAGTCCACCAGAGAATAGAAGTGGACAGAAGGCAAACTTTTAAAAAATCCAGAATGTCTGACATAATTCTTAACGTCTGGCTACTATGGTTTTCAAGATGCAGTGGCTGGTTGCACATAGCCTGCTTAGACAAATCATACAAGAGCCAAGAGGGTTATGTAAACAGTTGCTATGTCTTACTTCAGAAGACAAATATTTGTGTGCAGTGTTACAGTAGCTGTTTTGACTTGTAATATTTTGAAACATTGTTCAAAACTGTACAACTTGGCACAGTTTAAATAAAATATAAATAAAATTTAACAATAGCTCTGATTTGTTCAGTTATTGACAATTTAATGGGGATTGAATAAAAGTGTATTATTAGGGTAGACAATCTGTAGAGGTACAAGGCAGGATTTGGGGGGAAAGTTGTGGGCCATTGCATGTATGCCACATGTAATGACATCCCCAAGTGACCCATGTGCTGGTATGGGCAGTGTTTCTCAAACTTGACAACCTTAAGATGATAGCTGAAGAATTCTGGGAGTTAAAGTCCACACATCTTAAAATTGCAAAGGTTGAAAAACAACCTTCTAGGGAGATTTTTGCAAATTAGATATGTTTTGATGTAGTTCTTTTTTTTTTCCAAAAAACATTGCAAAATTATACCTCCATTAAAAAAAAAGTTCTGAAAACTATAAAAAAAATAGAATCTGGGCCACATGCATCCTATGAACTAATGGAACAAATTCTCGGTTAATGAATATCATCCATTTTATCATGTCTAGATTGCCTAAAGGACAACTCAAACCATAACATTTCCCAAAATCCCAATCCAAACCCTAAGGCAGGGGTGGCAAACTCAAGGCCCTCAGGCTGGATCCAGCCTGCAGGGTACTTAGATCTGGCCCACGGGGCCCCCCTGGAAACAGCAAAAGACCAGCCCGTGGTGCCTCTGTCAGAGAAAACGGGACCTAGGAAGGGCTACATGCAGCCCTCCAAGCTATATTTTCACTGGCATAGGGTTGCAGGAGGCCGTTGCAGTTGAAAACGGAGCCCGGGAGGGCCCCAAGCTCCATTTTTGCTGGCAGAGTGCTAAAAATATTAGCAAAAGTGACATTAACCCTAACCCTAACCCACCTTGGCCATGCCTACCCTAGCCCCCCTCCGAGGTCAAACACAACCCTGATGCAGCCCTCAATGAAATCAAGTCTGAATCCCCTGCCCTAAGGGATCGAATTAGCCCCCATCTGCCCAGAGCAGAAGAGTCCCCCTATTACAAACCAGGCTTATTCTCTGTGCCCAATCAAGCAGAAACTGAATTCTTGTAATAATGCAGTTCTTCTTTCTATTATTGATAAAGGGAACCAGCATCAAAATGCAGTTGCTCAATCTAAAATTAGGTTATCAGATACAGAGTAAAACCAGCAACCAGCCCATTTTTTTCCATATTATTGACTGTTTCTCCATTCAGTTTAACATCTGCATAGATCTGCAGCTGACACTGTTTATGGATTGGAGAGATACCCCCCATCCAATGTGATTTGCCTGCTATGGGCCTCCTGCCAAATTAGTGACCTTGTCAAGAAATCATGTGATTTCTTGACAATAAGCAATTTGATTTCTCGACATAAGCAATTTGAAAGCAAAACCAATTTTTATAGAAGCACTAGATGCCAGGACAATTAACTAAAAAGACATGAGAGTTCAAAAGATTTACTGTGTTTTAAAATCCAAATTTTGCTTTACAGACATAGTCTAATTGATCCCTTGGGGATCTATCTTCCCGTGATCCTTTATCTAGAGCCCAATTATACCCAGCCCATTTCTGCAGAAATAGCTGGTAGGAACAGATGCTTGAAAGAAGAATAGAGATGACAAGACATTTACAAGAATTCTGCAGATGTTGAAATGTTAATCCATTTCAACATCCACAGAATTTTTGTAAATATCTTGTCATCTCTATGACAAGGAAATCCATGCTTGGATGATGTTTTCATGGGCTGTTTCAGTTCATATGAATAAAGAAATGAAAGTGGCACTGTAGTCCTATTGCAAGCTAACTACAAATCTCCATTTTATCCAGTGGAGTCACACAACATTGTTTGATACTTAAGATCCAATTTACATGCTTATATATTGGACAATTGTTAGCCAGGAGTTTATAAAAGTTGGCAACAAAATATGAACAGTATGGGAATTGTTCACTCTTCTAGGAGAAATTACTCTAACACAAACTAAGAAAATGGTTCACACAAAAGACTAGATTTCCAAGGAAGTGCCCATGAATTCCTCTCTTCAGGCTCTATGCCCCCCACCTCACTTTCTAGCCATGTTTCTCCCTAAAATACCCATCCCAAATTACCCAATCCCAAATATACCTACTGTTAGAAAAGGTTGGACAGCAGCATCCATTAATAGCTCATCCACACAACTGGCTTGCTGCAGTGAGAAGACAACTCTACCAATCATTTGTCAAGGGCAAAACCTTTGACCAAGGGTCCCCAAGCTTGACAACTTTAAGACTTGTGGAGAATTCTGGGAATTGAGCTCCACAAGTCTTAAAGTTGCCAAGTTTGGAGACCTCTGCCTTTGACAATTGAAGAAACTGTCAAAGGCTCCATGTGACCCCCATCTTTCACGCATTGTTACTTTCACCATGACAATTCTGTTTTTCTGGGGGCTGAAAAATCACAGAATAGAATTTTAAAAGACGATGACATTCTTATAAAACTAGACCTTAAAAAACATGATACAAGACCGTGGAGGAAATGAAGGGATTATTTATTTCCCAGTCCAGAACTGGCCTGAGAATGGGAAAACACTCCACCCAGGGAGCTGCTTTTTCCCATGGAAAAGAAGATATGCAGAGAGATAGCTCCCCAGCTCCCCATGTGATACGTGGGTCCATCAGTTCAGAGACTGTAAGCCTCCCTTTCCAGCAAAGCTGAAGACATCGATCTATCTAGTTGCAAAGCGTAGTTGCAAAGAAAGGCAAAAAAATAAGTAATAATGATGATGGCTTGAACAGCCAACCTAACCCCACACTCACTCAGGGAGTAATTGGCTATTCATCTTTCCACAAGTAGATGACAAGGATGGGAGGGAAACCACAAATTATTGCCTTGAAGCTACGCCACGTTATATGGTGTGAGGACAGCAACAGCAGCAGAAAAATGTAGGTTATGGATTCAGTGCTGTTTATATCATAGTCTCATCTCAAAGATGGGAGGAAAGCACATTGAGGAGAGCCAAAAGTGTCACCCACAAAATGTGGCAGAATAAAGTCTATTTTATTCATGTGACAAGTGCAGATAAGGCCTTGATTTGTTTGGTCACATAACCCAAGTTTTACCTGGATTCACATAATATGCTAAGCCAAAACCAAATAGATAAAAGATGAGGCTCTGCTCAGAACATATACATACAGTATATGATGTAAAAGATGCAATACTTTTAAACAAGTTTGGAGTAACTTTGCCTTCTGATGGGAAACAGCTTTGCAAGCAAACGAAGGAGAATTTCTTTTGTGTTAGGAGTTCACAAGCAACCTACCAACCATTCCTCAGGAAATCATGCAGATGAGAGTTCCCATATACTAAACTTTGATTTTGAAATTGTGCTAAGCCATGATGTTCCTCATCTGAATAAACCACAATTGGCTGTGTTTATATAAGATCCTACACTTTAATTCATTACCCTCCACATCGAAAAGATAGAAGTTAACAAGTTGACATGACTTGCTAAGCTAGATCTAAATAAATCAAACTTTGGCTTAACACCATTATTATCCAAACCACACTTCTATTTAGAATTAAACCGTATTTCATTTTAAAAGATGCACTTCTTCCAAACTCTGGCTGCACCTCGATTTTACTGGTGGCCTTATTACAAAATTTGTAATAATAAAAAACCAGAACAATTTTTTTATTTAGTTTCATTTAAATTCAACAAAATATAATTCACATGATTATTCCCAGTTAACAATTAAACTGTGTTTAATATACTTTTCTTTCAGTCAAATTAAATATTACAGCTCTTTAGCAAACTTCTGATTGGTTCAGCCTGTGCGGAATAATAAACAAAGTCAGGGATCATGTGTCATGCTGACCTTTGGCTTATATGTTTAAAAGATATGCTGCCTCACAAGGTGGCTGATGTTGTAAAAGTATAAGATAACAAGTAGATAAGAAGAAACCAAGCAACACAATAGCATTTTTTTTAAAAAATGAAGTAATTCCCAATCAAAACAAAGACAGAGTTGATTGAATCTGGACCTTAACAGTAGGAGAGGCATCAGGCAATGGACTGGGAGATAATATTACAAAATATTCAATCATGTTTTTCTTCAGACCCAGTCAAAGTATCATCAAAAAGATACTATATTTACACACAGATTTGTATACCAAAAAGAAAGGTCATTGATTGAACAAAGCCATAGTGTCCTTGTACTTCACACATTATGTAAACTAAAAACAGTCAAAGTGCTGAATGGGACAAAAGGATACATCAAGCAGACTAGTGACCAAGCATTGCTTGAAGTTCCCTAAACTATAGTGAGATGCAGATGGCAGGCTGAATGAATTTGTACAGGGCTTTTGTAGGCATCAGGTATACACCCAAGATTTTGGGACAAAGGAACAATGTCTATTTTTTTTAAAAAAAGTAATAATCTGGGAGCATTTCACTTATCTGTTAACTAGCAAGCCAGAGACTACACTCCAAAAACTATGAGGAGCCAGGATATAAAAGTGGTTGAGGCTAGATTAAAAACTAATGTAATTCTGTTTTAATTTAAAATGAATTTAATGATTATTTTAATTATCACCCTTGCATTTAATAATTTCCTTCATCTATTTTAATTTTAAACAGGTGGATTCTTTAGGAGACCTCTGGAATCTCAGGCAGGGCAATTTTGCTCCAGCCTTAAATAGAAATACAGGTTCTCCTTAACTAGGCAGAATAGAAAACTGCTCCTTATATTTTCAAAAAATTGTGCACTTCCCAGGTTTTCCTTCCTGAAAAACATGGTTGCAATAGAAGCTTTTGTTCAGGTCCTTGTAAAATCTCAATGTGCAATGAAAGCTTCGCTTAACAGTGATACAAGATGTGGATGGAAAACATCCAGACTGATGAAGAAAACTCTGAGTAGTTAGGAATTTTTCTTTTTCTATTTTCTTTTTGACATTTTGGTTAGTCTTAATAAGGAGGGCCTATGGACTCAAAAATAAGTAATGGGCAGATGCATTTAGAAACCCACCAACAGGACTCAAAATAACTAGAATCCAATTCTCTATTGAACTGGGCAACAGACAGGATTACCTTAGAAAGTCCCAAAGGTGCTTTTTCAACAGGCAATTGGACTTTCTGGGTTTTCTTGGAAGATGTTTCACTTCTCATCCAAGAAGTGAAGCTCTTCAGAGAAAAAAACAGAAAGTCCAGTTGCTTCTTGAAAAAGCACCTTTGGAACAATCATTACCTAGATGACTGAGAATCTCCACTTGACATTTACCTTAGAAAACCATGGTCTCACAGCCCAGTTTTAGAAGGTTGTTTTGAAAGTTAAACTGTAGTTCTATCCATGTTTACCTGGCAATATATTACTGTGAGAGTCCTTGGTACTCTCTGCCCTTGGTGATTTTCTTGCATTGCCCAACCTAGTTTGGGTAATGAAATGTCTGCAAGAAAACAACCAAGGCTAGAGAGCATCAAAGACCCCTCATTTCAACCCTGAGCTACAAATAGTCATGTCTAGACTGATCTGCTTAGAACTGCTCTTTGACAAAAGAAGATTAATTCAGGAATCAAATTATTCCTGTGGAAATATATATATAGTACGAAGCTTAACAAACAAGATAGTTTATGTATTTTTGCAGGAAGGTAACACCGTATATTTATAGGTGCAGTCATGGGGGAACGGGTGTGTCAAGAAGTGCAGGGATCAGAGCAATAGGATGGAATAGATGGGGCTGCATCACACATATATGGGCGTTTTCTTTTCATCTTTTCATTAAGAGATTTTTTGAAAAACGTTTGTTTGGATGCTTGCAGTACCGAGTGTCTGAGGGCTGCGACTTTTCAGAACAGGGCGACATTTGGCAGAAATCGGATAGCGCTTCTGGTGATCGTTCATAGTTTTCGATGTCACTTAAAGGGAAAATCCACAAACACCCGAAAGGTTTGGTAAGCATCGGGGACAAAATTGGTTTTTTTCCCCCAAAAAATCCCAAATTGGCTCACTCTTGTTAAAAAAAAGAGAGAGAGAGAGACACTAAAAACCCTATGCCAGCTTTTATTTCCGTGCAAACGTTGAGCGGATGGCAAGTTCACAGAAACCACAAAGCATGACACTGCAGGAAGAGCTTTGATTCCGAGTAAACCGGAGCCTTATCTCGGCCGACGCCCTGCCCAGGGCAACCGGACTCACCTCTAGATTTGCATTGGTCCCAACCAGGCAAAGTGGAAAGCAGCACGACTGTCCAGGTTAAATTCACCATTCCCCTCCCCGTTCAACCCCACCCCACCCCTGGCAAACCTCCCGAAAACAGATTTGCCGGGTTCAAGGATGACGCGAGGGGTTGAGGGGGAGAAACGAATCAGGTGATTCAGGGGAGTGGGAGGGAATCACGTGCCTCAGGATCAGGCGCTGCTGTTGCGGCTGTGGCTGGCAGAGCGGAGCAGCCACGTGAGGTGAGTCAGCGCGGGGAGGAGCGGCTGAGAGCAGGGCAGGGCTGTGGGGACGCGGCTCTCGGGGTGGCGGTGGGGACCGTAGATAAGGCGGGCAGAGCCGGCGGGCGAGCTGCTGAGGCCTTTGGTAATTCCGCCAGTGCTGCCTTAGGTAAGGAATGGCTTTATTTGTATGGGACGCCGTGATCCAAGGTTAAACGTACTTAAAATCGGGAGCGAAGGTTTTCACATTTACAGTAAAGAGAGGGAGGAGGCGCAGCCGATTCGGTGGCTTTGCCCCCCCTCAAAAAAAACCTGGTGCCCCCTGGATAAGTTGAGGTGGATGGAGTCTCGTTGTCTTCCAAAGCCAGTCGTTGTAGCTGCTGATTTTTAAAAGGTGGCCAAGGGATGGGCCGGCTTCGCATGTCGCGCTTCCCTTGGCTTTTAAAAATTATTATTACTATTACTATTATTATCCACATCTGCTGCGCCCAAGATGAGGACTTGGTTTGCACGACACTCGCGGCTAAAAATGTCTTTGCACGAATAAAGCTATTTTTGGGGTAATTTGCTCGAAAAGGAAATTCATTGATTTCTGCTTAAGAGGAACAATGTAATTACGAAATGATTTCCTGCTCCTGGCAAACTGTAACGAAAGAGAGAGCCGAGTCCCTTTGGTTGAACTCCTGGATGAGATCCATTATGAATCTTGGTCAGAATCTTGGAAAGAGCCTTTTTTGTGTGTGTGTGTGTGAGTTTGCATAGTCGCCCACCAATTTTGCTCCAGATCCCACTTCATGGGCCTTGGCTGTGGGTTTATGTTTGGGTGTGAGCTTTGAAGTAGCTTCCTTTCCACTGTATTCAGATTATTTCTACCATATGGATTGACTCATTGAAGGGATTTCACTTCAGGATAACCATCCCCCCATCCTTGCCTCTTCAGATAGGAGGAAAACTTCTGTAGCCCCAAGCCAGAATAGTGATTGGGGTGTGTGGATCCCATAGGGGAATGAATGGGGAACGAGTTCATTGCTACGTTGCACTCAATCAAAACCAGCCAAGATGTTTTGTAAGGAACTCCCCAGTGACATTTATATGCTGGTAAAGTAGCTTACATTGAATTAACTGAAAGGTATAAGATGCCTCATTTATCCAAAAAGTTCTGGATCTTTCTGGGGTCAGAAGTACAAAAGGGGAAGGGGAGATTGCACCAGTTCTTCATGGTATTTCAGAAAGAGTTGACCCCCTTTCTGGGGAAGCTTTCAGGCATCCTTAAACTGGCAGAAAAGTATTGGGGGGAGAATATGCTTCCTAGCTGTTGATCCCTATCCTGCTTGTTCTGAATTGGTGCTGAATGAGACCATCCTTATTTACTATGTGTGCAGAACACATAAAACCTAGATAGACACCATGGCCTTGCTTCCTTCTCCTTCCCTCCTATCAAGTGCCACCAGCCATACATCAGCTGACCAGTGGGGGTGGAGACCTGGGCCATAGAGCAGCCAGAGGATGAGTGCTGGTTAGCTACTGTACAGTTTATTTCTGAGTCAGATTTGGTGCAGAGAGTGAATCTGGTTTACAAGAGTTGGACTATCCTGCCCTAAGTAATTGGAAGTTGGATTGATTCCACCACGCCTTCTAGGGATCACCTGACTGCTGTTGACAAAGCAGAGAAGTGTCTCAGTTATATTTGGTGTAAACATTATTAGGGGATAATATTACTTCAACACTGGAGCAACTCAAACTTCAAGTGTGAGTTGAGGATTAGATTGGCAGTGTCATGTGGATGTGTAGGGAAAAAAGCTGCTCAGGCAAGTTTGTGTTTTGGTTAGGTGCAAGTACTTGGGCTGTTAAGAGTTAAATTCTAGCTAAAATTATACATCTCTAAGGGAATAGAAATAGAAATGTGCTGTGCCAGAGTTTATTTGAGGAATACAGGAACATAATACCTTTTTTAGATTGCTAATCAAGCTCAACATTTTTTTAAAAAAACTCACACGTTGTAAAGTGTTAACCTTGCAATATCAGTTCTATGATATGAATGTTGACTTATTATGGTCTGTAGAAGAAGTAGTAATCTTAGAATGTGGAACTGAATATGCAATATGGGGGAATCTCAGGAATTGATCCAAAGAGTTCCAACGATTAAATTATGCCCCAGAATTTATTCTTTTCCCCCTTTCACTGAATCCATGTCCCAGTAGCTATGAATTTGGCTAATTCTAATTTGTAGGAACTCTTCATTGTCTTCTAGAGAACCTTAGAGTTTGACTCCAAGATGTTGAGTAGAGCTCTTTCAGTAAGTGTACAACAGTAATGAATGTATTGTATGCCATACCTGGTGCCTGGAGCCATGTCTGATTATAGTTGGCAAGAAACAAGTGGCATTCCCCTCCTTTTTTAAAAAAAATAGAATAAATACAACAGTAGAACTTCTGTAATTGTGTAATAGTTTGCAGAATTGGGAGGCCCATTTTCTGCTGTTGTTTTTAACAAACAAGTTAAAGGGCTTACAATACCATCTGTTTTTCTTTCATGCTCCCTCTCCACTCAACACACACTTCATTATGTTATGAACAGTTAGATCTATCGGTAAAGAATTCAAGCAACAACAATAGGTAGAAATAAGCATTTCACCTGCAAAACAAGACTTGAGGGAAGTAAGTATTGTAGCAACATTCTAGCATTTTCCAGTTTGTGACCCATGACTTGTTTACTTAATTGTTGGTAGAATTTTATTTTGGGGGTTGGAGATTGTTTTTTGTATCAGCTGACCAATATCTTGAATTGCAGGAATTTGTTAAGAGTTTCATGACAAGATTCTGAATAAAAGAGCTAGTAGAGTTATTTGAAGTTCTACAAAAGAAATAAAAGCAAATATTGGGAACATTTTTCTGCCAGCAGTAAGGTTTTGTGTTGGACAGAATACAGTTCTTTAAGATTTTTGAGGATCCGCCAAATTATATTTTCTGCTGTGCCACCTGAAACAGATTGCCTACTTCAGAGACAGCTAAAATTTGACCATATGTTGTACAAGTGAAGACTGATTATAGCAATACTTACAATACCCTGATGCTACAGGTAGTCCTCGATTTACAACAATTCATTTGGTGATCATTTAAAATTACAACAGCATTAAAAACTGACTTGTCGCCATTTTAACTCTTATAACCATTGCAACATCCCATGGTCACGTGATCAAAATTCAGATGATTGGCAACTGGTTCATATTGATTACCATTACAGTGTCCTGGGGATCATGTGGTCCCTTTTTGCTACCTTCTGACAAGCAAAGTCAATGGAGAAGCCTGATTCATTTAACAACTGCAGCAATGCACTTAACAAACTTTGGCAAGAAAGATTATAAAACGGGGCAAAATTCATCTCACTTAGCAATAGAAGTTTGGGGCTCAGTTGTGGTCGTAAGTTGAGGACAACCTCTATAATGCAATATTTAGACATGGTAGGTCATGCAGCATACAAAGCCCTAACCTAAATAACCATTATTTACTGAAAAAAACTACAAATGTCTGTACTCGCCTTGCATGCAAAACCACGAGTCATAGTTTTACAAAGTTCACTTGACCAGGTTTGTGCAACATGTAGGCCTCAAAATGTCAAGTTTGATTTCACAGTTTGAATGAGATGTAACATTCAAAACTAGTTCTTGGTACACTGCCATAGTATTTATTTATTTATTATTTATTAATTCGACTTGTATGCTGCCCCCTCTCCGAAAGGACTCGGGGCGGCTCACAACTAAAAACACAACAATAAATAAGTTACCTAAAAAGCATATTAAACAAGATACAAGCCAAATTAAAGTTAAAACCCCAAAGTTAAAACAACCCCCCCAGGGGTCATCACAGCCTGGACTGCGCAAATAACCAGGTCTTTAAATCATGGTGGAAGGTGCGGAGATCGGGGGCCAGCCAGAGCTCCGGTGGAAGATGATTCCATACAGTGGGAGCTGCCACAGAATAGGCCCTCCCCCCGGGTCGCCGCCAAGCGACATTGAGTCGCAGACGGCACCCCGAGGAGACCCCATCTGTGCGCTCGTACAGGGCAGTTAGTATTCGATGCTGGGAGGAGTCGTTCTCATAAATACCCCAGACCCATGCCATGTAGGACTTTGAATGTTAACACCAGAACCTTGAATCTCACCCGGAGGATGACCGGTAGCCAATGCAGGTCATGCAGGAGGGGTGTAATATGGGAGTATCGTGGGGCTCCCATCACTACCCGCGTGGCCGCATTCTGCACCAGTTGAAGCCTCTGAATGGTATGCAATGGCAGTCCTAGGTAGAGAGCGTTACAGTAGTCGAGTCGGGAAATGACGAGCGCCTGAGTGATCGTGCGCAGGGCATCTCGATCCAGGTATGGGCACAACTGGCGAACCAGCCGGATCTGGGCAAAGGTCCCCCTGGCCATGGCCCCCACCTGCTCCTCCAATTTGAGCCATGAGTCCAGGAGGACCCCCAAATTCCATGCCCTGTCCACGGGGGGGCAACACCTCCTCCCCCATGACCAAAGATGGAATCTCCAAACTGGACCGAGATGTCGGTATGCACAACCACTCTATCTTGGCTGGATTGAGTCGAAGCATGTTCCTGTCCATCCAGATCTGCACCGCTTCCAGGCAATGGGACATCACAGAGAGAGCATCACTGATGTGGCCTGGGGTGGAGATGTATAACTGTGTATCATCAGCATACTGATGATACATCACTCCAAAGCCACGGATGATCTCACCCAGTGGCTTCATATAAATGTTGAACAAGAGGGGCGAGAGGACCGACCCCTGGGGCACCCCACAAGTGAGATACCTCGGAGCCGACCTCTGCCCCCCTGCCAACACTGATTGCGAGCGTCCCGAGAGGTAGGAGGAGAACCACTGTAAAACAGTGCCTCCCACTCCCAACCCCCCGAGGCGCTGCAACAGGATACCATGGTCGATGGTATCGAAAGCCGCTGAGAGATCTAACAGGACCAGGAGAGAGGAAAAACCCCTGTCCTGAGCCCTAGAGAGATCATCAATCAGTGCAACCAATGCTGTCTCCATGCTGTACCCGGGCCGGAAGCCCGATTGGAACGGATCCAGGTAGTCCGCTTCCTCCAGGAAAAGTGGCAATTGCTGTGCCACCACACTCTCAACAACCTTCGCTAAAAAGCGAAGGTTGGAGACCGGACGGAAGTTGTTCAACACGGCTGGGTCCAGGGCAGGCTTCTTCAGGAGGGGCCGCACCACCACCTCTTTCAAGGCGGCAGGGAACAACCCCTCCCTTAACGAAGCATTGACCACTGCCCGGAGCCAGCCACACGTGACCTCCCTGGAGGCATAAACCAACCAGGAAGGGCACGGGTCCAACAAACATGTGGTGGAACTCAGCTGCCACATAAACCTGTCCACTTCATCCTCAGAAACAGGATCGAACTCAGTCCAGATCACCTCAGCCAGACTACTCGCACCCCCATCCTCTGACCACTGCAAGTCCAAGTGCAGCCCTTCCCGGATCTGAGTGATGAGTATGAGTATTCTAGCTTCCTGGAATGAAAACCATTCTCATTGACTTCTAACGGGAGGAAGGGCCATCAAATTGCTGCTATATGTTGCACAATACTGTTTCAGATTCTGTGATTTCACCCTGGAAAGGAATAGGCCTACATTTCTTTCTATCCTGAGTCACATCAAGAGTGAATGTAGCAATATTTTCTTTTATGCCTAATTATTCTTTATTTTCTGGTTTCACAAATGGTTAACTGATACATTGGTAAGATGGGCAGCATATAAATTAAATATATAGCAAATTGCATTTTCATCTTAGCTATGTTTTTCCCATTGGGTTATATCCAACAGTGTTTTTTTAAGTTTGCTGGCAGTCCAAATTTCTATACTGAATCTGAAGAGAGGACAGAGCCTCCACAGCCTAGCTTTTAGGATGCAGATTTAAAGCATTGGACCTTCTGTCAGTTGAAAATAGGGTGGGAGGTCTTTCATTATGAACTCTTAGAGTGATGTGGAATTGGAATTGGACACTTGCATGAATTCACAGCCTTCTGTGTCTTTGTAGAGTATAACATTAGATAAACAGACATAGATCAGTTCATTCTGTGCTGAAAACCTGGCAATTTTCTCATTCATATAGGTATGGCAGTGCTTGCACAGAGCTGGATTTGAGTGCACATAGCGTTTGTCAGGAATATATCAAATCAGATAGATATATGTTTCCTCAGAACCAACTGCCAGTCGTAGAAGGCAACTGCAGAAGCCTAGGAAAAAAACATGACTGCTTTACTCATGTTCCAAATTTGGATCTCATTAGAGGACTAATTTTGTCAACATTGAAACTGTGTAAATTATTAATCTCTCTCTTCCAGGTAGCATCTTAAGCATCCATTATCAAAAATGTGGTGCTCTGTGGTAATTCTCGGCCTGTTTGTGGTCCTCACAAGTGCCCGTAATGTTCCATACTTCCCTCCTCTCTCTCCTGACTTAGTGAACTATATCAATAAACTCAATACCACATGGAAGGTGAGTAAATTTTGGGGTAAGGTCCAACTTTGCAGGGTGGTGGGAATTGATAGTTGGCTGTCTTCCAAGATACAGCTTGGCAAACTTAATATTAATGAACTGATTTCACTTAGAAAGGCCATTTAATTTACAGTTTGTTGATCTGACATGAAGTAGATAAGTTGTGTCATTTTCCTTTTTTGATGATTGTATTAACTCGCCACCCCTCACCATCCTACAGTCATAGAAGCAATATCCTAGTTGAGCTGGTACAATACAGATGCTTGTTGAGTTGCTATTCTTAGAACAATATCTCTTGGCCTTGAAGCTTCAGTTTCTATTATGGCCAATAGCCTTTTGTAAGAGAATACTGAGCAAGATTTTTAAACTGCCAGATGACTGGCAAATATTATATTTCCCCTCTACCCCAAAGTGCCAACTGGCAGGGGACTAGAAGATAGGCCTCACAGTAGCCCTGATCTGTGGAATATTCTCCCCTCAGAGATTAGAGGGGCCCCAACTCTGCTGGCCTTTCATAAGACTTTAAAATGGGTATCTAACCTTTGTAGACTTCAACTCCCAAAATTCCATGGGCATCCATGTCCACAAGTCTTAAAACTGCCAAGGTTGAATATCCCTGTTTTAAAAAATTGGCTATGTACCTGACCTTAGGGCTCTAAATATATTAAGGGCCCCTTTGTTGATTTTACTGTTAATTATCTCAGTTGCTAAATATTTATTTGGAATGTATTTTAAATGTTTTTTATTTTTATAGTTTTAGAATTTAGAACCAGAATCATTGGTTACAGCCAGTTATAGAAATTGAATGAATGAATGATTAAATAGCAGATTATTCTGAAATTAAGGCAAGTCCCAAGTTAATTAATGGAAAAAACCTAAAGCAATATTTAATAAAAATTGGATTTAATTTAATATTTGCAGCCAGTTTGGTCTAGCAGGTAAGGCATCAGACTAGAAACCAGGAGACTGAGTCTCATCTTTCTTAGACATGAAAGCTGGGTTGGTGACTTTGGGCCAGTCACTCATCCCAACTCTCCTCACAGGTGGTTGGCATAGGAAAAATAGGAGGAGAAAGGCATGTTAAGTATGTTCACTGCCTTGTGTTATTTATTAAAAGGAAATCATTAGCAGGGGCAGGGAGAGAGAATCTAGTATTCCATCCAAATAAAGGCAGTATTTACTGAAGACTGCATTTATCAGACATACATATTTTATCTCTGCCTGCCATAAAGAAATAGTGAGAGTATGCAGATTGTGGAACCATGAGTTCATTTTTATGCACATGTTTAGTTTTTTTTTAATTAGTAAAAGGTGGTTGTGCTTGGGGTGAAAGATCTAGATTATATTGTGTTTTATTGTTATTTTTACTTTTTTTTAAAGGCTGGACACAACTTTGCCAATGCTGACATGAGTTATGTGAAGAAGTTGTGTGGCACCTTCTTGCATGGCCCCAAACTGCCAGAGAGGTGGGATATTTATGTGCTCTGCTTCTAATCCTGCTGCATATGTGTTCTTGAACTTCTGGACCCTGCAGATAACGACTATCTTGCCTTCTGCTCTCAGGAATGGTTTCCCAGTTACAGTTGTATTGAAGTTGCTACTGGACATGAAAGAAAGAGCTTAATTTAATGATAGAACAATTGTTTTTATGCAGAAAGTCTTAGCTTAATAACTTGTTGGGACTGGGAGATACCAGTGCTGAAATTCTGAACCGTTACTACTTTTATATTTAAATATTGAGGTAGATGAAGGCCAGTTTGGTGTAGCGGTTGAAGCATCACACTAGAAACTAGGTGACCTTGAGTTCTATTCCTGCCTTAGGCACAAAGTTAGTGGATGACCTTGTGTCAGTTACTCTCAGCACTAGAAAGGAGGCAATGGCAAATCAGTTCTTGCCAAGAAAACTGAAGGGATTTATCCAGGCAGTCTTCAAGGATCAGATATGATTGAACAGGAAGAAAAAATTGAGCTAGATAGATCCAGCAATGTGACTTGATATTAGAGAGCTTTCCTGTGTTTTTATTACTTAAAAATAAAAAAGCCAGGAAGCGGATGTCTCACATTAAAAAAAAGGTACTTGGCATTTATATACAGGCATCATTTTCAAAACTTGAATTCTACAATAATGATTTGTTGATAGTCTAGTTTCTTAGTGGAATGAATCAATCTGGACAGATGTAGTTCCAGATCAAAATATTAATACATTCACAAGGGTTAAATGTTGATGTTATTAAATAGATGTCATTTATATATAGTGTGAACTCTGAATCATGTTCATGCTAGTATTTTGTCAACATGCTGGAAGCAAAATTGAAGCTCTGACATAAGAGATTAAATCGAAGGACTTTGACTAACAACGACATTACTTAATTAGAGCATTGTTCTGTTTCTTTTTCACTCAACTTCTTCCCTATTGTTTGAAAGGTTTGAATTTGCTGGTGATTTGGTCTTGCCACAAAACTTTGACTCAAGGCAACAATGGTCAAACTGCCCAACCATTAGGGAAATCAGAGATCAAGGCTCTTGTGGTTCCTGCTGGGTAAGTAGAGAAGCGGTATACCGATAGTACCTTTGCCATAGGCCAGAATTCAGCAGATCTGGTAGTTCATATCCAGTTCTCCATCTTTAATAGAAGCTTCCAATACCTGAAAAAATGCACATTGGCTAAAGTCATGCATAGCACTAATTTATGCATGGCATGAACTGGTTCATTTTGACTTATGTGTGAACTCAGTGACTGTGGCATACTCAGTAAATTACAAAGGAGAAACCATCTCTTAAGTTAACACAGTCAGTGTATATATAACTCTTATTTGTGTTGGAACCACCTATTCATTATGAAGCATCAGTGTACATATGCCTAAAGAAAGTCCAGAAAAGCTTTCAATGAGAAAGAGAGAATGATATAGTAGAATGGTAGTAGTAGTGGAGGAGGCAGCAGCAACAATAATTTTGCTTAGTGGTGGTTGGATGGGGTTAGGACAGTCTACAGGTCTCAACAGTGCCACTGACAGAACTTTTGGATTGTCTTTTGTAGGCTTTTGGTGCAGTTGAAGCCATGTCAGATCGGGTTTGTGTCCATACTAATGGCAAAGTGAATGTGGAAATTTCTGCTGAAGATCTGCTCTCTTGCTGCGGGTTTGAATGTGGGATGGGGTAAGTTACTTCCTATCTTGTCACTTGTCTTTCCCGTGAACAGCTTTTTTCTCCTGCTAGAAAGGCTCACATATTCAGGAATGACACCGGAAAGTACAGAGGGAACACTCACAGTATGTTGAGATCAGAAGTCTTTTTGTTCTGGAAGATTGATTTCTAGAAAGCCCTCAGACCACTCCAGAATGGCTGGAACAGTGTGGTCTGAGATTAAAAAGAAATGTCTAATATTTTTCAGATTGTTCTATTCCCAACACAGTTTGCCTTCTACATCATAGTAGCCAACAAGAAGACTACACTAATCAGGAGTCAAGCTCAACTTGAAAGTTCTTTTTTTGAGGCTGCATGATACCGTGAGCTCCAAGATCACCATAAACACTTGTACTTGGTGCCTGTCACATTTCTTCCCTATTTCCTTTAAAAAAAAATCCTTTAATTATAAACATTGCAGAAAGCTGTTTGCCTTCTAGTTTTAGCTGTGGCATTATTTATTTTAAGAATGCTTCCAGGTCCTATAGAAAATGTAAAAAGTGGATGCCTGCTATACAGTGCTTTATGGAAAAACCATTGTAGAACAAAAAGAGCTGGCAACTAGAGATGAGAGCAGCCCATTTACTTCATGGTAAATGGGTGTTTTGTGAATGGGTCACGTCACTTCATTGGAGCCACTTTTTAAATTGCAAGTGTGATCCCAAAATTTTGAATAAGTTACCTTTTCCATCTCTAAGTACCTCTTTGGGTATCACATGGACGGATAATCATCACTCCAAAGACTCTTCAGTCTTTCAGACTGTAACCCGCCGTTAAAATGTATTTTCCCTAATGAGTTCTTTTTGTGATGGTTGTACATCATTTTCTTGCAGCTGTAATGGAGGTTATCCTACAGGAGCATGGAGATACTGGACTGAAAAAGGCTTGGTGTCTGGTGGGCTTTACGACTCACATGTTGGTGAGTTTTCTTTTGAGCAAGATACCTGTGGCCAGCACTGAATGGTGAAAGTCCCTCTTGAGTGCCCATGACTTCACCTTGCAATCAGGTTGCTCACTTGGATTCCATCATTATTTCTTTCGATGAACAGCTTGGGTTTATTCAGAAGATCTTCACTAGAATAATGAGAAAGGGGAGCTTGATGACAGATGGAAGAATTGGAAGTAGCAGGCAGGCAACTTGGGGGTTGGGGTGGGAATCCCTGTGAAATACAGGTAGCCTCGACATATGACCTTCAAAGTTACAACAGAGCTCTCTAAAGCTAGTTAAGATCAGATTGTGAAGTCCTGACATTGTCTTCCCTTCCTCACATGATATTTTGGGCATTCAGCTGTCAGCCCCCATTTACAGCTGTTTGCAGCATGACAGTTTTGCCGTGACCTGGCATTTACTTCTGGTTTCCAGCAAACCCAGCCCAGAGTGAACAAACACTTTACAACTGTTACATTTGTTTTGAGTACCACAAACAGGTCATAAAATTGGATCAGTCACATAATAACTCATTTTATGGCTGTCATGACTTAGAATTGCAGTTGACAGGCTCAGTTAGTCATAAGTTGAGGACTACCTGCACATTAGTTCACATTTTGGACTGAATGCAGAGAGCCCGGTTCAAATTCCCAATCAACCATGATACTGACAGGTGACTTTGGGCAGGTCACCAGTTCTTGCAATATATTTGCTCTCAAAAGGTTACTATGAAGATAAATGGGATATAGAAATGGTGCTCTCAAGGGAAAAGCAGGATGAGCTGTTATCTGAATTAGTGGTTTATAATATACAACTGCAGGGAACTACAGAATGAAATATTTTTGCATGTAAGTGAAACGTTGTAGCTTAGCATGATTTATTTTGATTTGAGCTTAGACTAGGGACTTCAACCAACTGTCCCTTAAAAGATTCTTTTCAAATGGCTTTTTATTCTGTATTGTAATCAATAGGCTGTAGACCATATTCTATTCCACCCTGTGAGCATCACATCAATGGGACTCGACCCCCATGCACTGGAGAAGGTGGTGACACCCCTGAATGCGTCAAAACATGTGAAGCTGGTTATTCTCCTTCATACAAGAATGACAAACATTATGGTAATGCATATATATTAAACTGCATATTCTGCTTTATAAGAAACCCACAGGCTTTAAGTTCAAATATTGAAATGATAAAAGTTGAATATTCTGTTTTAGATAGATTTTCAAATGCAGTATAAGATTAGAAATGTAAATTAAAAATTAGCAATGCAAATAATACAATCAGGATAAAATGCTATTATTATGGTTGGTTACACAGGCAGCCAATATTACTTATAAGAGGAAACGAATTAAATTCTCTTCTATTGGTGGCAGAAGAGACATAGCTTTGCATGTAGCCTTGCGTTTGGATATTCTGGATAAAGTCTGCAGCCAGGATGTTAGACCCCTTTCCAAGCCAAGTGTTACATTTGACCTTTTGATAGCACAAGTAGGCAGGGGTAAAATTATTTGTCCTTTTGTACACTTAGAAAGTAAAATTATTTGTACTTATTTTTATTTTAAGTAACTCCCCAGATACTTAGTAATTTCCCCTTCTGTCACATTGTTCCAATTCTGTAACTTTTTGAAGATCTCTGCCCAGGAATGTACTCAAGGCTTTGATGGATGGTTATTAGAGTGAAAGCTATGAAGCCATGATTAGGGGCTATATCTGTTTATAACTAGTTAAAGTTTTATAACCGAGTTAAAGATTCCCCATTAACACCTAGGGTAGTGTAGCAGAGATGGGTAGCATCAGGGGTGGTATTCTACCAGTTCGGCCTGGTTTGGCAGAACTGGTAGCTTCAAGGATCATCTGTGTGTGCGCGAAGTGCGTGTTTGGCACGCGCACATGTTTGGCACATGCACAAAACATACATGTGTGCGGAAAGCACATTCACCAAGCCACGCCCATCGAACACGTAGTAAAAAAAAATTGAATCCCACCACTGGCTGGCATATAAAGCTAATAAATTGCAAATCAATACTTCAACAAAAATCAGCTGTAGCATAAAAAGTACAATGTGATGTGCAGGCTGGATTCATATATGGCACTGCCAAAATATGTAAAGCAAGGCTTCTTAAATGGAAGTTGACTTTTAGACAACTTGGATCACCTCACATACTACACCAATTTAAATCAGATAGATTATATTCTTGTTATAAAGTAATGATTATTTTAAACCTGTTTTCTCTGATTCATTGAATGACAGTTAGCATCAGATTTGTATTTTGTAGTAACGTGTTTGTAATCTTTGTAAGGAAAGAAACTAAATAATGCATGTCAGAATGCACAGCACATGCATTGCTTCTCAGTTAAGGTTAGGAGTAACAGAGGATCATAGTAATAATAATGTGGTGAAAACCAGCCATGTTTTGAAATAAGCAATTTGAATGCTTTCTAACTTAGAGATCACTTTCCCCTTTCCTCTGGCTAGGAGTGATTTCTTATAGTGTCCCTGGCAATGAGAAAGAAATAATGGCTGAGATTTACAAAAATGGACCAGTGGAGGGAGCTTTTACTGTTTATTCTGACTTCCTCATGTACAAATCAGGTAAGTATTTTTTTTTTTCTGTAACTTCTTAAAGGAGACATATTTTTTTAAAAGAGCCATTTTCATTTTTTAAAAACTCTTGAATAGCTAAGTGAATTACAGCTGTGTGATTTTGCTTTAATTTCCGTTATAATGGTTTCGGTTTAATCTTCTGCTAGAACTGGCATCGCTTCTGGTTACATATGATATTCAAAAAATTTCAGGCATAAAACTTTGCTTGAATTTAGCTTATGTTAGCAAGACTTGAAGCTTCAAAATAATCTTGAGATCTCAAGTATTCCCGAAGTTGACCTTCAGAATGGGATTTGGGAAAACACCACCACCCAATTTTTTTTTTGCATAATCAGTGAAGGACCATACAGATAGTCCTCAATTTAAAACCATAATTGGGACTGGAAATTTTGTTGTAAGTTGTTGTTATGTGAGGAAGTCAATTGCACCCAAGTTTATGATTATTTGCACAGCTGTTATTAAGCAAATCACCACAGGTGAATCATGCAATTGTTAAATCCGGCTTCCTCTATTGACTTTGCTTGTCAGAAGCCAACTAAGGAGGTTGCAACTGGCAATCACGTGACCCCCTGCAACTGTTGTAAATGCATGCCAGTTTCAAAGTGCCCAAATTCAAAGAATTTTCATCATGTGACTGCAGGGTTGCTGCAACTGGCCATAGGTGCAAGGACCAGTCATAAGTCACTTTTGATGTGGGGCCTATCAAGGCAAAGAAGAGGTAGTCTTCAACTTACAACAGTTCATTTAGTGACTATTTAAAGCAGAGGTCTCCAAACTTGGCAACTTTAAGACTTGTGGACTTCAACTCCCAGAATTTTCCAGCCTGCTTTAAAGTTAGAGAGGCATTTTGAAAAGTGTCTTATGGCTATTTTTTGCACTTACGACAGTTGCAACATCCCCATAGTCACGTGATCAAAATTCACACTCTTGGCAATTGACTCATATTTCTGATTGCAGCATCCTGGAATCCTGTGATCTCCTTTTGCGACCTCAAAATCACTTAATAACCATGTTACTAATCTAACAACTGAAATGATTCACTTAACTGTGGTGAGAAAGGTTGTAAAATGGGGAAAAATTCACTTAACAAATGTTTCACTTACCAACAGAAATTTTTGCTCAGTTGTGGCTGTAAGTTGAGGATTATCTGTAGACAGTTTCTTTCTGTGAGTCTAACTCTGTTCCTCAATACATCCCCATTGCATTTGACTTCTTAGCAGCTGCATGAGTCCTGTTGACTCATGTTCAGGATATTCCTATGACTGTGTAAAAGCTAGGAATATGAAATGAAATGAAAACCAATTATTTTGAATTCAGAACAGATTTAACAATTCCTGAATTTTTCAAACTTAAATTGGCTCCATTTTTGAAGCAGCCCATTCTGCACCTGAAATATATATTTTTGAGCTGCACCTCACCGGGTGCCAGAGTCTGAAATGTGAAAGTTGGGATTCAAATAAAGTTGCCAAGCAAGAGGATCTCACAAGCCATGATATCTATGGTTTCTTCACAAGTTTAAATTCCAAACAGAATGTTAACTGAATAGTGATCTTAGCAGGAAAATCACAGGGTTTATATTTGGGAATAGAGTAACAGTTTTTCCCTTGCAGGTGTCTATCAGCATGTCTCTGGTGAAGCAGTTGGTGGCCATGCAATCCGAATTCTTGGCTGGGGTGTTGACAGTGGCACACCGTACTGGTTGATAGCTAATTCCTGGAACACAGACTGGGGTGAAAATGGTAGGTGATCTCCCTTCCTTTGGTGGATCAATTATCTTTCAGGGATGCCTTTGCTGTAGAACTCCCAGGAGCTGTGCTTGAGCAACATCTGGAGATCTGACATGTTCCTTTTCAGTTGACATGTTGACATCATGTACTTTGTCATGCATATCAGTACAGATAATCCTTGAGTTACGAATGTAATAGAGACTGCCAATTAAATTCATAACTCGAGGATTTGTTGATTGGGTCACATTAAATGAACGCGATCCCTCCCTACTTTCCCCAATGCATTTGTTAACTGAATGCAGTTCGTTTGATAAGGTATCTCAGGATGGGGAAGGCTATTGGGGGTGGGGTTAGTGCTGGAATAGGCCACCTGCTTCTAACCACCCACTGAGATATTGCATGCTCCGCTTACAATCCTTTGGGATTCCCATAGATGCTCCCCCTCATCCTGCCCCACTGGGTCTCCACAGGCACTGGCCCTGCTTTGCCAGATTACACTTGCTCCTCCCCACCCCGTTTCCGATTGCTCATTTACCATTCAAAAATCTCCAGTGTTCCAGAGCAGGTGGCAGAAAAGATGCATTTTACTCAGATGTTGGGGAAGCTGTAAGAATGCAAGATCCAAGGAAGACAGCTTCCCCAGCATGGATAAAAGATGGGCGCTTTTGTGGCATGAGGCCAGCACCCCTGCAGGCCTTGTTTGGTCCCAGTCTGGCTGGCAGCGCGGGCACCTTGTGCTTGCTGCTGGGGAGCTGGTTTGAATGAGCAGCTTCAAGAATTGGAACATGAAGGCAGAGGCGGCTGCCAATCAACCTGGAGCTTGTTTCCTTTGTCTTATCACCCAATGAAATCCACCAACTGCAAGCCCAATGAGACAAAGGAAAGAAGCTCTACATTGATTGGCTGCCGCCTCTGCCTTCATGCTCCAGTCCCCAAAACGGCTCATTTTCTGCCAAGTGGGTCAGCCTGTTTGGGAACTTTGGAAATCTTTGAAAAGCGAGCGATTGTAAGGAGGGCGGGGAGGAGCAGGTGTAATCCAGAGGGCTAGCAAAGCAGGGCCAGTTCCTGGGGAGACCCAGCGAGGCAGGATGGGTGGGAATAGATAGAGGGCACGTTGCAGCGCCCCTCAGTCTGTCATAAGGGCGAACCACCACTGTTGTGCTGCAACATATGTAACTTTGGGATCAGATCATAAGTACTATATGGCAAGGGGACAAGCTGGTTGGGCTGGGTTTGTTTTGTTTTATTTAGTTTTGAGAATGTTTTGCAAGGTTTTTCTCTCAATATCTTCTAGGCTATTTCCGAATCCTCCGTGGGCAAGATCACTGTGGAATTGAGTCTGAGGTTGTAGCTGGAATCCCTCGCACAAGCCAATATTGGAAGCAGCTGTGATAATCCTGCCAGCTGAATGGCACATAATCATATACTTATGAAGATAGACATGGTGGCAATTCTTTGCTCTTAAGACATTTTAGCTGTCAGGATTTTTTTTTTTAAGCCTTTAACATTTAAAAAAAAGAATACAATACAGATGTCACTAGCAGGCTGTCTTTGTGTCTGAAGCATGAGGCCTTCTAATTTTTGTTCAGCAATTTTTCATGACTGGCAAGACAGAATGGCAAGCACGTTGAGATGAAACTGCCTGTATTAAATGAAATACCTCCAAAGGAATCAAAGTACATTTCACCAACAGAAGGACATGATTAAAAACAACCTTAACCCCTGGTTAAGATGTTGAGGATGCTGTTTGCAGTGGTATTTAATTTTACCTTCCACATATTGATGCACCACCCATCAGATTAGAGTGTAGGATCATGGAGTCTCAGGGTTGCATTGTTTTGAGTTTAATCTTTAGCAAACATTGTGCAAAGTGGTAAAGAGGATTCTTCCCTCCCCCCTTTCTTTTTCATACAAACACTCACTTTCAGGAAATAGAAAATAGAAAGGCTAAAATATTTACTGCTTATTTACTGTATGGATGCTGAGGTCTATGCCTAAATTTCAAAGAAATTTTAAGAGGATGTCCTCATGGTAGCAGTCCTAATTCTTCTCTTCATAAATTATCAATGTCAGTATATGCTTCAATAGTGGAAAGGTAACTGACCAAACTGACCAAATAGTCAAAATAGACAAAACTCCCAAATTTGTTGTAACTTTATGCATTGAACTTTAGTTCTTTGATAAATTTGGCTAGGTGGGATTATAGGATCATGAAATTTCAAGTTAAATTTAAATTAAATGGAATTTCAAATAGTTGCAGAAGCAGAAATGCACACATACACATAAAGAAGGAAGTTTTATGTGTACCTCTCATTTAAGTTTGATTCCTGAAACTGGGCAATTGCACTAACTGGGTCCTGCACATATGCATGATTTATTTCATTTTTTATGAATGTAAATGATAAATGATGAGGAAACATAAGCAACAAGCATAAAACCTAAAATTGAATCTGACCCATAGGCTTTATGTGATTGGTTTCTGGCTTCAAATACAAAGTTATTGTTAACTGCAGAATTTAATGCACTTAAAAGACTTCTGACCAAAATTTCATCAGTGTACTTTCAATTCTTATCTCCATTAAAGTCTCTCTTTTCTACAATGTATGCGTTCATTCTTCCCCCTGGTGGACAGAAAGGATTGTATTTCTGGTTTCTTTTGTGGGGGTGCTGGAGGCAGAACACATTTCAGTTTGGAAAATAGACCCAATGCATGTTGTGCCATAGCTAACTGATAAAACTTTAGCAGGTGACTGTTTCACACACCAATACATTTTACTGATCCTTGAGGTTCTGTATTTAAAGTCATGAGGATAATATGGGTTGCTGAGATCAAACGTAATGGTCTTGATACAAAGCCTGTATCTATATGTAGATATATATAGGATAGAGAGAGGATGGATGGGGGGAGTGTGTGTTTGGTTCTTGTGATACAGTATCTTCACTATGTACTCAAAAGTTTGATGATTTGAAACAATAATGGCTTTATGCGCATGTCACAAGGTTCCATACAGCCTGCAGATCCTTCTTCCCCAACCTGTAGCTGCTCTGCAATTCTGATTTCTTGACTGGGATTAGAATAATTTGTATTAGTTTTTGATTTAATTTACATGCCTTAAATTGCTTTGAGGTACTGAGGTACCTACACCTAGAAATTGCAATTACCTATATGTGGTGTCACAGTCCTTCTTGACTATGAAAGTCCCTAGTGGCCTAGAACCCTTCTTCAAAACACACTATGGCTCATGACTCAAAGATCCTGATGTATTGCATCCACTTAGGGCAGAACAAGGGTTTGCCTCCCATACTCTGTTGTTTAAATATGCTTTTCTGTGGTTCACTGCTGTGCTTCAAAGGGTGCAAAAATAGGTAAACTGAAATATACACTGTTAAGTTTTCATTATATACAGACTTAACCAGTGGTGCCTTTGTTGAAAGTAAATCATGAGCTACCTAGTTAAGAATTATTTGCAAAAATCCCAGTAATCCAAGTTGGCTCCTGTTTACTTTTTAGTCTCTTGTCAAGTTACATAGTACAAGGCCTGCAGAATCTGTTCTGAAGGTTGTTCACTATAGCAAAGAACTGGCTTTTAAGTATCAACTGCTGAAGGTCACTATAATGAGCCTTCTAACCTGTATTTGTAAATCAAGAAATTTCTGTGTCCCCTCTTTATAGAATTAGGACCCAGGTTGCAGAGAAAACAAGTACTCCATGCTAATGCCACAGCAGATGGGTGTTCCTCAAAATGCTAAGTAAGGTGGATCTTGGTTCCAGGTAAGATCACCTGGAAATACTGGAGCTTTAGATTACGAAGTCAACCATTTTAAAAGTCAGTAGTAAACCAAGAAAACAAATGCACATGTTCCAGTGACACTAGGAGTATAGCTCAACTTGGAGTCGATTATCAGGGCTTGTAAAAGCTCCACATCCGGCCTCATAACTATTCCTTACTTCCGTGGACATATGCTTTTCTAGATTGATTTCATTTTTGAGATTTAACCTCATGAATCTAATTCTAAAGCTTTTGAACAGATACTTTGTAAAGCACTCTCCTTGAGCTTCTTTGGGACAGTGCATGGAGACAACAGATCTGCTGGGAAAAGTCAGCAAAACAGGATTATAGACCACATGCTTGGGCAGATACCTGGGATGAATCTGCAAAGGGAAGCTGCTAAGTGAAGATATTGCCTGCACCTTCCAAAATTCTTGCATGCTATCCCAAACTAGAACTTCTCCAAGTCTACAGAAGATTTTAAAAGTATTCTGATTCTCGGTGCTGAACTCTACTTCAGGAGTGGGCAGCTTTACTGTAGAAGAGCCCACAGTTTTGCCCTACCTCACAGATTTATATAACTCCTCTCTTGGCTCCCAAAATTCCTTGCATATTACAATATAGAAACCTTTTCCAAGAGGCACAATAACATTTATGGAAAAGAAAAAACAACCATGTAACAAAGACAAATATCTATCTCCAAACTTAATGTAAGGACCAATTCCTAAATTAGTGCAACTTAAGACATAGTACAGGCTTTGGAAGTTTTTTTGAACAGAAAATGCAGTGCCTGAATTACAGCAAGAAGAAGTGGTTTTATTACCACATTTTTAGTGTCAAAATTCACAAACACTTTGAAACATCAGAGTTAAAAAACACTCTACATCAAAAACAAATGCAGAGCAAACTGCAGAAAAGAAAATATTAAGTAAGACTCAAACAAAATTGCTGTAGCTAGTTTAGCTGGGAAAAAGGCAAATGTCTCCATGGGAAACTGTTAGAGGCTTCAAAACCAGCAGCAGATGCTTTTAACTGAAGGCTTCCAGTTCAGTCAGCTTGCAGTGAAACATTCACAGTCCTGTTCCTTACATTCCTGGGACTCCAAAAAGTTCTCCCATTTCAAAATATTCCCCTTCCAAACGCAGCACAAGAGAGCTCCACTCTCAGTTCTCACCAGTGTGCACATATTCCTCTGCTGCTTTTGAGACAGTGTTCAGATATTGCCAGCTCAAGGCAGCTAAAATCATAACGCAGGAAAAATAGAGGGGTGAATAATGGGTCCGGGAGACCAGGGTACCACTGGGTAAGCTCATGGATTGGACAGTGTTGATGATCTGTTGAGTTTTGGCAGAGGAAGGGTCTGTGCTTGGGACCTTCTGGTAGATCTAGTGAGACAGAGAAATCATTTAAGATACCATAGCTAAAGAAAGATAATAGAAATCATGGATAAAATAGACTAATCAGTAAGTTAAAAGTTCTGATTTCAGCAAGACCTCAAAATACAGTGGTTACAAACAATACATCACAGATTAATGAAACGATTCCATGTGGCTTTTCTAGTAAAAACACATTTATGGATTGTTTGACACTGCCAACTGATGCCATCTCACAATCTAATGTGCAATACAATATTAAATCTGGGCTTTTAAAATCATCATTAGAGCCCCATTTTGTGTTTCCATAGGATGAGTTTGGCATATCTGTAATTTTGTTAAAGAGAAGAAAAGGAAATTGCACTACTAGATAAAGAACAGTTGTTAAACAAGTCTGTTGTCTGTTGTCTGAATTTGTGGTATTCTGATTTTTTTGCCAAGCCAAAGCTTTAGCTATGTTTCTATGAAACAGTCACTCCTCTCTCTCCTTACAAACAATTCCCATGAGAAACCAGCAACCTGACCTTTGTTCCTTCCATCGCGACCTAAAGACTTGGCTTTTTCAATCTGCCAACCTGGACTGAAGGGGTTTTTAATTGGCTTTTAGATTTGTTGGTGGTTTTAATGTTAATGTAAGTGGGGTTTCTTGTTTAATTGTTTTTTAACTTTTGTATTTCTGTTTTTATCTCTGTGAGCCACGCTGAGTCCTTCTGGAGATAGGGCAGCATAGAAATCCCATAAAATAAAATAAATAAACAAATAAACAAACAAACAAACCTTTCCTTTCTTTTTTTCTCTCTTTCACTCCTTATTAGCTAGTGAAAAATATAAGGGGCACTTGGAAGGAAAGGACAAATAGCATGGAGGGGATTCATGGGAGAGAGGATTTCATTATACCAGTTCAGTCCTTTCTGCTCCATGACTTTTCCAAATCCCATGTGCTCTCCATGTTGGAAATAGTATACATTTTAGTTTAATTTCTTTTGAAGGAATTCATAGCAGCAAATGTATGGAATAACCCAACAGATGGTCCTTGCTTAATGACTATTTGTCAGCACTATTCAAACATATAATGGTGCTAAACTAATGGTGGTTCTGAGCCGTTCTCATACTTATGTTGGTGGCAGAGCCCCCTGCAGTCACATAATCACAATTTTCAACCTTTGCCAGCTTCTTATAAGCAACGTCAGTGAGGAAGCTGGCAGGAGGTCACAATAATGGTGACAACTCCTTAATAATCTGCAATGATTTTAATGACAGCAACTGTAAATAAATAAATGCTGAATTTTCATTTACAACCATGTTGAGTTATCTTCCCCTACCCTAGATTCAGTCTTAGCATGTTATTGAAGCAAAGCCATCTCCTGAATATCAAAGCCAGACCATCCTAGACCATATCCAACCTCCTAAGCTTTACATCATGCTGTGCAAAATTTGCTCTCCCACTTTTACAGAGTTTCAAAGTAAAAAGGCAGCTGTTGGTGATTATCCATTCTAACTCAACCTTTCCCACTAAAAGGCATCAGGAACTGAATATCGAGGTTCTCCCAACTCACCTCTTCCATATACTGGTACATGATGGTTTTAACAGCCTGTATGTTAGTAGCATCCATCATCAATGTGACTGCTTGTCCCTTTCGAATCTTCACCACACCTTTAAAGATCTGTTGGTTGTTATAGCAGGCTGCCAAGGTAGCTATAGCCATCACCTAGCAGGAAAGGAGATAAAGGGCTTATGATCAAGAGCAGCAGGTGTTCGCGTACGATCAGGCTCCAAAGAAAACAAGAGCTTTAAAAAAAAAGATTATGAAGATTAATATGCTGATTAATGAGTTTTATAAAATAGTCTAGAAAGTTACATATGTACGGACCGCTACATAAATGTGATAAACGTTTTCCCCTTCTGTTCAGTTGTGTCTAATGGTTGGATATTTCCTGGACAAGTCTCTGCAATTTTCTTGGCAAAGTTTTTTAGAAATGGTTTCCCACTGCCTCCTTTATAGGGCTGAGAGAAAATGACTGCTCCGAAGTCATTCAGCTGGCTTTGTGGCTAAGGTGGGAGTAGAACTCAGTCTTCTAGCCTGATGCCTTAACCATTACAACAAACTGGCTCTCTTTATACATACATATAAACATATATACACCCAATATTCATGCCCAAAGAACAGTGAATGAATAATAAATAGCACACCAACAACAACAGAAAGGAATGCTATGTTCCTGGACAGATTCCTTAAGGCCTAATGGGCAGGGCATCATCATGAAGTACCTCAAGAGGAATGCACCTTCTTACAAGGTAGCAAACCAGAAGCCCATAAAAGTCTTCGTGTTTAAGGTTTTGATATCACTTTCTAGGTAAGACAAAACCAAGTGTTTTTCAGCATGCTGTAGGAGTCTAGCCACTTTATTAGCAAGTTACATGAAACAAGTGTTATACTATGCCATAAGTACAGGTAGGCCTAAAAGGTTTTATATACACCGTAACTTGTTTTTGTTAACTTAGGTTTACAAAGGTAGTCCCAGCAATAGTGAAAAGTAGAAAAGACTACACGTGCCATACAAAAATGTATGTATAATGCATTTTTCTATCCTTTTTCATTTTTTTAGACTCAATATGACAAATGAATAACCCAATGGTTTTTTTTGTCATACCGCTATGACAATGGGTTCCTATCACATGAAGAATCTCATGTCATCCAAGTCTATCTTAAAATAGCCTAATTAGTCTTCTAATCCACTGCTGAACAAGAAGCTCATTATCTACTTCATGTATGCTTAGCAGAGTAAAATTATTTACTGCCTTTTTCCAGGATACTTTCTAGGCTACAACCCTAACCTTTCTAGCAATCTCTCAACCAAAATACATTAACTAAGTTCTAAGTTTTTTAAGATCAACCAAGTTAGGCTTGATCTGGAATTCTAAGAGGCACTGCTGATTTGGGGCTCATTCATTTAAAAATCAGATTGGTCCCCTTTTTTACTGATGATCCTGGACAGATTCCTTAGGGCCTACGTGGTTACGACAGATCTCTTCCAGAAGGCATTTAGTAATTAACTTTGCTATTACTCCTACTCCTAATTATTATTTTATTTACTGTGAATATTTTAACTGAGTTTTTGAACTATGGTTGCTTTGTTAATCGTGAACTGCCAAGAATCCTTGATAGATTTGGCAGGATGTAATTGTAATAAGTAAACAAAAGTAAAAAGACAATTCAATTTACCTGTGGAATAGCACAGAAATTGAACACACTTTGATTCTTCAAGCGGGACAAATATGTCAAGACATCAGGAACATGATGTAGGGCATTGGTAATGAGCTCATTCATACAATGGACGGCTTTGTCAATGTTCTCCGGCTTAGCCAGATCTGACAGCTTCTTCACATACTTGCTCCAAACCTAGGAACACCAAGAGGTTAAGGTTGTTGAGGCCACTTTTGCAGAATTTCAAAATTACTGAGCAGCTGAGATTTGCTGGTTTTCACGAACTAATTTTGCAGGGATTACGCTTATCGGACATGTCTGGGGTGGGATTCTACCGGTTCGGCCTGGTTCGGGCGAACTGGTATCTCCTAAGATCAGCTGTGAGGGGAACCGGTTGGCTCCGACGATCAGCTGTTATCTGTGCTTTATTTCTGGGTTTTCCAGGTCAGCTGATTCACATGACAGTCAGCTGTTTTACACACATGGCTTGCAGCAGAAGGTGAGTTACAAATACTGTCTGCGTGCACAAAGCACACACTCACCAAAACCGGTTGTTACACTGGTTGAATCCCACCCCTAAACATGTCTTGTCCTGAAGGCTGTTTGAACAAATCACTGATGCCTCCAAATAACAATGAAGATTTCCAACAACGTCCCAGCATTATGTAAAGTACAAGATTAGATCAGAGTAACACATAATCATCCTTGTCATGTCTAATTAGCTATTCCACTCAACTAAGCTCAAAAAGCTACGCTTAATCCAAGAGCAAAGTTACTGAATCTTTTATTTACCCCCAAAAGCTTGCATTCTCTAAGTCAGGGATCCCCAATCTCTGGTCCGCAGCCTGTTGGGAACCTGGCCATGCAAGTGGCGGGCGAGTGCACAAAGCTGCATTTGTGCAAGCAGCATGCAAAATCATCTCCTTTCTCCACCCCCACCAGTTCGCGGAGCCAGAAAGGTTGCTCTGTCAATGTTTCACAATTTCATCAACTTTGAAATGTGTGGACTTCAACACTCCAGCTGGCTGGGGAATTCTAGAAGTTGAAATCCACACATCATAAAGTTGTTGAGATTGAGAAACACTGTTTAAAGTTGTTATCTTCCCACAGTAACAGTAAATAATAAGTAAGCAGTCCTTTCTTTATAATTTAAAATAAGAACGCCAATTCATATTTCTCCCCACTTGTTTCTGTATGGCAGACTGCTCATTATTTTTCTTCTTTACTTTGATCTTTAAAATATAGATAGTCCTCAACTTCTGACCACAATTGGGATCGGAATCTTATCACAAAGCAGCTGTTAAACAAGATGTCCAAGTGACCACTTCGCTTAGCAACTGCAATCTTGGCTCTTCCTGTTATGGTCATTAAGTGATTCCATGGGAGTACCTCATGGCTCTGGGAGGCTCCCAGAAATTAGGCTATTGCATAGAAATTTGCCATGGGCCAGAAGGCCTTAACTGGCCACAAGGTCCATTGGTGCATGGAAACCTACCGGGGCTTGGAGGCACAGACCCTCTCCCCACCTCATTATGTGTGGGAAATCTTGTTCACTAGCTTTCTAGTTATCCCTCTCATTGATCGGACCCAGGTCTGTGGGGGGGAGGACTTCCAGCCATGGGGGACAGGGAGAAGCAGCCACTAAGAAGGCCAAGATTCCAGGACCAAGGCAGCTTAGCAAGCACTGGTGGCCCAGGTGAAACAACTGAGATGAGGGGGAGAAATAAGTGTGTGTGTATGGGGTGGGGATTATAGCACCCTTAGTCATAAGGGTGGGTGTGTTGCCAAATGCCCAAATTTTTATAAAGTGACCTTGAGGATGTTGCAATGGCCATATCTTTGGTCAGATGCCATAACTCTCTTTATTCAGCACCACTGTAATTTCAATCAGTCACTAAACAAATAGTATAAGTCAAGGGCCATCTAGATTAGTAGCCATTCTGGGATTGATTACTATGATCAATCTCTGAGTTTTCACAAACTGGCTGCTAGAATAGCTTCCGAAAAAGGTTTCTCTGACCCTGTGACTATTAGAGAAAGCTGTATGATCTATCAGACTGTCAAAGCAGCAGTCAGCATGCCCATCTCAAGGACTATAGCATACAAGTCTATTAGCAGCCATAATTAGTAATCAAAACTGCAGTAACAATAGTTATAAAGAGAAACAGGATATTTTCCTGCTGCAATTAGCAGTAGGGAAGCATTAGCTCTGATATCAAGAGACAGAATTCAATCTTACTCCACCAATCTTAGGGACAATTGGAATATCTTACATGTGAATGAGACCACCTTATATGTAGCTATATGCAGCCTCAAATCCACAAGCTATTACTGCATAGGATCCCTGGGCAGGAAAAGTTACCCACATATTCTACATCAATTAAACAGCATAAATCAGGATGGAATCTAGCAGCTTTTGCATGCTGTACACATTCATACCAGTTAAGACCTCTTCCTCACATCATACTTTTTTCTTTTACCTCTTTGGGCCAGAATTCTCTGCCCTCCAGTTGGTCCTCCAGATAGTCCCTAATGATGTTGGTTTTCTGCAGAAAGAGCCCCATGGAGTTGGCCAATTCTACGTCGTGGCCGACAACAGGATCTTCTAATTCTGAGGCAGAGAAGAGCCGGGAGAGGCCAATTCCCACCAGGCCAGCAACATAGTGGCAATACTATAGGTTGGAACATTCAGAGCTTTATTAAGATGTTTTTTTTTAAATCTAGTTCAATACATAAAAGCTGCAGCTACCAAACTTTACAATTTCTTTCTTGAATTACTTTTGCTAAAGTAATTGTTTTGGAGTGAGTTTATGTTTTGGAGTGAGTTAGAGAGCCAAAAGCTCAGCCTTTAAAACCCAAGAACCTTGCCAATACAATACTTAGGGTTGTTCATTTTAAGAGGATGAGGTCATGATATGTCACTCAAAGTCTGCAGCAGATCTTGGGTGATGAAAATTCTTTATGCCAGCCTTATGGTAATGAGTGAACTAAATCCATATCGAAGACCAATTCCAGTTCCAAGACACATAAACTGCAGGGATTATCTCCTTTGAGCTAAATAAACATCCCCAACTTGGGAGCTCTGAGTACCATTTTTCCCTTGACCTATAGAAGCTATCTACTTGTATTGTTTCTCCTTAAATATTCTGCTCCCATGCATTATACATTAAAAGTCCCATTGAATAGAAGACTTTGATGGTCTCTGTATTGTAAACTTAATGGTTATAGCTAGCATACAGGTTTGCTAGGGTACTCCTCCTCCCAACTCACTCACCTTGTCCCACTCTTTGCTGGAATTCACCTTCTTTTCCAAAAACTCTGCCATACCGAGACCCATCTTGTGACAAATGTCAGCAATCACATCTTGATAGACTTTTGCCAAATTCCGGAACTCTAAGGAAATCTAAAGGCAAGAAAAGAAATGGGATCATAAAAAAATGATACATATGTAGCCTGCTTCCCCCCCTCCAAAAAAAAACCTTCTGAATTGATAAGGAGCTGAAAAATGCTAGCTCATTTTAGGTTCCATGCATGTAAAGTTAAAAATATTTCAGCAGTCCTTTAATCTTGAATTTACAACAATCAAATATCATATATATTTCCTCTGAGCAATACAGGAAATACCCTTAGAAAAGAGATACCTGGGCAAGTTATTTCTATCCAGGAGGACCAAAAGCAACGCACTCAAGTTTAAAGCAGATCATATTACTTCCAAAGAAATAATAGCAAAATGATTTTTCTTACTTATATAATTAGTTCTGCAAACTTCACTAGCAAGGATACATAACTACTTGAAAGCTATTCCTTAATTGTTGCTAGTTCCTTTCCTCTTGAGCGCAAGGCCTACAAAAGGCTCCAATTATTTAAAAAGAATACTTGTTTTGGAAATTAAATCAGTGTCAAGAATTTAATTTACACAGATTACATTACACAGCAGGTTTTTGGTAGTGTGTCATGAAAGTAAGTAACTGGCAGCCACAAATATTCAGGAAGGTCCTAAGTATAAACATGTACTTCAACTGTTGACTCCTAACATTTACCTGGGATTCTGACCAGGGGTGTCAAACTCATGGCCCGCAGGCCGGAAGCATTGCACGCTGGCCACACCCAGTTTAGCAAAGGGCAAAAAAGTCATAATACATCATGCTGACGATACCATGACAACACGAGAGTGACACCCCTGCATTAGACTAAAACCGCTATTAAAGTAAATAGGATAAATTTATCCTATTTACTTTAATAGCGCTACTACATCAATGGTACAAATATCCCGCTAAATCCTGGGATAAAATATCTGTTTCTTGTAAATTCTTATGGAAAATTCTTTTGCAGATTTTTAAAATCATTTTTCAGGCATCATAGTAATGATGACACAGAAATATGCAGATATGTTTTGGGAAAAACCTTAAGTTTAATTTGTATTGTGCCTACAAATTATCAATTCTGCTCCACATTACATGTGAACTCAAAGGAAAAACTTACTGAACCTAGATACTCTGTTACGTATGTGAAGTAAGGGTTGCACCAGTTGCACCAAATATGTGAAGGAAGGGTTGCACCAGTTCCTCACACATCTAATAGAGTACCATGTAAAGCAAATGTACATATAAAAGCAACTATGTAGTGGACAGTCCTGATTTCAATTTTTTTAAAATGGCACCTCAAGTTCTAGGACAGGGAACTTTCACACTTCCAAACAGATGCTAATATATCTGATTTTAAGAGACTGATCTCTCTCGCACTTACTGAAGTCAGGGGGAAAAGAGCCTTAGAGCAGGGATATTTTAACTGCATAAATGCATGAGAGGCACCACTTACAGTTGGAAAGTCTTCCAGCACCTGTTTGTCCTTCTCTCTGCTGTCCATAAATTTCCAGTCTGGTTGATATAAGTAGGAGTGAAAATTGTGTAACATGGGGACCTTAGCTTCAAGACTGATAGTCATGTCATCTTCCACAGTATCCAGAGCTCGGAGAACCAAATAGAAGATGCACACTGCATGGCTACAGAGAAAAGGAAAAGGATTGTTTGTGATTTAGATGCCAGAGTTAAGAGAAAAATTATTTGTCCTGTTCAACATTAATCAGTATAAAACTCCATGTCTCATTTGTTAGCAGAAAAAAGCACAACATACTTGTAAAAAATGAACAGCATCATTTTCCACTTAAGTCTGATGCAATTCAAAACAACTGCATACTGTTTAAAGCCATACATTGAGCATTTAACCTGAAGCAACAGAACAGTTTCTGAAAGCTGAATCTTATTTTTCCAGGCACCCACAAAGGATTAATAATGAGCATATGTTTTTCCAGGTCAAAGTACTAGATATGAAAGAAAACAAAAGAAACAACCTGCTAGGATTTGGCTCTGATCCTATTAACTGCTGACTTCAGCTATTGTCAACTGCTAATAGATTTTACACTAAAAGAATTGTGGCCTCTGCAATGAAACCTTTCTTTAAAGTTCCATGGATCATATCGCATTCTATAATAAATATAATGGTAGTAGATTGCATATACTCTATAATATTATAATAAAATGTGAACATCTCAGTAATAATAAACCCTGAATTTGCTTTCTGAGTTTTATTTAAATATTCCCAACTTAAAAGAATTGGGAAAAGGTGGATTGGAGTCTATATTTACTACTTTTTGAGCACCCAAAGGTTGCATTGATGATGCAAATCATGGGAGGTCCCAACATTCTAAAAGGCTTTTTTATGTGTAGGGTAATGAAAGAGATGATAAACTAATTAATTTTACCACCTACGGTAGTGGGAAAGATTAAAGTCAATGGATAATAACTGCAGCCAGAACCTAACTTAAGTGGATGCATATGATGTTTCTCACAAGAGCTCTAGCTAGCGTCTCCTGTTGAAGCTAAACCACCACCGGTCAGCAAAAATAAAACGGGTACAAATCAGAATACTTGATTTTGTAAAAAGTAGATGTGTTTCGTTTTTTGCTATCAGCAGTCCTTCCCAATCACAGTTAACTTTTCAGGTCGTTTTCAAAATTGCAACGGATTTCTTTTTCCTCCTCCGCCGGGAATTATGAATGATGAAGATCCTCAGTATTAGGTTGGCGAATACTGCCCAAAAGTCACTCCTTAAAGTCACTCCGTTATTCCCTTTTCCCAGCGAGGAAATAAGAATCACACACACACACAAACTCTCACCGTAACTCCCCGTCCAGCGCTTGGATGACAGCGGCGAAGCTCCGGCTGGTTTGGTTCAAGTACTTGTAACATACCCGGAGGCTATCGCTGAGCGAGTCCTGCAAAAGGAGCAGAGGCGGAGGGGCAGCCTGAGAGATCAGAAAGCGAGGCCGCGAGCGTTGCAGGAGACGAGGGGTGCCGCCGCAGGTCCGCAACCGGCCACCGCCAATCAGGCAGGAACTCGACCCGCCGCCGCCACCTGCACGCGGTGGGGAAAAGGCCAGGGTTCGCTTGAAAAGGGACGTAGCGGCTTTGGAGCTGCAGCTGGCCATGGAAAAGGCATACAAGGCCGGAGAGGCACACGGCTAGCGGGGCGCCCCTCGCAGGGCCCCTCGAGCCTGGGGGCTACGGAGCATCGAAGTAGTTCCGGGGCGCCCCCGAAGCGAGACACGCCCCCCCCGGCCCCCCTTTCAGATTCGTAATGTTTGTTTTCTTCTCTTCTACGGCACAGGCCCCACCCACCAGGCAGGGCAAAAGGAGCGCCCCGCCTTCCAGGCCGTAGGAGCGAATGCTGTTATGAGCACATCGGGAGGGGAGGCTCGAAGAGCGTTTTTATCCAACCTTTCTTTCGGGGCAAATCCCGCTAAATTCAAAACGCCTCCGCGTCGGGGAAACAAGCCTTACCATGTGCCGAGTTCGCATCACATATAGGCTTATTTAATGCCCATAATACTTTTTTGTTGAATAAATCCAACTAGCAAGGGTTTTTTTATCATAAAGCATGGTTTGCAAACCACAACGCCAGCCCTTATGATGAATGCTGGAATTCCACATCTTGCTAAACCATAATATGCTTTGTTCACATTACTTGGGGTGGGGTATGAAGCTAGCCATGGTGGGCTTTCGAATCATGAATTGAAACAAACCTATTTTAGCAGAGTTTGTGAACCCTGCCATCCAAAATGGCAAAGGACTGATCAGCACCATGGCCCTTGAAGAAAGAATTGCTTGTAAAGGTGAAAACTAGGGCATGCAAGTAATAGTTTAAAAGGCTGTCCTGTGCAAGGGGATGAGTTGTTTTCTGCTGAAACTGACAACAGAATAAAATGCAAAGTGTTGAAATTAAAGGATATTACCACTAACTTTGGGAGGAATTTTCAGAACACCTGATGGTTAAGTCATGGAATGGTCTACCTGAAATAGTGATAGTCTCTCCTCTCCCTTGATGGGAATTTTCAAGTATAGATCCCCTATACTGAACAGAGTTGTACTGAAAGGCCTATTGCTCCCAACTCATACTCTATGATTTTATGTTAGCACCCAAACAGCCACTGGGTCCCCTTATCCAAGTAGTGCTGACTGAAGGGGTTGCCACAACATGCTTTAACAAAGCCAAGAAAATGCATTTCTACAACACATTAAGCATGGGTAACCTTGACTTTGATTAGCTTTGCTGTGATCAGCAAATTGTAAATTAAGTAACTCAAAAAAATTAGTAAGAAGTGCACTGTGTGAACATGGCTCTGAAGTGAACATTTTATTGTTATCTTCCTACTTCCTTGGCCACTTTTTCCTAGTGGCAGTATAATTGCTGAATCTGAAAACAAACATAAAACCATTAACTTTCCTCGAATACTGACAGATGAGAATATTTGTAACTCAGGGTTGAATTAAAGTGTCTTTGGTGGTCTCTGAGGGTGATTGTTTTCTTGCAGATGTTTCATTACTAAAAATGATAAATGGCATACATGGTAATCCAAGAAACTATAATGTATGCTATAATTGCTTTGCAAACCTAAAACTTCTGTTATTGTTTTGGTTTCCCCAATCATCTGGGGAGGAAAATTCAGTAAATTATCAGTCAATACTTTATCAGGATCCATCCTCTAATTTTCTGTAATGTGTCATTTACTTAGTTCTAACTATAGAGACACATAATAGACCAATAACAGCAGCCACCACTAATAGAGATTTAATCAACTTTCATTTTAAAAAACTATATTTATTTCTTCTTCTGAATATCATCATTGGGAGCATGAATGAATTGGACAAGAAGAATTAGATCCCATTTTCTTCTATGACTTTTATTCTTGCTTCCTTTTAGCTACTTTTTTAAAACAAAAATAAAAATTACATTGGGAACCAAGCTTCAAGTATCATGTAATTCTTATGGAAGTAGATACACCCACACACAGAGGGTAAACCAAGTTGTCTAGCATTTGTTTCCCATAAAATATGTTTTCAAAGATATTGACAAGCAAATGAACTTTTGAAAAGAACAATTCAAGAATACTAAAAGCTAGTCATATCACCTAATAAATAATGAATGCTATATATATAAATTCTCCAGCTGCCTTATCCATAAAAAAGAAAGAAAAACTCTTGTTCTTGTGCCTCAGCAGAAAAAAAAAATAACCAAAGGAATAAAGTAAGAAGCCCAACTCACTTGATCCATTTTGGGCATCACTGTCTTGTATCCACCCATTTTAAACTTCACCAGATTGTAGATCTCCTCTGGGTGACCCAGCCATCTCTTTAGCAGCTCCATTGAGTTCTGCGTTGACCTGGCAAGGCAGGGACGGTGTTGCTGTTGAAGAAAGACTTTCAAGAGCAGAAGATTCCTTCTCTCCTTCTCCTGCCCCTTTTTTTCTAACTGTGCCACCTGCCTTTTGCTTCCTACCCCTCGCCCCCACTTTTAATTTCCGACGTCAATTTTTTTTCTCTCTCTCTCTCTCTTCATTTGACTGCTCCTGTTTTTCTTTTTCCCCGCCTAGGGGTTTCCAGAA
The DNA here is from genome assembly GCA_009733165.1 of Naja naja. Classification (NCBI taxonomy): domain Eukaryota; kingdom Metazoa; phylum Chordata; class Lepidosauria; order Squamata; family Elapidae; genus Naja; species Naja naja. The sequence continues at coordinate 32,497,439 of CM019148.1, read as the reverse complement.
GCGAGGTAATTCCCCGCTTCCTCCACTTTACGCCGCCCGCAATTCTATTCCACTTCTCCGACCGTGGGGACGTTCAACCCAAAGGTATCTTCCGACCCACACCGGTTACGGTATGTTGCTTCTCTGCTAGCGTTTCTGCCCTAGCAGCAACCAATCAGCAGGCAGCGCCCCCGACTCGGTAGGTTGATAGGAAGCTCGGTAGCCGCGCGGTCCTCGCACCAGGAAGACGGCAACCAATTAAACCATTTCGGGCTGGTGTGACGATCCGTCGCTATCTCTTGGTTGGTCAGTGCTCGGCCATAGGCGGCCTAAAAGACAGGATTGATTTCGAAGTCGCCGGGTTTCTTAAAGGAGCCGGGCGATGTTTTTCTTTGTGCAAGGAAGGACATCATCAAGAGATGTCGTCCTACAAATCCGGTTTGGTTAGTAATAGCAGTTATTACTCAAGGTAGTAAGATAAATCTCAAGGTTTTGCAGTCCAGATTTAGATAGTAAATGGAACAAGAATGTCCAGATGTACAAGGAGCCTTCAATAGAGGCATGACTCCAGAGTTCATATTGCAAGCATCAAATGGCAAATCAAATAAACAAAGGGCTTTTTTTCTGTATCGTTTTTTTGTGTGGAAAGATCTCAAAATGTGGGTGTATGGAGCCACTTCCTCTGTCTACTGAAGAATTTGTATAATGGGCAGAAAGAAGTGGTAGAATGGAATCTGGAGCAATTAAGTGGTTCAACAATAGACTGAAATTGATTCTTTGCCATCAGGTCAGTTTGGACTCATAGCAGCTGCCTAGATTTTATCTATGATGAAAGATTGATTACCGCCACATCATTTATTTAACTTATAACTGGAGAAATGTTAGACTGAAAGAGTGGAAATTACAATTACTGGGGAAAGTAGCAATCACCATAAATGTTCTGATGACACTTTGATGAAGGGAAAACTTAAGGAATAGATCATTAGAACATTGTAAGTATACTAAGGGAATGCAAAAACTGGCTTGCTGCTCCATATTCAAATAATTCCTGTGTCAAAAGGCAATGCCAATTCAATGGAAGTAGATGAAAAAGTTAAAATACCATCAGACTCTTATGTTTCTGGAATTAGCTAGTGGATGAATAATGAAAAAAAATTCTTGGGAGTAAATTCTATTGAATTCAGTGACAGAAATCTCAATAAGCTATTTGTTTTAATCAAGACTTGTTATTCAATTATCAGTTATTAATTATTTACAAACATGCAATATTATGATTTAGCATAAAATAAACCCATCTACCCATCCATACCCTTATTTGTAAATTTGCTTCTTGAAGTCCCCAGCTTGGTGTCCTCCAAATCAATTGGCCCATAATTTTCAGCAAGCTTGTTGTTTGAGGATCATAGTGTTAATGAAAACAACTGAAGGAATCCAGATTTTGGCAGATGCTTTGTTTTGACACTCTTCCCATGACCAGAATGATGGACTCACCCGCATATGCAAGCAGAGTCAGCCATTAAACCACTTTTTAAAAAAAGTAATTGAAATTTAATATACTTTATCACTTGGCAATTTATTGTCTAGTTTACAAACATTACTTAGAAGCTGTTTTTTTGCCATGGTTACAGTTGCTTATAGGTACTTGATTTCACTGTGTGAGCATTTATAAATGTAGAGAATTTGAGCTGTAGCAAATGTATTTGAGAAACAAAACACTGAACAAATGTGAATATTGCAGCCCAAAGTATTTATGTATTTATTACTTTCTATAACTATCCATCTTTATCCAACTGACTCTCTGAAAACCTGATTTCACAGACCTTCTGGATTTTGAATGACAGGAACAAAACTTTGGATTTTATATCCAAATGACTTTGGGTATCCTTTGGATTTGGATTTTATACAGTTTCCAAAACTATCTGATATCTGGCAGAATATATGTCAGTTTATCATTTATTAGAGTTTTCAATAACATTCATTTATCAACTTGTATTTTGGCCATAAACTAGTAGAGCAATGATAACTGGGCCTGTTAGGTTACATTTTTATCTCATATCTACAAGGATTAGGTTTCTAGTAGCACCAAGATATTTCACTTTAGATTTCATAAGTAATTATGAAACAGGCTTAGAAGGTAAAACAAAACATTTTCCTTTGCTGATTTCCATTAATTGGTTTCAGTGACATTCTATGGTTGAAGTTCCCTCTTAAAGCCCACAATAGATTGTCTCCTCTACTAAAGCCTTTCTCAGTTCAGACTACACCAGGCTGGAGAGAGCAACACTTTTGTAAGGATGGAAAAATAGTTAGTGCTCTACAACATCATCTTGCAGTAAAGATGAAGTGGCTGATTATGATAAAACAGGCTGGATTCACCCTAAACTATAATGTGGAACTAAACGATAATGTATAACTTGCTTGTGGACAATATTGTATGAACCTAAACAATTGTGGTTTACACAATAAACTATAGCTAAACAAGCTTAATGCAATTTGTGAATGCAATTGCAGACAGACTTCATTTTATCTCTACCTCTGGAAGCTGGTTATGTTGCCCCCACTCCCAATTTCAAAGAGCTATTTAGAATGTCCTTCATACACCCAATTCTTACCACTGAACATTTAGAAAAAAAAATTGTCAAGAAAAATAAACTTCATGAAGAGCCCCAGTTCCTCAAGGAGTTCTTGTGTTTGGCAAAAACGTATTAGGCAGATTATAACTTCTCGTTTGTAGTCATTGAAAAGCCTTTCCCTAAATGCCCACTAGAAAGGGCATCTTGATTTCACAGAAAAGAAAAATCTTTTTCCTAAAAATATGCTTGAATCACCTAATGTCAGTTTGTTCCTCCAGACAACATCTTTAAAGACTTAGTTACATCCTTATAGCCTCACTCACAAATTCCCCTTCTTCAAACCATTTGACCTCTACAACAGGTTCTACATTCCTTTCTAGATTTTATTCATTTTTTTTTACCCTATGCCCAAATTCAGCCCATTCCATCATTCCCCGAACTTCTGTTTACCTGCTAGCCAAAAATAAAACAAAGGTCAGATATCTTCCTACTGTGCTGCAGTAAATGAAGAGACAAGAAGTATGCAACTGTAGCATTTTCCTTACCAGTGAAATACTGGAATGAATTAGGGTTCTTCCCAATTTCTGCATTTGTCTGTTGCCAGTCCTCATGTAATATTTATATAACAAAAAGATTCTGATGAGTGACTCCTGATGACTTTGTGGACACATCATAATAGTGTTGTTGCCAACAAGAAGAAAGTAATTTGCCATTATTTTCTCCCTGGATTTTTTTTTCAATGTCCATGTCTAGTTTGGATCCCTGTGATTCTCTGATAGTTTCTTATTCAGATGTTAATTAGAGGTAATACTGTTTAGTTTCCAATCCCATAATAGGGTCAGTGTTGTCATTTGTTGAAACTTTTGCCAGTCAAGCCATGGTGAAAACCAGAAAGAGCAACCCATACAAAAATATGTGTTGTGGTATGAATACTCTAAGCTCCTAAGACAAAGGTGGTATAGACAAAGGGATAGGAAATACATAATAAAAATTAAGACATAGGGGCTTTTTTCAGCTCCTAGAAATCTGTAATAGGTTTACAAAAAACTCCTGGTTTTCCATCCCATTATTTTCTTCAGCAAACTTTTAAACTTGGGGTTGACTTCTAAATTACTATTTTGATTCAACCTTTCTTTCAGAGACCAATAGCCTTCCTGCACACTAATGGCAGATGCTAATATAAAAGCAAAATACTAATTTCGTTTTACTTTTTGAATATTTCCAAATCTTACTGGGTTTTGGTTTTATGATTTAAAATTTCATCATTTCAGGTAGGAGAATAAAAGTTCAGGTAAGAGAATAAAAGATTTGGCAATCTCGTGAGATTTTGGTTATTGTAATTTGACATTTTGGGAGCCTACTATATGATGGGGACATAGATATGCTATAGAGATTCCCAAATAGTTCTTTTGCTCATGCTTCATGATGTTAAGTCTCCTTAAGAGAAATGTTTGGAAGCCACAAGATTAGACTAGACATTAGGAAGTCTTTGACATACAAAATATTAATATTTCTGGTAAAAAAATGCTTCCTTTTCAATTCTTTTTTTTAATTACATTTATATGCCGCCCTTCTCCGAAGACTCAGGGCAGCTTACAATTTTTGGGATACAACCCAATGCGCTCAGCAGTAGCCTTCATTCCATTGTATATGCCTGCTTATTACTAAGCGGCATTTTTACAAAGTCAGCTTATTGCCCCCAACAATCTTGGGTCCTCAATTTAACTACCCCGAGAGGATGGAAGGCTCAGTCAACCTTAAGCCTGGTGGGATTCGAGCCTGCAGTAATTGCAGGCAGCTGGAACTTAAGTGCCAAGCATTTAACAGCCTGCACCACCAAGGCCCTTGTTCTTGTTTAAGTGATGATGAACACAACAAAGGCATAAACAAATATCAGTTTAAAATTATTGTAAATGTTAAGTACTTTTCCCAAAATAATTTGAAATTAATCTCATGAGATATGGCAAACACTATTAGAAACCCGTTTGTTGCTGTACTTTTACTAAATGTCTATGGAGATTCTCAGTTATCCAGGTCATGGTTGTCCCAAAGATGCTTTTTCAAGAGGCAACTGGACTTTCTGGTTTTTCTTTGAAGACGTTTCACTTCTCATCCAAGAAGCTTCTTCAGCACTGATTGGATGGTGGGGAATGGAAGGATTTAGACTCCTTGCAGACAGCTGGTCAATTGCATTATTTTAGCAAGACATTAAGGTCACTGGAGGTTTATCTGTGTCATCAGGGTCACCTGAGTGGTGCAAATGGATGTGGAGTCTTCTTAGAACTGTTGAAAGGACTGTGTTGTAGACTGGAGATAGATACTTTCACTACTTTTACTATGCTGTTTGTTGATGTTAGTTTGGGGTGCAACACATTCCTCAGCATTTGAATATTCGGCCTATTAGGTTTTAATACTCCTTTATGTAATTGGATACTGGATTTCCTTATTGATAGGCCCCAGTTTGTGTGAGTTGGAAGAAAAGTTTCCAACTCCATCTCCTTGAGTTCGGGTTCCCCACAGGGCTTGAGTCCACTACTGTTCACCTTGATGACCTATGACTGCTGTGCCAAATCTGCTTCAAATCATATTGTGAGGTATGTGGATGACATGGCAGTGGTAGGTCTTATCCAGGACAACAGTGAAGATGCTTTTAGGGAAGAGGTGAAAGCACTCTCTGGTGGACTGGTGCAATAAAAGTAACCTGATTCTAAATGTTAATAAAGCAAAGATCATTGTAGATTTTAGGAAGAGCCGGCAGTCATATTCCACCCAGTATCAAGGATGCAGCTGTAGAGGTGGTCAATATATTAAGCATCTGGATACATAATGCGTATAACTTACAATCTGAACTGGTCTCTTCGTACATTATCCTTAGTGAAGTGTGCAAACCAGCGTCTGCATTTCCTATGTCAGATGAGAACACATCTTTATCCTTCTGTCCTGGCCACTTTTTACAGAGGCACAATTGAGGGCATTTTAACAAACAGCATCACTGTTTGGTTTGATGGCAGCAGTGCCTCAGAAAGTCCATATAGAGAGTGATAAGGACAGCTGAGAAGATTATAGGAACCACATTTCCTGTTATTCAGGATACTTCTTATAAGTGCTATGCGCTTAAAGCTCAAAGCATTGTTAGACAACCCACACACCCACTTTAGCTCTGTTTATGTTGCTCTCTTCTGGGAGGAAGCTTTGAAATATTTCTAGAATGATTACTAGATTCTGCAACAGCTTTGTTCCTTATGCCATCCTTCTGGTAAACTTGCAAGATTTGTTTTTCTCACCATGTACATGTATACATCCGGACTAGACTGTGTTATTTCTCTGCGTCATATATATGGGCATATGCGTAATTTTGTATTTATTTATACATTTAGTCATGTTTATGTAGTATATATTGGAGGTGGTGACCCTTTGAGAGCTGTATGCAACGAAATTTCATTTTAATGTATGCCGATTAGTGTACATTCAGTGACAATAAAGTTATTCTAAGTTCTATCCCAATTATGTAAAAATCAGCACAAGAAACATTTCATTCAAGCCAACAAGTCATATTTTAATGAAATTCAGGAGCTTCAAAGTACAAGAGAGCTTTCAAATAAACAAAACTCTAAGCCTCTTCTCCAACTATATCAAGATATAAATTAACTGAGAAAGTGGAGCTTTCAAAATATAATATCTGTGCTATTAGTAACTTCAAATATGTGGTTTTTAAGAGTACTGGAATGAGAATCTGAAAAAAATGTTTGACTTTGTGTAAATCCAAGACAAGCATGCTCCAAGCATAGAGAACATTCCTGACATTATAGGTGGACGGGAACCATTCCTCCTCCCTCCAATTAGCTTCATCATTGGTAGCAAGCTTCATCTTGTATGCTGCATTTGCAGATCTTGAATCATTTTCATTAACCACAAATCTACAGGTACTACATAAGTGGCTACTTGGACTGTGGAAAGTGATGGCTCAATCCACATGATATGAAATTGTAAATCTTAAATTCCTTTAAGGGACACCTGGGCTTGCACGTTCTCTTTTGAATCTTGTTCATGAACTTATTGTTGAAACTTGTTCCCTGATTTCCACATTATCTCTTGAAGTCATACAACCAAAAAGATAGTGCAAATCAGGTGCTTTGTTCAAGAGGCATATCCATCTCTTCAGGTGGCACTCGAGGCTGGCATTGTGGACACCACCACGTAAGTCTTTTCAATCCATCTGGTGGTCCAAATGTTGCCTTCTTTACCTCATGCCCTTTGGGGCATTTATCTTTCATGTAAATCTGTAGCTGCAATCTTTGTCTTCCCAGCTTGTTGTGGAGCCACGCCAGGCTGAACTGGACAACATGATCAAGCAAAGATTTGAGGTCTGTGGATTCCAAAGAGGAGCCAAGGGACAGTGGATGGATTCTTGCTGAATACAGGGTCTCATTTTTAATGACATTTCCTAGAAGAGAGAATAATTCAGGAGAAAGTGAACACTGGAGAGCCTATAAAGAAAGTGAAGAGAAAAAAGCAATCCTTATGCTAAGGATTAACCTTTCCAAACTGGAGTCCTTAAAGGAGTCTTGGGAAATAATCCCCATCATTCCTAACAAATTATCAGGGTGGGTGGGAATCACAGGAACTATAAATATTAAGAAATGCTGCTGTAGGGCAAGGTAAAAACTTAAAACTAGAAAGTTCAGTCTCAGATCTGAACTATATCAGTAACCTTCATGGCTAACCTTGTATTGGTCATTCTGTCTAGCTTGTCCTATCTCATAGTGGATATCAAGTGGATAGCACGAATATATTCCTTGTTCTCATTTTGTTAGTTTAGTAAGATAGTCAGATAGATACAATAAAAACCTACACTTCTGTCAGCTATTTAGGGAACTGCAGGGCAGTTAGAAAACATTTTAGGCAGTGGACATCATTATGGGATTTCACACATTCTTGTTGTATTTATTAGAGGTGTTATGAAATTATAATTCCTTTTAATTTACGATGGTTGATTTAATTTTATTGTAAGCCACTGAGAGTTATCAGATTGTAGTGGGGTATAAACTTAATAAATTAATTCATTATTCTGGATGTAAACCTGTAACTCATATTTTTAAAATGGCAGAAATATGTGTGTTATGGACCCTGTTCCATTATTGGCCCTCAATGTAATGTTTAAAGAGATGTCAAAGATCCCTTTTTAAGTCAATTCATTGCAAAAATTCAATCTTTTTCAATAGAATTGCTGCCCTAGTAAATTACAACCCCTGCATATAACTCCTATTATAAATCCCAAAATTAAGCATGTATGCACATTTTTGATCTTGGTATCAATTTTGAACCTACCTATTCCTGAGAAATAACTTTGGTTCAGGAGGATGTAGCACACAGGAGTATCTTTTGCAAGGACCTCCAAAGCCCGCTCTCGGTCAAACTCCAGGCTCAGAATATCAGTTGCTGGATCAGTGCAAGGAGAAGAGCATGGCTGAATGCGGCAGTTATAAAATACCAGAAAGCTCCCAGCATCGAAATGGAGAACCAGCCTAAATATCCAAAATGAAAACAAACACCAATTAATTTAGAGGAGATGAACAGAGCCTGAATTTCATGGGCCATGTATGAACCTGAAAAACATGAGAGATTATCCCCAAAACCTTTCTTAAATTGTACGTTTTAATGTGACTGAAGAGGAAAAATGATAAATACATGATGGAGAATCTTAATTTCTTAATAACTTAAAATTGTAACCAATTGACTAAATGCAAGGAAAATCTAGGAAATTTTTTTCCTGGCCCCAGCATACCGTTTAAAATAAAATGCACTTCTTGTCCAAGAAAATTACATGTTTTTGCTTTATTAAAAAAAAAAAAAGAAGCCCTGTTGAGCTGTTTCCAGAAGAATTAGTCCAGCTATGAGTAGTCCTCGATTTACAACTGGTGACATGTTTGACATTATGACAGACAACCCCTCCCCAAAAGCTATTTACAACCTGATTTTGAAATTATAACATCAGCCCCACCTGGTGGCCATAAAATTACATTAGGGTGCAATCAGCCCACATTTACAGCTGTTTGCAACACCCCTTTAGTCACATGACCATAATTTATTATAGTTTTTCTGGAAACCGGACTTTACTTCTGGTTTCCAGCAAAAGAAGCACCCTATTGCGAACCACAAAAAGAGCTGTAAAATCAGGTGCAGTCAAGTAGTAAGCCACTTTATGACCATCATGACCATCATTGCAAGGTTCAATTATTGTCGCAACTCAAGGATTACCTGAATAGCAATAGAGTAAAACTCCCTTTGTGCTAACCTGGGAATTGGATCTCTCCAGTCGCCTCTTTTGTTTGCTTTATTCGCCCTTGCAAACTCATTGGCTCGTATGCTTCCATACAGACCAAAGTGGAAGCGGAGCCATTTCCAACTCTGCCCATTATTAACCATATCAGATGCCAACCGGCTTGCTGACTCTTCTTGTTGATAGCATTCAGGATTGCACATTTCAACTTCATTTTCGTTCTGGCCCTGGAGAAAGGAACTGCTTCCAGGCATTTCCAGTCTTTGTTCAGACAAATCCGAGGATATGCTATCATGGCTGGGCATTATTTTTTCTTTGGTGCCAAAAGCCAAAAATAAGTTCTTCCCATGGACCTGCAAAAAAATTGTTTTAAAAATCTCACGTTCTATACCATCTTCTCCATTTTAGTAACCCTGGCAGCACTACTTCCTTTTTATTCCTTCTTAATTCTTCTTCTTTTGTTTATATAACTACTCTAATTTTTAATAAAAGGGCAGGGGAGAGAGAGAGAAACAGATGAGCCTGTTAACTAACAGAAATATCTGGGCAAGTCTTTAGCTATGAAGCAGGAATTCAGGCTGGGCGAGTTTACCTATTAGAACTCCCATAAAACAGGCCCAGAATGGAATTCTTCTTAGGATTTCTTAAACCCAAGACCATCAACATAGCAACCAGAAGCAGCAGCATGTACATAGCCATCCTACATGGCAGTCTTGGACATCCCAAAGTATTATTTTTTAAATTATATTTCAGAAATATCTGACATCTTGCAAAAGCACCACATCTATTGGGATTTACATATTCCAACATGAGATCTTGAACTTCCGGTCTGGTTTCAGCACGGAGACGGCATTGGTCGCACTGATGGATGATCTCTGGAGGGCTCGGGACAGGGGTTTTTCCTCTGTCCTGGTCCTATTAGACCTCTCAGCGGCTTTCGATACCATCGACCATGGTATCCTTCTGCGGCCGAGGGTTGGGTATAGGGGCACTGTACTGGTGGTTCACCTCCTACCTCTCAGGGCGATCGCAGTCGGTGTTGGCGGGGGGACAGAGGTCTACCTCGAGGGTGCTCTCTTGTGGGGTCCCACAGGGGTCGGTCCTCTCCCCCCTGCTATTTAACATCTATATGAAGCCGCTGGGTGAGATCATCCGTGGTTTTGGGGTGAGTTTCCATCAGTACGCTGATGATACTCAGCTGTACATTTCCACCCCGAACCAGATCGGTGATGCCCTCTCCCTGATGACCCAGTGTTTGGATGCGGTACGGATCTGGATGAACAGAAACATGCTTCGTCTCAACCCGGCCAAGACTGAGTGACTGTGCATACCGGCGTCTCGGCCCAGCTTGGAGTGTCCATCTTTGGCCATAGGGGGAGTAGTATTACCCCCTGTGGATAGGGCGCGGAATCTGGGGGTCCTCCTGGACATTCGGCACCAGTTGGAGGAGCAGGTGGGGGCCGTCGCCAGGGGGGCCTTTGCCCAGCTCCGACTGCTTCGCCAGCTACGCCCTTTTCTGGACCGAGACGCCCTGCGCACGGTTACTCATGCCCTTGTTACCTCCAGACTCGACTACTGCAACGCTCTTTATTTAGGACTGCCCTTGCATACCATCCGGAGATTGCAGCTGGTGCAGAATGCGGCGGCGCGGGTGGTGATGGGAGTTTCCCAGTTCTCCCATGTTACCCCCCTCCTGCGCTGCCTTCATTGGCTGCCGGTTGCACTCCGGGTGAGATTCAAGGTTTTAGTTTTAACATACAAAGTCCTTCATGACATGGGTCCCCAATATTTAAGGGAGCGACTCCTGCCGACATCGAATGCCAACCGCCCTGTGCGAGCACATAGGCAAGGACTCCTTGGGGTCCCGTTGGCTGGCCAATGCCGGCTGGCGGTCCCCCGACAACGAGCCTATTCTATAGTGGCCCCAGACCTCTGGAACCAACTTCCCCTGGAGCTCCGTCTGGCCCCTGACCTCCGCACCTTCCGCCATGACCTGAAGACCTGGTTGTTTAACCAATCCGGGTTGTGATTTTTTGGGAGGGATGGTTTTATGGGATAGTTTTTTATGGGATGAATTTGTAATTGTAATGGGGCTTATTTAGTTTAATCTGCTTTTAATTATTTATTGTTGTTCTTGTTTTTATTTGTGAGCCGCCCCGAGTCTTCGGAGATGGGGCGGCATATAAGTCCCATTAATAAATAAATAAATAATAAATAAAATGTTGTCAAGATTTGGGTCTTTTTTTTTGAATTGGGAGATGCAGTCTCCAAAAAATGGCCAATTGTTACATTGCCAAAAACCATACATGAAGTGGAGGGATAATAATCAAGTCTGTAATTTACCTGGAGCAAAAAGCTATCTTCTGTATCTTTTACAGTATATGTTAATGATGTCATATGCTATATAATTTTTTAACAATAATAATGTTGGCAAAACAGCATTAATACAAAATAAGCCAAAGTTGCTATTTAAAAAAAGAGTTAAAATATTTATTACATAGCAAGACTCACTTGGATATCCCATAGTGTCAGTGTTTTCAAATCATCTGGATTGATCTGTCTAGTGCTTCCTCCCACCTTGGATACCATCTTCCCTACGCAGGGAGAACACAGAAGCTGGAACTTCTTTACAGAGGGGCCTTCTGGCATTGCTGCAGTGCAAGAGCACAAAAACTGGGGATGACAGCTGAGTTCCTGACACTGTCCTGACAATCAAATTCAAGGCTGAAAGAGTGTTGGGGGAAAATGGTTAAAAATGCCGTTCTGTGCAACAAAATGTCTATTCCCAGGATGGCCTCCAAGCTTCTAGCCTGAATAACAATGTCAATTATACACTAAGACTTGCAGTAAAATGGCAGCCCCTAACACAGGGCTGTCAAACTTGTGGCCCATGGGCGAGATGTGTCATGAGCTGACCCAGTTTAGCGAAGGAGAAAAAAGTCATGACACATCACGTGACGCCGCAAGTTTGACATGCCTGCCCTAACAAAACAGCTTTAACTTTTTTTAAAAAGCCTATTATAATCAATTGGATTTCCTTTGATTAATATAAGTCTCATGAATTTGTACTGATCAACTGCTAAGTATGATTAAGATTGTAACTAACCTTCATAATTGTGTGATTTGTTTCCCCTAGTTTGGGACAAGCACTTTTCAAGATGGGAAGCCACACTACTAATTCTTTCAGATACTTTAGTGCAGGGATCTTCAAACTTGACAGTTTTAAGACTTGTGGACTTCAACTCCCAGAATTCCTCCTCCAGTCATGTTAGCTTGAGAATTCTGGGAATTGAAGACCCTTGCTTTAGTGAGACTCCTGGGGAGGCAGAAATGTCAATTTTTATGGCACTACTATCTCACTAATTCTCTGTTTTCTAAATTTAGTAAAGTACATTCAGCCAAGAAAGATTGTTAAAGTTAGAGGATAAAACATAATGAGCAGCAAACTGTTACATTTTGGGAGTTTTGCACAACTTGTGAAAAGTTTAGTCTCACTGTGTCTCAAACTTGGCAACTAAAGTTATATGGAGTTTAACTCTCAGAATTCCCCAGCCTGCATGTTGGAGTCCACACATCTGCCAAGGTTAATAAACACCAGTCTACCTGACCAATAATGCTAACCTTTAGCATCAGCAGCAGCTTCAACAGAGATTTCTCTTCTAAGTGTACAAGTAGTACAACAGTTCATTTAGTACAACTTACAACAGTTCATTTATTGACCGTTCAAAGTCACAGTGGCACTGAAATAAGTGACTTATGACCATTTTTCAGTTACAACCTTTGCAGCATCCCCATGCTCATGTGAACAAAATTCAGATGCTTGGCAACTAGTTCATACTTATGACCATTGCAGCCTCCCAGGACTAGCAAAGTCAATGGGGAAGCCAGATTCACTTAACCAGTTTACTAACTTATCAACTGCAGTGATTCATTTAATTGTGGCAAGAAAGATTGTAAAATGGGGCAAAACTCACTTAACAAATGTCTCAACAAAAAATGTTGGGTTCAATTGTGATCGTAAATCGAGGATTACCTGCACAAAAATGGTACCATACCCCACCTCCAAACATGGCAAACGTCTACTTTTGTTGTTACTCTTACCATTTTTAAAAGAAATGTGTCCCAGCCCCTAATACAGACCATCCTAGGTTGCTTGTTGCCAATTATTTATAGGTATTTCCATGCTTCCGGTACCACATTTTTTTTCTTTATCAACCAATAGCAGATTGAAAATACGAACGGAATGTAGTCAATTTACAACAGATATTCAGAGCGTTATAGGGGAAGAGGTGTGTCTGCAACACAAATCGAAATATACCTGTTATCTTATAATTATAATCGCTTGACAAATAAATAAAATAAAAAAAATCTTTCGTTGGAGACTCTTGAAAGTTGCAATAGAAGAAGACGTGTACACGCGCACTCACATGTAGTCGGAAGAAAATGAAATGGAGATGGTACGATCAATGATTTTTAAAAAATTAAAGTAATTTCCCTCTGTATAATTTAAGTAGTGGGACCTGAAGCCACCAAAGCTTTCACGCTTCAGAGCGCTTCCTGCCTTTTTTCATTTCCAAGCGGGGTTCGCCTGTTTGCCTTCTGAAAGGAGCTATCTCGGCAGACCTTTTCAGCAGAGAACCGAACGGCTCCTCTCCATCGATCTCTGCGTAGCCCCTCCTATCCTGCGACGAATTAATTGTGGGCTGGGTGAGAGCCTAGGAAGGCCGCTTAAGCCTTCCAGTTCCGCCTTTCGGTGTTTGAACTGTGAGAGAAAAAGTGAGGCATGGATACAATCAGTGTAATCTGAGTTCCCGCAACTCGCTAAAAAGAGGCGAAGTGTAAATGCATTTGCACAAAAAGCAAAATTTGGCTAGCATTAACTATGGATAGTTTTGCAGTTTGCGTGAATGTCGGTAGCCACAGTGAGAGAATAAGCTATCCTTTTTCAATAAAGGAGAATATTTGTAGCTAAGGGTTGAAGTGAAGGGGTAGTGCTCTCTGGGCTTGGTTGTTTTCTTTCAAACGTTTCATTACGCAAGCTAGGCAACATCAGTTTCTGGGTAAGATCTGTTCAACTTGTACTTATCTTAGCATCTTGTATTTTATATTTTAAAATTTATGTCATCTGCCTTATTTTAAGTGTGCTTCTGACAGGAAAAAAAACAAAGTTTGGGTAATGAAAAGTCTGCAAGAAAACAACCAAGTTCAGAGAGCACCAAGGACTCCTCATATCCTTTTTCCTTGGCTGATAACCTTTATTTTCACATTTTTTGGCAACTCGGGTAGAATTTGATTTGGAATCTATTTTCTCCATAAAAAGGGCAAAACTTTTTTTTAATGCTAACTTATTTATGAGCTTGTACAAATTTTTTCTCACAGGAAGCTTTCTTTTAAAAAAAAGTTTTCAGGGTGTGTACAATGTACCCAGACTAAAAGTGCCTTTAAAAAATAAGTTTTGGAAGTATATGCTGCAGAAGACAACCCTGGACAGCCAGCAAAATAATAGGCTCATCAAAGAAATTTATGTAGAGTTCTTATTCAGAGTGACAAATTACTAGGCTCAAATTATCCTACTTTGTACATATTATGGAAAAGTCTTTAATGCTTAGAAAGGTGGAAGAGAACAGCCAGCAGTAAGAGGGATGGACTCAAGTTACAATAGTGATGGGTGCACCATTGGAAGATCTGAAGGACCAGGTTAAGGATCAATCAATGTCTTTTTACACTCAGATTTCTTGGAAGTACAAACAGTGGTACAATTAGCTTCCCCCTACAGCAAACCATAAATTTCACCTCCAATACCAACATCCTACATTCAAAAGCTTTCTGCTCAGTAGGGCTTACTCCCTAATAAATCAACTTCAGATAACCTTGTAGGAGTTTATTGATGCTTTGTGAACAAATCAGAGACATCAGATGAGTCAGAAATAAACACATTTCAGGTATGTGTAATCAAGTTTATTCTTACTAATATCAGCTGGAACTAGAACACAGGTGCTGATAATCAACCTCGCCTCCTATTCCTGGCATGGCAAGCATTGGGAAACGTTTACTGAAGCTTGCAATGTTTGCTGGGTTTAAGATGAAAACAAAACTACAACTTAGAGGTACACTTGCTCCTTCCCCAAATCAGTACTATGTACAAGCTAGCACAAAATAATGTATGTAGGTGTATTGCATGTGCAAATTGGGCACTCCTGTTTGGAAGTGATTACTGAGCTATATATTTTAATTTGTATGTTTATTAGATACCAATGTAATATTCAATGCTGAAAATATTGTTCAGAGACAAAACTGCTAATACTAATGTTGCTATCTTCTTTCTTCTGCTGGGGCCTTGTTACTACAACTAGGACAATTAAAATAGAATATGTTGACTATTTTGAATAGAATAGTGCCAGAATGTGTACATGAACATTTCACAGTAAAACTACATTGATAGTTTAACATAAAAATGTTTAAATGTCTGAGATTGCACTGATCCAAAGACATGCTACATCTTAGAAAGAATAGGGATTTAGCAAATGTCCTACACTGGTAACCTCTTTCACTAAATCAAGAGATAGATGAGCTAAGTGGATTCTGATTTTCAGAGGTATCAACCTGAATCAGGAAACTACTATTTCAAATGGGATTCACATGAGTGCAGTGTCTGCATTTCCTGCATGTTGAATTGTCATTTCAGACCAGTCCCTGAATAACTAGGATTCTACAGTTGTTCATCCTCACATTTATAAGAGGCTCTAGACAAGTTTTGGTGTACAAGCAATGCAATCTGAACAAAATAATCAAAATGAATACCCAAAATGTGAATCAAGCCAGGGCTGCCACCCACCAGACCAGGGGTCGCCAACCTTTTGGACCTCAGGGACCACTAAACTCATAATTTTAAATCCCAGGGACCACTAACCAGTTCTGTGGGTGTGGCCTAGTTTGTGGGTGTGGCTTGGTGGTCATGTGATTGCCTGGGCATGGCTTGTATGTAAATATTATAAAGATATAAATACTGAATTTTTTATAAAAAAAGAGCAACTTTTACCCAAAATCAGGCAAAGAAGGGAGGCAGATTAAGTTGCTCACAGAATCACAGATTCACTTGGAGATCTGTGTTTCTGCCACCAGCTATCTGAGTCTGTACTGCTTCAGTCCTAAAGAAGGTTCAGCTCTGCTTAACAGAGCCAAAGATCTAAAGATTAGCTACAAAGCAAGAAATCCAACCATTTCCTGCTTTCTAGCTAATCTAAATCTCCCAGCATAGCAGAATAGCTGATAGTCGGGAAAAAAAAAGGAAAAATAGCAATTTAGCAGGCAAGTTTACCAGGTGAGTGAGTGGGTGGAGAGGGTTCCCGCGGGCCATGTGGGCGGCGTAGCCTTGTGTTCCCGTGCAACCTGGATTAATTGCTTTGGGGGGTGCTCTGGGGGTGACATTTCTCTGCGGCCCACGAAAATTTTCTTGTGGACCACCAGTGGGCTGTGGCCCACAGGTTGGCGACCGCTGCACCAGACAGTAGCAAACAGATTTTCAAGAAAATCTCAGAACTAAAGAAGCTTCTTGGATGAGAAGCGAAATGTCTTCAAGGAAAAACAAAGTCCAGTTGCTTTTGAAAAAGCAGCTTTGGGACAACCATGACCTGAATATTGAGAATCTCCATAGAGATTCAAGAAAAGTTTTAGCAAATCCCCTATCCATAATTTTTCATCCCCTTCACTTCTAAACTTCAGGTGTTTAGAATAAAATCTGGGACCTTCTACATGTAATTTATGATCTAAGAGTCATAATTTACTCAAATTCATTAATTGCTTCTTGTCCTAAACATTTTGAAACTATCACAAAAGTTCTGAGGGTGAATATTACAATTTTACTGATGATTACACACAAAGCTTTGTTTCTGTAAACCAGAACAGAACAATGGTGGTATTCTACCAGTTCAGCCCGGTTCTGGCGTACTGGTAGCGCCGAAGATCAGCCGAGACCGAACCAGTTCTCTGAGGAGCTGCTGTTGGGCCCACCTGCCCGCCTGGGCTCCCATACTGACCTTTATTCCCTGCTTTTGGAGTACAGCTGCTTTGCGAGGCACGGCAGATTGCCGCGCGTCAGCTGCTGAAGTGACAGGGAGAGTGCAGGATTGCAGGAGGTAAGTCAAATAGCCTCTGCGCCCTGCGTAAAGTGTGAGTTTGTCATGCGTGCGCAGTGTGTATATGTGCACAAAGCGCACCCACCAAGCCACACCCACCAAAGCGGTGGTAAACTATTTTGAAACCCACCACTGGAACAGAAGCTTCAGAATTCTGTATTTTGCAATGGTTTATTTCATCACAGGGGACAATGCCTTTCAACACCAGTATTTACTAAAGACAATCTAAATGTCAAAAAACATGGATTACTACTCTTTTTTCTTCTTGTATTGGGGTGGAGTTGGGGCAACTGAATGGAGCTGAACATTACTGGCCAGATGCCCTTCCTGACACGTATACGTTTGCACCAGATATCTTCTCTTTGTGCCCAGAGAGAGAGAGAAATATCTGCCATTACTTAGGATTGAACTCACAGCCTCCTGATTGTGAGGCAAGAGTACCACCTCTAAGCCACCATACCACTCATACATTAACAGTGTTTTTATCTATCATTTTTTTCCAAGCATTGTGAAGACAAGCATTAGCAGCATCTGGATTCAAAGCAACTATTAAAAGTAAAAATGACTATTAAAAAAGAATGAGATTCAGTGAAAACAAGTGCCAATCCTGCCACTGGGTCATGTTCACCTTGATCATAAGTATAAAATCTTTTAAGTTTTATTTAGTACTGGCACCGTGCTTAATATTAGAGAGAAAGCAGACTTCAATTCAAATTATCTGCTTACCCACTACCCCTGCCATATTCTGAAATGGGTGCCTGCTAATCTACAGTCACCCATTCCAGCTATGCCTGACCTTTATCTGTAAGATTGTATATAAATCATAGAGAATTCTTCTTTCAGCTGGAAAACACATAGGTAAAACACTATGAGTTGGTTGCTTTGAAAGGAAAAATAGATTTATTAATAGCAAAGGAGGGGGGGGGGTTAATCAAGTTGACAGAAAAGCAATTAAATTAACACCAGTGTGCTGCTGGTAGTCATAAAATTGCTGGATCGACAACATTCTTGCTAGAATCCACCAGCCATAGTGGATTGCAGCTATGTTCGAAGACAAAACTGTTGCTCTGTTCCATACTTTAAAAAAACAACTCTGGAGTCTTCAGTTCACAATTGATTGCAGAATTTGCCAATCACACACCTCCGTTTTCTTCTGGATTCTTGTGGGCCACCATCCTTGAACATCCATTTGAGTTTCTTACAATCAAAGATAATAAATTTTAATCTGCAGTCTCTTTGGGAAAGAATAATTTTTATAAATCAAAATGGGAAATAGAAAACCAAAACTCAAGCCTATGCCAGCAACTAGCCTGTTTTCACATTCTTCTCTGCATATACTACTAGTTCTTTAGGCTTCGAATTAGCAACGGAATAGATAGCTATCACATCTCAGCAGATGCTGCTAGTTCTTCTGGCTTTGAATTAGCATGGGATGGATAGCTATCACGTCCCAAATCAAGAAATCAGATCTTTCATAAAGGCCACTAGCCACTGATCCTACATAATACAAAGTTTAGGGATATTGCTGGCTTATATACTGTTTTTTGTTTTATTTTTTTATGTTTCCTTAACATCCATTCTATTTTTATGGGCTGGCTTATATATTCCTTCATTTTTCAAAAGATGATTGAAGACTGAACATGTGGAAAGCTGCAATTACAATTTTCTTTTCTAGCTCATACATACCCTTCACATATACACACATAGACAAACATACCACTTGATATTACATCTCTGTATATCAGTTGTGTATAAACATGTAATATTGGTGTCCAGGTTATCTGGAGGATTTCTTAAAAATAGAACGTGGCAGTTTCGATTGAACAGGCCAAAACAATTTGGAATGGTTCTTCTAAGACCAGAACTAGACAAAAACAAAGGATGGAAGAGAAACAAGAAAAGAAGAAGAACAAATAGTATTGCTTAATAGTTGCCTATCTCCTTCGAGTCCCAAGCTTGGTAACTCCCTTAGAAGGGGGTGAGGAGGCAAAAGATGGTTAAGCTGTGAGGATGTCTCCATGTGTTTCCCCCAAGACTAGGCTGTTCCAGGAATCTTGCTTGGAGTTAGGCTGGGGAGAGTGGTTGATGGCTGCTTGGTAAGCCTGTGGGGAAAGTTTGAGAGTAGGCACAGTGGAGTGAAGAGCAGGTCCATGCCCAGACATTGCCGCAACAGAGAATGCCTAGTGGGGAGAGGGGAAAAGAAAAGAAAAACCATAAATAATGGGGAAGGAAAAGAGAAAATAATGCTATTTCATCATTTGCCTGCAGCAGTCTCTGCATGTGGCTCTGTTTCTCCCATTTCCTTTTGCTATGGTCACAATACAGGCCGGCCTGGACTGAGCAGGGTTGGGAATTTTAGTGTAAGGGTATTTTAATTAGATTTTATAATTGGATTAGATAATTTGATAAATGTTGTATTTATTTATATATTTCTATGTAAGCTGCCCCGAGTCCCCTCGGAGATGGGGCGGCATACAAATCCAAACAAACAAACAAACATACATACATACATACATATATATATATATATATAAGCCTTAGGACCAAACTACCACATACAGTTTGCCCTAAATTATCAAATGATCAAAAGGCATCTTTTGCTATTTCATTGCATTTCATTGTTCGTGAGCTCTGGTTAATTCTGCCTTCTCCATAGCAGACTCTGTGCTGCTAAACAATTTGCCACTGAAACTGAAGCCTTATAATTTGAGAGGCTAAAATGTACTTGTTTATTGAGGCCTATTAACAATTTCAACTGTTCCACTTCTTTTAAAACATGATAATATTTTGTCTAAACATTATCTAAAGTAAATCTAAATGATACTTTTAGATTTATCTTAATTATATTTCTATTGTTGCAGCGGTATTTTTGTAACAGTCTTGAGCCATCAGCAGCACATTAATAGGTTAAATAAATTGAAAATTCAGTAAACTTTCAAAATCCCTAGCCACACTCCCCAGTGAATCTGGCTTTCCCATTAACTTTGCTTGCAAAAGCTGATCGCATGACTTTGGGACACAGCGACAGTCATAAGTATGAACCCATCGCCAAGCATCTAGGTGCTAGTAACAACTTACAAAGCCCTAAATGGCTTGGGTCCAGGGTACTTGCGGGAGCGCCTCCTGCCAGCATCACACTCCGATCACCCTGTACGCTCCCATAGGAGGGGCCTCCTTGGGATACCGTCAGTTAGGCATTGTCAGCTGGCGGTCCCCAGGGCTAGGGCCTTTTCTGTGGCAGCGCCTGCCCTATGGAACCAGCTCCCCGTGGATCTCCGTTTGGTCCCTGATCTTCGCTCCTTCTGCCGGGACCTGAAGACCTGGTTGTTTCAACAGGCCGGCCTGGACTGACCCGGGGGGTGGGTGGGTTATTTTAATTGTTTTAATTTTTTAACTGATTGTTTAGACTTGTATTTGTTTGATTTATTTTTATTGTAATTGTATGATATTTTTTTAATGTTCGCCGCCCTGAGTCCTTAGGGAGAAGGGCGGCATACAAGTCTAATTATTATTATTATTATTATTATTATTATTATTATTATTATTATTATTATTATCTGAATTTTGATTACATGATCGTTGGGGATGTTTTAAAGGTTGTAAATGTGAAAAATGGTCACAAGTCACTTTTTCAGTGCCTTTGTAACTTTGAACAATGGCACTAAATACACTGTTGTAAGTCGAGGATTGCCTGTATATAAAACACATGGACACTGTCTTCTCCATTACAGAGAAATGTCTTACATCTGGAGAGATCCAGAATAGGAAAAGTTACCCTAATGTACTCTGATTATGCAACCTTTGCTTTAGAAGCTTAAAGTATGCAGGTGGGTGCAGGAGTTTTATTAACAAGCTCACCATGGCACGCTGAAGCTTTAACTCAACTCTGTTCTGTAAAATTCGGTGCAGGCTTGTTAAGAAATTAAATACAGAGAAAGCCATGTGTGTCTGATTTTGAACTCCTTGACAGAAAGGCAGAATACAAACGCAGAACCAATAAGCAATGAGATGATACAACTATTTTTTTGCATAATAAAAAGCTTCACCTGAGGAATAGGGCTCGGGTGTCCATAATGAGATGAGATCCCTGGTTCTGTCTTGATGGGGCGCATTTCTTCAGCAGTAGTAGTGGTGGTTGTACTGGTGCAGGGGGCTGAGCTAATTGCAGTGGGGAGGCTTTCATTGGTGGCTGATCCTAGGGTGGGAGGTGGAAAAGTGGGAGAGAAACTGTTAAACCAGATCTGCCCTGAGACTTTAGCCAAAAATTAAAGCATTTGCTGCTGTAATAAAAATAAACGTTAAATAAGAAAAAAGGCCAAATGGATCTTCATCAGGAAGGTTTTCAGAGAAAAACACCTTGCTATAGCATGACATTCAGCTCTTAGGTAATTACATGAGTTGAGGCCCAGATACCTGCAGGACCCACTTCTCCCATCTGAATTGCCCCACCCAACATGCCCATCTTAATGGCAGCAGCTTTGGTCAAACTCCAGCAATGAAATAAGGGGAATGGAGGGCAAGGAAGTGCTGTCTGCTCAGCCTTGGGAAATACCTTCACCTTAGAATGCAGGCTAGGTTCTTTCTAAGGTTCTTACAAGGTGGAATTATTCCAAAGTACACTTGACGTAATACTTGGTTTTCACCAAATTTATTTCACTTTGGATTACTTATCTGTATTTTTTATACGTAGAAAGTTTTGTTGATAGTTTTATAACCTGTCATAAGGTCTATTTTGAATTGGTGGTATCCAAGGGGAATGCCTGAATGAGTGAGTGAATAAATGAATGAATGAATGAATGAATGAATGAATGAATGAAAGAAAAGTGATGTGCTTTATTTGAAGGACCACAGAATCCCCATGTTTGCTTTTGGTATACTTTTTCCAGCTTTGGCAGACGTTAAGCTTAAATTGTAATTACCACTGAGTCATATTAGATAAGATAGTTTTTTTTAAAAATTGTGCTCACCTGCTGATGTCTTGGATTTGCTCAAGTTCTTTGGTTTACGCTTCCTGGTTTGGATCCCTTCTTTTCTCATAGCTAAAGGTCTTGGAACCTATAAAGATGCATTAGAGATTAACATCAATCCCCTAGAAAAATATGCACTTTTTGAATGTACAAAATGCTGTGAGTAGCTCATTGTTTGCTTAACTGTGATTTGTGTGCTTCCTCATGTTGACACAACAAATGCAAAAAGATTGTGTGCTGCCCAAGAGATTTTCTTGGAGGCAGTTTACAAAGAGACAAGAAAATGGCAAACTGTATTTTTATTACCTTTTGACAGACAAGTCAGATTCATAATGTGAGGTGTGTATTAGGAAGAAGCCTCTTTCAGGCTATAAATAGAAGTATATTTTTGTTATTGTTGTTCCTGGGCTGTTTGTTATAGCTTTTGATTCTTAATGGGCTAACTGAGGCCATTGTGCTGCCAAAAGCTATAGTCCCTCTGTACTGATTCAAATACAAATTTAAAACACTTTTAAAGAATTATTTCTTTTGGAAATTGTTCTGCAGGTCGGAAAATAGATAGTGCTTAGTATATTCTATTTCTTCACCTATTTTTCCAGCAGTAAGGCTAAAGCTGTTTTCATATCCACCAACCTGCATTGGCTCAGCATGGCAGATTATGTTCTATTCCTTCCACGTGCCAGTACAACCTCAAAAATGGCCCTCATTCCCCTGAGGCTATAGGGTAACTACTCATGGCAGTGGGAACTACCCTGCTAAGAATCACTGGGTTAAATCAGGCTGACTTTGGACATAGAAATTGTCAACATTCAAACAATGAAAATGACCGCTTGACCAGAAGAACTGCTGATTGAACTCAACAATATGCATCGGGCAGTGGTGGGATTCAAATTTTTTTACTACGGGTTCTGTGGGCATGGTTTGACAACCAGTTCTCCAGAACTGGTCAGAACCTGCTAAATACCACCTCTGGCATCAGGATATCATTGGATTATGTGAAATACAACAAAAAGGCAAAAATTTAGTTGAACTTGAGAAGGCTCAGCATTTACTCTACACTAAAGGTACCGAAGATGGACGATGTGACGGAGTTGGTTTTCTATAGCTGAAAGACTGTAGTAAAATTTGAAAGTTTATCAGACAGAGAAGCCCAATACATCATTCAATTGAACAAACAATACAAGCTTCAAATCATCCAAGCTTATGCTGTAACAATAAACTACATAGTGATGATGAGATTGAACAATTTTACAAAGATGTAGCCCATCTTCAAGACAAAGAAAAAAGCTGATGCAAAAAAATGCTAATGCTAATTTTAATGCAAAATAGGAAAAACAATGCCTGGGGGTGCGTGGGAAACTGGTCTGTATGGAAGCGATGAACAAAATAATAGAGGTGACAGACTAATATATTTTACTGAAGGACAGCAACTTTACATAATGAACTTATTTTACTAGAAAAAAGCTAGCAAAAAATGGACATGGAAGAGTCCATCTGGGTACACAAGCGAAATTGACTGAAATTACATCACGTCAAGTGATAAAACCATATTCTGCAATTGTCATCCATCATTTTAATGTTGGAAGTGACCATAGACTGGTACGAGCTAAAGTAAAGATAGACTGTTGAAAAGAACATGTGAAAATGATACAGACGTCATGAAAAAACAAAAATAAAGAGTGATTAGCCTGTTAGAGAACAGCAATTTTGAGATTGATCTGTCAAATCGCTTTGCTCTATTACAAGATTTCAAAGAGATGAACATTACAGACCAAAATGAACCAATAGTCAAAAACATCCTTGAATCTGCTACATTTGTAGCACCACCAGAGTAACACTTGGTACAGTCAAAAATCTCTTACGAGCAATTGATTTAATGAAAAAACAATGGACTATGAAGAATATTGGAAGTTTGAGTAATAAACTGGAGTACATTGAACTTTGCAAGACCATAAGAAAATGTATCCAAGAAGAAACATGCCAGTTTAACATGAAACTTCTAAAAAAGGCAGTTGAAGAGAATAAAGAGATTAATAGAGCAAAATGCAAGCTTATAGAAAACAAGGAAGAAGTTTTTGCATTCAGACATGAAGATGGTTTGTGTGTAGAACAAGACAGGAAATGTTAGAAATAATTGGAAAATTCTATGCAGAGCTATACAAAGATCAAGATCACTCAAAAGTAACAACACTCACAAAATAGGAAATGCCAGATATCCTAGTGGGGGAAGTATCAAGTGCCATAAAATCAATGAAAAATGGCAAAGCTTCAGGAAATTACTGTGTTATGGTTGAAATGCTAAAAGCTGGCTGTTACAATTTATACAAGATACTAGCAAAACTATACTTGAGATGCCTCAGAGAAAAAATAGCCAATGCATGAAAAAATACTGAAGTGATTCTGATACACAACATGATTTAAAGAAATATCACCCAATAAACCTTTCTATTATCTACAAGGTTTTCACCAAGATAATAGCAAAAAGATTATTAAAAGCATTAAATAATGCACGGATCAGGAAGGGTTCAGAAGTGGCTACAGCACAATGGACCAGACCTAGGTTGTTCAGCAAGTTATTGAAAGGCACAATGAGTACACCATGCCTCTGTGCATGGCTTTCATTGACTACAAAAAGACATTTGACTCAGTATTCCAGCAAGCAATAATTAATGCATTGCTCAACCAAGGCATAGACATTGCTTACTACAATCAATATATGAAAAAACAATGCTGACAACTTGCCTTAAGGCTCTCAACATAGAAGGAGGTGTATGAAAAGGCAACACAATATCACCTATCCTTTTCTCAGCCTGCCTTGAAGAAGTATTTTGCAAATTAGACTGGGCAAAAAAGATGGAATAAAAAGCAATGGCGCTTATTTAAATCACTTAAGATTTGAAGGTGATGTTGTTCTCTTCTCACAAGACCCGGAAGAGCTACAAAGACACATATAAGAACTGCACAAAACAGAAGAACCATTTAGCTTAAAAACAGATCTGAAAAAGAGCCAGGTTATGTTTAATAAATTCACCAAAGAAAGAATTTTAAAAAAATACCTCGAGAACTAGACCACTACATACCTTGGCCACTGGATCTCAATGGAAGGTGATACAATAAAGGAAATTGAATGGCTTGTTAAATGTGGTTGTCAGGCATTTGGCAATCTAAGCGTAATTTTCAAGAATAACCTCCCTCTATGCCTGAAGAACTGATGGCAGGTGGACCAAGGCAGTCAGAAGAACACCTCTACTAAAGACCAAATCCAGCCCTCCCCATAAAAACACTCTCCAGATCAGGGGTGGGATTCAACCGGTGTTACTACCAGTTTGGTGACTATGTTTTGCCTGATGCGTGGCATGCGCATGTGTAAACAAACCTTAAGCTGTGCCGCCCGGACAGCTGAAAAAGAGCTGCACGTAGGTGCACAGCGTTTGAAAAGCCTCTTTTTTCCTGCTTTTTCAACCTCAGCTGTGCCATGCAAAGCAGCTGAGGTTGAAAAAGCAGGAAATAAAGGACAGGTAAGAGCCCAGGCAGGCGGGTGGGCCAAACAGCAGCAAACACAGAACCGGTTCGGTGTCTGCTGCTCTTCAGAGCTACCGATTCTTTAGAACCGGGCAGAACTGGTAGCATCCCATCCCTGCTCCAGATTTATAAGAGCAACATTGTAAACCCCCAACCAGGATGATTGGATTTTTTTCCCCACCATTTTCCTCCTCTGCCCTCCCATCTTTGGCTTCAAAGTAATGCCCAGAAGGAGCAGTTTCTTTGCACTCTTTATTAACAGGAACCCCTACGCAGGGAGAAATGTCCTGATGCCACCTTCTTGATCTATTTCTTACAAAGCAGCCTTCTCAAACTGGTGCCCTCCAGATGTTTTTACATTCTCAGAATTCCCATCCATCAGGACTTTCAAACTGGGGGAAACTGCCATAAATAGGTTATGCTTTGTTTTCTCCTCTCACCCCATGGAGCTTCATGTATAAGCCACAAGCATTGCAGACTGGATCTCCTTCGGCATTCCGGCGCCACAGTGTGGTTGTAGATGTATGGCAGTTTGCACATGACAGTCCAATCCGACGGGAGGCTGACTGTGAGCACAAGAGTTCAAAGCAAGAATAACTGATTAATTCACTAAGATTGAACTTATCTATCAATCTTTTTTATTAATTATCATAACTTGCTATAAAATATGCCAAAAAACTAGACACAAAAACAGTTTTCCCTCCATGCCATCACTTTGCTAAATACTTAATTCCCACAGCACTGTCTTATACCTAAGGATATTTACTCATGCAGTAGAGCTGTATTGCTATTATCTTTCTCATCTTTCCTATTACCTTCTCCTATGGCAGGGATGTCAAATTCGCAGCCCACAGGCTGGATGCATCATGCACTAGCCTTGCCCAACCTCATTTTAGCGAAGGGGGGGAAAGTCGCAATGCGTCATGTGATGACAACGTGACACTGTGAGTTTGACACCTCTGTCCTATGGTATCTTATGATTTATGATTTTGTTGTTTGTGTGTACACTGAGAGCTTATGCACCTGAGACAAATTCCTTGTGTGTCAGAGGAAGAGGAATAAGCTTCAGAGCCATATTGAAACTGTGTTTTGATATACTACCTTATAAATGGTATAAATCTAATTTGCTTTTTACAGGTCAAGATTAATAGGAGACAGGTGGGAGTGAAACACAAAGGAGATTCTCACAGCCTGTGAGGGTTTGCATCACATTCCTTACCAGCCTCCTCTGGGGCTTGATCAGTGGCCGGTTAATGCCATTCATCTTGTGGTAGAGTCCACATGCATTACAAAGATAGTGGCCAGTGCCATCTCTTCGCCACAGTGGGGTGGACATAGCACCACAGTTGACACATTCCCGACCTTCGGAGTAATCATCGAAAAACTCTGTAGGCACAAGATGGGAAAATGAAGTCAGTCATCAAAGGATTTTTTTTCATGTAGCCATTTCACAAGTCTTTAGTATAAACTCTTGAATGGCTTGAATACCCTTCCTTGGTCTACCAGGGTGGTGCAAAAAGCTGAAGGTTGTTATCTCCACCTTTTTATTTCAAGTGTTTTTGGTTTGCTTTCAAAGGATAAAATCTTTCTACCACATTTCACATAAAAAAGACAATGCATGTCAATTTCATGAATTATTTTTACTAGGAATCTGCAAGTGGCCTACACAGGGAATAGCTTTGCACAGTTTTGTACATTTGTATGTGTTGGATAACAACTATCATTTCCAGCTAGCCCAAGCAATGGGCATGCTGGCTATGACATTAAGAGAGTTTAAGTCCAGCACATAACAGAAACCATCAGGTTGGGAAAAGCACAAAAACAAGGCTTCCCAATTACTGTTGTTCCTAAAATTGAACAGTAGAGGGAGATCTTATTTCAGTGTATACCAGAACAAATGGCAGGCCTGTATTATTTATGCTGCTAACTTCTACAAAGATGTTGGATGAATTTATCAGAATTTATCATTTAAAGACCTGTTGTATTTAGAATGTGTAGCAGATAGACTGCCCTGCTTCTGTCTCCTCATTCAAGTCTGAAAGTTGGTCAAGGGATTTACACACAACACATTAAACCTGCTAAAAGCACAATTGCAGGATTCCTATAATTAAACCATGCCCAAACCAAAATAATAATGAAAACATATTGCTAAACATAATAATTGAATTGAAACAACCTATTAGGACAATGGCTGGATTTCCATAAGTAATGTCAAATAGCCAACCTTGTTTTAGTTTAGACACTAATATATTGTGTGAATCCAGACACTGGGTGATTGTAGGCTAGTTAACTTTCTGCACATAACCTATCTTATTAGCTTATTTCAATAATAAAATAGAAAACGCATTCAATTTTATTCTCTTTTTTAAAAATCAAACCTGCCTCTCCCCTAGATAATCTTGGCTCATTATGAAAATATACGCAAGGTTAGATCTGATAATCTTCCTAAGAGATACCCTGAAAACTTCCAGGGCTGGGACATTAAAAAAAAAACCTGAAGAAATAATGAAAGCCATTACTGAATTGCCAGAAGATATTTGGAATGGATATTTCCAAAATGTCACAAGAGTTGAACTGGTCCAAGAAAAGCTCTTGGCATCATCTCTTTTATATTTCTGAGGAAATTTTCACTCTGACAAAAGGTGGCTCAGTTGCATCTGGAAAGGGTTGCAGGATCAATTCAGTTTTCTCTCTTCTCTCACCTGTATCCAGACCTGTTTAATCATTTTGATGGGATTTGGAAGGCAGAAGTGAGAAAACTAAAGAGACAAATAGATAAAGACAGCTTGGGTCTTGTTCTTCGATATTTTAATTCAGCAAATCTTTAACAAAAATGATATTTTTAAAAGAATGTCAGCATTATTGCTAGCCCAGCATTTATATATATATATATATATATATATATATATATATATATATAAATCCCAGAAGAACGAAGCTGAAGACACCAGCCTGAAGATGACGGATGAGATTTCGTCGAAACGTTGCCAAGGTATTCTCAATCTTACACGGGACAAGACCCGAATACACCAAGACCCATATATATATATATATACACACACACACATTTATGTGTATCACAGTCCCATCTGGTGCAATACTTGAATGCAGATTTGACTCAAGTGTTCCTCCTCATCTCTCATTTATGACTGTCTATGCACTGTCTATTATTTCTCCCAAATCCTGGGAGTCACCCCAGCTCATTTCCCCCAACATAGCTACTTCAGTGCCGATATTAGAATCTGTCTATATTTTGTTAATGTTATCTAAAAAGGATATCATCAGAAAATTGACTGACAAACTTGATTCAACTAGAGCAGGGGTGTCAAACTCACGTTGTCATGGCTGCGTCACATGTTGTATCAGGACTTTTTTCCCCCTTCGCTAAACCAGGTGTGGGTGTGGCCAGCATCCGGCCTCCAGGCTGGGAGTTTGACAGCCCTGAACTAGATTATGATGGTTGGTCATGATTTATTGAATTAATCACAGTGGCTGAATTCAGACTGTTATACACCCAATCAGCAATTGTAAAGGTTCCACCCCACCCCCTAATAGGCATTTACTATGGGTTTAAGGGGAAGGGGAGTCAATACTGTCATGGGTGAAGGACATTAAAAAGACATGTTGCTAAAGGAAGAGGAAGATGATTTGCATTTGGCATTCACTGATATTGTGAAGAAGCCCCCCTTTTTAAAAAAAATACCATTTTGTAGCATCTGCACTAATTATGTTTAGGAGACCTTGGGCTCTTAGAAGCAAGAATTTGTATACTGAAGAAAATGAATCTTCCACAGATGTCAGAGTTATGCCTCTTGGACAAAGCTATTAACCTTGCAAAGAGAAAAAAGACACAGTGTAAACGTGTGAATTTATAGACTCAGAAGGTCTAATAGAAGTTTGGAGGATGATTTCAGAAAAACTCACACATATGCATACACCCCCAAGGCACCGTTGCTCTGATCAAAGTCCCTACTATCTCCCAAGCAGCTGTGTCTAAGTTAAGAACAGTGTTGGGGGAAAAATTCAGAGTACCATCTGTTATAGTTGTGGGTTTTTGTTCCAAAGGGAGAACCATGGGAGATACTGTAGCTCTTCGCCTCCAAATATAGCTTGCATAATTGTAAACAAAGCAAATACTGTGAAGGTGCTGTAATCCTCCTCCAAGTGAGACTAGGAAATGTGGAACGTCTCGCTGCTAAGAAGGATAAAATATAACCAGCAAACCAAATAACTGCACTTTAAATAATACGGACTGAAATTGGTTCAGATTCTCTCTCTCTCTCTTTCTCTCTCTCTCTCTCTCACACACACACATAGAGGGAGAAGGAGAGATTGCACACAAAGTCCTTAAATTGTCTTCTATTTAGGAGCAGAGATTATAAAACACAAATAATGTATATATGAAATAGTGGAAAAGAAGTATCCCAAATGAAAATTGGAGGAGGGCAGAGAAGAACAAGAGCAGGAGGAAAGGCAGTCTGCATTGTCCTAAATTTATATATGGTGCACACTGGGGCTGCCTGGGATTTATCATGTAGGAACAGAGGGCTGTTTGTGCCGAATGTTGGAATATTGAGACAAAATATACATAACGTCCCGGCCTGGGTAGATAAGCAATGTATTTTTTTGGAAGACATTCAACCTTGACTGTGCCAGACAGAAGCTGGAAAGCTTAGAAAAACTGCCTGGAAGCTTTTTGAAAAACAGCATTTGGTTTGGAGAGTCTCTAATAAATTATAACTTTTTACCCTTTGAATGTGCAGGAATAAGCTAATTTTGCATACTTCAGTAATGGTTTCGAAGAATGCCTTTGGGCCTTGAAAGAGTACCTCATCTCTTTAATATTTACTAAACAATCACATTGTTTTTGGCATGCATCTGATTAAAAATGCAGCTGCTTTTAAAAAAAATCAACTTATTTAACTCATAGCTTTGTCTTTTTTTCAGCTTAATCAGTTTTAATCAATAATAGGAGGATGTTTCATTTACATAATGTTTAAGGGTTCCTAAAGCATACTGAAAACATGCACAGCTGTGCTGGACACATATTGTATTATAATTGTTGATTTTCTATTAGTTTTACATACTGAAGGTTTTTAGCAGTTTTACTTTGAGTGTGCAAGCATTTTCAGACTTCATGCAAACATATACTTGACGATGTTGGTGGCGGCACACCCCAAACAATGATCTCAGCCAAGAAAGAAATTAAATTTGATTTAATATTAAAAATGGCAATTTAGAGGGAATTTTTGGAAGAGTTCTTAGAACCATTTCCAATACCTTGTGGGAGACAGATTGTACTTTTTGGCAACACCGTGATGATGCACTTTTATTGTGCTTTGTACTTTCACAAAGAAGGGCTGTATAAAAAACATATTAAATGGAGGATCAATTATGACTGGTACAGTAGCAGTTATCAAAAATTATCAGCTTCTATAGCTCATACCTAAGAATTGTACTCCAGGTAGCTGATGCTATAATTATATGAGATCATTTTGTAGAAGCTTTATATAAACATGTATGCATGAAAAAGAAAAGTGTAAATTATAGTCTTGTCATAGTATCAAATAACTATAGAGTCCAACTGAGAATAGTTCTATACTATAGGAGTGTGTATCAATTCTAGAAAACAATAATATAGGTGAGCCATAATAGGGATATTTGCAGGCCATATGTTATATTCTCCCGCTGTACAAGATTTCCCAACTCTACCTGAAATTGTTAGAAACTGTTGAGAACCCCTCTTCATGTATAATTATGGTTCTTGTTGAAATTTACAT
Source organism: Naja naja (assembly GCA_009733165.1). NCBI lineage: Eukaryota > Metazoa > Chordata > Lepidosauria > Squamata > Elapidae > Naja > Naja naja. The sequence goes on along the minus strand of CM019148.1, from coordinate 32,466,203 downwards.
TCTGAAGTCTATCAGTAAAGCCTCAGTCGCATTTTCATTTTAATAAAATTTAGCTGTAGCAGAAACAGGCCTGAACAAGTACGTTAAAATGGTCCTCTCACAACGTGATGCTCTTCAGCCCTCAGCAGTGAATTGCAACCCAAGACAATGTGATGGAAGAAGATGGATATGTGTAGAGAGCTTTGGAGAAGAGGCTTTGAAGGGAATACTCAGAGGTCAATTAAAGAACAAGAGCATTCCTTAAAGCCCCAGAAAGAAGATAATGTTAGGAAAAGGTTCAAACTGGTTCCTCCCTGACTCAGAGTAAGGATAGGTAAAACAGAAGCAAACTTGCAAGATACTGTAGTCCAGGGGTGTCAAACTGGCGGCCCGTGGGCCAGATGCGTCACTTGCAGGCCATGCCCACCCTAGCTTGGTGAAGGGGGAAAACGTCACAATACATCACATGATGGCAATGTAACACCACAAGTTTGACAATCGTGCTGTAGTCTATCTCAATGAAGTCTTCCTATGGAGTCATCTTCATAATCTGGCCTACATTTTGAGCTGACATATACATTAATATGTCATAGGGTAGAGATGCAGTAGGGATGCGGCGGCTCAGTGGCTAAGACACTGAGCTTGTCGATCAGAAAGTCAGCAGTTCAAATCCCTAGCGCTGTACAACAAAGTGGATTTCTGTTATTTGTCCCAGCTTCTGCCAACCTAGCAGTTCGAAAGCACGTAAAAAATGCAAGTAGAAAAATAGGGATCACTTTGGTGGGAAGGTAACAGCACTCTGTGTGCCTTTGGCATTTAGTCATGCCAGCCACATGACCACGGAGACATCTTCGGACAGCGCTGGCTCTTTGGCTTAGAAACGGAGATGAGCACCACCCCCTAGAGCTGGAAACGACTAGCATGCATGTTTGGGGGAACCTTTACCTTTACCTTATGCATTAATACATAAATATGAACATATAATAAAATTCCAGATTAAAGTAACAAGAAAATGGGTTGTAAAAATTCTGTACCATAAAAAGTTGGGCATTTTCTTTAGTCTGGGAAAGACATCTGCCTAATCCTCTGGAGTATTAATGTCATTTGGAATAGATTATGGGAACTTGAGGCTAAACATATAAAGAATGGTTGCTGGAATTGGGTATGTCTAGTTTAATGGAAAAAAAGGGCTAGGGGTGACAAGATAGCAGTGTTTCAATATCTCAGGGGCTGCCGCAAAGAAGGGAGTCAAGCTATTCTCCAAAGCACCTGAGGGCAGGACAAGAAGCAATGGATGAAAACTAATTAAGGAGAGAAGCAATCTAGAACTAAGGAGAAAATTCCTGACAGAACAATTAATCAGTGGAACAACTTGCCTCCAGAAGTTGTAAATGCTCCAACACTGGAAGTTTTAAAGAAGAGATTGGATAACCATTTGTCTGAAATGGTATAGGGTTTCCTGTCTAAACAGGGGGTTAGACTAGAAGATCTCTAAGGTCCCTTCCAACTCTGTTATTCTAATTCTAAGATTGCTTTGGTCTGCATTGGGCTATTAATTTAGTTCACTATAAAGTGTTCCCTCTTTCTCCTCACTCATCCACCATTATTTTAAAGTAAACATGCTATGGTAATTTTGCACTAAGGACTTCTCTGTTCTACCCTATTCTGAGCAACATACCTGAAGAGTTCTGAAGTGGAAACATTTTTCATTCCAAGAGCTGTCCACCCTATTAGTTTTGTATCAATTATATCACCACTTTTCTCTAGATGTTCAAGGTAGTTTACTGGGAACCTCTCTTTTATTCTCACAAGTCTGTAACATCAGTTGAGTGACAGACTGGCCCAAAGTCATCTCAGGAATTTCCAAGCCAGAGGGTGGACCATTCAATCCAACACCTTAACAGCTTTGTTATATTGGCTTTCACCAGTGAGTAGGACCCCAACACATTAAGATATAATACCTGCTAATACTATCAGGCTCACATGCTATGAGCTACTTCTTGCATGAGGTGGATTCATCTGAACAGAGTTTCCCTTTTTTTAACAGTTTGCACAGTACTTCTCCCTTTTGGAATAGTTTGTAGACAGTAAAGTGTTGCAGCACATAACACTGAATACAAATCGTTCAATTCAGGCAGCAGCTCTGGTGGTTAAAACATCAAACTTGGTCCAAGATCCAAACCCCATTTGATTATGAAGTGTGCTGCGGGACTCAAGGACAGTCATTCTAACTCAACAAGAAGATAAAAGGAAGGACAGAGGGATAAAATGAAGGAAGACCTTCATGAACGCCTCTTTGAGCTCTTAGTAAATGGAATACAAATGTGATAAATAAACAATAAAACTATTAAAGGAATGGATGTTGAGAAGTTGCTAAGCTATTGCCCAACTTACTGTGGAGCACAACTGCCAAAAGCAACTGGATTTACAGCTTTCTGCCTCCAGCAGCAGCTGCTCTATATTCTACTACCATTATGGGGCCTTTTGACACCAATTCTTTCCTGTGGGCATCCCAGCAATTTGGAAAGGAAATGGTTATTGAGGCAGCAAAAGGCCTCAGAGGCTCCTGCCTGGAGTCAGAACAATAGGTCAGCAAGCCACCACAACCCATTCAGGAAAGATTTATGTATTTCTGATAATGCTTTTGAAAAATTCCTTTTGTCCACTTCAAGGGATATTTATATTCACTCCAAACATATATGGTAGTTTAGGCTGTCAATCTTGTTTGACATCGGATGTTGCCTTATATGAAATCTGGCCCTTGGAACATCAAGCTCGGATCTGTTGGAGCTAACTGACGTACAATAAGAGTGTACAACTTATGTTGATTGAACAACCACACTAGATTTTAAATAGAGTAGACCAAAGACTAATTACACTCCTACTCTCAGGATTTCCCAGTCCTACTGGAGTAGATAGAGACTTAACTCAAGAATACTTCTGCGTGCATAGTTATGCTTCTTCCAGAAAATCACAGCCTGAAAATTATCAGAAAAACTTCAGGCATGCTTTCATTTTAATAGAAGTTTAAACAGAAACAGTCCTGAACCTTCTGAATATAAACAAGATCTTTGTACAAACACAATGCCCTTGAACTCTCAGCATAAGATTTGCAATCCAAAAGACTGAGGACAATGAATGTGCAGTAAAACACACAATAAAATTACAGATTAAAGTAACAAGAAAACAAAAATCCTGCACTGCAGAAAGTAAATCCAGTAATATGTATTCATTAATTAATTGTCATTGACTGAACGTGTGGCCATGGAAATTGAATGACACAAATTAAAATGTCTAGGTATAGTTGCTGGTTTTGTATATTGCTGGGCCTCCCTGTCACAAGGGTTGGAAGAATTTGCTTTTGAAAATAAGCTCTATCAAAATCTGAAATGTACCAGCAATTTTACCATAACTGCTGAAAGGAATATACACAGACAGAAATATGCATTTCTGGAAAATTTTGAAAAAGAAAAATTAGGGTCCCTTCCCCACCATCATGCCTATAAATCTGATGTAACACATTGTGTTCACTTACAATAATACAATTATTGTAGTTCAGCCTACCTCTCAGGATTATTGGTAAAATGAGAAATCATTCCAAGTACTAGGATCTCCAGAGCACAAACACGGTAAAGAGAAATGTAAGAAACTGGATTTAGTTTGCATTGTTCTCTGAGTGTTTTCATGATGTAGTGGTTCAATTCTGCACTTTTTGAAAATGTATTAGATTATAAATCATTGTACTAGCAGATTGTAGCAAATTGTAAGTAGTCTTTTAAACAGCAACTCCTTCTCACTTATCTAGGGTAACTCCAAATATTTTCAATCAGCTTTACCTCTAGATAGAAATGCCTAGCTTTGCATTGTTAAAACAGAAGGCTTCTTTGTGTTGCAATTTTGAAGTCAATTCTATCCAGTTCATTGAGGTTTATTCCTTGATGGCAATGGCTTGGACATCTTAAGCATGTTCATATAAATAAATATACAACAATAATACCCAATGCCTGTAATATGGCAAAATCATCATGAGCCGCAGGGGGGGCAGTGGTTAGAGCGCAGTACTGCAGGCTATTTCTGCTGAGTGCTGGCTGCCTGCAATTTGGCAGTTCAAATCTGACCAGGCTCAAGGTTGACTCAGCTTTCCATCCTTCTGAGGTGGGTAAAATGAGGATCCAGATTGTTGAGGGCAATATGCTGACTCTGTAAACTGCTTAGAGAGGACTGTAAAGCACTGTAAAGTAGTATATAAGTCTAAGTGCTATTGCTATTGCTATCATACAAATTCTCATTAAGATAGCTTAAAGGGTTAATATCCCTCAATAGTGATCCTGATTAGAGGGTTCCCTGTTGTGGGGAAATGGAACTCTTGAGGGTGGAATGGAATTGTTTATCTTGCAAAAAACTCCAAAAAGTCACAATCAGTTGTCAGCCTGGAAACTTGATCAGGAGTAGGCCATACTATTATAGCATTTTCTAGTACATCCAGGTATTGCTCTTGATATTGCTCATTATTATTTCCTAAGCAGCGGAGGGGAAACCCTCTTTCATGTACCAAGTAAAACTGAATTATATTTGTAAATAGAACTCCACTGGCCAGCCACCAAAGTAGGATAAGAAGCTGCCCTCTGCTACCCAGTCAAGACATGTTTGGCATAACCTGCCAGTTCCATCAGCTTTCCATCTTGCTTTCCTTTTATCATCCCAGCTCCTTTCATCTTCATTCCCTAGCTTGCCAGATGGCAATGGGTTCTCAGTCATCCTGTCCTAGTGCTCTGTTTACAGGCAGAGGGAAATTTAATATCAACATTCCTAGAGTTTGCAAAGCAGCTTGTCAGATTGCCGAAGCACCTCTACAAAGGCAAATCTGTGGACTGGGCAAGCACTTAGAGGCTCTAAACAAAACTCAAGAGAAAACCTCTTCCTCCCGCTCCCCTCCACCTGCCAAGCAGAGGTTTCCTGAAACAATTTGTTATGATAAGAGACGGCTTTGATAAATCAGTGTACCTCGCTGAAATTGATCATGTGAAATTCTGCAAAGATGAACGAGGAGCATCATCCATGGGAAAAGAAAGGTAAACACAATTAATGCAAGGAGGACATCCAAGTCATTCAATATTGCCGCACCTAAAGTTTCTTTCCCTCTTGCTCCTCCTTTAGCCATAAAGGCAATTATTAACTGTCTTTTAATAATGGCAATTATTAATTGTAAACACATCTGCAATTTAACATGTGCACATCCTCTTCATGACCTGTTTTCCTTGTTACCTTCTGGGAGGAGGCTTTGTGGTATCCAAAGCAGAACATCTAGATTCAGTCACAGCTTTGTTCCATATAGTTATCAACCTTGTTAACTCTCATGTTTCTTTTTTCCACTATGTATTAAAAATAGACAATGATTAATATATAGGTGTATATATATGTGTGTGTATGTGTGTTATGTATGCGTGTGGAGAACGAAGCTGAAGACACCAGCCTGAAGATGACGGATGAGATTTCGTCGAAACGCTGCCAAGGTATTCTCAATCTTACACGGACAAGACCAATACACCAAGACCTACATATATATATATATATATATATATATATATATGTTTTCAGATTTTCACGGGTAGTATGTATGTGTAGGTCTCGATGATTGAGAATACCTTGACGAATCTCATCCGTCATCTTCAGGCTGGTGTCTTCAGCTTCGCTCAGCCTGAAGATGACGGATGAGATTTCCAAACGCTGCCAAGGTATTCTCAATCTTACACGGACAAGACCCGAATATACCAAGACCTACATATATATATATATATATATATGTTTTCTTTCAGGTGTAGTAGGTCTTGTGTTGAGGACAATTATCGTCAGCTTCAGTTCTCCCAGGAGAACGGCTGAAGACACCAGCCTGAAGATGACGGATGAGATTTCGTCAAACGCTGCCAAGGTATTCTCAACCTTACACGGACAAGACCAATACACCAAGACCTACATATATATATATATATATATATATATATATATATATATATATATATATACTTTCTTTTGAGAGCAGGCAACAGAATTTCATTTTTAATGTGTGCCAGTATGCTCACAGTAAAAGAAAATGACAATAAAGTTTATTTTAATCTTAAATATGTTTATAGTAAATTATCCTAATTTCTGAACAAATGTATGAAATAACTAATAACTCCATAAAGGAAAGCAACCATATCTCAGCTTACTTCTATGAACTGCACTATTTCAAAGTGCAGATAAGCAGGAAAGGCTAATGCTGTTGAACACTTGAACTGAGCTTTAAAAGGGATCCTTAAGATTTTGCTGCAAGAATAAATGGGAACTCTGGCTCAAGAAATTTTAACATACTGGATGATGTTGGGGAAAATCTACCTGCTTTGCAGCATTGTTATGAGGATAAAAGCAGAGCTGGGAACTTGTATAAATTCCATAGATGTAAGAGGATGATGATGATAATGATGATGATGATGATGATGATGATAATGCTAAGGCAAATTAGAATAATAAAAATGGATATGGAGTCTGGGGCAAAATCCTGACATTTAAATTATATATTTCAACACTTCCTATTTATCATTTTTTTATTTTGTCTGTGTTTCTTTTTTGAATTTTTATTTTCATAGAATCATAGAGCTGAATATAATCCAACTTCCTTGCTCATCACAGAATTTATTTTTATTTCTTTCACTTATTTAGCACTTTTCCTTTAACAAACTTAAAGGGGCATATATGGATAATTTTTATCCCCACAACAAAATAGTGATAAAATAGACTGGACTGAGATTAGCCCCAAAATTATCCCCCAACCTTCATGGTCTAATACTGACTTGAATATGAATGTCTGCAATCCCATTTCAGCATTTTAGCCAGTATAACACACTGATTTTCACAATACAAGAATATGTCTATAGTTAGTTTTCTGGCCATTGCAGCAAACATGATTCTACTATTTCTCAAATCAGTTTCTTTTCTTGTTGAGCAATGTTTCTGCTGGCCAAAATTAGATTTCCAATAACCTCTTACTAGTCGTAATTCTATCTTGCAGAGTAACTGTTTTTACATCTTGTACTCTATGTGTTCATTTTTGCTTAACCTTAACCCAGGAAAAATGGTTGGAATTTGCTAGTACTGCAAAATGCCAATAATTCTAATTAAAAGCGGCAACAGCCAATACTGCCAATAAAACAATAACCCCCTCCTTCACTCCAGGTCAGCCTGTTGAAAAAGCCAAGTCTTCAGGTTGCAACGGAAGGATCGAAGGTCAGGGGCCATCCTTAGCTCCAGGGGCAGCTGATTCCACAGGGTGGGTACACCCACAGAGAAGGCTCTCCCCCTGGGGGTCGCTGGGTGACACTGTCTAGCCGATGGCACCCTGAGGAAGCCCTGTCTGTAGGAGCACACGGGACGCTGGGAAGTTGTTGCTGGCAGTAGATGGTCCCGCAAATACCCCAGCCCTAAGCCATATTAGATAGTACTGCTGATATTTTTATTTATTTATTTGTATCCCACCTTTATTATTTGAACAAAGGCAGTTAATATATCCAACAGAACTTCCTCCTCCCCAAAACAACTCTGTTTGATTAGCTGGAGTGAGAGGGAGTGACTGGCCCAAAATCACCCATCCAGCTTTCATGCCTAAGGTGGAACTAGAACACAGTCTACTGGCTTCTAGCCCAGTGCCTTAACCACTAGACCAAATAGCTCTCTCTATGAGCTACAAAAACCTGGAAGGCCAATAGAAAGCAGGAAAAAGATGGAGAATACTATTTTTCTGCAATCTAGTGGTTATACAGTAGCACCAAAGACCATTGAGGCAAGACCCTGCCTTTGCTTGTTGGCAATATGGCCATTTTAAGCAAAATCTTGCAAATATGGAGGGAGGATCTAAAGGTAAATTTTATTTTACATATCCTTATTGTGTTCTGCTTTGGAAATAGATTAAAAATTCAAAGGTGGCATTTCCATTTAAAGCAAGGAAGCTGAAGCAAAGAAATAAAATAAAATAAAGTTTTAAAAAGTTGTTTGGATGGTTTTGAAATATAAACATGGGAAGTAAATATTTTAAAGAATTAATGAAGTTGTTATTGTGACACAAATAATAGAAATCTAGAAAATAATTCTGTAGATGTTGCACTTATTGAAAAAAAAGTCCCATTACTGTTCTAAGTATAGCACAATTATAGCACAAGGATACTGTTTTCAATATAAATAGTATGTAAAAATGAAAATAAATGAAATAAATGGAACAATGAAATAAACCTCTTGGAATACATAAACATAGATTGGAAACATCAAAATAATTTATACTTTCAGGTTCACTGGGTAAACTCATACTTTTTCTGCTCTGGAATCTTCATAATCTTTTTAAAAGCTCATGTTCATCTGCAACACTTATCAAACAACATTTTGGGGATCTCATTTGTTTTGGTTCTAATTGAGAGCACCTATATTTAACTGCCGTGGCTTCATCTCACAGAGGCCAGTAGCACATACCAATTATCCATTAATTTCCAACATGGGTATTCAACAAGTCTCCAGCCTGGCTTTCAAATCATTCGTTTTTTTAATTTATTTAAAGAATGCTTTTAAGTTTCTAAGTCAATAGGGTTTAAGCCATCCTTTAAGCTTTGTTCTTCGACTGCACAGAGTGGAAAAAAAGATAGATGAAAGCAACAATGCAATCATGTAATCATGGGACTTTGGCTGGGGGTGGGTTGAGTAAGAGACTAGCATCTGAAAAGTCTGAAGGACAGCATTTCAAGTGAGGAGCCCTTTATCCAAATCAACCGCTTATGCAAAGCTCCTTGGCCAGATTCCTACCACTCAATCAGGCAGGGTCTTGGGGGATAGCAGGAGTTGAGAGCTCAGACTATGGTTTGGAGGCTGCAGCAGTTGAAATTTAACTAGGAGCAACAAATGTGATTCCCTCCATAAGCCAAAGCCCATCAAAGTCACTGGCTCAGGAGTAATAAGAGAGAAGCTGGCTCCATGTGAGAGCTCTTTGATAGCAACAGTTCTGGAAAGCTCTTCAGCCTTTGTATATAAAGCAAATATAATTATTTTCAGCAGGTTCTGTCTTTGGCTATCTTATCAGGAATAGTTCACATATTTAATTCTAGTATGCACTGCCCACTCATAAAGATATATGAGATGCTCATCCCTTAAAACCCAGAATTTCAGTTTGAAAAGTTTTTTGAGGTCATCTAATCCAATCTTCATTCAGGCAAGAATCTTCAAATGACTGTCTAGCCAGTGTTTAATTATCTCTAGCAAAGAAGAGCCCAGTATTTCTTGAAAATATCTTGCAATCATAAGATACCTCTCATTCCCTACCTTCTCTTCTCTTCTTCTCTCTTTATTTGAAGGCGTCAATGGATAACAGTAGTTGGTTCCATTGAGTCCAGCCCCATGTTTAACAGAAGAATGTATGGATTGTATCCATTTTATAATTAAATTGTTCAAACAATTCAGAAAACTTTAATGGACATGGTTCACAGCAGTTGTTCTGAAGCTAAAGCCACTATAGGTGTTTACTTATAGTGAATGAACTAAACTCAATGTAATAGCAAGGAAATATCTAAAATGAGACCCTAAGATAAAAATCAAAATGACTGTGGGGTTAGCATTTGCCATTTGCAATATTTACATTTGCATTACATTTTTTATTCTTAAATAGGAAGCTAGAATGACTGAGTGTACCTTTTGAGTTCATTAAGATAATTTGAGATTTAATATAGTTTGGAGAAAGTAGTGGAATTTACTCCCCAGTGAGTTTGCCTGGGGTTGGTGCTGAACATTTATGCAAATTAATGTTTATTTAGAAGTGTAATTGATAGAGCAATGGTATCTCATGCTTCAGACAGCAATCCTCCTTTTGAAAGATTGACTGGCTGAAATCTGGTTTAAAGATAAAGAACTATAAGAGAAACGAGAGATTTTGAAGCCACCCACCCACAGTTAAGAAATGAGGATATCAAAAGGTTAAGCCAGTTCATCCTTACTATTCTACAATGTACTGAATTGTAATCAAATTTAAATACTTGCATGTACATTAGTGTATTGAAGATTTCAACAAATCTACATCCCCTTTTTTGGGTAATGAGTATCTTGACTACATTAATACATGTCAATGGCGTCATGGTTGCAAAAAATCTCCATCTTTTACAAAATGGTGGACAACAGCAAAATACAAATATATGCAAAAATTTTCCTATAATGCACAGTCAAGGAACTAGGTCTTACAGATCAAGGCAAAAGACATATCCTGTTGACTTCCTGTAATGGGAGGAAAAAACATTTTTAAGGAAATTCCTCTTGTGCCTGCCCATGAACTCTGACAGCCTTCTGGAGCATTTCCTGTGTAAGATTTGGAATAAATAATAAAATAAGTTTTATACCTCAGAACATAGACAAGACTTGCAGAAAAAGTAGAAATATGATTCTACAGAGGAATTCAATCTGCCTAGCTCCCAACATTTAAAATTGCTTTCTTACTATTTTCATATAGTTGCTTGAGTAATATATCTAAATAAGACTGAAAAAAATTGCAACTAGGTGCTTCAAGGTAGATAAAGTGGCATGTCCATCTACCCTGGGCATCCTTTGCTCAATCTTGTTGACATGATCAATACTTTGATTCCCACAATAGCATTTGAAAGCGATAATCCTTTGCTGTCATTGTCAATGATTCATTTCTTTTGAGATTTTCCTTCTTGTGGAGATTTCAGGTCATATATTATGATCTTTTCTCAAATGTTTCTAATCCTTTTTTATAGACCCAGAGGCTTTAGCAATCACCCCCATGGTATTCCAACAGATGTCTTAAAGTGATATGGAAATGTTCCAAATGTAGGAACATTTTGAGAGCAACTATTGTGTAGTGGCTAGGCAACAGAATTGTTATATAAGGTCAAGCAGGTTATGAGTACAGGTGGTCCTTGGCTTACGACCATTCATTTAGTGACCATTCAAAGTTATCACAGGATTTGAAAAAATGACTTATGACGTTTCACACTTACAACCACAGTATCACATGATCAAAATTACAATATTCCCACAGTCACATGATCAAAATTCGGCAGCTTCGCAACTGGCTCCTATTTATGATGGTTGCAGTGCCCTGGGGTCATGTGATTATATTTTGTGACATTTTGACAAGCAAAATCAATGCGGAAGCCAGATTCATTTAACAACCATGTTGTTAACTTAACAATTGCAGTGGTTCACTTAGCAACTGTGGCAAAAAAGGTTGTAAAATGGTGAAGAATTTACTAAACAACTGTCTTGCTTAGCAATGCAAATTTTGGACTCCGTTGTGGTTGTAAGTGAAAGACTACTTGTAGTTTATTTCCAACTTGTTTGAAAGGGAGAAACCACTACTGTGTTATTTGAGAGCAAGGATCATACAAAAACTTTGAAATTCCTAAACAGATGATGCTTTCTATCCATGGAGTCCATGTATTTTTCTAAAGTACTTACTCTCTGTAAGGTAGACATTATGGTTTTTCATTTGTGTAGTGCTTTTGCTTCCTTTAAATATCCCATGCAAAAAGATATCATGCATATATAAACATATAACATCATTTCTGCTGCCTATTTGGAGCTGAAAATCTAAAACTGGATGTGACAGAAGCAGTTCATGGAGCAAATATTACTACAACCACCACCATCATGATATACTGACCACAGGTACAGTATTTGTGGTACCTTTCTCAATAGTAGTAACTGTGAGAGGGATCTTGGAGTCCTAGTTGACTATGACTTAAATAGGAGCCAGCAGTGTGCTGCAGCTTCCAAAAAAACCAACAATTCTAGGCTGCGTAACAGAGGGATAGAATCAAGATCATGTGAAGTGTTAATACCACTTTATAATGCCTTGGTAAGGCTACACTTGGAATACTGCATCCAGTTTTGCTTGCCACAATGTAAAAAAGATGTTGAGACTCTAGAAAGAGTGCAGAGAAGAGCAACGAAGATGATTAGGGGACTGGAGACTAAAACATATGAAGAATGGTTGCAGGAACTGAGTATGTCTAGTCTAATGAAAAGAAGGACTAGAGGAGACATGATAGTAGTGTTCCAATATCTCAGGGGCTGCCACAAAGAAGAGAGAGTCAAGTTATTCTCCAAAGCACCTGAGGGCAGGACAAGAAGCAATGGGTGGAAACTAATCAAGGAGAGAAACAACTTAGAATTAAACTAAAGAGAAATTTCCTGACAGAACAATTAATCAGTGGAACAACTTGCCTCCAGAAGTTGTAAATGCTCCAACACTGGAAGTTTTTTTTAAAGAAGAGATTGGATAACCATTTGTCTGAAATGGTGTAGGGCTTCCTGCCTAAGCAGGGGGTTGGACTAGAAGACTTCCAAAGTACCTTCCAACTCTGTTATTCTATTCTATTCTATGAGCAGAGATTTTTTTTAAAACAGCCATTGATAAAGTATCTGCAGAGGTCACTTCCAAAACTCTGCAGAGTCACACAAAAACCCTGACCTATTTGATAAAATAGCAGGGAGCAAAGTTATCAGAGAGGAATAGAACTTGTCTTGTTTCTAAATCAATTGATTGAGCTTTTTATCTAAAATAACAGACATTATAAGATAGGCAAAAAGATCCAGATAAGGAAGAGAATTGAAGCAGTCTTGAATCCAGTTCAGATTGGTGAGAGGAGAGAGGCCAGGTTCAAACTCCTGCTCTCCCTCCACAACAATCAATGAAAACCTCTGATGTGGTCCCAGGATGGTGGGGGGAGGGGTTGAAGCTAGATGAACTTTGAAACCTCAGAGTTTATTTTGTGATTATCATTAACTTTGTAAGCCAGTGTCTATTGATCAAGGCTCAGATTGGAAGTGGCAAAGTTTGAATAGTTTAGAGGAAAGAAAAACAGCTGAGATGGAGAGTGTGTGAGAGAGAGAGAGAGAGAGGGAAGGAGGAGGGAGAAAGAGAGAGAGGAGATGGAAAGCATAGGGATGATCCCTTCAAATCTCATTGTAATAAATGGCCAAGATTGATAACTGGCTCATTGCTATGACAATCAGAAGACTGATGCAGAAATGATATGGAAAGGAAAAGATGTATAAATGAACACACATAGAAGATAAACCTGAATCTCAAGTGATCCCTCTATACTTTGTTCAATGGAAATTAAGGGACCAAGGAACTAGTTTGGAAGAAGAAACTGAATGGAGAGATGATAAGAAAACGCTAAAAGCAATAGCTTAGGAGGAAAAAGATAACTGCCTGGGAGAGAAAATGACAAGAAATAGAACTGACTTATTGTAGAAAATGCACAATAAAAAGCAGGTAGTATTTTGAAGAAGATAGGCCTTTGGCTGAAGACCTCAAGATGGATCTGTATTTGCATCATCTTTTATATTTGAAAAATGTTTCATACTGTGCTTTCCTTTTCAACAACAAAAAACAAAGAAAGGATGAATGCTTAGTTTCCTTAAGATCACACATGGTGTACAATAGAACCCAACCTTTCCAGATCATCCTTACTGTATAGGGCAGGGGTGGCGAACACGCGGCTCTCGAGCCGCATGCGGCTTCCGGCCAAAATGAATGCGGCTCTTTGCCTCTTATATTATTATTATATTATTATTATATTATATTATTTTGTATACTGTGGCTCTTTGCCAAGTTTGGATTTTGTTATGCTGCTTCTGAGGAGGGATCTCTGAGGAGAGATTTCCGAGCGCGTAGTCCCGCCCGGCGCCATCCCGTCTCCCATCCTCGAAACAACTGCACGGGCCAGCGGCGTGGTGTGGCTCTCTGACTCTCACAGTTTAAAATTGTGGCTCTTTGTGTCAAACTTGTTCGCCACCCCTGGTATAGGGGCTACAAGGATTTTCAGGATTTCTCAGAAACTGATCAATGATTTTTCATAAGACAACTTGATTGTTTATCTCCTTTGTGAATGGTTTCACAGACAGACAGACAGACAGACACACACACACACACACACACGCATATATATGGAGTGGGGTAGAGGTTACACTCAGACATACAGACACACACATTCTTGCATATATTGAGAGAGGGGGTAGAAGTTAGCATGAGCCATCCATAAGTTCACTTTTCAATTACTGTTATGTATTCAGAACATAGCACTACCTTTAAAGTTTCCCATCATGTCCCTACCCTCTATCAAGGCATCCCCGAGTCTTTACATAACAACTCCAATGGATATTTTGGGAAGAAACACTCAGTTAGCCAAGGTTATTTGTTCTCAAGGCTGTTCTGAACACTTTAAAAGCCATTTTAGTATAATTCTTAGCCATGTATAAACTGGCATGCCAATACCTTGGAAATGAAGATAAGATGCTAGAAGAAGAGCAGGCAAGTGGGTGGGTTCAATATTTCTGGAGGCAGCTGGATTTGTCTGTGTGAATCAGAGCCAGCTTTGTATGTTTGTTGTGATTGGGGACTTAATTACATGCAACTAATCAAAGTTCACAGTTTGATTTATTAATATCTCACCTATCCGAGTTGCACACATGATCCTCTCAGGGCTGATCTATCCTCACAACTCTGGTAGGTACTTTTAGATGATAAATGGTGACTGACCCAAGGTCACTCGGAAAAGGTTATGGCTAGGTGGGGATTTGTAATAAAATCATATGCAATGCTTTTTTTTTTTTAATTACATTTATATGCCGCCCTTCTCCGAAGACTCAGGGTGGCTTACAATTTTTTGGGAATACAACCCAGTGTGCACAGCAATAGCCTTCATTCCATTGTATATGCCTGCTTATTACTAAGCGGCATTTTTACAAGGTCAGCTAATTGCCCCCAACAATCTTGGGTCCTCAATTTACCTACCCCGAGAGGATGGAAGGCTGAGTCAACCTTGAGCCTGGTGGGATTCGAGCCTACAGTAATTGTAGACAGCTGGATCTTAAGAGCAGGCATTTACAGCCTGAGCCACCAAGGCTCTATTTGATACAAGAAATATTACAATATGTAGAAACCTTGTAGCAAAGCAGAACCTAAGAATGTAAGATAAGCCTGGATAGAGGAGACTAATGGCCATCCAGTACCCTATTTCAAGGGATTAGTCCTTAACACTCTAATTCAAAGGTATACTCCCACTATATTTGGAGATGCAGTGGGAGTGTTTTAAATTTTGCTAATTCAGGACTTCACGGGTGTGGAACAATACAATCAGAGAACTGATTTGGTTATTTTATCTCACCTTAAAAGCTTCAAAGAAAATTGTTAATCCTCTAAGCAATCAATCTCTCTCTCTCCCTCTCTCTCTCTTTTAGTTTTTATATAAACAACTAAAGGTGGCAAACATATCTAATACTCCTTCCTCCTATTCTCAAACTTCTCTTATTACTAAGCTAAGTAATCCCAACATTATATTCCAGTTTCCAACCCTGAACATAGAATCAAGTTTTCAATATCCCACATTATTTTAGTATGACTATTCGTCGTATCCATCATTTGTTTTTCTTGGTTTCTAACATGCATTTCAAAGGAAAGTGAGGACCCAAAATTGTTGGGGGAAATATGCTGACTCTGTAAACCGCTTAGAGAAGGCTGTAAAGCACTATGAAGCAGTATATAAGTCTAAGTGCTATTGCTATTGCTATATCAGTTACATCTGAAGTTACAGTGAACTTCACTGACCATTTGGCTGGAAAACCCTCAGGTCCTGAAGGGCTGCTTCTTAAAAATTATAGCATCATTTGCTGTTACTTTTTGCTCATTGGTAATCAATTAAACTGAACAAATTTAGTTCAGATCCTTGGGGAACTCACTGCTATTTATAGACTTATTTATACATTGGTTAATGTATATACCAACTCAACTGATGAATGTCCTGAGAGTAATTTATAAGTAATCTACAAACCAAGGATCATTTATAAGAACCAATAATAAAGCCAATATAAAAGTTTACAGGCCAGCAGATAACAATATTAATTCTACAGCATTAATACTACTGTTAGGCAATAAGCAGCACCAATAGTAATAATCTCAAATAACAGCTAATATAAATGTTTACAGGTCATCAGACAACAATACCAATACTATATCACTACCATAATACTAATAATACCCCAATACTAAGTAATTAAGCAATAATCGATAACAATAGTAACAATCTCAAATAATATGAACATGTTTAATACAAATGTTTAAGTATTAAATTCAACATTGGTATTTCAACATTTACGTTAAAATTAAGTATTACAGCTTATTGAAAGAGGAAGGTTCAAACCAATCACCTTAACAAAGGCAATGAACATGCCAGACAGATTTCCCTACAGCTTCCATTTTGGTCGGGTGGGGGTGGGAGGGTAGTGTTGCATGGAAAGCAGCAGCACAAATATAGTGATGGCAAGGGGAAACAACAACTATGGGGTCCACAAGAACTAGTTATGCCACTAGGCTCTACAGCTCTACAGAGAATAATTAAAACTGCCCAGAGTATAATCAGGCTCTAGCTACCAGCCGTGGACATCTTTGCATCTTGCTGTTTGAGGAAGTCGCACAACGTTCTCAGAGACTCTTCCCATCCTGCTTACAATCTTTGTGAACTGTTGCCTTCTGGCAGAAGATACAAAACAATTAAAACTCGGACCACACGTTTTCTGAATAGTTTTTATCCCAGAGCTATAATTGCACTTAGCAGTGAACTTAAGGACCACCATCAGTGAGCTGTTGGACAGTATTACTTGGTCTGTTGTGTGGACGCTTGTGTGTTTTTAGTGGGCAGGGAATTTTGGTGAGTGGGGATGTGTTTGGGGATTGTCATGTGTGTGTGCGTGTTGGGTCTGGTCTCTGGGTGTTATGTGAATGTTGTTGTATGTGTATACTGTGTATATACGTACAATGACAATAAAGTATAAAGTAAAAGAAAAGTAAAGTAGGCTCACCCTTATCACTGAGCTTTGAAAAAACCTGTTTTTGCACAACAGTGGAAAAATGAAGAGATCCCTACAGATGAAAGTGCAATAAAAAAAGTTAGAATGCGCAGAGATGGATAGACTAACAGTCAAAATAGAAAGAAGAAACAGAATACTTTTTAACATGGGACTTGTTTTACCAATGATTAGTTGACAGAAACAGAAATTAGAAACTTAAAAATTTAAGAGAATGATTAACTATACAATGAAGGTTTATTAGTATGGACAAGCAAATATTATTACTATGTGATCATTATCAATGATATGAATATTATCGTTATTACTATTACTTTTCAAAACTAACTGTACTCAGACAACACGATGTTCATGTAGATATTGAGTTATTATATTTACTAAAGAAAAATATATAAATAAAATATAAGAAAAAAGAAAAAAAAACTTGTTTCTGTAGGTTAGCATTAGGGGTACCCTCACCACTCTTCAATTGTGTCTGATTCTTGGAAACTGCCTGGAGAATTTGCTGCAGTTTTCCTGGCAAGGTTTTTCAGAAGAGGTTTGCCATTGCCTCTTTCCTAGGCCTGAGAGAAAGGGACTGGTCCAAAGTCATCCAGTGGCTTTGTGCCTAAGGTAGGGCTAAAACTCAAGGTTTCCTGGTCTTTGGGTGTTAAGATAGATATTCCATAGGGCTACGCTATCTGGCCTGCAAAAATCCAGATAAGCACTGGATTGGGGTTCTCCATCTCTTTGCTACATGGCCAGTAGATATCCACATTTTTTCAACCCAGACTTTGTAAGCCAAGCACAGAACCCCAATAGGAGACAACAGCAAGATGAAGACAGAATGGACTAAGGAAGGTAAAAGCCACTGCTCTCAGTTGGACCATGCCTAACTCAGTGGCAGTGGAATGCAAACAAGTAAGAGATTCTTGGCCTGTGCATAGTTGATAGCATTCGGTTTAAGTGCTGGAACTTCAAATTTACTCCTCCCCTCATATTCTTCATATTCTTTAAATTCTTTGATAATGTTCCCTAAAATGGGTCATAATGTACTTTTGACGTCATTTCAAAGTCTCCCAGACCCACTTCAACTAGAATGCTGTTTTAAAACATTTAAAGGAAATTTCTAAAAAGAAAGTATAGAAAAGGCAGTTCTTTCAATAAAGTGGGGTGGAGGGAAGTAGAAGTTAGAGAAAATAAAAAAAAGACAGGGGAAAGACTACCAAAAGCTTAGCTGGGAGGTGTAAATTCTGAAGCTCCCTTTAAACTGCTGAGATTAAGAGATTCCATTTGCAAGTAAGAATCTGCTTTCTTGAAGAACAGAAAAAAAGCCCTTCTGGATTTAGTCAGGATCTATCAAAACATTCCAAGAAGATCACAAAAAAGGCATGAGAGCCATCACCTGTTGGTTCCAAGCCTCTCCTACCCAAAAATATATTATCCCTGAACAAGAACATTACAATCATGGTTAAAAACAGAATGGTTATCATGATCATTTTTCATGTATCCAAAAAAAAATGCAAGGGAATGTAGGAACATAAGTTATTCCTATCCTGCACCATTCATTATCCCACAGCCAGCAAACTTCTCTACTATCTGCCTATTTGGGACCCAGAATTTGCTGCATGCCCACATCCATGTATAAACTAAAGTATCTCCATGCAAGAGATGACAAAATTTCTGCCGTTACCATTCTTACATTGAGGAACTCTATAGTCGTATATCAATGTGGGTGAAGGATTTTTTCCACCCTGTTATTTTAAGACAGATTTTTGCCCCAAGCAGCAATGAACATTGCTCATTTGACCTGGGGACTCCCTCCCATTTTTTTTCATCAAGAATGAATGTACTGGATCACAGCATCCATCAGGCCTAGTTTCCTGTTGTCAATTTCCAACATTTAGTCTGAGCTATAGCTCAGTAGGATTTATCTGCTTCCAAATCTACTTTCAATATCAAGGTTTAACTCTTGAAACTGAAAAGTCAGTGTAAATAAAATTAAAGGTGTCACTGTATGGACAGAAGGGCTTTCTTTCACCAATAAGCCATTTATTCAAGCAACGTTTAAAACCAAAGGAAGAATAGATGTCCCAGCATCCTTTCATTTTACATATGGAGACTTACTTTGTACTCATTAACAGTTTACTTTTAAGGCTCCTACTGGTAGGTGAAAGGATGCTAATGGAGCAGGACTCAGAACAGTTGGCAGCCGAGTATTAAATCTGGCTGGCACCTTGATCTCAAATGTCCACACTTGGTTCTATAAAGCTTAAGGTTCAACTGGTCATTAACACAGGAGGAACCAAGCCCCGCTATTAGCACAGTGTCAAAATCCCTCCCATTGTCTTCTGGTTTATGGCAAAAGGATGAAGCCATATAAATGTCACAATCCATGGAAATACAAGCTACAGAAGCCACTGCTCCCCTGCTGCTTGTAGGATGGCTGTAAGAGTTCGCTAAAAGTGTTGTTGTTTTTTTAAAGCAGCAGAAACATGCAGGGAAATGCAGAGGGAATACTCTGCTTAACAAAAAATCAAGCCCCAGAGAAGAAGGTCATCACTTGTCTAGCTTTCCAATCTCTCCCATTTAAACTGTTTTGGTAGCATGGAACTTACTATGAAAGCTACATCTGAAGGCTTTGTATGTCATAATACTATATCTGTGATGATTGGGAACACAGGATAAAACACACAAACACACACACACACAGCATCTGAAGAAAGCAATGGCAAAAGTGGTTGATTCATAAGGAATCACTCTCAACTCAAAGAAGATTTTCCCCTGTAAAATATTAATATAATATTAACTCCCACAAAACACGTGGATTTCATTATTAATGTTATCTCTGTAGGGTTACTGCTTAGGAATGGCTATGTTGTATCGTTTAAAATTATGATTTTGAAATGCCTGGTAATCTGGGGAGTATGTTTGTGCCTTGAATAGCAACAGAAAATGAATGAATGAAAAGAGGGCAACTATAAAGCTCTTAAACATTTCTGAAAGTCAGTTGGTGCATTAAGGGTGTATTGGAATAGAAATAGGAATAGGGAGAGTTAAAGGTTCTTCCTGGATAATTCATCAGACAAGTCCACTTTTTTTCCAGACGAAACCATCTCAAAAACTTGACATTGCCAGAACAAAACTGAATAAGGAAATTCTATAAAGGCATCTTGAAATCCCCAGGAAAGTTGGGTCAGAAAACTAATGTGACTAAACTCAGCTGGTGCTGCAGATTGCCAGAACCAGATAGACAGCAATTCCTTATTTCTTATGAGATATTGTTCTTGCCTAACACACTCAGGTTAATGATCCTCCTTGAAAATTACAGTTGTCAGGATCCTGACTCCTGATGTCAATTGATACAAACCACTAATTTTTTCCAAACTTTAGCCACCTACCAGAAGGTCAGGTTATTTGAATCGTCTCCATATACCATATACATATCAATGTAACCCATTTAAAATGGGTTATATTTGGTTAACATATCACTGGTTCTTAAAGTCCTTCATCTCACAGCCTTACAATAATTCTAGGCATCTAATTATCTAGGTATCTAATACAATGATTCTAGGCATGCTGTTGGGCTAATTTATTTAACAGAGTGTTGTGAAGCATAAATAAGCCAGGGGATAGGACATGCTATTTACATTATAAAAATGAAATTAGAAACTTTTGAAAAATAATAAATTCAGCAAACTCGAAAGTGCAGATTAGAAGTAAATAAATTAGTTATCCAACATGTTTGGTGTTAGATTTTTCAACTTTATATACATTGTTGCTCTTCTGATATAATGAAAAAAAAAACCAATCTAAACCAGCTCCCTCCTCCTAATCTCCCAACCCTCCTCCCAATTCAGTCAGAACTGAAAAAGCTTCTTATATGAGAAGCGAAATGTCTTCAAAGAAAAACAAAGTCTAATTGTGTTTTTAAAGAGCACCTTTGGGACAACCATGACCTGGATGACTGAGAATCTTCATTGGCACTCTCAATATGAAGATTTTTTTTTAAAGTGTTAGATTACAACTTCCAAATAATTATGCTGCTGGAGGATGATAGGAGTATAGTCAACCCATTCAAAGAGTACCAGACTGGGGCATACTGATTAAAAGGAAAAAATGCAAAAAAGAAAAATAGACAGGGAGGTGAAAGAATAATAATCACATCATTACATTACAGATAAGAGTTGTGCTTATAGTAGAGGGGGCAATTTTCCTTTGGGATAACTAATCTTATATGTGTAGAAAGAGGTTCCATGCATAGAGGTTCTCTTCCAACCTTTCTACAAAATTTATCTGTTGCACTGGCATACTAATGATGAAGACAATTTTGGGGAAAATAAACCAACATGTTAAATGAAAGCATTTTTCTCCACATATTTCCTGCACTGGACTTTCTGAAATCTTAGGAGAAGTGCTTTGCATCCTTCATCCAGCATAGCTGCTACATTCTTTCATTCCTCCTGTCTTCTCTGTTGACATGCTCCATGCAATATCTTGTAGAAGGCCTTAGGAACAGAAAAATATAGTGATGCTTATAGCAGTTCAAGGAGAATGAAACGGTGATTGTTTTTGTAATTCTGATCTACCTGGAGTCAGCAAAAGTCCAAGATTTTTTAAAAAATATACTGTTCAATTGTTCAATGAAATATATTTTAAATCAGATGAATATGTCTTATCTTCACTCTAGCTGTTGCTTTTTGGAAAGCATATCTTTCACCTAGAAAACAATTGTTATCCTGTTCTAAATTAATTCTTAATTTGGAAATCATAACATTTCAAAGAGTACATTTTTCCAGTGATATGTGGAGAGGTAGCAATTTGCACATTATACAGTCCAAACTTTTCATGTACTTAAATACACTGGTACACTGGTATTATGTTCACCTTAAGAATCTTTGCTTTATTCACTGCTGTAGTGATTGCTACTATAGTTAAAATACTAAAAGATAATTTCTACTTCCTTTACACTGCATGAATCTAGTGCAATGTTAAATTATATCCTTTCCTTCAGCATATGCACTGGATTAAGGAACTATTTGTCTAATTATACCTTTATTTGTAGTGGCTTAAATGCAGTCAAAACACATAGACTGTACATTGATAGATGTTAACAATATAAGAAAACAATTGATACATCAGTTTTTAAAAAGAGCATCAAAGCAAAATTGGTAATATATACACACAAACCAAAAGACATTCAAAAACATAGTTCGACAATATTTTTGAATTGCGAAGGGCTTATTTACTGCCTAATTTGAAACTATACATTTCACAAGGTAAGAAAGAATATTTCCTTTGTGAACAAATATAATTCTGAAGATGAGGATTTTGAAAAATCACCGCCAAATTCCAACTACATGGAATGTTCCAATGGGACCATCTTTGTTTAATTATATGGACTTAACATTAAAATAACATCTTGTATCTGTAGCGATTCTAAATCATTCAAATCATGGTTGTCCCAAAAGTGCTTTTTTTAAAGGAGGCAACTGGACTTTCTTGTTTTTTTCCTTTGAAGACTTTTAGCTATGCAATTTGGGATGAACACCCCTCGAATGGTGTGGGAATAGGAACAGATTTCACAAAAAATTGCAGACTACAGGAACTATTAGCACTACTCAAGTGACCCTGAGGACACAGGTAAACATCCAAGTGGCCTCAATGATTCTCTAAAAGGATGCAAATGACCATGTGTCTGCAAGGAATATAAATCCTCCCATTCCCCATCATCCAGTCAAAGCTGAAGAAGCTTCTTGGACAGAAAGTGAAATGTCTTCAAAAGAAAAAACAAGAAAGTCCAGTTGCCTCCTGAAAAAAAGCATCTTTGGCTTAATATCTTGTATTCTCCTTGATTTCCTTTGTATGGTTTGCTTCTAGTACAATTTTGCTTTCACATAGCAGATTTTTAAAAGTTGGACAAATGCAAAGGGGGGAGGTGGGACATTTGCAACAGAAAGCAATTGAGCTTTGTTTACATTATCCGCAAGGCTGGACATTCCTAAAACAAACAATTTCCACCAGAAGTAATACAGAAAACCACTTGTTTGCAAACAAGCAAAAATAGAGCTGGGCATGTAGTGCTACGTATCTTTGTATATATAGAACAGAAGTATAAAGAGTAGGAATCTCTGAGGGATATTGTATATGGGACAATTCATTTATTTGCTGCATTGTATTTATTTGCTTATGTTTTATGGGTAGCTCAATTCCTAAACAGCTCTGGGCAGTTTACAATATACAGGTAGTCCTCGACTTACAACAATTCATTTAGTGATTGTTCAAAGTTACAACGGCACTGAAAAATGTGACTTATGACTGTTTTTCACAGTTACAGTCTTTGCAACGTCCCTGTGATCAAAATTCAGATGCTTGGCAACTGGTTCATATTTATGACAGTTGCTATGTCCCAGGGTCATATGATCCCCTTTTGTGACCTTCTGACAAACGAAATCAATGGGGAAGCCAGATTCACTTAATAACCAGATTACTATTTTATCAATTGCAGTGAGTCAGTTAACAAAGGTGGCAAGAAAGGTTGTAAAATGGGAGAAAACTCACTTAACAAATGCCACATTTAACAACAAAAATGTTGGGCTCAATTGTGGTCGTATGTTGAAGACTACCTATATATTAAATATCTGTATGATAAATATTTTTTTTTAAAAAATCTAAAATTCAGATCAAAAGG
Source organism: Naja naja (assembly GCA_009733165.1). NCBI lineage: Eukaryota > Metazoa > Chordata > Lepidosauria > Squamata > Elapidae > Naja > Naja naja. The sequence goes on along the minus strand of CM019148.1, from coordinate 32,442,658 downwards.
CACATTAAAAATTAATAATTTTTGAACCACATGATTTTGTAAGATACTCTTCTCTATATGTTGAATGTTATGCCCGACAAAAAATTGTTTTCTTTTTCTGGAAATAAATTCATACACTGATGTAAAGTAGGCTACATGGAGGTAGTAGTCCTCGACTTACAACAGTTCACTTAGTGACTGTTCGAAGTTACAACCAGGGGTGGGATTCAACCGGTGTTACTACCGGTTTGGTGACTATGTTCTGCTGCACATATGTGTAAATACACCATAAGCTGTGCTGCCCAGACAGCTGGAAAGCGTTGCGCGCAGGTGCGCAGCATTTGAAAAGCCTCTTTTTTCCTGCTTTTTAAACCTCAGCTGTGCCGTGCAAAGCAGCTGAGGTTGAAAAAGCAGGAAATAAAGGACAGGTAAGAGCCCAGGCGGGCGGGTGGGCCAAACAGCAGCAAACACAGAATCGGTTCAGTGTCTGATGCTCTTCAGAGCTACCGGTTCTTTAGAACCGGGTAGAACTGGTAGCATCCCACCCCTGGTTACAATGCCATTGAAAAATGTGAGTTACGACCATTTTTCATGCTTATGACCATTTCAGCATCCTTATGGTTACATTCAGATGCTTGACAATGGACTCACGTTTATGACTGTTGCAGTGTCCTGGGATCATGTGAACCCCTTTTGGGACCTTCTGCCAAGCCAAGTCAATTGGGAAATCAGATTCACTTAACAACCATTTACTAATTTAACAACTGCAGTGATTCAGTGGGGCAAGAAAGGTTGTAAAATGGGGCAAAGCACTCTTCACAAATTTCTCATTTAGCAACATAAATGTTGGACTCAATTGTGGTTGTAAATTGAGGACTACTTATACATTATCTGAACTGGGCCTGTTTTACCCTACTTTGGAATGGCAGGAAAAGAAGAATTAGAATCAGGCAGCACCTTTAGCAGATACAAAATGCATCCTTTAGTCATTGCATGACTCACAAGCCCCAAACATCTGGGATTAATCATTAGATCTCCAAGAAAAAGGATTAACACCATGAAGCAAATTCAAAGCCTTATCAAATACTTTTCATGTTAAGGATTTTTTTAACCTCCTCTTTGTTTGTTTGTTTTCTTCTTTTGATAAAGTACACGGGGGTCTGATGTCAGAGAGAAGCATTCGTATCAACTGAGCAGTACCTGAGAACAGTCATGTCCAAGATCATGAAGCCATTGCTCCAGCATCAAGGGATTATGTGAGATGGGCCAAATCCTCCATGGTCTTTCAGCAGGATTTAGATCAGGGTAGGCAATTAATTTTCCCAAAGGGCCACATGAGAATCTGGGACTGTTGTGGAGGATGGCTACCACACCCCTCCCCACCACCTCAGGCAGGACAGAGACAGCCAAAGGATTAGAAATGACCCACAGACCCTAAAATGCCCAGGTCTCATTTAGATTGCAGTGCTAATAGAAATTGAAGCTTAACATTCTGGTTCATTCTATATATTAAAAAAATAGAAAGATAATCTCAAAATTAATCTGATCTAATCATGCAAACTTCAAGGAAGAGGGAGACCAAATTCTATCCAGAATGAAGTTCTCATTATCGCCGATAAATCCCTTAAAATGGAAATCATTCATAAAATTGCAAAATAGTATCAATCCTATCTAAATAAAATCCCATTTAAATCTTCCCATAAAAAAACAAATCAAACAAACCCCTAATCTTTCTTCTCTTCCCCTTAAATCCTTATTAAAGAAATGCCAATGATCTTATTTACAAGTAACACCTCTGCCTGGTTGCCCAGGGGCTTCTGGTGTTTCATTTAAATATGTAAATGTGAGGCAGAAAGGAAGGCTTTTCCACAGAAATGTCCCTATTCTTCTCAGCTTGCAAAAGCAAACACACGTGTGTAACTTTTGCAAAGCTCAGCCTTATTTGCAGACCAACATAGTGCCCCAGTCACAACAAAAGACAATTTGCCAGTATAGATGTGATACAGGTCCATGTGCTGGGTGTGAATGGAAAATTTGACCTACTACATCACGCAGCAAAGTACAAAGTCACAGATATCGCCTGCTGTTCAGAGGGAGACCAAGGAACACCGGTAATAAAATGAGAAGGAATAAAATCTTCAAATGAAGTTCAATTCCTTGTGATTTTGTGGGCACAGCTATGTAGTTTACTTGGTAGCAATACAGAAATGATTTGTCTTCGGAGACTGTTGTTCATTTTCCAACTTAGCCTATAATTGTAGTATTCCTTGAAAATCTTCCATTGAAAAACTAGATTGATTCTTCCTATTGCATTTGTTTCTGAACCCAAATCTTGTCAGAACTGAATTTCATTGTGCTAAATGCAGCCCATAATTTCTACTCATGTTAAATCTCCAACACCATCAGCACCTTTGGGCAAGAATTGCTGAACATAAAGAACAGCATATTAGATCAAATCAAAGGCTTATCTAAACCAGCATCCTCTCCCAGGGATAACCAACCAGATGTTTCTTAAGTAGGAAATGAACTAATTATATTTCACACACACACACCCCCAATGTTTGTATTCCCCACTACCTAGTATTGTGTTGCTCTGATCTCTAAAAGACCAGCCACCGATAACATCAGCCTGACTAAAAGCTGAAATTGTAGTTTAGTGTCACTCAGACTACTGTAAAGTTCTCCAATCCACTATCTAAAAATTTAATTGAGAGAGAAGATTCAAAGAAAAGCTGGCCTTGACCCACCCCCTTTCCTCCCAATTTACAGCATGTGTACTTTCAAAGGGTTCATCTTAGAGGCCAACTGTGATGTCCATTTGGCACCTATCAACATTATCATTTCTTGGCCCTGTAGGCATGCCAGCATGTAGATTTAAGCAACTTCAGTATGGTTTAATTGCTGATAATATACGCTTCTTTATACTGAGTTTTACTGCCAGATTGTTTCTGCATTTATTTCAAAATTATGATTTTATATTGACGTATTCTGCAAACCATTCTAATTCCTGCTCCTGCTGAAAAATAAAATAAAAATACTTAGGAACACTAATTTAATTTAATGAATCAAATCTTTTTTAAAAAAATAAGGTAAATGTATCAAATTTAGTCCAATGTGTTTATTCATGTAAAAACAGACCTATTAAAGATAAAAAGGATCACAAGAAAAATGAGAGTTGAATTTTCCTCTCCACCCTTTAGAATTATTGCCTCCAATCCATAATCATTTTGTCCCAATTTTAGATTCTTAATGTTGTTCCGTTTCTAGAGAAGGGCATGGATGGAAAAAAAATCCCTCAGCCAAATGGATTTGGACATACATAAAACTAGCAATCAAAGGATGGCTCAACTGAACTTACATCAAATGCCAGTGTGGTCTAGTGGTCAGAACAACTGGCCAATTTCGGGAAACTAAGATTCAACTTTCCACTTTGTGATGCAAAACTTTGGTTAACCCTGATCCACCCTTAGTCATTTCTATTTCAATCTAATCAACCTCTTAGAGTTATTATAATGTTCTTTTTAAAAAGCAGAAAGGCAGTTAATTATCTTGTCTCCTGACCTTCTCAAAAGAGAAGCAGAAGAAAAGCAAACTAATTGGAAATCTGATTGCATCATCACAAGAAAGTATTTCTAGAAGCCTATCCCATTTTGTTGCCCTCAGGTTGGAAAAGGATTATGGGACTCAAAGTCCAATATCAGAAAGGCTGGGAAATACATTAGGATGGTAACCTAATCAAACAAATGGTGTTAAAATCCTAACTTCCTTTTTCTTTCTCCTCACTTCCCTCTCTCCTTCTCTGTGAATCGGAGCACAGAAACATTACTAAATACTTGAACCCCGGAAGAGAGGAAGTGGGGGAAGGGAGTGAGAGAGAGAGAGAAGTGAAAAAGTATGGTGATTTATTCATTTTTTGGCCTTAGTGATAATAAATTGCAAATTTATAAAGTGAAAGTCCAGGAGGATTTCAGTGTTTTATACAATAACTGTACTACACTAGTAAAAGCAAAAGTGTAAATATGTTACTCATATTAATTAAATGACAAAAGATAAAATATGCTACTAATTTGCTATGTGGTATTATGAAGTTTTCAAACTTGTTTAGGCTATGGATCCTGTTAATTAAAAAAAATAAAATTCCTGAAATTCTGATCAAGGGGCAAACCTCTAGTTATAGGAAATGGGCAATAAAATGAAACTTATTTATTAATCAAATTAATCAAAAATCAAATTGATGCCTCAAACATTGTGCTCATTCTAATCAAGGCATGCATATTTATATACTGAAGTTATCTGAATCATACAGATTTACCCGAAAACTTCCATTTCACCTTTTTCAGGGGAGAGGGGAAGGAGGCAGAGCTGGGACAGGATGACTTTGCAAAAGGCAGGATATGCATTCACCCAAAGACGGCTATAGCTGCATGGCTAAGGCATTTTCTGAGGGAAAAATTGTGGCAATCGTTTTCACCCTGCTACTGCCTATCTTTCAGGCTTACTCAGAGTGATGTGACATCCTGATCCACTAAAACTGTGAGAGTGAAGCTTTTGAATGTCAGACAACAAGCCCCACTATACCTTGGCTATCCTTGGCTGCATATGAGTGAACTTTCCTTTTCTCCCTTACTCTTTCATGGAACTCTAGGATTCTGCAGAACATAGTTTGAAAACCCTGTTGTAATTTGTGTATACTTCCTTGTATACCGTGAGCTAATTTAAACTTCAGATTTACATTTACTCCTTCTGTTCAAGAATTGTGTTTAATCAGCAAGCAAATCTTGATATCTCTGAACTGAAACCAAAGTAAAATAAAAATAACTCATCTCATAACTGAAGAGTGTTGAAATTAGATTACAACAAGATTTCACAGGTATTGTGTATGTGTGTGTGTGTGTGTATGCGTATACATATGTGTGTGTATGTATATGTGTGTGTGTATATATATGTGTGCGTATATATGTGTGTATATAAGTGTGTGTATGTGTGTGTATGTGTGTGTATATATATACATAACTTACATATAAAAAGCATAAGGGTACATGCCCTTGCAAAATACTAAGCACATCATACCAAATAATGGATTGCTCAAAACCTTCAATTTATTTTTTTCCAGAGAACCTATACCTGTGGCCAGCTTCTTCTAAGAAGGTTCTTATACCCACTGTATTCAGTTTTTAAAACATCAATAGAACAAATTTCTGCAGAAAAATATACTATTGGGAATCAACATTAGATGGTCCAAAAAAAAAAGGAAAAGAGAAAGAAACACAGAAGCCCTGGCTGAGTGGGAGATTAGAATGGTAGCATTTCCAACAATCCATAGGTTACCAATTTCTCACTGAATGTGTAAGTATAATAATTTCTAATTTTTTAAAAACGATTCTTAGGCAAATATACACGAAGCTCTTCAACTTATTTACAGCTGAACAGGTAGTGTATATATTCCAAAGCATTGTTTCTCATCCTTGGCTAGCTAGGGAGTTCTAGGATTTGAAGTCTACACCTCTTAAAGTTGCCAAAGTTGAGAAACACTGTCCCAAAGGACATGCCTTTCTCAAAACAACCTGCAACATTTGTAGTGCTAACAAAGTATACTGTACAGGATAGTACTTTGAGCCTTAATTGTTTAATCCACACAAACTAAAGCTTTAAAGTTGCAATACACTTTTAATAGTAGATTAAAAATTGCTTAATGTTGCAAAGACCTCAAAGGTTAGCCAACGCCCTCCTTCTGCATCGAATAATACAAAGTAATAAACATAGCTATGACTCTTTTGTTAATTTTACCCCTAAGCTAAGCAAATAGCAGGCCCTTTTCAGTTCAGATTTATAGGATGGAGGAAGATCATGGGGACAACAAGACATAACCAGAAACAATTCCCAATATATTCATAAGGACTTCCTCCCAGATACAATGTGACAGGACTGCAATTGTGATGGAATGAAGCAGTTCACCAGTGCAATAAATTATAATATTAGAGTAAAAACAAGAACTATGTGGAATTGGAAGTTACAGCATTTCCCTAACTTTAATCTCAGGTGCACTTTTTAAAATGCAGTTCCGTCACAATACTGTTGATTCTTGGACTTGCTTCCTTTTAAAAGACACATTTAACATTTATATTATTGGGACCAATAGTGCTGGCTTCTAAACCTGATGATGAAGAAATTGTAAGCACTATCTCCCTGAGTTCTTTTGTTTCGGATAGCTGCTAAATGAATTCCCATTCAAGGAAGTACGAGAATTGTCACATGACATTTCTGGAAAAAGGATCCTCAAAAGACTACCTCACTGATAAAATGTGTAAAATGTATTTTGTTGATAATCTATGTATGCTAAATTGCTAACTTCACTGACGAGCTGCCTAGCATTTCTTACCTTTTAAAATTTAATCAATGTCATGTAATCCATCCCAGATTGAAAATAATATGACCGTTCTTGGTATGATAAAGTTTAAAAGATTTATTCTTACCTATATTGGTGTGCCTTGAAGCTCCTGGAGTACTCCGATTCTGAAGGTTGTGGAGCATGGGGCTATCAAAGGGAGATGAAGTCCAACTGGTGCCCAGTTCTGGGGTCATATAGCTTGCTGGATATGGACTGGAATAGGAGCCACTGAAACTCCGAGCATACTGGTCCCTGCTGTTGGCCGAGATACTAAGAGAGCTGCTGTAAGCAGATGCTTCTCTGGAAGTAGTTGCTGGGATGGGGGTGCTGGTAGCAAAGGAGAACCTTGGAGATACTGATGGATGAGAAGATCCAGGGTTGTAAGCAACACTCTCAGCTCCAGGCTGAGTCCAAATGGAGTGGCTGGACACTGGGCTGCCTTGCTGGGATGAACCACTCCCTTGGAGGTAAGGCAGGCTGGGGATCATGGTAGTGACCCTTGTGGTTGGTATGTAGACAGGAGAAGCAGCAGCTGAGGTGTGCATAAAACTACTGGTCCCTTCATATGCTGGTGGGCCATGGTTGGCTGCCATTGCTAAACTCTGGTACATCTCTGAAGGTGCAGACTGGGCCTTGATTTGCAACCCAACCACACGGACAAGTTATGTCCAGAGATCCAAGTTTGAAGGCAAGTATGAAGGCACCTTCCTCCACAAAGGGCAGAATGGACCATGCAGTTCCAACTCAGATCCAGCGAGGATGATTTCCAATCCAGGAAAAATCCCTAACAGAACTGCCTAGGTTCCACTTTAGATCTTTCCTGACTTATCTGAGCCATCAGGACTGGCAGAATCTTCAAATTTTCAGTTCACACCTACAACAGAGGTAAAATTAAAATTAGATTGTATCCAGAATGAAAAAAAAGAGAAAAAGAAAGCAGAAAAGCCTCCCCATTGAAAGTATTTTAAGTGACCTTGGGGAAGAGGTTAGAGATAGATAAAGGTAGTCCTTGACTTATGACCACAATTGAGCCCAAACTTTCTGTTGTTAAGTGAGATGTTTGTTAAGTGACTTTACAACGTTCCTTGCCTCAGTTGCTAAATGAGTCACTGCAGTTGTTAAGTTAGTGACAAGGTTGTTAAGTGAATCTGGTTTCCCCATTGACTTTGCTTGTTAGAAGGTCACAAAAGGGGATCACATGACCTTGGGATGCTGCAACTGTTATAAATATGAATCAGTTGCCAAGCTGCAACAGTTGTAAGTCACTTTTTTCAGTGCTTTGAATGTAACTTTGAATGGTCACTAAATGAACTGTTGTAAGTCAAGGACTACCTGTACTCCTTAACCAAATGCTCCTTGTGAAATCAATCCTTTTCCTTCAGATAACTTACTCCTTTTGTTTTAGTTAAACCCAGGGCTATTATTTGGTCAAATCACATTAAGGAGATTCAAAATCTGGATTTGAATGAGGAAATGTGAAATGGAATTTTGAAGGAGCTGATATCCTAGTGACTAGAAGGACACAATCATGCAGTTAATCCGCTCCAATCCTTATTAGTTTCTAAGCTAAGGTCAATTTTTCTACCTGCTAAGCAGAGAGGGAGAGAAAAATCAAAAGGCAGGAGTGATAATAACATCTTATTCATGCAGGAAAATGAAAAATGTTGGGCATAAGGATGAGTAATGGTGAAGTCAGTTGTATACTACTGTTAGGATTTTTTCCCATTTGGTGGCTTCCAGATATATTAGACTACAACTCCTAGAAATCCTAGATAATGTGAATAAATAAACTTCAGAAGTTCAATACTTTGTGGAGATCAGAATAATGGAAATAAATTCTACAAATGATTGATCAGTAGTGTTTTTTTCTTTAAATATTTCTAGTTGAAAATTTGAAAATATCCCAGAGATTCAAAATACAGGTATTTACACTATAAATATAGGTTCCAGTGGACTAAGACTGTGATCATGATATGGATTCCTGCAAAACCACATTCAGGAATAATTTACAGGGTCAATTATTGCATATACACATGGCAGCATTAATTTTCACACACACATATCAATAAAAGTTCTCACCAAATGAGTTCATAAACAGCTAAAAATATCAGAATAGGAAGAAATGTTTGTGCCTGCATCAACAGAAGGAAATGCAGCCTTTCAACACAGCCTTTCCCAATTTGAAACTTGCTAGATATATTAGACTTCAACTTTAAAATATTCAGTTAATAATATTCATATCTAGAGAGCAGCAGGTTGGGGAAGGCTGTGCTAACTTCTGTTGATGCAGGAACAAAGTGAGCTTGTTCATTTCCAGATGAGAACAAGACTTGCCCTGCCAGTTGTCCTGATAAATTATTTGAAAACTTTTATGTCTCAGTGTAAATTGAGGCTGGCCCAGTTTAAAAAACACACACAAAAATGCATTGCTGAGTTGCACATCTAGTTGCACATCCCCAAAATTTTAGCATTTAGCATTTTGGCAAGAACACTACCGACCTACAATCTATATGGCCATGATGGTTGACTACACTGTTGCCTAGGACTTAATGGTCTGAGGCTACTCTAAGTAAATGATGAAGAACAGAAAGAATTGAGTGTTGTTTACAAGGATCAGTTAACTCTGCATGTAAAGATACATTGTATGCACGTGTACACACACACACACACACACACCACTGTCACTAAGTGGAATTTTCTAAATAAGACAAAAAATGGCAATGCTTCATTTCCATCAGACCTGCCATTACAGGGATATTAAAAATTTGTCCCTAATCTTAGTGAGTACACAACTATAAGATCTCAAGCCTATTCTTAACTTAAATCACACACACACACACACACACACACACACACCAATACCAATTTATGCCCTCTGGAGATACCGAAGTGCAATTCTCATCATTCTGGACACTCAGCCATAAAACTCTATTTGTAATCTGTTTTCTAATTACACTAGTGTGTGACAGTTTTATATAAAACAATGGCTAAAACAGCTATAGCCAGTTTAATCATTTAAAAATACTACTTTAAAGCAATAAGTTGTTGCTTATGGACTGCATTCAGACAATATACTATATACAGGTTAACAAAACAAATTGTATGTGCATACTACTATGCATGTACATACATGCTATGCTAAAGCAAATATTTGTGTAACATAATTGCATTTTATATAACCATGCTAAAACAACAGCTGAGTTCTGACAACACACTGCATCATAAAATGTGTTATCCTGCTTTAGTATAATCTTGTGCAAATCCACATATAATATGGTTTTGAGATCAAACCAAAGAGAGAGAAAGTGCAAGAGAAAAACTCAAATGTACCTAGAGTAGTACAGTATGTCTACCTGGTGCCCTATAAATCAGATGTGTACAGACAGACTTTGGGCATTCTGTGCCAAAGAGTCTCAGAAGTTTCTCTTCTGTTCATTACTTCCTTTTTATAAGACAAACTCATGGCTTTGAAAAAGGACCTATGATCAAGAAACTGACTGAGCTGTGCATACATTGTAGATTTGGACAAATTTCCTACTCAGCCAACAACAGAAGCTAGAGTGAGATTCAGGGGCTACCAGTCTCCTACATGCAGCAAGGCACGTTCCAGCTAAACTACTAAAACCTCTGCTTCTGGGGACCCCAGGTTGCATCACGTTCAACCAATGCCTATTGTCATCCTTCCCCAGATCTTTCCTTTCCTCATCGTCTTCTAGACCCCAGCAGATCCAGATCAGCTTAAGCAACCTGAGCTGGAAAGACTAGAAGGTGAAGCGAAGAGCAGAGATTAAAGTTGGGGACAGGCTGGGAAATCTCTTTCACCGTCACAAGCATTTGTGTGTGGGAAGGGGTGCTCTCCATCAAGGATCACAAAGGAGGATTGCATGGCTCTACAAAGAATTGTCCAAGAATTGTCACAGAGCCATCCTGTGAATTGTCATCCTGTGCCGACCTAATCTGAGGGTGATCCTGCTGCATTTAATGAGTCTTACTCTCCGGGAAGCAGGCCTAGAATCACAGCCTTCAGGAGTCACTAGTATTTCCATGGAAAGGGATCTATTTTGAAGAATAGGCTTACTAACCTCTCACTTTTTCTCTTGGCTACGCACCAGGACAGGACGTTGGTCCATTTTCTAAATGTGAAATGTGGATGGCTGGAGTTGCCAACAGAGCTATATTCCAGCTGTGGATTTTTAAGTGTGAATTCGGATTGACGCCTCCTCTCCCCCTCCCATCCCCCTCCCACCCCACTCTTCAATGCCTCAAGCAAAAGCATATTCATCAGTCTCTATCTCATATACCAGGAGGGAGGGACAGAGGGAGAGAAAAAGAAGGAAAGAAAAAGAAAGAAAAAGAAAGAAAGAAACAAAGAGAAAGAAAGAAAGACAGACAGACAATTTTAAAAGGTGAAATTAATGAAAGAAGTGTGAAAGAAAATTGTTGAAAGAAATCTCGGACAAAACTAGAAAAAGCTAGTATCCCCTCCCCCGCAGTTTCTAATATATTTCCAGTGAAATAAAAATCACCTAACCTGACTGCCTTAAAATCACCTTGATAGCAATTACTAACATATTACTATCACTACATTTTTTTTCACAGTTATTTGAGAAAACATTCTACTGTTATATTCTAGTGAAGTTATTTGATAATAAGCAAGCAAATCTTAAGTGGCACAGGGGGTACCTATAAAGCATTTGTTCAAGAGAAGTTGGAAAAACATTTGAAAAATATTATCTGTAAAACAAAATAGTTGTATTTAGGCAGTATTTGCACCTTTTGTGCATTTCTACAAAATAGTCATATATTGGCACAATTCACCCACACAGTTTACCTACTTCCTACCTAATATGTATTAATCTTCCCATCAAGATCAATGGATTCGAAAGTGATTTCTACTGGATAAAGAAATTCAATTAAATCAAAATATAGATCTAAAAATGCAAATATGAACCCTTAACACTAATTTCATTATCTCTTTGTTATAAGTAAATAGAGAAGAATTAATTATTTTTAAAGTAAAATCAAAGTAGCATAAAGGTATCAGAATTACACCAAAAGGCATTATTTCCACCCATCGTTTTCTAGAAATATTTATACGAAGGTGCACAAACATTTTATTGATGTACTTTCAAAGTACATTTGAAGAGAAATAAGAGAAAACGTGTGTTAATATTTGAAACTATTGCAAATAGAAATAACTGATTGTTGAAATAACTGATAGTTGAAACAGATCCACCGTTTCCAGCAATTTTGACCTGCTCAGGTTAAAATAATATATTACTTCCCTATACTGTTTTAAAATAATCACAACAGAATAAGAAAGGGCATGGTAGAATAATAATAACAACAATGCAGCATAGTACATTCACCCATTCTGAAAAGAGCAATATAAAAAAATTGGAGGGAGGCCTATATTTGTAATCTCTTCTGGGGTTTTTTTTTTTACATTTCTAATCTTTTCTCAATTCCTTTTGAAAACCAGAATTCTGTTGTTTTTGAACCAAAGAATATACTACAGGCCTGCAGATTTTCTCTGAGAAACCCCATTCTCTTAGGAAAAAAAACAAACAGAGAGGGGCTCAGTATATGGGTTCCCTTTTAATTGGGATAAACAGGAAAGAAAAGCAATTTGTATCCCAAAATATCTTGCAGATTTGAAGTAATCAATGGCAGAAAAGGAATAATAATAATAATAATAATAATAATAATAATAATAATAATAATAATAATAGCCAAAGAAAGTTCCGCGCTCTTTCTTCTTACCAATTTAGCGCAAATAGAAATCGAATTGAGATCGGTGAAATTTAAAACCTCTTTACCTTGGATTGAATTGTGAGCACCGCTTCATAACCAACTAACGCTATTAAAACAAAACGATTTACACACCTAAAATCCGAATACAGTATAGGATTCCCGTTAGGAAGATTACCAAAACTATCGGGAAAGGTCATATTTCGTGAGTTATTATTAGTCATATTTTTCAACTTCAATAAATTAAGGGATGTTGAACTCTACGCCCAATCTTTGTTCTCTCTCTAAAACTACATTCGTTATGATTTCTTATGCTGGTAGAGGAAGGGTTTGTTTTCGACGTGTCTGTACCCAGAAGAGAATACTGCACCCAGCAGTGAAGGAAGGAGAGATACCGAGGGACGAGAGTGGAAAACTTGGGCGAGCACATCTGCGTGGCTCGCTCCAACCGGGGCTCCCTTCACTCCAGCGGGTGCGCACGGAATGAAACGAACAAGAAAACCCACTCGCGATCCGGGCAAAGTCGCCTTGCGACGTTTCTCCCGGGTAAAGTTTGTTCGGACAATAACTTCGGACAAACACCGAGAACCGGGAAGGCAAAGAAAGAATACAGCCATGAAAAGGGCTGTCAAAGGTGTGTTGGAGTTCTGGGACTAGAAAGGAGCCGAGACTCACTTCAAGTTTTCCCGCAGAGCCAAACCGACCTGTTTCAAACGTCCCCCGCTCGCCTCTTTTGGCTCCTTCGCGGTTTGCTGCCTTGCCGGAGCCCGACCGAAGCCTATCAGAAAGCAGAGAGCGGCGCAACGGTGGGAAGTAATCGCCCGGACGGCTTCGGCCGCTGAGGCTTAGCTGGGTTGCCCGCGCGTCCGCCCGCCGCCACCTTTAGGCCACGGAGACGCCGGGAGCGAAAGCGCCCCCGCCCACCCAGGCCGGGCCTCCTGGATGCCCGGAACGCTGAGCCGAGTCCGCCTTGCCTCCTTCCTCTGCAGCCCTGCCTGGCCGCCCGGGGAGCGGGCACGATGAGGCGGGTGCGCTGCCTGGCCCGCCTAGCTCCCGGTGACGCCGCCGACACCGCCGACGCTCTGAGTCTGGGCAGCCACGGATGGGACGCTTTGCTTTCCCTCCCCGGCTTTTCTCTTTCTCCCCCCGCCACCCCCCGCTTCGTCCCTCTTTCCCTACACTCTTCCTTTCTTGTCTCCACCCTGGTGACTGGCTTCCCCACACCACGTGGCGAGGGACGGGATGAGCTGGGGCAGGGGTGGGGGAGAAGGACGAGGGTATCTGTTGCACCATCAGCCGGCGCCAAGCTTCATTCCTGTGGAGGGATATATACATATACATATACACATATACATACACGCACACACGGGTAGACAGACACAGCATGCTGAGGGAGAGGAAGAGAGGGAAGGAGGGAGAGAGTGAGAGAGAAAGAGAACATAGGTACTCACACGTTCGTGGGCAACTGGGTGCAACCTCAGAGTGAGAGAAACCCACTTTCAACTTGTGCCCCCAAACAACACGAGTAGGGCTTTAACAATTTCTCCCCCATCCTCCCTTCCTGATTTGGTACCCTCCAGATGTGTTTCTCAACTGCCATCATCACCGCCACCATATCCCCACCCAGTAGCCCCTTTGGACTGGTAGGCTCCATGTCAAGAGAGGAGGGATGCAGCAGGAGCCCTTACAGAAAGCGAGGTCCTTCCCTTAATTATCCTGTGCATACCTTTTACTGCTTTCACGTCAGGGAGTACTGTTACCTATCTTTAGCAGTGAGTCCTGCCACTATGTAGATTTCCCTCTGGAATCCCTTTCTGATTCATTTTACTGGAGGAGGATAAAAGAGAGAAGAAGAAGAAACCCTCCACCCCATGTAGGAACGTCCACTACTAAAAGACTTGATAGCTGCAGGCTGTACAAAATGGCACTGCACTTAGGGGCAATTGAAATCATCACTGTATAGGTTTTGGTCAGGTGATTTGCTGTTGCGGAGAAACTTGCCCCATGTGATCGAATGATCAAGTGGGTAGAAGTGCATGGGAGCGAACTCCAATTTCGCAAATGTGTTTGGACGTACAGAACTGCCGGATTTAAAGGAAGGAAGGAAAGCAAATTTGAGTGAAGAACTGCCGGATTTAAAGGAGGGAAGGAAAGCAAATTTGAGTGAAGTGTTCTGAGACATGTGAGAACATCAGTTTTGTAATGGAACCAGTTTAACAAGGCAATGGTCAATTCTCCCTTGCTGGAGTTTTCACACTGGCAGGGCAGCAGCTTTTGGAAATGCTGCATCAAAGAGGAGGAGTGAGATTGGATGACATAACATACAGGGATCCTTTTAAGTTAATGACTTTTCTTCTATATATGCCTTCAAAGCTCTGAAGGCAGCCTTTCCACAACTTCCTTCTCATTTAATTCCTTCTGCAACCCTATGAGGCAGATCCTGGACTTCTTTCATACAGCCTCCTCAATCTCCAACTGCCTAAACCAGCTTCCCACTATTCTAAGGCCGGAAACATTTAAAACCCAGAGTATGTGGTGTGAAATAGGGTTAATGGATGCACACCATCACCAGAATAAAAATTCCCTTCTCCTCCCATACAGAAAAAAAAAACCTAGGAAAATGAGAAAATCCTGATCCAGCCAGGAGTGTGATATTTATTTATTTGTTTGTTTGTTTGGATCTATATGCTGCCTTATCTCCCGAAGGGCTCAGGGCAGCTTTGCACTTCGCAGTACACTTCCACTTTGCAGCACTGCTTTGGTGGCTGCAGTTCCTACCTCCCCTCCCCCCCAAAATAATATTCACTGCCATGGGAAATGACTACCTTGCCTTAGCTGAGAATCAACTAGCATGCTTCAAGGCTAGATGGGGAGAATTTGAAGTTGCACCTTCTCAGCTGCAGCCTACATTCTGAATCCTGCTTCATGCAGTTTAGCTCCCTTTGGTAATTGCTTTGCTTATGTCAGAATGAAAGCATTCTGTCTCCTCATTCCCCCCCACCATCTCTGCTTTCTCTCCATTTGCATTCCCCTATTTGTGAATGGGAAGGAGAACTTAAGAAGGAAGGAAACTCTCTGGTGGCTGGGATTCAATCACTAATTGCATTCATACAATGTGCCACACTGGGCTGAAATGGAATTGACAATTTTGAGGTTGAGCGTATTCTGAAAAGTGAACTAGGTTAATTTCATTACAAAATAGTAAACACATCGTACATAAACTGTGGTATGTATGTGGCATACAGAATGTGGGCATATTTTATTGATTTGGATTTACAGGATATTACACTGTGATAATTCAATCATTAAGTTACATGACTGAAGGAAATTGAATACAGAATTCCCAAAGTCAGCTTGATTTAATTTCTCTATGCTGCAATGCTACCCACACTTGAAGAATAGACCTTGATCCCTCTTCCTTGAGTCAATCAGATAAGTCTGGTTGGTATGGTTTATCTCTGCTTCTGGATGGACGCCATCCCATAGAAGGGCAGCTTGGTTAGAGAGCTTCAAATTCTTCTCCAACCTGGTGCCTTCCATTTTTAATTATGATTGCAATCAGCCCAGCTATCATGATCAAGGATGAAGGATGATGGAAAATATACTGTAATCCAAAACATCTGATGAACATCAAATTGGAACCTCACTTTATTCATTAACATGAATAGCATAAAAATAGAGATTTTAATTAGGAGATAATCGGAGGAGGAATTACGTCTGCTTCCATAAAGAGAAAGCTGCAAGCAGTGAGTCAAATTTAACTCCTTGTACCGACTCACCATAAATATTATACATTGCCTGCTAAATAAACACTAGTTTTTAAAACTAACAAAATGTAGTATTCTGTATGAATACTGGTAGTGTTTTTGTTTCTTTTGTTTTGACACTGTGTTCTGTGAACATAAACTGGTTCCTCATTGATTGTCCTGCAAAATGTAATGCTTAAAATATGCTTAATATAATCAACAAACTCAAGCATGTTATGCAAACTCTGTTCATAGAACAGAATTACTATACAATTTGGATCCAAGCTATAAACAACTTCTGGAACTCACTGCTACAAAGCAGGAGGTAACAGGCAAAATGTGGAGGTGAGATTTAGATGACATTCAGAAAAGAGTTGGTGTGTGGGATTGAAACTATCCTGAGCCAAAGGATGTCTTTAAAATGTTGGGAAATTGTCAAAAAATGGCTGCCATGAGGAGGTTTGCCTACTGACTGTGGAGTGCCAGCTGCAAGAGAGCCATTTTCAAGGATGCAAAAGTCCCATATCTATATCAAAGACAACTCCAAAATAATTTGGTGAGATACATTCCCAGGCAGACACAACATTAAAAATCACCAGGCGAAAGATACCCATCCTTGCAGGCAAAACAGACCTTTATCACTAACTGGCCTTCTGGCATCACCTCTTTCTTTTTCTCTGGATAGTTGGACACTCTCCTGTCTGACTTACTGGGTGGCATCCACCTACTATTGTTTTGAATGCCTCCAGGGTTCATATGAGCCCAATGACATTCTCAGATGAAGAAGGCACTGGAGCCTATTTCTTTGTTTAGCAACATGCCAGATGGTCAGTTTTGAGGCAAGGAAGAAGAGAGATTCAAAAATTAAAAGAGAAAAAACAAAGTAATCATAAATATTAGGGGGACAAGAAACCTAGTGGCTATAATAGGTATCACTGTAAGTGACCACTATAATATAAAGAAGACCTTAAGTGCCATGTCTCAGTTGGAGCCATCAGTGGCTTTGTGGCATTGACTTTTACAAATGGTCTATGAAAAACTTTAGTGAGAGGGATCTCTCTACTGCTTGGCAAACTACTGACAGGAAGACAGAGAGACAGGAAGAGAGGTTCATATTCATTTATTAACTAAACCATGACTTACGGAAGCTGACTTTGTGAGTTAGCACAATGAACTAAACCACAAATTAGCCTAGATTGTATGCAAACCTAACCAGAGGGTAGTGGTAGCAGAGAAAAGGAGAACTTGCTAGGTCTAGGAGAAAGAGAGAGAAGAGAAAAGGGGGTCTCTAATGAAAAGGTGGTCTTATTAATTCATTGCTCTGATCCCACCCATCCTAGGTCTGACTAGTGACCAGAACACTTGTAGCAGCAGATTATCTTCAAGGGCAAAAAGCCTTTGAGCAGCATGAACTTTTTGGTCCAAAAAGTAGATGTGGGCAGAAGAAAAACTAACTTGAATATAATTTAATTAGTTACATTTAATTCTAAAAATAGGTGTGCTTCCTCTGTACAACTAAGTTGAGTATTCCATATGCATTTACTAATGTTCTATGTCTGTCACATTAATTAATGACATTTCTGGAGTTGCCTCGAGAATCCCAACCAAATTAGGAGCCACTTGTGACCTTATTTGACACTCTACTCAAGAGGATGCAAGCTGTGGATTTCCAAAAAGTTCTTTTGTGTGCTATTGAAAAAATAAAGACATATATGGCAATTTATTTGTATTACTTTATTCTCTGCACGTGGTTGTATACAATGATATTTTTTCTTTTAAATTAGATTATGGAATATATCTGATCGGAAAGGACATTAAGGAGATGTGATGATCAATGATAGAATCCAGGATGGAATACAATCTCTTTGTGTACTATAGATCACTCAGTGCTTCTAAATAGTTTCATTTCATTATTTTTTGTTAGGAAAAAATGCATTATTAGAATAGACTAGCCTTCAGAAATTTGATGTCATTGGTCATGCTGGTTAAAGGAGATGGAAATTGTAGTCCAACATTTCTCAAGAAATCTGAGGAATTCTGGAATAGCCACATCTTTCAACTTTTGAAGCTCATCTAAGTGTTTCCTTGTAGGTCTTCCATTTTATTGTTTTGTCTCAATTACAATTCCACCAAACATGAAAACCTTTTGCCCTAAGATGTAGACTTATAAATATGGACCCATTAACCATAAAGCTATACTTCATCTCTTCAAGTTGGCCTTGGTTCAGCAAGGGAGTGGAATCTACTGGCAATGAGCAGTTTTGCAATGAGCTGCATGGGCTGCTGTAAGAAAACAAGTAATAGTTAACTGGTCAAAATGGTTTCTGGCCATTTAGTCTGAACACTTGAGATGGCCTGCTAAGCCTCCCCTTTTCAAACACAGTACATCAGATTTGGGTCAGGCATCAGCCTTCCTAAAAGTGCCCCCCTCCAGCCTGAAGGTACATTGCGCAAAGTATTTACCATATTGTTTTCTATTGTGCCTTTGGCCCTAATTGATCCATTGTGTGTCTTCCATCGAGATATGCATATCTCTGTCTTGTTTTCTTTAATTTGTTCTGTGTATAACGAAGCCTTTTTTCTGCTTTGTTGTACACAGCCCAGAGTCTCAGTCTATTAGGACATTCTACAAATACAGTAAATAGATAAATTCATTAAAACAAAATGGCCATTTTGTGTGACAGGAAAGCTTGGAAAAATCTCCAAATCCATATCTGAAATAATATACATGCACCCATGCAAAAGAAAAGAAAGCAGAGTCTTCACTTTTTTTCTCACTGACTTGCTAACTTATAATTCCAATAGGCCTTCACCTCAGTAAGCAAACCTATTTCTACCAACCACACACACACATTTGACATGTGTCAAATGGTTCATTGAGTAGGGCTTCTAGGAGGGTAAGAACTGGGCTGTAAAATTCCAAATGGCCAATAGATGATTGCATAGAGATTTTTTTTGACCTCTTTGCTGCCATCTAAGATTATCTGGATTTTTGCAACCCAGATCTGAATAGCCCTAACAGTTCCCTGCAAAATTAATTCATTACAAAATTAATGTCTCATCTCCCAGTTTAACTAATCAAACGACTAATTATGTTTTGTAATTAGGGCTATATGTAAAAGCAAAGGCTTTCATTAAAAATGGGGATTACTGGACTTGGAATGTATCATGTTTAGGGGAGGGAGGATTGGCTTTTGCTTTCAATTTTCTATTTAGTGGGCCACACCAACATATTTTTTGCGGTTGTTGAGATTGCCATTGTTGCTCTTTTTCTTTCCTTTTAAAATTATCTTTATGAAGCACCAGACGCACAAAACTGGTGGCCTATCACCAAAAGTGTGCATATAACTAATCAGGCACACATCAAAGTTGTGCAAGGGATGACAAATGAAATTAAATAAACAAGTTACACAAACACCAAACAAATGGAGAGGGAATGGGCTGGGGCGCCATTTGGTCTAGAGCTGGCCTTGGCCATGATGATTGGTTTAAACATAAAATCTGCTTAGTCAATGAGTACATCAGAGTCAGTATCCAGCCATGCTATTCATGAATTTAATGAATTTGGAACTTCCAACCAGGAGAGGATCCAGAGGGACTGGATTCTCTCCAGGAAGAATGAGGTACATGAGCTTATAGAAACAGACTTCGCAACCAAAATACACCAAAAGAACCAAGCACTCATGTAGCAAAGATGTCCCAGAACTATATCCAGGCTGCTGAATGCCTTTGTTCCACATTTTTGTTATTCCCACATCCCTCAAAATTCCTGCTTCCTCTTTATTCCTGATTTATTTTGCCAGGATTTTTAGAGCAATTTGGTTTTTAATTCATGAAATCCAAATGCTATGATAATCCACCCCAAAAGGCAGCACGGAACAATCATATTTGTGAGCTAGCCTATTAAGCCCCTTCCAAGATCCTCCATGGCAATCTCCGTCCCCTCTGTTGACTCTGAGGTCCAAGGGTCAGCTAGCAATCCATACCTTCCTGCTCAATTTGCCCTGGATTGCCTTGTTTTGGGGATGCCACTCAACTGGGTGATGTTGGTTTCTAATTTTAAAAAAAATTAACTTCTCTATATACTAGATCTCCAGAATCCTCACAATTTCTGAATATTTTGCTTTAAAAATGTTTTAGACATTTTTCAATGGCCTTGCTTGGAACTGGGCATGGGATGAGATGTCATTGTGGCAGGAAGTTTTGAAGGTTAATAAGGCATATATTACTGTATTAAAATATATATACAATAACCCATCATCGTGTACCCTTTAAGGCTGATAACAGGCAAGCAAGAACTATATTCTAATTTTCTATACAGTAACTGGTTCCCTTTCAGTTGACAAAATGCTCTACAGAAACAAGTGTGGGAAACTAACATAATAATTAACCATATAGCCCTGGAATACATTTCCACAGCAACATGCCCTACAGAGTACAGTAGAATTTTATTAGGAGAGATGTGTAAAATGGCAGCTTAAACCCAAATTGCTTAAAGAAAATATGTATACAGAGGGAGAGGTTCAAAATATGTAGTTACAGCTGATAACAGAGCTTAATTCAACATCCTATAAAACTATCTGCTTTCATGTGGGCATAAACCATCAATTGAAATATTTAGTGGAGGACCTTGTCGTTTTTTCCTTTCTTTCTCTAAAGTCCAATTAATTGGGTCTATGATGCAAAGGACTTTTTCTGCAGCACTATCCACATCCTGGACTTCTTCCATCTCCTTGCCTGATCAAATGATGATCATTTTTAAAAATCTCTGGTGGTGATGGTGGTTCATCAGCTCCTTAATATCATCTATTTTACACATGCCTTGAGATGTGCTTATCTATTTAATAGCACTTAGACTTATATACCGCTTCAAGGTGCTTCTACAACCCTCTCTAAGCGGTTTACAGAGTCAGCATATTGCCCCCAACAATCTGGGTCCTCAGAAGGATGGAAGGCTGAGTCAACCTTGAGCCAGTGAGACTCGAACTGCCAAATTCCAGGCAGCCAGCAGTTAGCAGAAGTAGCCTGCAGTACTACACTCTAACCACTGTGCCACCGCGGCTCTAACATTGCTTTAATATATATTTTTGTCCCTTTTAACATTATATTTCATTTTGCACATTACATTTATGAGTCTTGGAGGCATTTTGTGCAAAAGACAACATTAAAAAATAATTGTCATTTTTAGCATAGCAGCTTGAAGAACATGTTGCACCTAATAAAAAAAGGGATGATTGTTGCGCTTTCTGAGTATTTTGCTAAAAGGCTGAAGAACTGAGAATGTTGCTTCCTCACTCAAATGGACAGCTTCTTTCCATAATAGAAAGGAGTCCATCTGCATTGGCTTCTCATATGTGGAAAATATAAGTTCTTGTCCCAGATTTTAAAAGGATGCAGGGTTTGTTTGAGATGAGACCTAGAAACATTGATAATATCGATGGGGTACAGTAATTTTCATTTATTTTACTTTATCTCATTATTGCCTTTATATCCTGTGGAAAGTAAAGTGCAGGCTCACAGCCTCAACACTGTTGATTTAGTCTCCCTGTTAAAAAATAATAGTGAAGATGGCTCATATTCTTGTAATAAATTAGTTCGTTTAAAGAAAGCTTTTGGGATTAACACATTAAAATCTGTAGGGCAAGCATAAAAGTAAGATAAAGCAACATTTCAGCTTCTTTAATCAAAATAGAAAGGAGCAACATTTTAGTGGCAGGGATGCAAAGTTGATGAACTATGGTGCACATGTGAGCTTTGACTTGCCTACTCCTGCATTTAACCTAGCTAGGAAGAAAAAAGTAGCATCTATCATGACTGTTTCAAGACAGTAATGCCTGATCTAAAGTCACCCAGTGGATCCCCTAGCAATCCTATACCAGCATTCTTCACGGTCCCGAATTTCCTTTTTTTCTTTAGCCCAGGATCTACCATGGATGGATGGACAGATGGATAGACAGACAGATAGACAGATAATTATAAGCACCATTTCATTTTCTGAAAAAGTTATTATCTGTGGAAGAAATTATGCAGAGTAAAGTGATAAAAATTTGCATATATCTGCCTGATCCGCTACTAATATTCAGATACTATCAGTGGATGATTAATTCCTGTCCCCAACAACTGAAAAGCTATTGCTTAGAGTTCACATACTGTATCGTCAAGAAATGTAGATATTTCTCCCAGAAATATCTAGGGTAGTTTTCCCACCCCCACCCTCCTTAGATGAGACTTTGTACATGGAATATATTGTTTGGATGGAAGCTATCTTGTTTATTTATAATGTATTGTGTTTTTTATCTTGTTTGCTTGATATTGTCAACTACTCAGAGTCATTCTGGAGTCAGGCAGAACCTCCATCTAAATAAATAAATAAAGCAAACAAACTTGACAGCCCTGTCTAGTTCACGAGTACCAGAACAGTACTTTTTCCTGACCCAAAGATTTTACAATCTAACATTTGACACAACCAAAGCAACAGAGAAAAGAGAAGGAAATAAAGGCGGCAGGAATTAAAAGGGAAATATTTTTGTAGGAAGAATATAATCTATTTATGACAATGACATGCTCTCTGCTGTACTGAGTGATCAATGAACATTGTATAGTTGTCCTGTTGCAAAGGTTGGCACCAGATAAGGACAAATTTTATATAATTCACATCTCAAGGAAAGAAGAAAGAAAATGAACCTACGGAGAATAAAACATCTGTATATTTTATTAACCTCTAATGCAGCCTTCACTGAACATGACCCATTATACCACACTAATATAGAATTAGGGAATGAGAGAGGGTCAGCTCCATACTGAAGATCATCCCAGGTGAATTGAATTTCTATATGAATCAGAAACAAAACTCAGCCTTTGTAATGCAAAATATATGCAATTGGAACTGATGTTCAAAAGCAGTGGTTGAGGCTACGCAATGCACTAAGCATTAATCCCAGTGAACAAAAATACTTGCTGTGGTGTCACACTTGCTAATATAAACAAATAAACCTGAATATGACATAACATGATGTCCTGGTTCACACAAAATTTTAACATAATAGTTGGGACTCCTACAACAAATCTCAAATCATCTCTTCATTTTAGCCTTTTCTAACTGTTACATGAACACAATCAGTGAGTGAATCGTTGCTGTTTTCCCATCCTGTGCAACAGGATTTCATTTCCAATTCAATGTGCAATTGCCAATTTGTGAAGCTAAGATTTGAGGGCCCCAAATAATGTCTCCTGCCAATCAAGAATTATTCTGAGCCAGTCATGGACTTTGTTCATACAGCACAAGAAATCTTGAACCTGGATTATTAAAACACAGTTGCTGCATTCTGCTATTAATATTCAAATGATAGAGAATGCTCAAACAGCCATATTGTGATTCCTGGCTCACTTGACATGTTGAGACAATGATTAGGTTTTCACAACCTACTTA
Organism: Naja naja; assembly: GCA_009733165.1. Classification (NCBI taxonomy): domain Eukaryota; kingdom Metazoa; phylum Chordata; class Lepidosauria; order Squamata; family Elapidae; genus Naja; species Naja naja. The sequence continues at coordinate 32,419,365 of CM019148.1, read as the reverse complement.
ATCCATCAACTACAAGGTTAAGCATTGATTTGGAAACAAACAAAAATAATGGCAAAAGCCATGTGGTCCCGTGCAATCTAAAACATCTTTTTTTTTGCTTCTGAACCTTAATTACTACACAGTTCTAATGAACTATCCAAACCCATTTTATCTAGCATCTAGCTTGTTGAAATTTAGCCTGTATTTCTCAAGTTAACCTATCCCACAATGTTGTTGTGCAGATAAAAAAAAGTGGGGGTGAGAGAGGTATCAGCTCACACAAAACCTTAGAAAAAGAGATCAGATATAGTTAAGATTAAGATATAGTTAAGTCTAACATTCAGCTGCCAGTAATGAATCCTTGATCAGTGGCCATGTAAAATCATGAATCAAAATATTTTACATTTTATTATTATTTTTTAATCATAATGTTTTACATACTTCTTTTTATTTGCATTAACAAAGCTGTTCTGAACAGATTACCTCCATCCAAATCTTTTTGGTCTGAAATTTGAATATGTCTGTTTAAAAGTTCATATCTTAAAATAATGTGTTTTTTAAAAAAATATTTGCCTTAGTGCCTTTGATTGATGCATAGTTTATTTAAATAAAAACTTACATGAAAAGTGAAATGAAACAGAAAGATTAGCTTTTGGTTGTAAGACATTTTTGCTGTTCCTAGATAACCTTTCTTAAACCACCCTTGAGTTTAATGGGGCTTCCTCACAAGCTGTTGTAGAAGGCTGGAAAAGTTGTGGAAATGTCTGGTCTCTGATTTGCCCCTGCTGTGGACCAGAGAAGTGGTCTTGGGCAAGGCACCCGCAGTTTCACAGCCCCCTCCCTTCCACTGCAACATTGAGGATGACTCAACTGATACATATTGAGTGCTTGAAACCCTTATAAAACATGATAGAACTGCCAAGTATTATTAGGTATGTTTACGTAAGAAGCATAGTATCTGGACTTTACTTAATGTGGCCAGAGGCTCTTATCTAAATGGAGATGTATTTAAGAGCAGAGTTTAAGTCTGCAATGTCTTTGCATACTGTATTGGGTACAGAGCCCCAGACATACTTCTAAATAAATAAATACATGCAACACTGACCTGCCCATTAAGCAGGATTCTCTCTTCTGTGTGTCAGCATCATTCATTTATGGATGCTGTATGTTGATCAATTCATTTTTCTCAGCATCGGGAGTCAAAGTAAAAGACTGTGTGATTTGATTCATTTACATAGGTGGTCTAGATGGCTTTTAATTTTCCTTTGAAGTTGAAGGTTCTTAAAAGTGCATAACTTAGGCTGAATGGCATGATTTGCATTCGGACAGAACTAATCTATTCATTGTATACAGTATCATTATCTTCCTACCCCAAAGTAAGTTCTCTCTGAAACAAACCTAATCGACTTGCAAGAGACAGATTTAGGACTGAGACCCAGAAATCCATCAAATTAAAATTAAATATAAATGATATATTGGGCCTTATATACAAACATTCCACACATGATCCACATGGCTTACCATTTGTTTATTTTATTTTAGACTTTTTTTATCCCACCTTTATTATTTTTATAAATAACTCAAGGTGGTGAGCATAGCTAATACTCCTTCCTTCTCCTATTTTAGTAATACATTTTCTATAAGTTCATTTTCTATATTTTTCATCTTACTCCTTCAAACAAAAATCAGACTAGTTTATTTGTATGTGCGTGCGCGCGCACACACACATCAACACACAAGTATTTGTTTGTTTGTAGTGGATGAAAATCTTAAACAATTCAAAGGAAAAGACGCAAAAACAATTACCATAAGTGAATCCAGTTAGTCTACTAGAGTCTCAGTTCTGAGTTCAAATACGAAACTATCCAGGGTCTGAATAGTCATCCTTAGCCTTAATTTACCAGCCTGTAAAATGGAAATAATTAAGAATGTCTACTTCTGGTTGTAAAACACTCTTCTCTTGTAATTGCTGCATTTACTATGACCCTATGGAAATCGTGTTTATATTTACAGTTGTCATTTGGAAATCTATTACCAACAACATAGGGTGCTAATTTTTTGGGGGGGGGGGGAAATTGCAATTGGAAAGAAGAATTAATGTCTCTGTTGTTTCTTGGGGCTGCGGTCCTTTAACAATATCAGGGCGCGCAGGATACTTTTTAAAAGCTTTTAATAAGTGGAAAAACGCGCTTGGTGATAGGGGTGGTCGGTGCCTGCTATTTATGAAGTTAACATGTGTAGAAAAAAAATCCCTGTGTTACAATCTTTTTGAGATAAACAGGCAGAGAGCGAGAGAGAGCGAGAGAGAGAGAGAAAGAGAGAGAGAGTCGGCCGAGATACTGAGGCAGGCTTTTGTTTAGCAGCCACGAAGAATGGAAAGAACCTCGGATTTATTCGACGTGCTGCTTTCCGCATTCAAGGGGGATTTTCTACACATAGTTTTCTTTGCAGGAGGGTCTTGGCCGAGCGAAGTGTCGAAACCGCGACTGAATCTCAGCGTCGCAATTGATCAAGGTAACTGAGCAGGGCTTCTAACACCCGGGAAATGGGTGGATTTCCTCTCAGTTATAAATTTGCTTAAACTGTGTGAAGAAGTGACAATTTGTTTTTCTCATGTTCTTCTTAAATTAAAAGGCGAGGTTGTCGTAGAAGGCCTATGAAATAGTCACACACGTGTACACCCGGAATGCATGATAGACGTTTCTAAAAGGATATAATTGTGGGTTTGTTTGTTTTTAAAACCCATATTTTGCCCCTTTGCCCATTAGTTGCAAGTTAATTCCACTGAGCAAATAAAAGATTTTTGCCGTGGAAATGCAGATGAGACTGCAGCCTATAAAGCTATTTCCACTACAGAAATAAATTGTTGTTAAACATTCATTATTAACTATCACCCACTTCCCTAGTAACTGATTTTATGCTTCAACCGAATTCATATCACTTAACAATGTTATTAATTTGGCTGTTTTCTCATAGAGATGTGTATCCTAACCATCCTTATGTACCGTGTATTTTTTAAAATTTCTGATACATGTCAAAAGTAAAATTATTGAATTCAGTGGGACTCATTCCCAGGTACTTAAGAGCTTGGAACCACGATGTATGTTTTACTTCTATAATAATATACATTTTCTGATAAGGAACAAATATTAGCTGTCACTCGATAAACAAAAAATAAGCGGTTTCGTGTGAAATATAATGCATGTTCTTACATATAAATACACCTTTTATTCAGGTAAAAAATACTTGATAGTTTTATAGACGTATATAAAACATGTATTCCATGTTTTATATTTCAGGGTAATAATAGTAAGAAACCAAGACAAAATCATTTTGTCCTTCCCTAATGCAAAACTTTACAATTTCTATTTTAAAAATTATATTTTTAGCACACCTTTTTTCTTTTTAACAATAAGATTTTTAAAAAATAAATCAGGAAAGAAATAATGTTGTGCATTTGGTCCACGGTGGCTGTGTGTTTTTAAAAAGGTCTTGTAAGGAACGGAGAGAAGATATGCATGCTTTTAGGAAAAAGACGTGGAAACATGTCTCTCTCACACACACACCCCACCCGCATTCAGAAGGAGTGAAATTTTGATGGGAAAAAAGAATTAAAAGGAAGGAAGGAAGGAAGGAAGGAAGGAAGGAAGGAAGGAAGGAAGGAAGGAGAGAGAGAGAAAGAGAGAGAGAAAGAAAGACAGAGAAGAAAGAGAGAGAGAGAGAGAAAGAAAGAGAAAGTCCTCATTTGGAGTGGTCTACCAGAGTTCGCTGGGTCTGTCTTCCAAGAAAACAGGAGGCTGTTGAGGACTCGGGAAAGGCCGCTTGCAGGGTTCCTTCGGGAAGTCGGACCGGCTGGAAACAGCCGCGGGAACTCGGTTTCTTCCCAAGCGAAGACGCGCAAGTCGCGCGCAATCTTAAAAAGGCGAATGTATGTCCCTCCCTCCGGGATCAACGGGGAGAAGATTTAGTCCGGGGGAGAGGATCGATGTTAGGAGAAAACAAAAGGATGAAATGTATACAATTAAAGCTACGTTTCATCCTTTTTCCTTTATATATAATAAATAAAATACATTATATATAAATATGAAAAGGCAGAGGGCGACCCCGTCATTCAAAACCAGGTTTGCGTTAGGCCTCTTCCGCTGCTCCGAATTCTCTCCGCTCCCGGCTTGGGGACACGATTTAACCGATATTAACGTTTTGGATGGTTTTTTAACGAGTCTTGTTGCCTTGAAACAGGCAACAAGCAGAAGACCGGTGTCAATGTTATTCCGCGCACAGAGGAACTGGGCAAGACAGTTGGCGTAGAAGAAACATTGGAAATCACCAACATATTGGCTCAAGGAGGACAAAGAGAAGTAGAGTCTAGCAAGACCTTTTCGGAGCGAAACCGTTTTCCTGAACGAAGGGTAAGGAGAAGGCAAAGAGAGTTGTGGGAGATTTCCGATCAGGTGATATTGAAAGCCACGCATCTTCCCCATAAAAAGACCCCAACAACAACCCGATCTCCTTCCCGCTCACTTATAAAGGGAAATATTCTGATAGTCCTTTCCAAAATCTACAGCTTGAGACAAGGCTCGTTCGGCTGGAAATCGCCTTTGCTCCTTCTCCCCGCTCTCCCTGACATCCCCCGCCTCAAGGCTTGCTATCATCTAATAAGCAGGTATAGGATCGGGCTTGGAAGTTGGTCCGTGGTTTCTGCCTCTCTTCACTCACAGCCGCCCTGCTCCCTTTGAATAGCTGCCCATGGGATCGGAAACGAAGCGGCTTGCACTCCACGGGACTTAATTGCAAGTCAGAATTAGGTGGTAAATTCCTGGTGGTCTCCAGACTACATCCAAGGTCACGGTAGGTCTCTGAGCAAGGTGGGCTTACTAGCGAAGAAGCCAAGGCTTTACTAGTCAGAATAAGTCAGACTTTTATTAGTCACTACAAAGTCAGAGGCTTTACTTTACTCTAAATCCTCCAGGGGATCCGATCTGGATAAGATTTAGGATTGAGTTGCGCAGAGTAATTCTTAGATGGTGCACTCAAGCCTCAGCACTTGTGCAGTTCCCTGTAGCACCATTTACACCCAGCCAGAATGAGTTGCGCCTGACTATAAGTCAGTAGACATCCAGCAGCATTGATTTAGTTTTATTAATCATCCCTTCCATGATCAAAAAGTTCCATTCCGTGATCCAAAAGTTAGCATAGGCGTGCAAAAAATTACTGTCTTTAGCTATAATAAATAAAATAAAAATTAAAAGGGTGTTGCCTGAAGTAGTTGTAGAAACTGTTGCATGTTTGACTATCTTTTAAAAAAAAAAAGAATTCTATTGGTGAGTTTCAACTACAACCACCTTATAAAGAAAGGGGGAGGTTGGGATGCATGCCTTTCTTTCCTGGACCTTCTCTTCATTGGTTTCAAGTTAACAAGAACCAAACTTAAAGCTCAGTCACATCCATAGTTATCTAACAACAAACCCCATTAAAGACATTGCCTGACCAATTTTAGGGCACAGAAGATAAAGCTGTACTGTTTGCCAATATTTTCTTAGCCCAAAAGACCAAGTAGGCATTGCGATCTATTCTTCTTGTTGGTCTTCTTTTATTAGTTTCTATTTCTTTACTGGGTTTCTATACACGTCTTTTCAAACAGAATTTTTTTACAAGACAACATTTTAATAACAACTAAAACGCTCTGTTCATCATACTAGTGAATAGCTTACGCTTTGCTAAATAGCACAACCCATTAACTTTGATGTAAATTATAGCTCTTTATTAGCTGGCTGTAGCAGTGTGATATTTTGAAGGGTAACTGCATTAAATGTGTTGCAGTGGATGGGTTAATAGATCTGTTTACTCTCAAGAGTACAATTTAGGATGATACTAGTCAGAAATCCTACTAAGCACTGGGACACTTACTCCCAGGTAAGCCAGTAAGATAGCAACCTGAACTTGCAATCTGCCCTTACATGGGGGAGGGGGGAAGAATCAGTATCAAATGATGAAAATTTTAAATTCAAAGCCTCTAAAAATATAAACTAGATATTCAAATACACTTGTCCTAAGCATGCTGTTAGGCTTCAATATGTCTGTTGATTGCAGTGAGGTATTGCAGAAAAATCTGCCTAAACAGACATCAGAAAGAATGAAACAAGGCATTTCTTCAGTCATCCCTTCTAAATGGATCCTTCTGTTCATTGTTTTGGATTAGCCAAGTTCATCAGAAACTAGATCAGGTTTGTGATGAAAAGCATCCCCAAACTCCAGTCATGAACGAACCTGTGAATAAAACTTTTGAATCGTGGTGTTTTGCTCAAGAACAATCATATTTGGGCCAATGGAGCTGCATTCAAAACTGCTTAACTCCATACCAAACAGATGGGTGTTTCTCCCAATATATTGGAAAAGGAGAACCTCGACCATCTGTGGGGGTTGCCCGACATTCAGCTTCATCCAAGTCTGTATTGATGGAGTCAAGCCAGACTCCTATGCAACTCCTTCTGCACCGTTCATTTAGAATAGTTTAAAAAAAAACTCTAATCCTGTTTAGTTTCTTTTTCTTTCGAATTATATAGGTGGCTTCCTTTCAATGATAATTCTCCCAGTACTCAATATAGGAAATATATATCTCTAAACCCATTCTGCATGTCTTCTCTTTCAATGCATATTTGGTGATATAGTTTCCTACCTTTTCTTTCATTTTTCCTCCCACTTCTATCTTCTTCCTCTCCTTCTGTTGTCCTTGTCTTTTCTTTTCTGAAAAATCTAACCCTCCGGTTGCTAAGAGCAGGAGAGATCATTTCAAGGACTTTTGTATGTGGAATTGTATCTTCCAGCTCTTTCCAGGACTGCCAGAACTTTTTAGTTCAAGGCTGAGAAACTTTTCCAGGCTAGCCATAAAAAATAAAGGCAATTGATATAATAGTTTGGGAGTCTGAATTCAAATGGGTGTGGGGAGAAATGCCTCTTCTCACATAACAGGGACAATAGACCATTTCTTAGGATGGAGCAAGCCAGCTTCACATACCTGACCATATGGATTCACTGACACGGCAGAGGAAATTACAGAAATGATACTGTTAGGCTTTGACCTTGCTTAAAATACTACAGGAAGGGATGAAGATGAGCCTCCAGAACAATCTTGATGTCCTCCAGATGTGTTGGAAAATGAACCCTGTCATCTCTAACCATGTTGATCGGAGTGCTGGGATTTGTGGATCTACCACTTGAGAAGTCAGTTACCCCACCACGGAAATTAAATTTCAGAAGAGCTAAAAGAAGATTTTTATTTTTTACAGTTTTTTTCCTGGAGCAAAACCAGTGCATTTTCAGTGTGATGAACAGAAAATGACTTTCAAGAAGTACAGAAATTCACCTCACTGAATCATAAATTGTAAAATGGGGAAGCAACTATCTCAGTTTGCCCCAAAGTCTCTGGAGGAAAAATAGGTTTCTGTAGCATTGTAATTAATCAATATTGTCTGATTCACTCTGAGGTAGTTCCTCTGTTAAGTTTCTATTCCTTATTGTGCAACATAAAGTTTGCAAACGTAAGTTAGGTTTTCCACACTCCAGCCATTTATTAAGTTTGAGGAAACTATTGTAAGAGCACATCAAGAATGGGCAGTAGGTAAATTTATCTTCAAAGGAGTACAGTAGGATACGGAACTTTGTACTTCATAACAATAGAAGGCCTGGTCAAATGACCAATCAGATCAAGAAAAATATATGCAAAAGACCGAATTTGAAAGTTTACTTTGTCCTTGTATATAATTGGAATCCATTGTAACATCTAGTCTAGATTCCCCAGTCTGGGTCTGGCACATTTTTTCTAAATAGTATAGGAAATGTAGTTGAACATATCTGGACGGCTCCAGCTTGTGGAAAGCTGTGCTAATCTTTCAAGGCTTCAGAACATCTGATACATGTTTTACTCAGATATTTAATTCTGGCCAACCAACACAGCCCCTGACCTCAGTGGAGAAATATTTAAGTGAGTTTAGCATGGCCTCAGCATTTGAACACTGGGACTATTCAAGCCATCTGTATTCTAAATGTGTTCCTTTGATCCTTTCCTCTCCAGAAAACATAATTCCCCCCCCCCAAAGGAAAAAATGCATCTTTCTGGAGAGAAGATCAAAGGCACACCCTTAGGATTCAGATAGCTTTGCTCCAATCAATTAATACTGCTAATGGGTCTTCCTAGCGAGTCTGAGTAGGGCATTTTTTAAACCAAGATAAATCCACATTCAAATTTTGCATAAAGAAACAGAGATCCTAGAGTATAGGCAGGTCACTTTAATGGGTGCTGGTAGTTTCAAATGATAGTTGAAATAGTTGAAATGATAGTTGGGTGAGGGATAGTTTTAATGGTTTTTCGTTTTTATATTATATTTGGACTTGTAATTTAATTTAATAGTTTTTTAAGTATTTATTGTTTCATGTTTTAATTGTGAGCCGCCCCGAGTCTTCTGAGATGGGGCGGCATACAAGTGCAAATAATAAATAAATAAATAAATAAATAAATAAATAAATAAATAAATAAATAAATTTAACTTGCCCATGCAGCATTTTCTAGAGAACTGTTTCAACTTCAGATCTTACATGTGACCAGGCTCCTGCATTCCTGCATGCATATTCATCAAGGAGGAGAAAATAATTGTCATCTTTTAAAAAGGAATGTCTACTTACAGGATCATTTAGGCACAGAAAAAGAGGAAAAAACTGGGAAGGAAGATGAAAGTAAACATTGGATACCAGCTCTGTTATTATGACAACTGAATTCTTTCTACCTTGACTTATTTTAAGGGAACTGGGGGGGAGTACAGTCTTCCAGAGACAATGGTTTTCTTTGCAAATAGATGGGAGAGCAACAGTTTTTCTTCAGTCCTGTAACTCCTGTGCAACATAATTAATATTGTTGGTAGAAGAAAAGAGAGCTAAGTGCTTTTGATGAGATCAGATTTTAGGTGTGTGTTGCACTGCTTCATTTCAAGCTTTGGCTCTCTCATTCTGTGCTTCCTGTTTTTCAGTTAATCTTGGGGTGTTGGAGAATCATTGGTACAGGTGAGAAAGAGAATAAACAAACAAACTAGCATATGTACAAATGTAAGTCTTTGAAGCTGGGTTTCCAAGTTTCATTTCTCCCTACTGTATTCTCCTTGCTCTTGGAGAAGGCTAAGGGAAAGAAACAGGAAGTGAGCATCAACTGTGGAGGAAGCAGAAAGTGGCATTGCACTAGACAGGTCTTTAGAAACGGGGGTGGGTGGGTGGGTGGCCAGGTATTGAGCACCAAATAAATAGGAAAAAAAAAATCCTTGCACCTTGATTTTGTTTTCAAATCTTCGCTTATAGGCCAGCTGTCATTCTGTACCACTCATCCCAGTATCACTTTTCAAGCATACTATGAGTATGAGAAAGAAAACCTGAGTATTATGTGCCAAATAAAATATGATTAACCCATTGGCCTACTTAGTACCTATACCATTCATATTCAGCAAAATTGACCTTGTGATTTGGCATACATGTCCAAATCATGACTGATTATAGTAATTCACCTTCTTCCCCAACTCTTATTAAAAATACTCTCTGTTTAACCAATATAAAATAACGGCCATACATTTGGCTGTCTTGGTTGTCTTAAGTGATGAAGGGAACTGAGAGGTGGAGAATGACTCATGTTTGTCTTTTTTTGGTTTTGCTCACGTGTCATGCAATCACTCAGCATTAAGTTATTTTCTGAAAGCAACACAAGTTGTTCCACTTTTAGTCCATATTGATCGAAAATTCACGAGGACTATGGTAACATAGTTCCATAATCTTAAAATCAAATTAACATGTGGTTATTAGAGCTTGATATTTTATTTTTTATCGTTGTGTATGCACGCATTTCTGTAATTTATCTCACTTACATACTACCCACTCCGGACAGCTTTTGGCAACCTACAACATAACAATTCCCTTCACATTATTGTTTTAAATCGCAATGGTTATGCCTATTTTAGCTTCGGCGGAGTGAAGCTTTTCCACTGACAACTGCTTCCAATCCATGGTGCGGAGCGACCATAAAGACCCCAGATCCCCTTTCCCACTGAAGCCGACCCCGACGCTCTTTCGCCGCCTATTTACTGGCTTCAACGTCCTTCCGCCGCGTGTAAACGGCGCCTTACTGCGCCAATTCCCCTGTTGCGCCGGAGCGTTGCGCCTCTCGGGATATTAATGAGGTGTCCGCTGATAGGGAGCTCTGCAGGGTCGCCGCCGGCCTGTCTCTGCTGTTCGGGCGTAGACTCCCCGGCGCTGGGTAAGGGCAGAGCCCGGCGGACCCCGAGCGCTCCGTGCGAGCCCTTGTTTCTCTGCAGATTACAGCAGCAAGGGAAGGAAGGAGCAAGGAAAGGAAACGGGCATGGCTTGGCCGGATCTGCTCCCTTCTTGACGGGCAGAGTAGATGGGCCTCAGATTCCCCAAACGAGCCCTCCAACAGACACCCCCGTCGGGAACGTGTCAGTTGAGAATGAAAGCCTAAACATGGTGTCTTTCCAAGCCCTTCGGTCTTGCAATCCCCAACTAACAAGGGGTTTGCCTGGTGTGTTGTTGGGGAGAAAGGAGCCAATGTCTAACAGTGTTCAGGGCGCCAGGTCGGGAAAGGAAAGAACGCCGCTTCTCAAGGCCGCGGGTGAATCCAACCAGTTCGTTGGAAATTGTAAGCAGGGGAACAAATTGACACATTACCTATCTAGACCTCTTTATTTTACCTTCCCAAATACAAACAAAAGGTTCTGCGAGGAAAGACAATGCAGAGTAAAGAAAACATCGTGACTGGGGTCTTTTCTTTTCAACCTTCTGCTGGTGATCTCAGCTTTTCAGGAATTTGGAATATGCGAAAGTATGGAGATTGCACAGTCCTTATATTCCCAGTAGTGTTTCTGGCTGCTGCCTCTAGGAATCCTTGTTTGGGCTCAGGGCTGGTGTGGGGTGGGACCCCATTACAAGGATTGAGCAAGGCTTTCTTTGTGCACATAGGTCTCAAAATCCCATCACACGGCAGTGTGACCATGAAATAGAAAGTACGAAGGTGAAGTGTTTGGTTTGGAGCACCACAGAATTGCATTAGCTCTGCTGGTGAATTTGTTGTGTTGCAATTCATCTGCAATGAAGAATTCTTGCCTGTGCTGTACACCCAACCCCCTTAAATCAGCTTAGTTGAAGAGCTAAGGCATTTGCACAACATTACGTTTGGTTAGTGTTAACCCTGGTTGCTTAACATGCTCTACATTTCTCTAATGCTGAGGTGTTTTTCAAACAGGCTGTGAATAGTCATTTGTATGGAATGATGGGAATAATGCGATATGCATAAGGTTGGAATTGATGACCTCTTTGGTTCTTTCCATTTATTCAACTCTATGATCCTATGAGCTTCCATAGTAATGGAATCCTGATGTTTTGCCAGGAAAGGAGAGGCAAGGCAGTCCGCTCAGTTGGTGATGAGCTACCAAGAACTGCACTACAGAGCAAATTGTTTTACCTTTGAAGATACCTGGTACAGATGCTGGTGTAACATTGGAATACACATCACAACCTATTACGGTAGAATGGAAGATTATAGAACTGAACCCTTGGAGATAAAAGACTTCGTGTGTATGTCACTTCATTTAGTTAGTTTATAGTTCAAATCTAGTAATAATAAAAGTAATAAAGTCTTGTGCAAATCCAGAAAATGGATTCATTCAAAAGCTAGTTTAAGTGTATTTCATGCATGTAGATTTTTGCTTCTCCTTCCAAGCATCAGGATGTTTTTCAGGCACTTTTTCTAGGCTGGATTTAGAGGTGGGTGACCAGTTATCAGGCCATATTTGGGAGATGCAAATTCAGCTGAAACTAACTATTCAATAAATACACCTGCTTCTTTCTGCAAAGAACATTGTTGACTTGAATGTGGCTTCTGATTTGCAAGAGAATTTACAAAATGTTGCAAACTGATCTTGTCATACAATGGATATATATTTTATTGGAAAATAGATTACAAATGCAGTGAAAACCTCCTGATATTGAATGATGAGGGAAAGGGTGCCAAAATTGTTCTGTACCACTTGGTATAGATTCTACGGTGTCTGTAATATAAGTTGCCCAAAGTCACCTATGAGTTGGGCAACTATATAAATTTGTTTACTAAATAATAAATACAAAAACCAACATACAAACATACTTTTGTATTCTGTAGCACTATATTAATTATGTTCAGGATTTTAAAGATAACTCTGATTCCTAAATGTAGAATTTCAACTTCTTCCACTTTTTTTTAAGATGAAAATATGCAAAAAAAACCCACTCCCAAATTACCATATATCAAAGAATAGGATATCAGTGGCATTTTAGATGTTGCTGTACTAAAACTCCCAGTAACACCAATCGGTGATGAAGAATGCTGGGAGTTGTAGCCTAGTAAGATTTAGAGAGCCATAAATTTCCTTTCCATGGCTTATAATAGCTAAATGTGCTTTGCAACCTAGCCTCTGGAAACATATTCAGATTCATAATTCTACTGGCTATCTTTGAAAGGAAAAGAACCAGCGACGTTTGATTGTAGCTAGCTCAGTTAGATGCTAGTTCTCAGTTGTACCTAACTAGTAAAAAAATCACTACTGTGATTACAAGTAGTGGTTTTATTTAAAAAAAATCACATCAGCTTTCAGAAGTTTCACTGTAAATTATTTGCATAAATGATTATATTTTCCTTTTAGATAGATATAGTTTCACCCAATCCTTCTGGAGCCAGAAAGGGGCAGTTGGCCTGGATTTTGGCTATTCTGATACTAATATCATCATAGTCTGCAGTAGTTATAGAAAAGACGTGGCTACTACCGTAGGTCCCGTGAAACAAACTGATTCTTCTTACAGTTGTCCAGTTAAAGGTGAATACATTCTTCATGGCGACCGACCAACATTCATCTTTATTCAACCCCTATATTGACTCCCTCAGGAGACCTTGAGCTGTATGGCCTTGGAAAGAGCAACTCCAATAACTCTGCTTTTCAGCCAACTTAGTCTTATTACGTCCTCCCTCTGCAGTGGTCTCTTTGTCTAGACAGGACAATTTGCACATTCTACAGTGATGGGTTGCAACATTTTTTAATTAAATGCAAATCCTCAATGCAGGGGGGAGGATGGAACCCACCCTATCATCTGTAACCCTTTGCTTGTTCAGACAGTCCAAACAAAGGATAAACAATTGATTACAACAAACCCCACCCACGGTCAATAGCCATCCAGAGATATCTCTATCAGTGGTTAGTGATTGGTGCCCTCCTAGAAGCTTAAGAACAAAAAAAGAGAAGAAAGTCCAGAGTTGTCTAATTGATTGTTAGGGTTGTACAGATTAGATAGCAAGAAAGTAGCAGAGGGAGTTATCAGAAACTTCAAGATGACTGAACAAGGATGGCAAGCTCCTGGAATAAGCTAGATGAGATCTGTGTGAATTACCAGGAGGTAATGAATGCAAGGATAATGCACTGTTCCAGTGCCAATCTTCTGCCCAGGATACATTGGCCTCTTTCCCTTCTCCTTTCCTTCCCATTGGTCCTGAACTTGGCTTCCTCAGGCTTTTATCTTCCAGATGTATTGAAACAATAAATCTTAGAATTCACAGTCAATGTAGACCATGTAGTTTCAATACATACCTCAGAAGGATTCTTCTACACTGCCTTCCCCCAACCCATTAATTTCCATATGCATTGACTTCAACTCCCACCATTCTCAACAGTGGTTATTTGGGGCCTGTCTCCTTGTTCTGCTCTAACAAAGTAAAGAACTCAATTCTTTCATGTCTGGATTGCAGCACCATTCCGTCATGTCCAATTTCATTTATAACATGGCTCCAGGAGGTGCTCTTTCTTCATCTATATTGCCAACTGCAGATATATACCAAGTTTTTCATTTTAGTAAGCATATCTAAGCAGCTACAAATTTGTTGAATAATTTTCCAAGATAGTAATTTATCATTTTTCAATGAAATGTTGTGTTAAGGTCTTTGGGAATCTCTATATAAATCTTACTTATAAAGGCTCCACTGAATATCAGAGGCCTGTTGTAGATACAGAATGGGAAGATGCAATGTGGGACTGAACAAAAGATTTCCTGTCCTTTTTGGAAGAAGAATAAAAACAATAAGTTGTTGGATTAGTGGGCAACACTCCATCAAAAAATGTTTCTTACATGCACCTATTTGAAACACACAAGGATGGCATTTCTGTGAATTGTCAGATATGTTGAAGAATAGAAACATGTATTTGTGTCTATTGGGTTATGATGGGGCCATTATAAAGCTGGCTGCATCCCTGGAGTTTCTCCAAAATTGTCTATCAAACTAATTTTTAATGTAAAAGAGAGATAAATTATTTCAAGCATAGAAAGTATTTTTTGTTTATTTGCTTATTTAAATGTATCGGTGAGTAAATTTATTAAATAAATCTATTCATTATAATAAATCAATAAATTATTAAATAAACAAACTAAATTTATTAACTTAATTGTGTGTGTAAGCTTGTTAACTATTAAAATATAAAACATATTTGTACTGGTTCCACCTCTTTGTGGTCATGTGACCCCAGTATACTAGTTTCTGAGTAATGATGCCCCCACTCCCCCAAGCCATGTCCCTGGTAAAGACAATAATTACCATAATAATGGTATCTATTTCAGCTATATTTTGAAAAGTATGTGCCTTTCTGTGCCTATATTATTTAATATTTGCTCTTGGCTCTTCTCCAGTTCTACTAACCTGAGTTTTTATTTGTCTGAAATAAACTTAGGCATCTTATGCATGCAACCCAGGCATTCCACCACTGAATGATGGGCCTGTCTCTGTACGGGCAAGCCTCAGGGAATAGAACATGTATCTTTTACAAGACTTATGATTTTCTTTATCTTTAAATTGTTGACACCTTGGATTATAAGAATTGAAATAAAAATTATAAGAATCTAATAAAAATGCTGCAGAGTGGACAGGATGCCATTGACTTTTTGCAAATCAGTTTGAGTCTCTTAGTTTAATTATAGACCAGGGTCTGGTCATTTTCATTTTTAACTTCTCTTGCCCTAGGAAAGAAAGAAATGCAATGATGTCTGGGCTGCAGGCATTCTGCAGCAGAGATAATATATTTGGATGACTTCCACAAAAAAGGAGCTGTGTTAGAACCCAACGCCTTAATTATCCTTAGCATTTTTAGCTTAAATAACACATGCATCACAATGAAAGGATGGAGTCCTAACGTGATAAAAATGAACTGAATTTGTCTATAGATGGGAAACTTTTTTACTATTTTTTTAAGTCTCCCCACCCCATGTAAACTTAAACAATATCTCCTTGGAAGTAGAAAAATTATATAGCCTAACATAGAAAAGACTTGAGAAGAACCTTCCACTGGTTTTAAAAATAGAGTTTTTTTTAAAAAAAAAACAATTTACAAGGACTGGGTTTATAGTGGAATATACCATTTGATAGTAAGTTTACAGCTGAACTTTTACGAATAAATATACAAAAGAAAGCAACAACACAGAATTAAAGCAACAGCAGTGGTCCCTAGAGGGAATCAGTTACTAAAGCTTTTTGAATTTACGGTTTCATTTTGAAAGTAGAGAATGTACCTGTAGTCCCAAGAATGGTTTGGCTTAAGAATAGTTTCCATTTTTCATACAAGAGATACCATGAGCTTGATCCTTTCCCATCTTCCAATGTTATTGAAGGAAGTTCTCAGTGTGGCTGCAACATTTATCTGCAGATAGGAAAATGTTTGGGATGGGTAGCCCTTTATTGGCTCCATAGAATCCTCCAGTGGCACAGAAGTGGACAAAATTGTTAGGTGAGTTAAAGCATGCACATTTTCTCCCTAACTCTCACACACTGCTATTTTCCCTGTAGAGACTAGGAACGTAATGGAGTGAAGAGTGAGTCTTTCCCCTGACAATCAGAATTCATGTTTTCTTAGTACCAGAGCATTCCACTTCCTCTGCAGGAACAGTTCACCCAGCCTAGGTCTGCATATTACCCCTTCCTGCCAATCTTGATGTGGAAGTACCTTGGCAATATCAGAGAACATTACCTCTTAGCAGGGAAAAGACCCAACCATAATAGTGGTCTCTTGTCCGTGGTGTTACCAACTCACCCTTTTTAAAAAACTTTCTCTTTAGTCATTTCAACATAATTTGAACATAATAATGGAGGATATTATTATTATTGGTGGTGATAAAGGTGCTAGTTTGGTCTAGTGGTTTAGGCACCAGGATAGAAAATGGGAGACTGAGAGTTCTAGTCCCTCCCTAGTTACGAAAGCCACCTGGGTGACCTTAGACCAGTCACTCTCTCTAAGCCCAAATTACCTCACAGGATTGTTGTTGTGGGGAAAATAGGATGAGGGTCCTGGATACATTCACTGCCTTGAGTTATTTGTAAAAATAAAGGCATACATACATACATACATACATACATACATACATACACATACATACATAGAGAACATTAGACTACTAATGCACTATGGAATACGCAGAGAATAAAGATCTGCAGATGCTTTGGATTTCAAACTTAGCAGCATTGCTAGTGGTAAAGCTGTCAAACTCCCGGCTCATGGGCCGAATGTGTCATGTGCTGGCCACAGCCATGCCAGGTTTAGCAAAGGGTCTCGATACATCATGTGATGCCACCGTGACGACATGAGTTTGACACCCCTGTGGTAAAGGAATAGTTACCCCAGAATTTGAAGTGTACTAGTGTACAGGATTCGAATCATTGGGTTAGGCCCATGATGGCAAACCTATCGCATGCGTGCCACAGGTGGCATGCAGAGCCATTTGTACTGGCATGTGAGCCACAGGCAAACTTACCTCACTGCGCATGTGTGCACCTCACAACTGATTTTCAGCCTGTTTGAGGCCTTTTTCGGCTTCCCAGAGGCTTGAGGAAAGCCTTTGCAGGCTGAAAAATAGGCCTGTTTTGTCACTTCTTGTATTTCTGGAAATACCGGAAGTGACGAAATGGGCCCAATTTTCTGCCTGCAAAGCTTGCAGAAGCTTTCCTCAAGCCTCTGGAATGCAGAAAAAGACCTCAAATGGGCCGAAAATCAGCTGGGAGGTGCAGTGCAGGTAAGGGGGTGGCGGGGGATTGCGCCTGCATGTGCAGGGGGCACCCCTTCTGGGTGCTGACATGCAAGCGCAAATGCAAGCGCGCACACAATTTTTAACACAGGAACCCAAAAAGGTTAGCCACCACTGGGTTAGGCTATCTAGTGTTTCCCTCCGATTCCTGATTATGATTCAAGTAACTAGAAATCAATAGGCACTGATCTAGGGATCAACTCTAGCATTACCTTTTGTGTTCCAATATTCTTTTTATAGCTGAAACAAATAGTAAAATTGTTGACAAATTGTAAATATATAATAGGAGCCAGATGTGAACACTTATACTACCACATGTATATATCATATATACTACCCAGTGTCTTTGGACTTGGACAGCTCATACATTCAAATGAATATTACAATGCAAGATCCAATCTGGCTCGGTCATCCAGACCAGAGATTTAGTCTTCCAAGCTTTTGGAGTCATTCCCATCAGAATGTATGAGATAAGTTCCCTGAGGATGGGCTCCAGCATGAGTCCAGTGTGACTGACTCAGATTGGATCCTGCGCCATTATCCTAGGACATGTATATTTGCCTTCAACAACAACAACAACAACAATAATAACGACAAATACATTGGCCCTCAACTTACAACTGTTGTTTAGTGACCAAAGTTACAACACCACTGAAAAAGTGACTTATAACCGTTTTTCACACTGGAGCACATGATCAAAATTCAGACGCTTGGCAACTGACTCATATTTATGTCTTTTGCAGTATCCCAGGGCACGTGATCACCTTTTGCCAACTTCAGACAAGCAAAGTCAGTGGGGAAGCCTGATTGCACTTAACAACTGCAATGATTCACTTAACAACTGTGGCAAGAATGGGCGTAAAATGGGGCAAAACTCGCTTAACAACTGTCTTGCTTAGCAACACAAATTTTGGGCTCAATTGTGGTCATAAGTCAAGGACTACTTGTACCTGAATGGCTCTTAAGTAATAGGCAATTTTTTTCTCTCACTACTGCCCTACAGGGCAAGACTAAATCAAACAGATTTAAGGTCCAAGAAATCCAACTTTAGGAGACACCTCCTGAGAATAAGAGCAGTTGACAAGCTTTCTCCAAATGAGCGGGTTTGTATATAGCCCTCTTGAAGAGGCTTGAATTCTGAGACGTTTTTGCATTGAATCCCTGAGTCAACTGGATGGCCTTAAAAGGCCTCCTTTAACTTTGGGATTCCATAAATCTGTAAGAGCCATCCCCAGTTGGCCCCTGGGAATGCCACTCTGAGAATTCCAGGAAATGCCTGAGGCATGGAATGCTGTATGAAGACTGTCAAGCGGCCTTTTACAGGGAGCTGGAATGGTACACAGGTTGCAAAGCTTTTCAACCCTACCAAGGGTGAAGCTGAAGTTCAACAGAGCCAGTGAAATGATCCTGAGATAAGAGCCCAGAATATCTAAACAGGTAACACCCAATTACAGCCACAACTCTGTTGACTTACACTTTTCCTTATCACCAGGCATCAGCGTATTCATGTAAATTGCAAAAAGCATTTTGATGGATGCCAACTCAGCCAAGGCCTCTAAGCTATGAAACAGGGAGTGCAGTGCAATGCAATGTATGCTTTCCTTATCAGGAAGCTGTGACTATTGCTATGAAATTAAAACTATAAAAGGCAGGGCCTTATCAGCGACTTCTAATTCCCTGAGTGTTCATTAGGGGCTGCTCCAGTCCTGGAATCAGCCTCCCGGGACCATTTTTGCGGGTTTAAGTTGGAAGGGGAGTGGGGGAAAGAGTGTTATCACAAGTTGTCTTGACAATTAAGCAGTCTCTTTCTTAAGATGTCTGTTTAGACTAGGCTTGAAGGAGGGAAACAAGCAGGATTAAAAGGCACTTTCATTCCAGTAGTGACCAGGAATACAAGCTGTGTTCCTAATGTGGTCCCAGAGGGAGATGGACCTGTACATTTAGAAAGTCCACCTTGCAAAGTGCTTTGTAAATTTGGAAATTGTTGCAGCAGTAAAAGGGGAGGGTGAAAGCAGTATTTAGAAATATGTGGAATTGTAACTCAGTATAGCAAACAGAGAGACCTGCCAGCCAGGTAGGTATACCCATATATTATTTTTATGAAGTTTGGTTTGTGAGCCATTCAGTGTTGGGTTCTTAAGATGGGCCATAAATAAATAAATATGTGCATCCATGCATTGTATGTCCACACAGAGATGTGCACACACTTAGCTCTAACAATATGAATTGTACTTGTATATAAGAGACATAAGAGGAGCAATGGTGGACCACTCTTCAGATCCATCTTACTTCTCAACAACAGCCCACCAAAGTACATTAGAAGACAGTGAAGCAACAGTCCTCTTTGACCACTGGGCCTAAAATTGCTATTCAGGAACATATTGTCTCTGAGCTGGAGAATTTCAGTTTAGTATCTACTTCTAGAGTTACTAGAGTTACTCCAGCATATATTCTTTTAAAAAAAAAATCATATTTATATGCCGTCCTTCTCCGGAGACTCAGGGCAGCTTACAAGTTTTGGAGCGCAACCCAATGCGCTCAACAATAGCCTTCATTCCATTGTATATGCCTGCTTATTACTAAGCGGCATTTTTACAAAGTCAGCTTATTGCCCCCAACAATCATGGGTCCTCAATTTACCTACCCCGAGAGAATGGAAGGCTGAGTCAACCTTGAGCCTGGTGAGATTTGAGCCTGCACTAATTGCAGGCAGCTGGAATTAAGTGCTAGGCATTTAACAGCCTGCACCACCAAGGCTCTTATTTATTTGTTAAATAAATAATGTTCAGAAACTCAAGGCAGCATACATAGAGCCGTGGTGGTGCAGTGGTTAGAATGCAACACTGCAGGACTAATTCACTGCTCACTCCCAAGAGTTCAATTCTGAGCGGCTCAAGGTTAACTCAGCATTCCATCCTTCTGAGGTCAGTAAAATGAGGACCCAAATTGTTGGGGGCAATAGGCTGACTCTGTAAACTGCTTAGAGAGGGATGTAAAGGCACTGTGAAGCAGTATATAAGTCTAAATGCTATTGCTAAACGCTATATCACTTGCTCCTTCTATTTTCCCACTATCACAGTATCCTTACAGTGCATTGAGACAGACTAACTGGTCTAAGAGTCAATGAACTTTCATGATTAAGGGTTTGAAGAACAAGCAATGGAAGAGTCCATTGGAATCCAGCAGCTAATAAACTCAATCCATCAATGAGGTTCGTATGGATTTGGAGCAAACATTGTATTCTGCATATATAAAACAATTGTTCAATAGGGATCCTTCCAATCCTATGAAATTGGATACTAAATGAGGTTAATGAGCAGAGAAAATAAGCTAAAACCTAAAGATTCACAATATAAACTTTCATATTGAGGGGTACAGGATAGTTGACAGTAGCTAACAAATAGTTAATTCTGCTGGATTTTTTTTGGTGAGTGCTAGCATTTAGCAGGTGAGCAAATACAGGGCAAAAAAGACAGATATCGCCATCTCTTAGCAACACAAAAAGCAAGAATCGACCATTTTTATCTCATGACCTTTTGCTCTGGACAAAAGCATTCAACAACTGGAACCTAAAATCCATGACCTCCCCCTGCCCTCACCTGGGTTAGGTGTAAGTGAAAGAGTCTCCCAAGGACTTCTGGTGATGAATATGGATTGCATCCTGCCATTTTTTCCACAGACCCACCTCATTCTTTCTTACCAGAGTTCTTGGTCTGAAGAAAACAAATCAATTCAGAAAACAGGAAGGAAGGTTTGATCTAATCCACAGCAGCTGGTGGGGTTCACACATAATGTAATTTGTTTGGTTTCTGTCTAATATGTTCTGTTAAACTAACCAATTATGGCTTATTCTGTAAAATGTGGTCATGCAAATAATGTTTGCATTGTGCTACACCAAAACCATGGTTGATAAACTTAGTGGCTGATTTTTACATTGTGCCATGCTATAAACAGACCACATTATGATTTTAAGCATGATATCTGAGTCTATCCAAATTTTTTAAAGAGAACATTTGGCTCATTTTCTCAATACATTTGAAAACATTAAACAATTTGTCACTTTTAGACTTTCTGTGAAACAACATGCCTCAGAGAAAAGCATTAAATGAGTGACCATGTCTTCCAAATTATCTAACGGTATGAAAAATGAACCACAAAGCAGCAATAAAATACAACAAGAGAGTTTGCTTGGCTAAAACTTAGGACCCACATGACAATTTAATTGGGTTATTAGATATTGCCATAGGAAAAATCTTGTTATGAGATCTCCATTAATAAATGGTTTGAAATAAAATTCATTACCTTATCTCTCTAAATAATGAAATAGCAAAATTTTTATTTCCATGATAATTCAATCCCTTTGTTTTTTAAAGTAATTTCAAACTTGGGCCAGTCATTCTCTCACCCCAACCCACCTCACAGGGCTGTTGTGGGGAAAATAGGAGGAAGACGTGTTGGATATGTTCACTGCCTTATTTGTAAAAATAATGAAATGAAAATAAAAATAAATAAATAAACTTCTCTAGTGTCATTGCTGGTTCTTCCTCCTTGTAAATTCTGCATTGCAGAGACATTTTATGAACACTATGCAAGTGACTCCAGAACTCAACTCAGAAATGATTTTTTTAAAAAAGAAAAATGAGAACATCCCCAAATTAACTGAAAAACTCTGCTCCCAAAACTCTAAATATATAATAGTGACTTTTGGAGTCTCTTCACTTCTCAAATTTCTCACTCTCCAATCCCAGTGATTGAAATGTCATAACAAAAAATCAGGCATTATAATCAAATATTCTCTAACATTCATCAGCTATTTTCCAATGGCTTTGTTTAAAAATAAGTCTCAATTGCTTGTGCTCCAATAAATGCAGCCAAGTAGGTAGAATTTTCTCCAAGGTCCCAGTTGCCAATCTCAATATGCTTTCCAAGACAGGAACTGGCTGAATGAAACACCCAGAGCAAGACTTTTGTAAAGCTTTCCCAAAAACTAACTACGGTAGGTCTGCCAACCTAAATTTCCTTTTTATATACAAAACATTTATATCTCACTTATCTTTTAGAATTAAGTAGCAAAAATATGGCCAAGCTATAAGTGCCTGAAAAATTTTCAGCTGTAGGTCTTCTGTTAAGTTTTACAACAACGTTTTGTCACAAAAGAAAAACCAGTGATATTAGGGTAGCCTTGTGAGTAAGTCACAATGGATGTCGGTGGGCTAGCATAAAAGTAAACTGAACTGAATTGCTGTTGATCTCATAAGTAACAAGTAATTAGGTTGGCAACAAGATGGAATTAGTTTGTCATTGTCTTCCATCTTCCTCAGACAACTGACTTGCAGAAGTTTTGGTATATGGCTTCCTTCATCTCTAGACAGGGAATTGAAGTTCAACATGTTTGAAAGCAACAGGCTGTAAAAACTGCCTTAAAAACAGATACACCTTTATCTAATTTCTGTTAAGTAGGGATTGCCAATCTTTTCTTATTGCTTTAACAAAATCATATAGAGCATCAGACATCTATTTCAACCTGTCTAGGAAAGTTCTTTTTCTTTTCTCCTTCAGCAGTTGTTTTTCTTCTTCCTGCATTAAACCAGGTGGCTAGAGAGTATAATCATCCTTCAAAGCAATATACTGGATGTTTTCCAACAGTTGTTATATTTTGGATTAAAAGCAAGAAAAATGATAGAATTGCCCAAAGATAAACCCTCTGGCTTTTCTGGGGGAAAATAGCTTGAAGGTCATTGGAAAAAGTAGTTTTATGCAGGCTGCTTTATACTTAAAATCCTATTTATTTAAAAAAATGTCTACAAATGTTCTGACTTTTAGAATTATTACTATTAAATACAGGATTTAATATACATTTTTAAAGTGTTTTATTTGACAAAAAAGGATGATTAGAACAGAAAGAATAAGCAGAGCAGAAATAATAGGTGGGGGAGAGTAACAAAAAATAGATGTATTAAACTGATTAATGAAGATTAACAATCCATATTGCAAGGGAGCAGCAATAGGGAATGAGTGGACCCAGTTTTCACATTTCTACTATAAAATGTAAGAAAGAATACAGTGCATCTAAAAATATGAATCTGACTTTTGATATGTCAAATTGCTGGGTTGCCAGATTATGGATCCAGTAAGCCCAATATTAGGTATAGTTATGAGATCTGAGCTGCCACAGCTCTACAGAAATTGCAAATTGTTTATGGCCTTCTAGTGGTCATCCATACTACTGCAGTTCAAATCAGAAAGACCTAATATAATCTGTTTAGTCTTTCAAAGCTTGATATTAGTAAGATCAGTATGCATCTGATGAAGTGAACTGCAGCCCCATGAAAGCATGTGTCTTTTAATATAATCTATCAAAAGTTGCTAACATACTCTTAATAATGTAGGTATAAGCCAGAAAACTTCATAGATTTCTTTTCCTCTTTCTCCTTCTCCTTCTCCTTCTTGGAAAATAGGAAGAGGAAGGAGTGTTGGATATGTTTATGGCCTTGAATTATTTGTAAAAACAATGAAGATGGGATTTAAATAATAAATAAATATAAATATCAAGAACTTCAGGCAGATATATCATTGCCATTGGAGGAATATTGATCTGGAATGAAATACTTGTTTTTATTATTTTAAGTCATGAGAAGAATTATTCTGGAATTTAAGTTTAAGTTTGGCTTATTTTTTTCTTTACTATCCCTTTTCTAAGGAAAAGAACTATTTTTTTTAGATTGTTCTGTCTAGCCTTCAAAATGAGGGCTGAAAAAAACCCTGACAAAGAAATCTCCCAATTTGAGGGAGAAACTGTGGATAGGTTTAAGTAACCATCTTTCCTGAAAAATAGTATTTTGTCATTTTGTTCCCTAATTAAATAATCTAAAACATAATTTGTAAGAAGGAAATCCAATGTGGTTTCAGTACCCTATGTCCAGGGGTGGGATTCTACCAGTTCACACATATTCGCTAGAACCGGTTGTTAACATTCTAAGCGGTTTGGAGAACCGGTTGTTAGAAGAAGTTACTGGCCTAATCTTGTAAGGAAGACAGGAAGGAAACATTCTGGTGTTGTTTACAGAAACTGCCTCTCCATTAACCCTTATTACATTCTTGGTAGGACTAGACTTCCTGTCTCAGGAACGTCTCTGGAGTTTTTTTTCCTCTCCTTCACTGGTACTTTGCTTGTGTGGAGTGACCATTCAAAGTTACAATGGCAGTGAAAAAAGTGACTTATGACCATTTTTCACACTTATGACTGTTGCAGCATCTCCACAGTCATGAGAGGCCAGGCGAGGAGATGCGTGCCTCGATGTGAGTGATATTGAATTGGCCACACCCAGCCAATAACATGACCACCAAGCCATGCCTACCTAAGCCATGCCCACAGAACCAGTTGTTAAAATTTTGAATCCCACCCCTGCCCATGTCTCTCTCAAAAGTTGCCACAAAATTGAATTTTGTAATGTTACCAAAGAGGAAATTTAATATGATGAGTTTTCATATTAACTGTTGCAAATGATTCATTTTTAAATATATTTTACTTACAGTCATTGTAAGTGTTTGTTCTAGTCATTTTTTCTGTTTGAAGTGGTTTTCCTAATTTGCTGCTTACAACAGTCTTCATCCAGAAAAGTATTGCACAATTTTAGTTTGAAAACTTGATCTTAAATTTATTGATAAAGTCTCCTTCAACCCAAACTTGACTCCTACCTGGTGATTTGCGTTATCTTGAAAACAATATGGAAAATATCATCACATGTTTGATCAGCTGCATTTGTATGCCAGTTAAATAAAAGGAAGGGATAAGAAAAGAAGAAGGCAAGTATCAGATTTTGAAATATACTTATGTGCCATTTGAGGAATAAAGTAGTCTGTAGGTGCTCAGCTAAAGTAGTAGTAAAAAGAGGAATCTCTGAAGTTGTATGTACTTTGAAATAATCTTTGCTTACACAGAGATTGTGCAGCATCAACATTTAAAGATAAAAGATAGTCCAAATCTGTGGGAAAAAAGTCAGGAATATGCATTAACTACTAAAGAACTGGAAAGTAATTTTAAAATCTCAGCATACAGTTTAACAATAAGGCAAGTCACAGCAACTAAAAGCTAGCAAATCATCAATACTCGTAAAGAAAATTCATGCAAATATTCATCTGGATTTTCAACTACTACCCAACATACTTGTTAAATCAAAGGTGTTTGATTTAAAAAAACAAAGACTAAAAATAGATTTAACTGTCTTTCGGAATATTTGCAGAAAAGATGGTTTGCCAGAATAATATATAACAAGATCAGATAGATGATTAATTTGCAAACCATAGACTAATTGGGCCTTTGGCTAATTTGTAAGTATCATTTTCCAGATCCTTTGAAAGGAAGATTGGATTAGGTGAGCCCTTGCCAAAGTAGTATCCTTCAGATAGTGAAAATTGTAGCATCAAAACCTCTGGAAAGCAATATGCGAGAATAATTGACTTAGAAAATGTTTAGAAACACTTCTTTTTTATGACAGTTATGATAGTCAGAATCATTTTATCTGAATAACATTACTACAAGAGTACTGTGGTACCCTGATCTATATATAGGTTTCTCATTAAGACAATAAGATATTCTGGGATTCTCATTTTTCTGAGAATTTTCCACGGTTGATACAACCATGATCAACAGAACTGAAAACCTTTCTACAATCAATGAAGCACATAGTGCCTTCTTTTTGGTATTCTTTGGCTTTCTCAATTATCTTGTGTATATCAACAATAAGATCTTGTTTTTCTTGACCTTCTAAAGCCAGTTTGAACATCTGAGATCTATTTTTCCATGTAGGGCTCTAACTAATGTTTGAAAATCCTAGGGATTAGAACATAGAATAACATAATTGGAAGAGACCTTGGAGGTCATTTAGTAATGTCAATATCCTTAATTAAGGATCAAATTACATTTTATAAATTCAAATCAAATTAAGGATCAATATTGATCCGTATATTAGCATAACATATCGTATGTGTGGTCAGAACTCCGATATTACAGTAGTGGGATTCAAATTTTTTGCTACCGGTTCTGTAGGCATGGCTTGGTGGGCGTGGCAGGGGAAGGATACTGTAAAATCTCCAGTCAGAGGTGGTATTTGCCGGTTCTCCAAACTACTCAAAATTTCCGCTACCGGTTGTCCAGAACTGGTCAGAACCTGCTGAATACCACCTCTGGATATTACATATAATGTTCCCTTTTATTTCAGTACAGCGTATGTAAATTAAGGTTATATTATAGGGATGATACAGAAATGGGAGCTGTATTTATTTTGAGTTTGTATTTTTCTCTAATATGTTATGTAGTCTTTATATTGTCTTTATATTGTCTTGTATTTTGTATTCTGATATGGCCCCATGACTAGTCAATAATTGATGATGATGATGATGGAGGAGAAAGAGGAGGAGATTATATTATTTATTCATTTAAAATGTGCACAATAGGTTACAGTTGTTTCATTATTATCCCAATAGTTTTGAAGTTTTGAAAGTTACTTATTGCTTTCATGGAAGATTTGACAGATGGAGGGGATATCCTGATTTGCAACTCATTCCCTGCTACACCAAATCCATGTCTGGTACAATTCCCACTGTTAGTCTAATGTGGTACAATTCTTCTTCTCATTTCTGAATTCTATCAAATTTTGCTCCATACATGTTGGGACCCATCAACTATTGGGATCTGTTTTTGGTAAAAGTTTAAAACACTGTTTTTCAAACAGGTGGCTTTCAGATGTGTGGGCTTCATGATGGCTGGGGAATTCTGGGAGTTGAACTCTACACTCCTTAAAGTTGTCAAGTTTGTAAAATATTGACTGCTGATGAATATTGGGGCTCTAAAAGGGTTTTGGTGGCACTCCAGATCTATGTTATCCAAAACCAGACTTGCCAGGATCCCAATCACATTGTGTCAAAAAAAGGCAAAAGTGATGCAAAAACACTACTGTAGATTTCAGAAAGCTTTCCTTGTTTTCCAGTGAATTTCCTGTAATTTTTGTTGCCTTTACTCTTAAGATTAACATCCAGATGAAAAGTGACTTGAGCTGAAGAGGAAAATATCATCTTTTTCAGTGGCCTCCTTTTAATGGAAAACACCCTCTGTCCAGAAAAAAACCCAAACCCAAAACAAAACAGAATTCAAACAACTTCCAATATCCTGTTTTTATCTTTGGGGGCTATTTCCAATATCTCCCTCCTTGAACTGGATGGAAAAGACTGAGTAGAATTTGAACTGCTTTGCATTTGGTTTGAACTTCAAGGTTTTGGTAAGAATCCCCCCCCCTTGCTAAAGCCCTCAGCAGCCTGGCAAAGGATAGTGATTAATGAGGGGAGAGATGCAACATGGCTTCCATCCACAGGGCTTGTCCTTGGCAACAGAGACGTTGCCTCTTGGCAGCAAAGCCACAGACACCTGTGTTTTTCCACCCACGAACCTGTGTGTGCCCTTCTTTTCTCTTCTTAAAGAGTGGGAGGGCAGAGAGCCAGCCCCTTGGTTTTCTCATCCCAGGCAGCCTTGGAGAGTTTGCCAGTTAATATCCTGCCATCTCTGATTGTGCTTTGAGAGGTGTGACGTTTGATAAGCTCCATTTAACTTGCTTGTTCGACATTGTTTAAATAATTCAAATACAGATTGGCCCTTTAGAAGGATTTCTGCTCTATTGACCTTTGCTGGTCGCATGTTACAAGGAAATTAGGGAGGGGCCCTGTCAAGAGGCCTGTTTCAAGCAGGCAGCTGAAAAAAAATCAGTTCCAGCTTTTAACTCGGCCCTAGGCACCCATTATTTATGGCCCATTGAAAATGCTGAAGCTGTTAATCTTTCTCCACAAGATTAGGGCCACAAAGCAAATTTGGGCTGCAAATATCTATAGGACCACTAGAGGATGGAAGAAAATGCAACCTGCTCTATACTGCCATCTAGTGCTCGATTGGATTTCTGCAGATATGGAACTGGATTTCCCACATTAGCTCTGTATGGGAAATAAAGCACTAAATGAAACAATTTAAAGTAAACAAAATGGTATTTTGCTTTCATAGATCTGATATATTGCTTCATGAGAAATGTCCTCAGTATTAGTTTATTACATTTAATTATACAAAAATGGCTTCTGCTAAAAGAACGCTCAGGGGATATATCTACTTCCAGGCAAAACACCTGGAAAGGCTGTAACATGCCCCTTCCAAAAGGAATGTTACCCCTCCCTGATACCCCACTCACCCCAATGATTATCTAATAATGAGAGCACAGATCTATTGGGAAGATCACATCATCCATATGCTGGATAAGCGCATACACAATCAGCCCCTTTTTGGGGAACTTTCTACTGGAAAATGCTTACATGGAGGGCACAAGAAATGTTTCCAAGATCCTGAAGTTACTTGACATAGATGTGACCACATGGGAAACACTGGCATAAAATTGCTATGCCTGGTATAGCCTCATCCTCAAGTGTTGTCAAGTTTATGAAGTAAGGTGCACTATGGAAGCTCAACATGTTTGCCCAACAAACACCAATCCAGCATCGAACACCAATCGCCCGGTGCGCGCTCACAGACAGGGCCTCCTTGGGGTACCATCGGCCAAACAATGTTGGCTGGTGGTCCCTAGGGGGAGGGCGTTCTCTGTGGGGGTGCCCACTTTGTGGAACCAGCTTCCCCTGGAACTACAATTGGCCCCTGACCTCCGCTCCTTTCGCCGCGGCCTAAAGACTTATTCGAACTAACCAGCCTGGACTGAGGGTGGGGGGACTTTTGTTTTAAATGTTTTGTGGGCTGGGTTTTAATTATTTATTTGGTCTTATTAGTTTAATTTGTTTTTAATTCTCTTAACTTTTGTACTGGGTGTTTTTATGTGAGCCTCCCTGAGTCCTTCGGGAGATAGTGCGGCATATAAGACCAATAAATAAATAAATAAATATGTCAGGACAGTCCATGCCCAAATTGGCCTGACCAGTCTTCTTTGGACTCGTCATATCAAGTTTAAATTGAATAGTGTTGAAGTCTTCTTCAAAACACCTGTAAAAGGTCATCTGTCCATGAAAATCCACTCACAGGAAAGAAAAAGATTGGCTGTTGCATTCCAGGAACAGGAAGTTGGGTGAGCAAAGCAGCAAAGGAGATTGTCTAGTGCAGTGGTTCTTAACCTTTTTGAAAGAATCGCCCCCTTGAGCCATTGAGGAAGTTGTCATTGCCCCCCTCCCCCAACATAACAGCCCCCCTGTCGCCTCTTAGTGTCCCCAAGGGGACCAGCAGAGGGGCGCTAAGAGGCGGCAGGGGGGTGTTCCAGGCGCCGGCCCTGCAGGCTCACCCCGTTGACTGTTGTACCGCACCTGAACCGGCACCTCAAATCCGGCAGCATGTTGGGAAAAGCCGCCGCCACCGCTTTCCCAAAGTGCTGCCGCTCTCGCATTCTTTCTGTCTGTCCATCCGTCCAAAAGGTCTGTCTGTTTGCCTGCCTGCCTTCCTGCCTATCTACCTACCTGTCTGTCTTTTTCTCTACCTACCTATCTACCAATATAGATCTCTTTCTCTCTCTCTCTCTCTCCCAATATATCTCACTCCATCACCCCCATATCGCCGCCCTTCCGTTCCTTCACCCCCACATCGCCCCTTTTTGTTCCATTGCCCCCCTGAAAAACAAAATCACCCCTTGGGGGGCGATATCGCCCAGGTTAAGAACCACTGGTCTAGTGGAAGAATATGGTAGCTTGAATGCTCTGCAAATCTTCAGTCTGGACAGGATTTTCTTAGAGCTGATTTGAGTCATATGCAACAGACAGAAGCAGTTTTAACTGTAAGTGTAGATATGTTCTATTCCAAATCCCCAAAACATACTTAGGGCTAGACAACTTTTAAATAAATGAATATTACCTAAGTTGTTCTACCAGTCAATAACAATTGTGAACACTGCCACAGAAATGATTAATGCAGTAGTACCTTGTCACGCTTTAAGGTGATTCCAACATCAGAATATTAACATTTTAATGAAACATATGAGTTGTCAACAATTTTAAAATACAATCCATTTGAAAGGTGCTGTAACAGTCATTTATATAATGTATCTTTGTTGGTGCTGGGATTTATCTGTCAAAAAAATCAAGATGGTGTCTGCAACCTTGTGACTGAAGAATCGCCCCTTTTTTACAAGGATAATGCTAACAACACATAGACAAAGTGACAGGGCTTTGATTGAGGAGTTGTGGTTATCACCTTCATTTTTTGACTCTCCGCTCACGGATGCCCCTGCATACCATTACTATTCTTAAGGTGTCAGAGGTTCACGATTATTTGCACTTTCTCAAAGCCTCGGATACAGTTTTTTAAGATTTCCATTTTTGAATACATGATCTGTATTTTTAGTGGGTTCACAGAAAATTATTAAATACAAGACTAAAAAAAATAACCATGTATAATCAAACTATTATGTCTTTAGTCTCACTTCTGATATGCCTTTCAAAGGCCAACGCCTCATCCTCAAACAGTTATTCCCCTAATATTGGAGATTTTCAGTGTCAAATTTTCAACCCAAGTTTTTCATATTATTTTAAAAACTAAGTCTTATCTGTTTGGGGACATGTAGCTTCAGCATGTTGGGCAAAACTTATTTTAATTCAGCTAAGAAACGTTGTGTGCAGGGACTTTTGATGACTATAGCATGAGATGGGAAAAAAATAGTTGTGTCCTCCAAGTCTATCACCTGCTTTGATTTTGGTAATTTAAGCTAAACTGTATTTTACCTTTGCCTTGAGACCCCTGAGACGAAGGACAACCCTCTGTGGCATCAGAATAACACCTGTCTGACAATTGTGCAATGTAAGTTTTCTTATATCCATCCAGGTAACAGATAATCAGAGTTGGAAGGGACCTTGTAGGTCATCTACTCCAACCCCCCCACCCAAGCGGGAGACCCTACACCATTTCTGACAAATGGCAGTCCAATCTCTTCCTTAAAGTCTCAAGTGATGATGCTCCACAACTTCCGAGGGCAAGCTGTTCTTACCAAAGTTTCTAGATTCAGTTCCTGAAAGCTCCAGCTCAGCTAAGAAAAAGTCTGTTTGAATTCCTGGAAAACTATTGCTGGTCAGTGTTGCCAGTACAAATCCAGTCCTGGTCTGGCCCAATTACAAAAAAACAGCTTCCTTTGTTGCAGCAACATTGTTTTCTCCCAAAGATGCAGCCTTTCTAGTACATTCTATGTACATTTAGTGAACACTAAACCCTGTTTACCTCACTTGCCCCACAAAAGGGTTAAGGGGTGGTAGCACTGTTTGATTAATTGACAGCACTGTGAGGCTGACCATTTGCATTCCTGGGTCTTTTGGTTTTCCCTCCACGATAAGAGAAGGCCAAAGTCCTCTTGCACTGGGCCAAGAGGACAAACAGAGCCTCCCAATGGAGTAGTTATTAATATAAAGCCTTCAGGTTTTCCAAACTGTTGCTCAGCAACTTGTGTTCTTTCACACACTAATCAATAATACTTTTTTTATTAGATGACTGAAAGGCCTCTAACTCCACCTGGAAATTGTTGAAATGTAAGCCTTTTAACAGCTATTATTTAATGTTCTCACTAAGGACACACTAGTTAATAAGCATTAAAGCTGTAATGCTGCAAATGATGAACAATTCTAAAAAAGATTTTCTTAAAAGGTGCAGTTGAAGACCATTATTGTACTAGATGAATTATCAACCCAACAGATTTCTTTATTTACTATTATCAATAAAAAACAACTAGTATTGTTTTCTATGTATTATTACTTATAGGGCATAAGCTTATAGGATATAAGTTTATAGAAACTAGGTTTGCAGAATTACGTTTATGGGAAAAAAAATTCTAAAATTTAGAAGTGCAAGTGCAAAAGCAGACAGAGAACTGAAAATGTTCAATGTCCATGTGATCATTTGACTGATGGAGATCCCCCACCCCGAAAAAAGCATAAAACTAGGAGTAGAGTGTTGTTGATTCATAATCTTCTTCCTATGGAGGAGATTCTCATCAACTTCTGCTGAAGTTGAAGATTTGAAAAATATGGCTTTAACCCTAGGTTTATAGTCCAAAGTAACTTGGTTTCCCTCAGCAGAAGATTTAAACGTCTCCCTTTACCTCACTCCTTTAGGTCATCATCTGCTGGGAAAAATGTGGAGGAGCCTTTCCTGGTGGTTAAGGCCCTCTGATTTTAAATCACACTCCTCTTTTAATGGCAGCAGAATTTCATTTTGCTTCATCATGAGACTGGAATAAAAGACAGTTTTGTGTGGATGTGGAATTCATAATGTTCTTTTGCCTCTGCCTGAATAAAATACCTGGACAGAAAATCCTGCACCTTTAGTCTATTAATTTATGTGAAAGTAATTTTTTGCCAAAAAAGGGAAAATTTGTTTAAATGGGTTGCCCAAAATCAATAAAGTTCAAGCACATGGATTCCTTCAAAGAGAAACGTAAATGCGGGTTTGACCTCTGGGCTGGAAATAGTTGTCCAAAAGATACAGCCTCCTGGGGCTGGTGATAAATAATCCTCCTGCTTCTTTCTCCTCCCAAGTAAAATGGAACTGTCCTGGTGGAAGAGCTACTTCCAAGCCCAGAGTATTACATCATCACTGTAGCTGATAACAGGGAAGCACAATGGAGTGTTAGACTAATAGAAAAACATTGCCTGGATAAGAGAGGCTCCTGACAGCCTGGGATGAGGTAAAAAACCATTGTCTGTCTTGCTGTCAGCTGAGTCACTGAGTGATAGGGAATTCCATAAGCAACAGGCAATGGAAGGGTCAAAACCTGTGTGGGGAAGGGAACCTCTACTGGCTACATTTGAGATGGAGACACGGATGGATGAATTGATTCACAGGAAGAAAACCCAACTGAAAGACATTTGCTGACCAGTGTTCTGGATCAATAAGTCCCAGATTGTGTGTTCATTGGGCCATTGGATGATGTAGCATCCTGGCAAATTCAGCTGGATGAGCAGAATTTTTTGTCCTTAGACTAGACAGTCTGCCAGCTTTCCCTATCATAACCTGACCTGGGCTTTCCTCTCTGTAGTCAGACGTCATACCTGATTGATGACTACTAAGGTTGAATCTATGCCTAAAGAAGAAAAACAAAAACTGGAACTGATAACTGCACTTCAGACTGCAGAAAGAAGTCCAAATGTCTTTCTTCTTCAACAGTCCTGTATCTGAAACCTATATTGAAAGCATCTTTTATCTCAGGGATATGCAACTTCTGGACAAAGGCAAAAATTATTTTTTTTTATTGTGATGTCACAGGACAAAGTGCAAAAACCTGGTAAATGGTGCAGGAAAAAAACCAAATTTGGTTTCATTTCATTGGTATATGAAGTTAATTAAATTAATTTTTAGATATCACAATATTTTTTCAGCAATTTTCCTCTTCTTTCATCTTAATAATTACTAATACAATTTTGGAAGCCATATTCAGCACTGAGCTTGCAAGTTTCCATCTGAGTGGTGGGTACAAGGCATTCCTTTATTTCAAAGCTATTTAATCTAGTCTCTTATTTAAGAAATATTGATCAATAACTCATGTCTAAATAGCATATTTTGACTTTTTTTTCTGATTGCACTTCCAAAGAAAGCATCAGAGTGCAGCCACCCATATTTTCATTTTCTCCGACTGCCTGTTGAGTCTGCCTAGGTCCAGAGGCATTTTGGAAAATAAAGAGGTTAGAAGAAGCTGGTGCTTTGCTTTGCAAGCTTCTAGCTTCTCTAGTCTCATCTGGTCTGGTCTGGTCTAGTTTAGTCCAGTCCAGTCTAGTTTGTTTAGGTAACTGTAGACACGGTTCAGACACAAAAATACCAGCTACTGTGCCCATTGATGGTGTCATATACACTAAAAGGGTTTTTGGTGTTGTCTGAACTTGATTGTATGGTTGCAGATGTTTCATTAACCAAATGGATAACATTATCAGTGCAAATCAATATGGAAGTAAAATGTAGCAAGCCCCACACTCACTTGCCTTGATGATGTTACCACCTTGAATAAATAAAACATCTGCAAATAAATAACAAATGTTAGACAGCACAAGGAATTTTACAATTCAATCCAGAGTTACTTACTTTTACTACATTACCAGATTCACTTCTTCTAGATTATTAGATTTATTCTATATTTCAATATTGTTATATTATTCTTTATTATATTATTGAATCATCTGGGAAATTTTGTTAATGCTGTGAGGTGTTGTGCTATTCACACCTACAGTACACCAAGATTCCAGTGTCATGGAGTCCTGCTACTCACAGGTTGTGCTGTGACACTCAAATTCATTGGAATAACTGCATAGGATTTCCAGTTTCACAGAGTGTGCACAACCGTCCTTATGGATATAAGGTATAGGACAATAGTAATAGCCAAGAATGAGTATCAAAAATTGACAGCTTCTCAGCAAAGCAGACATTGGAACCAGACTGGAAACGCATATTAGAAATCTTCCTATTTTAATATCTTTGTCAAACAAGTAGGAAAAATGAAATTGTCGCATAAATCAAACCATATATTAAGCCATATCGTTAGGCATCCCAGGTTATGTGAACATAGCAGTTAGTGTTTTATTAATCAAAATTTAGGGTTTGTCTTGTTTTGGGAAGCCAGTTCCTGCTCCTGGCTGGTGTCTCATTCCAGGTTCATACAGTATGAACCAACTCTGACCTGGCTGGGCAATGGCTTCATTGCCCAGCCAGGTGCTCAGACATTAAACCCCTAACTTGGCTTTTACTTCATCCTCTCTTCTTCTGAGGGTTTCATTTCTGTTTTCTTCAGAACTTTATTTCATTCACACAAGTCACATAGAGAAAAGGAGGGGCTCTGGGAGGTATAGGCTTTACCTAGGAGATGAAATAAACAGCTGTGCAGTTCTTGGAAAAGAACTTACACAGATACAAAATAAATGGAATGCCCAAATAGAGCTATTTGATTCCACCCCCCACACTATTAATTTATTCCCAAGCAACTATCTGTCAATGGGATGGATTTGTTTTTGTCTTGGTCATCATTTCTATTGTTATTTGTTCTTTCTTGGGCTCTTTCCGAGCTGGACCAGGAAGGAGTCTTCTTTCTCCCTCTTCTTCAACAGATCCTCATCTTCTTCCTCCATCAATGAGACAAAAGCCAAACAGCATTTAACAAATTGGACATTTCCCTTTCCCTTTTGCTCTCATTTCCCTTTGTCTGGGTGTGTGTTTTTGTCTCCGAAGCCCAGCTTTTCTTACACAGATCCTCCTTTTGAGACAGTCAGCGGCAAAGCTATCTCAAGACATGTGAGTGTTTGACCTAAGGAATGACCACATTTCAGCTGGAAACAACAAAACCCTTTAGGATAGTTCACCCCATTTGTTGTGCTCACTATAAGAGAACTATAATTAGAAGGGAGACAAGAAGGTGGAGAGTAGTGGAGCCAGATCCAATCCTTTCACCTTCCCAATAAGCTGACTTATTATTATTAAAAAGCAGTTTTCACCAATTTGGCGTTCACCAATTATGTTAAGCTGCAGTTCCATCAACCAAACCTAGCTAGAATGCTCAGCTAGAAGAATCCAAGTTGGGAAAGCTTCTGTAATGCCTGGTGTGGGCAACAGAAGCTTAAGTCTCAGGGGGAGTGGATAGGAGAAGGAATTGACTCTTTGTTCCTCAAGCATTTCTGCCTCAAATTTCTTTGCTCCAATTACTTTTATCTTTATGAGAATTTACTTCTGGTCATGATACACTTCTAGGAATAAAAATACCCAGGAAGGAAATAAATAAATTGGTGAATCAGAAAGCTCTTGCCACATCTCTTTGATTATGGATTGTCCCCATCCCCATTTAATAAGGCCTGTCATTCTTATGTCTCATTGACATTTAGTCAATCTGTTGGAATTGATCTACAGGCTTTTCAGTCAATCTGGGAGTTAATTGCTTGAACTAAAAAAATAGATTTTGCAGAAGTATATGTATTGGAAAAGCAGGAATCACATGCCTGGAATAATAATTGATTCAGCTGGAATTCCTAATACTGTAGTCCATTGACCCCCAATTTCTGATCTGTTCCCCATGCTTCAAGAAAGAGACAGTGTTGGACCAGTAACCTCAACACTAGTATAGATGCACATTTGGATGTCAAGTGGCATAATGATCCCTTAAATTCAGCTGAAGGCGTTATTTAGCCTGATAACCAAACATTTGGAAACCAATTCAAAAGCTCAGAGAATGAACCTTCACTCTGATCTTACACCTGAGCTGCAGATATTTGCCACTATTGCAAAAAACCCTTTCTTTCAAGAGGAAGCCATCCAATGAGATCCAGTTGTATATACATTAGTGATCCAACAGATCTCCATGAAGAGGAGGAATCTTTTCCTTTCTTTTATCACTGCTTGGAAAATAACATCTCCCTGAATTTCAGTCCAGAGCTCAACAATCTGAGATTCAACATAATGCAAGTCATTTTTCCAGGACTACAATAATTTTCATTCTAATTGAAAGGAACAGTTAAGTTAATAACAGGAGATATTTTCCTTCATGCTTCTGAATCATTTGGGAAAGAGAAAAGCCATCCAATTAACCATTGAACCTTTTTTGACACTTGCTTGAGCCTAATGGCTTATCAGGAGGAATATTTTGATCCCATATTGGTCTGCACTCATCTCATCTCAGAGCAATCACTCTTCTCCAAAGATACTTCACCTCATCAGCTTGGGGAAAGTTTTTGCAAGGGCAGGAATTCAGACTAAACTTGTCTTTTTAAACATTGGTCTTTCAAGACCATAAAACTTCCAACCAGTTGTTTAAAGGGCTTCTGCAATGGTGGGATTCAATTTTTTTTACTACCGGTTCTGTGGGCATGGCTTGGTGGGCATGGCATGGCTTGGTGGGCATGGCAGGGGAAGGATACTGCAAAATCTCCATTCCCTCCCCATTCCTGGGGGAAGGTTACTGTAAAATCCCCATTTCCTCTCCACCCCGCTAACTTGCTTTCTGGCTTTGTTCTCCTATGCAGGGCAACAAAAGGAGACCCAGCCTATCAGCTGGGACTCAGGAGGCAGAGAATAGATGGGGGCAGGGCCAGTCAGAGATGGTGTTTACCGGTTCTCCCAACTACTCAAAATTTCCACTACCGGTTCTCCAGGTCAGAACCTGCTGAATACCACCTCTGGGCTTCTGGTTTCCTTAAGCAGAAATCCCTTGTGACACAGCCACCAAATCTTAAGGAACAAGAAAGGGGTCACTTAAGATTTGGATTCTTTAGTGGGACACATGTTTATTCAAGTATTACACTAAGACTGAAAAAACTGCAAAGCTAACCTTGTAATTAGAGAACTAGTTTGAAGCCTTTGATTATTATTTGCTATTTATTTACTAAACTATATTTTACAGCTTGTTCTCCTTCAAGAACATAAAACATGAAGAAATCCCCATTTCCCCCCCTAGACACAATTCTGTGAGGTTGATTGGATTAAGACACAATTACTGACCCAAAGTCATCAAGTTGATGGGGTATAGCAATAGCAATAGCATTTAGACTTATATATTGCTTCACAGTGCTTTTACAGCCCTCTCTAAGCAGTTTACAGAGTCAGCATATTGCCCCAACAATCTTGGTCCTCTTTTTACCCACCTCAGGAGGATGGAAGGCTGTCAATTTTGAGCCTGATGAGATTTGATCTGCCAGATTGTAGGCAGCCGGCAGTCAGCAGAAATAGCCTGCAGTATAAGCCTCAATCTCTTATTCTTAATCCCAACAGTTTGACATATATAAGATAATAAACCAAAGTTTTGATGAACAGCTTTCTGTGATACAGATTTGGCTAAATGTCTAACATCGCAGTTAGAAGTCCTGCCATTTGTTCCTTGATAAACAAAATGAGAGAATATTAGGCATTTAAAATCCCCCTTGTCTTTGCACAAGGTAACACTTCTTTCAAGCTTATAAACTTCAAATGTCTGAGTAAACTATTTCAAATTCTCTGAATCCTTAATATCCACTATTGGACATGGTGCTTAAGATATAGTCTATGGAATATATTAGAAATGGTATTTCCTGAGATTTAGGAATTATGTTTTGATTGAAATGCAATATTGTTTTGCAGTCATATCACACTGTTCCTTAACCACTTAGTAATCATAGTATATGTATTGGTGATGATATGTAGAGAAAGCCAATGCTTTTGATATTTTGCTCAGAACTGCATAAATCTTCCCAATTCCAATACTGGTAGACCTCAACAACCATTCATTTAGTGACTGTTTGAAGTTACAATGGTACTGAAAAAAAGTCGCTTTGTGACTGGTTTTCACACTTACGACTGTTGTAGGATCCTCATGGTCACACGATCAAAATTCGAGTTCTTGGAAACTGGTATGTATTTATGGCAGTTGCTGTATCCCGGGGTCATGTGATCACTATTTATAACCTTCCCAGCTGGCTTCCAACAGTTATTTACTGTGATGAAACCAATTATGTAGAAAGATAATAGGCTGCCCTTCACTGAAAATCTTCCAAGCAAAGGCAGCCACCTTTTGAGATACTTTGATGTTGGTTTTAATTGCTTTACAAACACAACATTTTCTAGCAAAGATGAGTGTGATTCTAAACCATTTCTTAACCATTGCATACCAAAGATCGTAAATACATCAACTATTTCCAGATTGTTGAGTTTTCATCTTTACACTAAGAAACAAATATGATCCTCCTAGTAATGAATCAGAATAAGTTATATGCTTTTTTTAACGATTTGGAGAAGACCTCAAATATGTTTTTTTTTGTATAGCAAGCTATTGAATAGCAACTGAAGCACACACACAAATGAGGTTATTATCTTCAGGCCTTTTTCTAAGAGGCATCAGTTGCCCACTGTTGAAACCAGGATTCTGGATTAGTCTAGCAGACTTCTTTTCTGTTTAATTAAAATTAACCTTATGAATTAGCTTCATAGGGCAGCATCATTAGTGGCTCTCTGTCAAAGGGCACGAAGTATAATATGTGTGGTGCCTTCTTCTTATAGTATCTCAGTTTTCCCTTCTATTTGCAGGTCCCCAGCTTTACCATTATTTTGACTCGATGCAGCCATATGACATTTGATGCACACAAGAACAGATTTCTATCCATCACAGACCTTGAAGAAGTTCAGAGAGGCCCAATAATTCAGAATGAGAAACATTCCTTCCCAAGAACTCCTCTGGAGTGGAAAGGGGAGAAGGAGGTAGAGATAAGGACACTGCTAATTTGTCTTTTTTAATTGGCTCAGAATACTTGAATGAAAGCTGTTTTGTTATCCTTGGCTGAGCCTTGGCTGGCTTCCAACATCTCGAGCTGTGCCAGAGGCTTCTGAAGTGTGAGCCTCTGATAAATATTCTATTATGATTGACTCCATTTCATGTCATTTGGAGTGGAGTCTAGGGGAAACTGCAGGATTTATTATTACCATATTTGTATTTTGGGATTGGAGTTGGGTTTGTGATAGCCATTGCAAATGAAACCTACTGAAACCTTTTTGTTTCATTTGTAAGAAAGACCAGTAGTTGTTTTTTTTGGTATTCTAGCTTCACTGGCTGAATGACTCTGTTCACATGTAAAATATTCCCCATAGAACAGATCCAAATATGGGTTATATACATATTTTAAATAAAATCGATCAATCAATCAAAGGAATGTAAGAAGTTGTATTAATGAGAGCACAAGCTAGGTGTAGTATCTTGCTTTTCCTAGTGACTAACCTCATGGGTTAGAGTTTGTATGTATCTCCTTGTATATTTCCCAGCAACTCTGATTAAATTTGAAGACTATTTCCAACACTGAAGATCTAGTTAATTGTCAAAGTTACATTCTCATTCTTGAATATTGTCTTCTATTTATTTTTTAAAACAACATTTCCCAATTTTACAACCTAATATACTGAGATCTGATTCCTATCTTCCCAAACTAGTATGGCTGATAAAAGTGGCAATGTGACAATACATTTCACAAGTATACTCTGTGTTCCAGGAAGGTACAGTGCTTTTAGTAGAATCACAAAATTGCTACTGCTTGGCTACTTGCTATTTCGATATAGAGCTACCGTGTTTCCCCGAAAATAAGACACTGTCTTATATATTTTTTGGCTCCCAAAAACACACTAGGTCTTATTTTCGGGGTAGGTCTTATATATTTATGGTGCCAAATAGTGGGTGTGAGTGTGTAGGGGGGGGTGTTTCACGGGTGCACGGTTGCTCCCTGAAAAGTCTTCCTGGAACTGGAGATTTACACTAGGTCTTCTTTTCGGGGTAGGTCTTATATTAGGGCAGGTTTAGAAAATAGTGCTAGGTCTTACTTTCGGGGTAGGTCTTATTTTCGGGGAAACACGGTATCCATAATTATAGTAAAAGATTTTGGTTGCAAGGCCATCCCGATTCACCCTTCAGAGTGGCTACATGCATGCTGATGACAAAATATGAGTTATGATGCTTAAAAAGAAAAAGAAGCCAACAAAATAAGCAGTGATGCAAGCTATATTGCTTGTGAAAAAATAACTACTTTAATTTCCAGTGCTTCTCTTTAGTAGCTGGAGTTTTTAGAAAGCTTTACAATCCTGACAGTGAAATAAGGCAGTAAGGAACAATATGGATACTCTTTAAAGGACAGTTAAATTAACACATATGCATTATGTTAGTGAAGACAAAGAGAAATCTTTTCTGCCTTTTCTCTCTAATTCTGGC
Source organism: Naja naja (assembly GCA_009733165.1). Taxonomy (NCBI): domain Eukaryota; kingdom Metazoa; phylum Chordata; class Lepidosauria; order Squamata; family Elapidae; genus Naja; species Naja naja. The sequence goes on along the minus strand of CM019148.1, from coordinate 32,378,557 downwards.
AACCAGAGGAGATAATAGGAGATACTCTTTCTAGGTGTATAAAACTTGGGGTAGTTGAATCGACTCCCTGTGATATCAAAATCTATGCTAGAATGCTACATTGCCAGTATCTGTGCCCCATCCTCAGGTTGCATGCCTGTACAATGATACTCTCCTTCTCTTGCCAGGCACCCAAACCTTTGTTTGAACATCTTTCAGAACATTTTCTGTGCAAGCTGGCTTTAGTAAGGTCTAGAATTATATATTGTATATTATATTTTCTTATCCTTTCCTTATTATCCTTTCCTAAGAGGTCTGTAGGGGGCGTGCATAAGTGTACCAACGTGCCTACCGTCCCTGTCCTATTGTTTCTTTTTATTTTTCTTATATGTATCCATTTCATGTATTCATAACTATGTTTATACTTATACCTGTTATCTTATAATCGCTTGACAAAATAAATAAATAAATAAATAAGTAAGTAAGTAAGAAAGTAAATAAATAAATAATAGAATGGGATGGTGTCATAATCAATCTGACTTAAATTTTTGAGGTTTAAGGTGACACATACATAGCTGTTTCTTGATACATTTTAATTTTAAATTGAATTTCATTTGGGGATTTGAAATCTACTGTTTCTCCTAGTTTACTTCTACCAGATTACAGACCCTAGAAAAATTTTCTGGCACATATTATGATTGGGAGAAGATGACAAAGAAGAAAAATAAGGTATAAGAGTATGTTACTATTGTCGAATAAGGAAACTGCATCTCAAGAAGCCAAGCAGAGCCGTAATTCACTTTTTCTAGAAAACGTAAAATTTGATTCAGAACTGGAAATCAAACTAATTCTTTTCTAGAAGACATGAACATGTTTTTAAAAAACCCTAATTTGATATGAAAACTTGTATTGTGAACTGCATTTTTTAATGAACTGGAATGAAAAACATTTTCTGTCTGAGAGTGAGATAAAATGTTATGGGCGTTAATTAGATACCTCCTATGTAAGCAGTGCCAAATTCTTTGTCTGATCATTGGAATACCATCTCCTGCCTATAGAATGATCTTTATCAATCTAGATCTAGACCTAGACCTAGACCTAAATCTGCCTGCCTGCCTGCCTGCTTATCTGTATCTATCTATCTATCTATCTATCTATCTATCTATCTATCTATCTACCTACCTACCTATCGATCTATCTGTCGATCAGTGGTGGGATTTAAATACTTTTACCACCGGTTCGGTGGACATGGCTTGGTGGGTGTGCTTTGCACGCGTGCACACACTTTGTGCATGCGCGCACCAAATGCATACTTTGCACAGGCGCAGAGGCGTTTGCACAGGCACAGAGGCATTCAAACTCACCTCCTGCAAGCTTGCACTCTCCCGGTCGCTTCAGCAGCTGCCGCATGGCACTCTGCTGTGCCGCGCAAACAGTTGTGCTTCAAATTCAGTGGATAAAGGTGAGTATGGGAGCCCAGGTGGGTGGGTGGGCCCAACAGCAGAGCGGCGGAGAGAACCGGTTGGTCTCCACTGCTCATCGCTGCTACCATCTTGGCAGAACTGGTCCAGACCGGTAGAATACCACCACTGCTATCAATCTATCTATCTATCATTTTAATGGCATAGCCTGGATTTCACTGTGCATATTTAGCAATAGTAGGAAATTACAAATGCATATTTAGCAATAGTAGGAAGTTATAAGTGATACACTGCACCAACCGCTCCCAACACATGCCTGTACATTTGGTTGTCTATCATATGATGAGAAGTATTGGGGAATGAGTGCCAATGGCAAGTCTGTATTTTCTAGGAAACCTATTTTCCATCCAAAGTAAATTTCCAGCTGCTGAAAGAAACCACTTTCCCTCTATTCTTCAAAATCCTTAAAAGGCATCTATCCTAATGTCCTGCAATATGTGCATGCATTTCATGAACAAATTAGAAGGCAAACATTTAATCCATTTTGCTTTCCTTTTTTAAAAGTGATTTGACAGCTATAGTCATTTTCTAGAAGAATCTGACACTTGTTTACATGCTGTTTGAACTGATCTCCAGACTTTCTATCCTAAACCTAGCAGGATGTTTGATCTTGTTTTTTGTAGAAACATGAAGCTTACAAGGGAAAAAACCCCCTGTCTCTCTGAAAGACAAAAAAGAGAAGGAGTCTGAAATTTGCTGTTCGCTGAGGTACTTTGCTACAGTAGATAAGGCTAAAGATGTGTTGAAGACTCCAAGCCAGGTATTAATGATAGTATTTTTTTTCCTTAACATTATCTGGACCAAAATGGTTAAAGGGTATTGGTTGCTAATGCAGCTCCTGTCATTATTCTGGAATATTGTTTATATTTCAGAGATGTGGATAAAGACTTCTGTCACTTCTGGCACCACTATGCCTCCTGGGAGATTATAGGGAACTGTGGCTGACACTGGCCAAGTTAGATTTGATGGACATTGTAGGGTAGCATGGTTCCTGTCAAGAGAAGGGTCATGTGGGGAAGGGAGAAGAGGGAAGATCTCAAAAGGGAATTTTGGGTATTTTTAGAAAACTTCTAGAGGGAATCTTCAGCTCTGTGACAGCTTTGCAAGAGAGATTCTTAAGGCCGGGGCCTTCAAACTACAATGGCAAGTCAGAACAATATAACATGATACCCAGAAAATGAAATCTATATCCTTATGTTTCTAGGTTTATTTCTCCTTAGTCATTTACAAATGGTCATTTACTGGCAATAGTTCAGATAAGCTACAAAAGAAGGGAAAAAAAGACATATTCATACCAGGTATAATTAAGCTGTAACCAAGTTATAGTGGTCATGGCAACAAATTGGTTTGTGAGTAATCATTCCACCCAATCATTCCATCATATGTATGTATTTATGTACATATGTACATACCGGTTTCTACATTTGTACAAACTGTTTTTCACTATGATTCCAAAGAAGAAGTTCAAAAGAGGGCAGCATTGTTAAAATGTTTAAACCATAACATTGCAACAACTTAAGATCAAGATAACAAAAAGAGATAACACGATACCCAGCAGCATAGATCTAGTTGGATAAACAATTATATTTCCAGCAGGCACTTAAGTTTATAAGGCTTGGCATCATTTGCAATTGGACTGGGGAGAGAATTCCCTTTTCAGGATGTTAGAGTAAAAAAAAAGCTTTCTTTTAGGTTGCCACAGACCATGAGCACTGGCCAAGTTTCAGTGGCGCCATCAGGACTGCAACTGCATTTTAATGATGGGTCTGATATTCAAGGTAGAAAATTATTCAGATTAATTAGGTATCCAAGTTCTAAACTCCAGAGGACTTTATTATATGTCAATAGAAGTACTTTGAACATAGATCAGTAACACATTAGTGGCAGAGACAGCTACTTATGCCCTCAGAAACTAGATAGAACCTCCGGATATTACAGAAGCATATCAAGCTGTATATTGGAAGCTTTTAATATGATTTGAGAAAGAAAAATAATGCTGATTTTATTACAGTTGGGAGGATTGTAATCTTTGAAGGTATTGGAGTAGATCAGTGCTTTCCAGCCTTGGCAAGTTTTAAGGTCTGTGGACTTCAGCTCCCAGAAATCCTCATCCAAAGTTGAAGTTGAATTCTGAAAATTAAAATTCAAACATCTTAAATTTGCCAAGACTGAAAAAAAAACCCTAGAATAAATGCTTTTCAAAGAGGACACTGACTGTACTGGATGATTTTGATGAACACCATAGTCCAGCATTTTTATAAGTTAAAAGCTTGTTTCTATTTTGCTTTCAGATTCCAGGATTTTACAGTCTCTTGTGCTATTAATCATCGCAGATAGTGAGCAATGCTGTTGCTGCAGGATGCAATATTTAAGCTTTTTGTTCTTAAACATTGACTTCATATATATGGAGAGGTCTTCACACTCAACTTTTGGTTCCATTTCTTTTTTTTTTCTTTTTAAGAGAGAAGAAGGAGAAACAAACTTGAAATGAGCCCAACTGCAGTCTGAATATTTAACTTACGTTTAATAATCTCCATTTGGTTTTTTTAGATTCAGCTTTTGTGATCCTATGATAGGCAGTATCTTGCCAGCCATGTGATAGCCTGTGGGAGATTATGCAGGCTCAATAATGGAAATTACTTCACACATTTCTAAAAATGCATTTTAATATTGTCAAATTCTTAAACTACATACAGGCTTGGGGTGTTTCATTTATGATATCTAAACCAAACATACAAAATGTTTATGGAGATTCTCAGTCATCCAGGTCATGGTTGTCCCAAAAGTTGCTGCTTCTTTTTTCCCTTCAAGAGGCAACTGGACTTTTTTCTCAAGAGGCAACTGAAAAGAAAAATCAGAAAGTCCAGTTGCCTCTTGAGAAAAAAAAGCACCATTGGGACAAACATACAAAAAGAGAATAAACTGTAATAAAACTAAGAGCTACGAACGATTCAGGACAAGCTTCTGAACAGTTTAATCCAAACTACTTTGCTTCTGATTTCTTGTTCTACATCAACACTCTGCCTACTTCTGTTGATTTCTTTTTCACATTGCTGATGTCCTATTTCTTGGGTTGTTTACTCTGCCAGTTCACTACCCTTCCTGTGATCAGATGTGAATCACAACTTATTCTTCCAGTGGCTGATGCTCCTCAGATTTTGTAAAGCTGCATTTTCTAATCACATATGTCTAAATTTAACATTAGAAGATTTTTATGCCATTTTCCAGCAAGCTTTAATTAAAGTAATAATAAAGGTTAAATAAAGACACCTTTAATTCAAATTTAATTCTTGGTGATACACAGACACATCCATAGCAACATATTTATTTATTTTTAAAATTAATTAACTGTCTCAAAAAACCCTCGACTGTATACAAAATAACAACACTGTTATATTTTATTACTTTTTTATTTCTTGTTATATATGAAGGTGTTTTGGCACCACCAGCTCCTGGAATGTTTTCTGGACTTCCCAGTCTAGCTTACAGTTTTAAGATTTCCTGATGGTCTCTCATTCTAGGACCAAATCTGAACTGACTTATGTTCATTCAGATCAACCAACTTTGGCCAGATGCTGCCACCTGTTGGAATTGCAGATTAAATGCAAACCTCAAGGTACAACCCCACACTACATACATTTTCCACCAGTGGGCCTGATTGTACGTGAAGGGTGGGGCAGGTATGTGTTGAAATCTTTTCAGTGCCAGGCAAACATTTTTTTGAAAAAAAAAATCCATGGATTTGTCCATCTTAAAAACATGCAAGTCTTTCTAATTTATTTTACTGTGAATTTTAAACTTATTTTCCATTTCCTTGTTACATATTTTTATAGCTGATAGTTTGCAATGCTTTCTGCATGCTACCTAGGTAATTTTTGGTTAATGTTGGACATTTTTTAAAAAAAGCATGCAAATACATTAAAAAAAATCTTTGTCTACTCTAGCATGAGAACAAAAGGCATGGAAGTAATTCACTCAATTTTTTTAAAATGCCACCTCCCCATGAAGTGCTGCTCCTGTCACCAGCAAGACAAATTGGAATCTGCCCCTTCATGGATCAGAAACAAATGGCCACACTCTTGACAGGATGTTGTAGTAAAGAGATTAATTCACCTCATGAGAGGCTTCTGAGGGGAAATCCTTAAGTCAATTGGAGGAAACCCATGGCCAGCAAAATTCTGCCTACTTTTCTTCTGCTTCAGCCAAGCTCAGCGTTTTTTGTCTAGCACACACAAGCACTATATTTTTCAGTAATCTCCAAATGTCTACAATCGAAGCAGAGAAATTTGTTTTTCTTGGAATTAAATTAAAGGTTAATCTGCCATCACATTTCTCTACTCTTGCCATTTGTGCCAACTGCTTACCGTTTATGTGGTAACAGATAACTTGGCATTGTTTTACTTGCATATATTTCCCTACCTTTTATAATCATTCATTCATTCACATTAATAGATCTGAGTTATTCATTTTATCAGGTACTTATTTTTATGCGGTATATGTGTTCCTCTGTGTACACTCCCTGCAAGGCTTCATTTTAGGTTTTTCTGTAGTTCATCAAAACCTGCAAAAGATAGAAGATTGATAGTAGCATTCCATACAACATTTTCTTCACTTGCATTTTCTACAATGGGTGCAGGCCATAGAAATATGTATTAAGTGTTATCGTAATGTGCCATTCCACTTTTACAAGTCACTTCACCTTTAAAAAAAACTGTTGTAAGATGTGTTGACAATTACCAGTTTAAACATCTTTAAATTATTATTTTTACAATTATTTCACAATATATTAGTCTATGGTCTTGGGTCCATGTGGGTAACATGCATCTGAATATATTTGCCACACTATTGTTTCTGTGTCCAGCTTCTTGGCTTTCTGGGGACATTACTTGGTCACTGAAGAGAAGATTCAGGACTAAATAAATCTTTGTCTTAATCCAGCTGAGTGCTTAGAAATGTTAGAGATGTTTAATGAGTTGCTGCTGCTCCCTGCTAGCAATGCAGGCAGTGTGCTACGAGGCAATTCATTACTGTGTAGCAGATTTTAACACTCTCTGTTCTAGGTAAGGAGTATTACCATAAGTACACCCATATTTATGGAGTTGGAAAAGAACTTGGAGCTTCTCTACTCCCCTCCTCCCATGGATATAGAAAGCAGCTCATAAATGCAACCTTAATAAGTAGCTGACGTTTGCCAGAAATGATATGACTTCTATCATTAAAGATCACACAATCAATTTTTGCATAGCATTCAGTAGTATAATGTTTTGCATAATGTATAACCTACAATGTCTAATCATTGGTTCTTGTTCTGTCCTCTTGAGACACCAAGAACACATTTGCTCCATCTTCTGTGAGACAGCCCTTCAGCAGCACAAATCCAGCCAGCTGTTTCACATGCTTCTCATCAGAGCTGGTTTCCAGGCAATAACTCAGTGGTTGAGTACATGCTATAGGGACAAAAGAGCACATGTTCAGTCCCTCCTATGGAAATCCAGGCAGCGACTGCCAGTCTGTTTTGGTAATCCTGGCCTAGAATATTCTAACTCAGTACAAAGAGGTAAATCTGTCACCAACTGTCAGTTGATTCTATTAGAGTCCTAAGACATAGCTGTCTATTGATTTTGTTCATTAGTGGATTGAGGCTCATTCACCAATGGCTGCATATGCATGCATCAGTATGGATTTAATTTCCCAGATCTTCCATTTGCCTTTGTAATCAAGATTTGTAACATGCCTTTCATTGACCGCAAGACTCAGTGGACTCCCACTCTCCCATGCAAAGAGTCAAGGCTTCTTAGCTGGGCTGATTGACGCAGGTTACTGCTCTCCCCTCCTTATTTCAACATTCCTCCCCTGTGCTGCTGGGTACAGGACATTCCCACCAGAAGAGGAGGGCAGACATGGGAATTGGGTGCAGCTGTTCTTTGTTGTTACCTTGAGCTTCAGAGAGCCCTCTTTCTCTTTCATGATTTGGATGTGCTCAGCTTGTTTTCTCCCCAAAGCATACGGGAGTTGTCCAAGAACTGGAGGAGGATTGCTGTAGGGAGGAGGCTTCTGGGGTGCTGATGCACACAGATGGCCAGATCCCATGGCCTTCACCTTGCCTTGCAGCTGAAAAGGCAGGCTTAGAGATTCAGTTGGGCCTATCCAGGTTACAAAACAAAAACAACCTGCTTAGCTTCTGCTGACGTTAATCAGCTTGGCAACCTTGTAAAAGACAACTTTGCACAGCTGCCTGCCTTCTCTGAACTCACAAACAGTGAGTGGTATAGCTACAATGGAGACCCAGCTTTGTTATTCTGCTCCACACTTCCACATGCACTCCAGATGTGCTGGAGTTGGAAAATAGCATGGTCAGGCTGACCGGGAGTTCTGGGAAGCTCCAAAAGATCCAGAGGGCCCCAGCATGTTAAAGGCCATTCTCTACATGTTCCAGAGGAAATAACAAATTGCCAGCCTCTCCACAGATTCTTCATTTGACTTTCTTCTCTATTCTGCAGGCAAACAATGTACAGCAGTAACTATTAGCACAAAGAAAGAAAAAGAAAGAAAAAAGAAAGAAAGAAAGAAAGAAAGAAAGAAAGAAGGAAAGAAAGAAAGAAAGAAAGAAAGAAAGAAGGAAGGAAGGAAGGATGGAAGGAAGGAAGGAAGGAAGGAAGGAAGGAAGGAAGGAGAAGAAAGAAAGAATCCAAACAAGATCAAAAAAATATGAAATAGTTGCAATTATGTTTAGCATGGGAGGGAATGAACAAAGTTCCACTGCAGTTCTTAATACAAAAGCTATAGATTCTACTAACTTCATGGAATGTAGGTCTCTTAGAGAAAATTACCTCCTTGTTTGAATACAACAATTTTCAATTGCTGGGGATAAACCACCAGAAAGTTTCTTCATAGAAACTTTTTTTGGTTCCCCTAGAAAAATTTCCCATTGGGAAACATGGTGATGAATAAATGGCTCTATAGTATGGAGAACATGCTGAACACATCTCAATATTTTTCTTCATCCGCTTGCCCTGTCCAACACTGAAAAGTCCTGCAGGACTTTAACATGGAGAATTCTTATAAACAACAATATTTCTATTCAGTTGATGACAACATTATGGGATATTCTGGATGCAAAAAGTGTGACTCCCCATAATCTTTTTGCTATTTCTCCAAGTGACTAAAGTGACTGCGGGGGGCAGGGAGTGGATGAGAGATTTGTAGGAAGAAGGGTTATATAGGGCAAAAATATTGCCTTATGTTCTGCAGAAATATAAGGCACCATTCTATCTCAAAGAATGCTAAAAACTTTATAAAAATGGGATCCTTGGCCCACTCTTTTTTAGGTTGTAGCCCTTGGCATGCCATGCAGGATCAGGTATAATCTTTAAACTGCCGGAGGTTGCATATTGCCTTACACTTTTCAGTTTATGCAGAATCTGAACCACAAAAGCTAATATTGCTATTAGATTGTCTGTTAGAAGGTTGATGAAGCTGGATGCAGTGAAGACCCAAAAGAAAGAGAAGAAGTGCAGGATATTGTTGGTGTTGGTGATGGGGAAGTAATCAATTACAAGGTGAAATCCCAGTCACATCAAGGAGAGGGCAGTTTATACAAACTGCCACCAGGTTATGAAAAATCAGAGCATAACTGGCCTTGGATGTTCCTTCTCCTGAAGTCCATTGTCTCCAGAGATTGGTAATATATATCCAGGGTTTGACCTCCAGGTGACCTCTTCTTCCCCTGCTTTATCAAAAGGGAAGCTAATCCTGTGGACCACCTAGCATGCAGTCTGAAGGACACAAGGAAGATAATTGAATGTAAAATATTAGTTGGTTGTGAGGGTTCAAAAGGTAGAAACTTAAGGGAATATGACAACAGGGTGGAGAAAGGGCAGTAGAAAATCTGGTGCTTTTCACATCTTGGAGACTACTTTTTTCTTGAGTTCTAAATAAAGGATACAATGGGAAAGTCTTGTATAATTTTTCATCTGAAAATATCTGGAAGGTATTAGGTTGCATTTCTTGTAACCATGTTTCTAATAAAATCATCAGCCTCGGTGGCGCAGTGGTTAGAATGCAGTACTGCAGGCTACTTCTGCTGACTGCCTGTAATTTGGCAGTTCAAATCCCACCAGGCTCAAGGTTGACTCAGCCTTTCATCCTTCTGAGGTCAGTAAAATGAGGACCCAGATTGTTGGGGGCAATATGCTGACTCTGTAAACTGCTTAGAGAGGGCTGTAAAAGTACTGTGAAGTGGTATGTAAGTCCAAGTGCTATTGCTATTGGGCACTTACTTGTTCCTGGGAAATACTAGTATGAAAATACTATGCTCATTATTGAAATTCTAGGGCAGTTGTGATGAACATTTGGGCCTTCATTTCTTGCTGAACTACACTTCCCAGCAGTCTCAGCCAATGTGAATAAGGATGAGCTATGCTTGGAATTCAGCATTATCTAGACTCATATAATCCCAGCTCCTGTCCCAGATTTTAAAATGTGATATCGTCATAGCCAAATACAATCAAATTATTAAACAGTTCTGAAATTATACATGTCTCCTTTTCAAAATGGGGAATTCATCAAAGCACACCACCAATACATAAGCCAATTAGCTTAAGACATAAGAATGGAAGTCGACATATACCCATGCAGGGTCTGTGACAATGTGATTGGTTCAAAAGTGTGGCTGAAGAACTTTGTAATTCTATCTCCAAAACTCAGAATTCATTATATGATACCCAAAATGGTTAGTATACCTCCAGGAATATCCCCAAAGAAAAAAATACGACGTTGGTGTACACACATACACACATCCTTTTTCTGGTTCTTGGTTTTTACACACACACACACACACACATACACGCACCAAAACAAAACAAAAATTTGCTCAAAATAAAGCATTAAACTTTGTCCACAAGGAGTAATGAAGTTCAGTCTTTCCATTATATTGATAGACCCAGTTCATAAACTATTCTAGGAGATAATATCTAGGAGAATTGTGTATACTACATCAGTATGGGTAAATGTCTTTTGCATCATTTTTTATTTCTGTATTATGAAGTTTAAAGACAGGAAGAAAATTGACTCGCTTGTGCTGTGTGCTTGGGTGACCAACAAGCAAGTACTGGAGCTCATAACACCAGATACGTCACTGGAAGGAAACATCTCAAAACTGCATCTCACTTATTTTACCTTTATAATATCTTTATTCACTTTAATAACACTCTTTAATTTCTTATTAAAATATCATTAATGTGGATTTTTTTCAAAACATATTTTAGTATTAATAATAGCTCAAAAGTTTTAGGTGTCATGAAAATATCTTGATCAAATGGCAACATTCCAGTTTTAGGAAATCCATATTTCTCTTGCAATCAATTAAAAACTTGATTGTTAAAATATTAATACCCCTAATAGCCCATGCATAGTGACATGCAGGAAGGGAGTGTAAAATGTAATTTACACTGTAATATTTTTTACATTTATCTTCTCAAAAATATATTAGCATTTTAACCATCTGTTTACATCAATATTAATCTGTGATGACAAAAATGCCAGCATTGCAGATTAAGCAATGGGTTTACAATCTGAGTTTATTATCTATTTTTGTTCTGCTTATTACACTCTGGATGGGTATAAAGCAGACAGAACAACTCCACAAAGCATCTATACAAAGTCTTTTTTATTGGTTCATCAGGCATCCTGTCAACTCACAGTTATGACAAGGTTCTTCTTAATGTCCAATCATTTGCATTTCTGAATTGTGGTGTAGAAAGATATTAAACTCTCATCCCTATGATAACCATGATGATGATTGTAGTGACCTCATGGTATAGGATTCAGGCTAGAGGGAAGGAGCTTTCCCCAAACCAACAAGAGTTAATTTAGTCACCAATCAGGATTACAGATGTGACCACATGACATGGACTACATTTCCCAGGATACCTTAACTACATTTACCATGATGCATTCCCTTAAGGGGACAGCTCTCAATTCCTAACTACCTACCCCAAATCCCATTAACTCTAAGCTGGCTGGACAGCACAATTTTTAAAACCACAAAGTACCAAAACTCACATTAGTTTAACCTATCACTGAGTGAATCCAGCCACTCTGCAAAAATGATGTTAGTTGCCACTATTTTTATTATTATTATTAGGTGGTTTTAATATGAGAATCTTAATGGTTTTTTGATTTTCACTTAAAATCTTCAAATTGAGCTCAATTTCTGGTGAAAAAAAATTGAATTCATATGGTATGGTTTGTCCTTTTTCAGTGTTTTTTTCAGTTTCATAGTGTTAACCTTATCAATACAGGACACAAAATAATAACACAGAATGAGTAAGAAGAAGCCATTATTATTGCTAACTTCACAATTATACTTTTCAATAATAGGAGAGCATATGTATACAGTTAGTCCTCGACTTACAACAATTTGCTTGGTGATTGTTCAAAGTTACAACGGCACTGAAAAAAAATGACTTATGACCATTTTTTCACATGTAATGACTGTTGCAGCATCCCTGTGGTCATGTGATCTACATTCAGATGCTTGACAACTGATTCACATTTATGATGGCTGCAGTGGTCCAGGGTCCTTTTATGACTTTCTGATAAGCGAACGGAAAAGCCAGATGCACACAATGTGAGACTAATTTAACAACTGCAGTGATTCACTTAACAAATGTGGCAAGAAAGGATGCAAAATGGGGCAAGACTCACTTAACAAATTTCCCACTTAGTAGCATAAATTTTGGACTCAATTGCGGTCTTAAGTCAAGGATTTACCTGTAATTCAGGTGTCGAACTGTTGAACTTTCCCACATAGGTTTTAATAGCTAAGAGGGACATTTTCAAACCTGAAAAAGTAATGCATATTTTAAAAATTATTAATCATTTAATGCATTGCTGTGAAGAATAACCATTTGGAGGAAGCCTGAAAGTCTTTTTGCACAAAGTCTTTTGCACAACTATTCATGTTTGTTGTAAAAAAAAAACCCTCTTAGCATTTGTTTCATCTTTTAGCATTCCCTGAGAGAAGGGAGACACCAAGTGGTCAACTAGAAGAACAACACATTAATATCTTTCCTCCCCCCCCATCCATCCTTCCTTCTTTGTTAAGGCTCTTACAAGTATGGCGACAGGAAAATACATAAGCAGATTTGTGAGTTAAATCAGTTTAATCTGAAGCTGAATCCCCTGAATCCATCTTTGTTGGATTGACTGGTACTACTATCCAAGGTACTCATATGTATCCCCCGCTCAGGGTGACTGTGGGTCCCATGTCAATCTGTGTATCACATAGTGACTGGCTGTAAGCTATGGGCATATACTGGTTTAGGATCTGATTTTAAAAAATAAAAATAAACGATGCTTGCATTTCAATGGTTAGATGGCCTACATGTTGGTATCAAACATAGATCTTTTAATATTATTTTACTGTAATTTTACTAATCTAAGTGAAATGTTAATATATATTGCTAGTCCATGTATGATATTTATTTATTTATTTATTTATTATTTGAACTTATATGCCGCCCCATCTCCGAAGACTCGGGCGCTTACAACTAAAAACAAGGAACAATAAATACATTAAAAAACGATTAAATTAAATTATAAGCCCAAATATTTATAAAATGAATTAAAAATTTAAGAAATAACCCTCCCCAAAGGGTCACAGCCCAGGTTGGTCAAATAACCAGGTCTTCAACTCGCGGTGGAAGGTGCGGAGGTCAGGGGCCAGGCGGAGCTCCAAAGGCAGTTGATTCCAGAGGTCAGGGACAGCTACAGAAAAGGTTCGTCGTCGGGGAACCGCCAGCCGGCATTGGCCTGCCGACGGAACCCCGAGGAGTCCCTGCCTATGAGCTCGAACAGGGCGATTGGTGTTTGACATCGGAAGAAGACGCTCCCTTAAATATTGAGGACCCATGTCGTGAAGGACTTTATATGTTAACACTAAAACCTTGAATCTCACCCGGAGCGCAACCGGCAATCAATGCAAGCCGCGCAGGAGGGGGGTCACATGGGAGAACCGGGTAACTCCCATCACCACCCGCGCCGCCGCATTTTGCACCAGCTGCAGTCTCCGGATGGTATGCAAGGGCAGTCCCAAATAAATAGCATGTACCTTTATTGACTGAACAAAATATTTCTATTTCAGCCAAATCTATAATGCCTCATCAACATCCACAGCAGGAAAAGATGCAAGGAAATGGCTTTTCACCTAAGAGAATTTTCACAAGAGAACGAACATTTTGGCTGCAGTTGTTGGTTGCCCAGGACAGTAGCTATAGTTTGTGCAGGTGTGTGAATTTAATGCCAAGGGAGCATTTTCCCTTCAAACAACTTAAATAAATTGCCTGTGTTTCCCCGAAAATAAGACCCAGTCTTATTTTCTTTTGGGCTCAGAAATAAGCACTAGGGCTTATTTCCAGGGGATGTCTTATTTTTTCCCATGTACGGGAGGCCGTCTTCTACTTGCTTGTGGTGGGGCAGGAGGCCATGTGGTGCACCAGTGCTGCCACTGTGAGACAGGAGGGGTGGAGCTGCCCCATGAACCCTGCATCAGCTTACCTCAGGGCCCTGGCCCCTGCAGCCAGGCCATCCAGGCCCCGATACCTGCCTTGCCTCATGGCAGTGGCTTCAGCAACCTCATCCAGTTTTACCTTTCAATATACATTTTATATGCTGTTTTGTGAATGTTATGCATTAATACTGTATTGATATCAAATACGGATCGCCCTGTGTGAGCACATAGGCTGGGTCTCCTCGGGGTGCTGTCCACATGACAATGTCGGCTGTCGGTGCCCCAGGGAAGAGCCTATTCTGTAGCGGCTCCCGCCTTATGGAATCAACTACCATTGGAGCTCCGGTTGGCTCCCGATCTCTCCTCTTTCTGCCACTATCTGAAAACCTGGTTGTTTGTACAGGCCGGGCTGGACTGACCTCCTGGGGGGGGATTTTAAATTGGTTTTAATGAGTTTTATTCGGCTTGGCTTGTTAGGTTTAATTTCTTTTTAAATTATTTATTGTTGTGTTTTTATTTGTGAGCCGCCGCGAGTCCTTTTGGAGAAGGGCAGCATACAAGTCCAAGAAAATAAATAAATAAATAAATTTTGCTACACAATACAAAATAAATAAAACCAGTGTTACATCTAACCTTTCATCAACAACGTATTATTGATACATGCATTTGTGCATATTTAATGCCTACATTAGGTATAATTAGTACAATAATTGTACATCATAATTATTTAAAAGAACAGTTTAAATGCTTAATATATGCATTCACTAATTCTCACAATTTAAATGCTTAATAAATGCATTCACATTTATAGTTATTGCAATTATATCTTGGGCCAATATTTTGTGCCCACCAACCTGTGAGACAGCTTAGCCTTGGAGATGAAAACTATATGGCACATACCGCTATTTATTTGATTACTCAATTTCTGTAGCTGCCCACCCCAGCCATTTTATGACTGTGTGATATGTGGTGAGCTACATGTGATGGTAAATGTCAGCATTTGCACTTGCAGGTCTGAAAGATGCATTTGCTAGCCTTTGGGCTAGACACTCAGCCACCCCCATTAAACATATTCATTCCCAGGTCACAATTTCACGCCTTAGTGCATGAGGGATTACACATGATTGTACTTCCTCCTTAGTTACATCCCACGCAGATTGTACTGAACTGGGCATTGGCAGCTGTTCATCCACCCACTTGCACATACAGCTCTTTGAATTTGCATGACAACCTTAACACCAACTTAGCCAGTTAACCAGCTGCCAGAAGGTGCAGGAGCAGCAAATCTGTCCTGGAAGCTGCCAGATGGAGGCTACCCTTGGAGAGAACTTTCTTAATTCATGAAACTACTGGTCTGATTCCTTGATAGAGGTTTTTCCAGCTGTGGGGGGGGAAGGAGGAAGCAGCTCAATGAAAGATCAATGAATTATATGCACATCTCAGGTTCCATCTTTAACATTTCTATTTTCTTTTAAAAAATAATTTTATCAAAGATAAATTTTAAGATTACATATACGGATAAAACTAATGCAAACTGTAAAAAAGTAAAAAAAATCAAAAGTGCAAGAAAAATATTTAATTTTTTTTAAAGTAAAAAGTAATCTCTTTCTTCCCAGCAAGTATAAGCAATTTTAACAACTTATTACCATCTCTTAAAATACAAAAAATAGTATTTTCACGCCACATCTCACCCAGTTCTCTCTAAACATATCTTTAAAACTTCATTTTCCATCCTAATCAGTAAAAGTCCATGAAGGCTTACCAGAAATAAACTTGATCTAATAAATCCATTTGATTTCCTTCCACTTGCTCCCAATAATCTTTAGTTCTTCAGAGTCCAACTTTGTTGTCTTTCTCACAAAATCATTGACAACCTCAACAAATCCATTTTGTAATCCAATACAAACAGGTTATCCATAACATTCTTCTGATCTTTAACAAGTCCCTGTTGAAAATCATTTCTATAACCATATAGAAAGGTTATCCAAAAGATTTTTCTGGCCTATTATTTATATGTCTTTTTCAGTTATTAGAACTTCAGTTCGTTTCATTTGTATATTCAATACAGATAGTCCTTGATTACAACATTCATTTAGTGATTGTCTGAAGTTACAACAGTTCATTTAATAATCGTTCGAAGTTTTAAAAAGTGACATATGACCATTTTTCACACTTATGACCATTGCAGTGTCCCAGGGTCATGTGATTCCCCTTTTGCATCCTTCTGACAATCAGAGTCAATGGAGAAGCCATATTCAATTAACAACCATTTTGCTGTGTTACTAACAACTGCAATGATTCATTTAACAACTTTGGTGAGAACAATTGTAAAATGGGGCAAAATTTACTTAACTGTCTCACTCAGCAACATAAATGTTGGGCTCAGTTGTGATCACAAGTTGAGAACTACCTGTATTTTGTCATTTTCCATATCCATTTTGTAGTTTATCATTTTAAAATATATATTATTTCAGTCATGTTCAGTAAAACTTCTTCCTCTTCCACAGCTTGATCTAGTCTATCAATAATGTCAGAGATCCTTAAAACTAATTTTTAAATTCATTGTTCACAATATTTCTCATTATGTCCTTTCTTTTACTTTCTTCTGGTGCACTACAGTGTCCAGTCTTCAAAACCTCATCATGTTTTTTTCTTCCAAATGTAAAGACAGGAATAGTTTCCCCAGGAAGAATGCTTATAATCATTTCCACAAATTTTATTAAATCTATCTGAACGCTTGGTCCATTATAACTTTTGAAAATTAACACTCTAAACAACTCTTTGCTGTTAATTCTAAAAATGAATGCATCCTTAAATACATCAATATAAGTTCTTTCATACTGGATTGAAGGAAACTCACCCAATAAAGCCCATAATTGTCCTTATATTTTTAATTTTATAAAGCAATAAACATTAATTCCAGAAATGAGAAAGGGGTGTATTTTGCATCCTTAAAGGCTACATTATGACTATGAGCTTTGATGTAATCCCTCAACTCCACATGACTCACAAGCTGACTGCAAAAATGTCAGTTCCTGCAGTTTACTTAGAAGGAACAACTGTGGAGTCCATGTGAGCTATCTCACAATTTCTGTATTAGACAGAGATTTTGTTTGTCCAGATCCTGCATCTGGCCCAGTGGTGGGATCCAAAAAATTTTACTACCGGTTCTGTGGGTGCGGCTTTGTGGGCGTGGGATGGTTTGGTGGGCATGGCAGGGGAAGATTACTGCAAAATCCCATTCCCTCCCCACCCCACTAATCTGCTTTCCAGCTCCATTCTCCTGTACAGGGCAACAAAAGAAGACCCAGCCAATCAGCTGGGACTCGAGAGGCAGAGAATAGATGGGGGCGGGGCCAGTCAGAGGTGGTATTTGCCAGTTCTCTGAACTACTCAAAATTTCCGCTACCGGTTCTCTTGAACTGGTCAGAACCTGCTGAATACCACCTTTGATCTGGCCAGAGATTTCAGTCATTATGTCATCCCTGTTTTTTTAGGCATGTCTTCAGTTCACAATATTCTCACCAGTAGTCAGGATGCAATCACATTGAATATTTCTAGATCCTAGCAACCAATGTCCATTTCTGACATTCCCTCACAAAAGAAAATTGGGCACAATGTAGTGTAGATTGGATGAATCAATGTTTTGACTTAATAAGAAACAATTATCTATCCTTCATTCCTGAACTCTCTTCCCTAAATTGTTGGCATCTATAGATGGAAGACAAGAAGAAGAGGGAAAAAAGAACTTTTCATTCATTTTCCAAGGCATCACTGCTAAGTGGGTTTCTATCAGAGGTGGCATTCAGCAGGTTCTGATCAGTTCTGGAGAACCGGTAGCGGAAATTTTGGGTAGTTCGGAGAACCAGCAAATACCATCTCTGACTGGAGATTTTACAGTATCTTCCCCTATGCCCACCAAGCCACGCCCACAGAACCGGTATTAAAAAAAGTTGAATCCCACCACTGGTTTCCATACCACATTACACTTATATTCCACAAGCACTTGAACCTTTAATGACCATGCAACTGTGAGAATCACATAGCAAAATAACAACTTGACTAAAATCCAACAAAACAAATGAATGAAGAATAAATCTCACTGAACATAGATGTAGTTGCTTAGAATGAGCAACTATGGAATGTTTATGGAATGAGACAACTCACCATAGCCAGCTCACCGCAGCCAATTCGCCATGGCCAAACAGTAGTGGGACAACTTGCTGCAGGATTCACTTAGTTCCTTTTATTTTTATTGACCAAATTTTCATTAAAATTAATTAATTAAAATTAATTTCATTAAAATCATTAATTTCTATGACTACCAGCTTTTGTAATACTTTGATGAATCATGAAAGGAACTAATTTCATGTTGAATTGTCCCATGGGAAGTTGGCTGTGGTGAGTTGTCCTAGATGCCATCCCAATGTAAATTCTACATCCCTCTCCCTCTGTCTCATTTATGACAGAGACAATTCTGTTTACCACTTCATGCATTTGATGAAGTGAACCACAACACTGAAATGAATAAATTTGATTCACCAGACTGATTTTAATGGTCACCTCTGATTCCAGAGGCAATCTGAATGGAAACATTGATGTTAACTGGACTGAACTTACACCATACTTTGGATTCTTTTTCATAGTGCAGAATGTACCATTTCAGAGCAATTGACATGGACATGCATTCGGGAAGCATGAGTAAAAGAATGAGACCCTATTCTTGGCTCATGTTCTTTCTTCTCTAAATCCAGTCTCGATAGTTTACATTATTTTTCACTGGGTGGTGAAACCAAAGCCAGGCAAGGACATGCAGTAAATAGAGCTTCAGAAAATGGATATGTCTTTACTTCTATGACTGGGAACAACTTTGCAAGGTGCAGCTAAGAGGAAATTTTCCCCAACTATTCCATGCTATGATTTTAAAAACTGTAGCTCTGAAGAACAAAGGTCAGGATTTTTTGGGTTCTGATTCATACTGTTTTTCTGTGGTTGTATAAAAGTCTTCAAGAGTAAACTGGAGGTATTCAAATGTCGGTCGTTCTTCCGGGTTGTCCTTCCAACATTTTAACATAATTGCATAGAGATTAGAGGGGCACAATTCTGGACAAGGTATCCGGTAGCCCTGTTCTATATGCCTGATAACATCATGATTCATCATAGCTATCGGGAAGAAAAGGAAAGATTAAAGTAAATATAAACTATGCAATGCACAGGTAGTTCTTGATTTACAATGGGATCAAAATTATATATTATTCATGCATGCATTTGGAATTCTGAAACAATCCAACTGTTTTGAGTTCCTGGTGGCTCATGTCTTTATATCTTGCACACTGTGTTTTCCAAATCTGTTCAAAAGTAAGATTTTCTAAGCAGGAAGCATTAACATTTAAGTGTGTTTGTGCTTGTGTGCTGGTGGCGACAGTTATAGTTATTTATTAAGTTCTCATGTTCCTGCTTTCCATTCAGCTTTGTAAATGCATGCACATCCCATCTGTTTCATGAAAAAAGCTGATGAACCCCTTAAAAATAAAGACCAAGAACCTGATGAAATTACTCAAACACATTTGAGTCTGAATTAGTAAATGAGCTATTTGAAATGTATCTGAAGGCAACTGAAGTATCTTTGAAGCCAGTGGTTAAGGCATCAGGCTAGAAAGCTGAAGACTATGAATCCTAGTCCCAGCTTACACCTTGGGCTAGTTACTCTCTCTCAGTCCAACTCACTTTACATGGATACAAATAAATAAATAAATAAAATAAATATACAGTGAAGAAAAGCTGTCTAGTACTGGGCTGAACAATTAACCCAACAATATTCCTTTTGAGCATTTACCTATAGTGGAAGAATCAGTGAGAAGCATTGGTTCAAAGCAGTGAAGGGTATAAGATTGCAGCCTGCCTTACCTGGATAGGGAGTCTGTCCGTAGGTAGTAATTTCAGTGAGAAGAATTCCAAAGGACCAGACATCAGATTTGATTGTGAAAAGTCCATAGTTAATTGCTTCTGGTGCTGTCCATTTGATAGGAAATTTGGCACCTGCCATTAAAAAGTCATTTAAAATGAAAACTCCAAAGCATAATTTGGTTCTGAATATCTATTTCGACTTTTTTTGCTTAACCTGGGAAGATATTCCAAGGTGTGGGAGTATGACCAAAAACGTGAATATGCCAGATCAGGAACACTTGACCAGTTCACTGATACTGATTAACATTTGGGGATGTAAAGAAGTTCAGCACTGAAAGTGAGCCTAGTTGGTCAATTTATTTATGCATTGGCCAATTTAGTGCAGCCAATATATCAGAGCTAGTTCAGTGCATTAGTTAAAGCATCAGGCTAGAAACCAGGAGAGTGTGAATTCTAGTCCTGCCTTAGACACAAAGCCAATCATTCTCTCTCAGATCAAGGAAGGACACAATGACAAATCACCATATCAGATAAAATTTAGGAAGTAAAGCTATGTTTTGAGCTTACATGCACTAGATTTTGCATATCTCAGTTCTATCCCAAAATCACTTCTCAAGTAATATTTTAGGTCTGCAGGAAGGAAGGTAGGTACATTGCGTCAGATAAAGGAGGATATGTTCTCTTTTCAAGGTCAGCTATTTCAAATCCTATGCATAGAACAGTTGGGCTAAGCAATATCTGACTTTATTTATTATTTTATACAGTGTATTTGAATATTACTTCTCATGTACCAGATACCTAACCAATATATAATAATGATGGCTAAGGTAGGTTGTCTATAAATGTGGAGGGATAGATAAATAGAAACAGTTTGTCTTTCTATCCCCATATCTAGGCAGTTTTAATATATAGGACTATAGGAAACACTCAGGCTATTTCCAAGCTTTCACAGATCCTCCAATAATCTTTTGTCATAGCAATGTGATCATTTCCCCTCTTCTACAATCTTTCTGGCATTAACTAATTTACTAAAAGTAATACACATGCATGCCTATTAGTAAGAGAAAAACGGGACAGAAATTCTCTGGGGAGGAAGAAGAGGCAAACTTCCTAATATTGCTTTATAGGTAACAGCCAGCATTTTGACTTACATTCAGAGATAAATTAATAGCCAGTGTAGCTTTTATAGTAACAGCATTATGTGACACACCATGATTGTCCAGTAAGTACATGGGCAGCTCCATTCCATACCAGCTGAAATTTCCAGGTGGTTTTCTGGGGCAATCCCATTTAGAGGAAATTGTAATAATCCAATAGCAAGGTACTTAGGTATGGGTGATCATCTTCAGTGTACCATGTTTAGGTGATGTGGAAGGGCAAATAGACAAAGTCCTCTTGACTGAGGCCTCTCATAGCCCCAGCAGGAGCTATGAATCCAGGACTCCTGGGTTGCAACATGCTTTTTCAGAGATATGACAGGAAGGAACCTGGAGATGAGCCTTCTCATTGCTTTTCCTCTTGTTTGGAACAGCCCACCTATCAAGACGAGACCCCCCCCCCCCATTCTTACAACCTTCTGAAGAATGGTTAACATCTGGGTGTTCTGGTGGGGCCATAGAGATTAGTAGCCAAAGTAAAATCTGTGTCACTAATGATATTATTTTGCTATTTATATGTATTTTATTTGAATTATATTATGATTTTATTTCTGTACCATACAGTGCTGTGAAATGAGACTGTTTATAAATCAGTTCCAAGCCCTAAATGGCTTGGGTGCAGGGTACTTGCGGGATCGCCTCCTGCCTGCATCACAGTCCAATCACCCTGTGCGCTCCCATAGGAGGGGCCTTCTGGGAATACCGTCGGTCAGGCATTGTCGGCTGGCGGCTCCCAGAGCTAGGGCCTTTTCTGTGGGAGCGCCCGCCCTGTGGAATCAGCTTCCTGCAGATCTGCGTTTGGCCCCTGATCTCCGCTCCTTTCGTCGAGACCTGAAGACCTGGCTGTTTCAGCAGGCCGGCCTGGATTGACCCTGGGGTGGGTAGTTTTAATCAGTTTGTCTACTTGTAATTTTATTGTTTTAGTTGTTGGTAATTTGGACTTGTTTTTATTTATTATTTTATTGTATATCTTTTTGTATGTTCGCCGCCCTGAGTCCTTCGGGAGTAGGGCGGCATACAAGTCTAAATAAATAATAATAATAAATAATAATAATAATAATAATTCTCTTCTCCTCAATTACTTTAAGCAAACTCAACAAGCTTTAAAAATCTCTCTACCTTCCACTTTTTCTTTTTAGCAACTTCAAACTATGTATTTAGAAGCAGAGCCATATTAAAAAAAACAAATTAGAGAGAGTTGTATATACAGTCTTAATGCAAAACCAGGCCTTGGCGCTCATCTTAAGATAAAGGGAGAGAACTCAGAGAAGGACATATGGGAGATAATGAGAAGTACCAGAAAGTTAGCTGTGCATGTGGTTGTATATTAGAAAGTTCAGGAAGGAAGGAAGGAAGGAAGGAAGGAAGGAAGGAAGGAAGGAAGGAAGGAAGGAAGGAAGGAATTAATTTTGGGAATGGAGTAAAACAGTCCTTTATTTATATTGTCTTTCTATGATTGGAACCAGGCAGCATTCTTTTGGGAACTGGTTAAAGTGGCATAAACTTCAGTTATATTGCTAAGAGCGCAGAGCCTGGATTATGGAAATACCACTCAGGTAATAATCCTTGTGCACAAAAAAGCAAATCTTTTACCTCCAGACTTTTCTTGTTCAGTGGAATATGACCCACATTTTTATCTCTTTTACCACAAAGTTTCACTAACCTGCTTGTGCAAGGTATTCATTCTCTATGAGTCTAGCCAGGCCAAAATCAGCAACTTTGCAACAAAGGGACTCTGAGACCAGAATGTTGGCTGCCCTGAGGTCTCTGTGGATGAAGTTCATTCTCTCAATGTATGCCATCCCTTCAGCAATCTAGGAGAAATAAAGTCAACAGTGAACATATCTGGTGGTGAAAAGATCCAAAGGTTGTCCTGCTCAATAGAGAGAAGAGTTTCTGGGTTTGATGAGGAATTAACAACAAAAAGAAAGCCATGTAATTCTATTTGTCTCAGTTTTTTTAAAATTGCAAGTTGGTTCCATCATATTTCTGCATCAGCTTGCAAATTTACAGTTTTGCAAGTCCTTCCCCTCTTTTTTACTACTTTTACTAATGTGTATTTTTGACTACCATTGTCCTTAACAGATCCATTTGGGAAAAAAACACTTTTAAAAAATGGAAAATTGAATAAGAGTGAATTCCAAAACAGAAAAAGCCTTTTGGCTTTCTTTGCTGTTTCTAGAAATGAAAATGCTGGTCATTTTTTGCTCTTGCTAAGCCAGGCATCTTACTGAAAATGACTGAAGTGATTTTTCCTACTGTATTAGCAACTAAGATGCAATCCAAGATCTTCTGCCAGCAAACAGCCCTGATGTTCTACTCACCCTTGTGGCTTTTTATTTTTATTTTTAACTAAGGGACACTACATTTTTTATTCCATACAGATTTGTTAGGGGTTTTTTTTCACACGGTTTCAAAAAGGATATGAAAACATATTTTCCACAACTATGTCATATGCTTAAGTTGATTTGCTTTTCGTTCAAATGCTGCTCACCTCAGTGGAAAATGGAGCACCCAGAAGAGTGTTATTTCCTGTCCTGATCTCAATGTGATAAAGGTTGCAATCTGGTTTCCTCTCAGTGCACTAGTGAGGCTGACCACAGGACCAAGTACGCACTGATAGCCTTCTAATTTTAACTTTTGCGTAGAAATAAGGGGTCATTGCTGGATGTGCCTGGGGCTTATTTACACAAATAACACTGTTGTGATGATGTTTGCTATTAGACCTACATTTGGTGGTCAGTTGCTGCTAGTATGTGCTGTGTTCCTGATGCAGGGAAACAATTTGAGGTAAACTGGCATTTCAAATCCATATGTGCTTTATATTGCATAGAAAGAACTCAAAAAAGGGCCTTGGTGGCTCAGGCTGTTAAATGCCTGCATTTAAGTTCCAGCTGCCTACAATTACTGTAGGCTCGAATCCCACTAGGCTCAAGGTTGACTCAGCCTTCCATCCTCTCGGGGTAGGTAAATTGAGGACCCAAGATTGTTGGGGACAATAAGCTGACTTTGTAAAAAGGCCGCTTAGTAATAAGCAGGCATATACAATGGAATGAAGGCTATTGCTGAGCACATTGGGTTGTATCCCAAAAATTGTAAGCTGCCCTGAGTCTTCAGAGAAGGGCGGCATATAAATGTAATTAAAAAAAAAGTATTTCATAGGCTTCTTCTGCATTCAGTCTTTACCACAACATTGTCAGGTATATCTGGCTTTCAAACGGTGATCTCTCCATGACCCTTCAGTGAGTGTCATGGTAGGGTAGGGAGAATCACCTTATCAAGGAGATGAGTGGCATGTAAATTTAATACATAAAATTGAGACTGAATCTTCAAATATGACACAATAGCCAGGAAACCTCTTTTTTGGGCTCACAGTCATGTTCCCTCAGAGATTATCTGCTGGAATTTACATCTCAGGATGAGGAAAATAGCTTCTCTGTGTCTCATTTTCATTATTGTTTTTGCTTTTGTCTCTCATGTGTACCCCTTAGACACATTTTTTTCTTTGTCTTCCTTCACTATTCCCTCACATTCTGTCATTTTGGCAATGCCTTCCATTTCTTTTTGTCTACCACCTAATATGTCAATCACTTCTGCTTTGGGCTACTCCCCACTTGCATCTATTCATATCAGAAACTTCCCATGGCATCATCTTTGCCTTTTCATGTTCTCAAGATGTTGCAATCAACTTGTCTTCAGCGCTTCCATGAGATGCCCTTAAGTTCTTCCTAATTGTATCAATGTTTTCTCCTTAAGCCAAGAGCAACTTGTGGTGGTTCCAAGTTATGTCAAATCTGACATGCTTTGCTGCCCATCATGTATAGGGGATCAATCCAGTGTCTTGTACCATTTCAGATCTGTGCTCACCTGCTTCCTTCCCTTCAGTTCCTAAGCACTTTCCTCTCCTTTCTTCTCTTCTCCCTTCCCCTTCCTTTCTTTCCTTTCTGTCTGCAGCCTTTATGCTACTCTCTGTTACCTTTCCCCCCTGTTCTCCCACACATCTTTTTTTCTTTTTTAAAAAAAGGTAGATTGACAGTGACTGGGGATTCTATTGTTATATAATTGCTAGGTTGAAAAAATAGTAAGACTTTGTACCATTAGAGTATTAAATAATTTACCTGAGCGGAGAAATCTATTAGTTTTACAAGAGACAGATTCTTCCCTTGACTGGTGCTCAAGAAATCAAGCAGGCTTCCTATCCAAAAATAAAAACAGCAATAAAAATATAAGGACATTTTTGGTTGAAATATTCATAAAGCTGGATGTGATAATACTTTATTAGTTAAGTCAGTTTTCAGTTGGTATTTGGGTTCAGCTTTAGCTGTGACTCTTGCCAAGGGATGACAATCATACCACTTAATTAGTGATTTTTTTTTAAAAAAATAAGATTTTAAGTGATTTTGTAGTGGTTGCGTTATCATATTACTAGATTTGTTGATTCTTCAATAAAATTTTGTGTATGTATGCAAATAGATTTACTATCAGTGTAGCCTGCCCATGGCAGATCCTTGGATTAGCTAATTATATTGTCAACATTACTCAGTCCCTCCTTGAAAAATGGCTGGAGAAAAAAAGGGGAAAAAAAAGACTACATGTTTTCCCCAAAATGGGGCTCTATTAACAACAGAGTTTCTGTACCCAAAATACGAACAAAGGTAAGGATAGAAGAATTACAGCCATGTTGTCTTTGTGGCAATTTCCACTTTGCAACAATAGCATACAGACTTACTTCAATAGTTGCTTGAACTGTGAACCTGTGCTGAAAGAGCAGAGAAAATAGACTGCTCCAAATATTTGAGGCTCATTAAACACATCACAAATGCTTGAGAAAAAAATGCCCCTATAATCAGATTTGGCCTGCTTAGTTCATATCTAGAGCACTGATAGATAGCCATTAGAATTTGACAAGACATACGTACCGTTGGCCATGTATTCTGTTACAATATAAATTGGCTGCTGGGTCACCACAGCATGCAATCGAACCAACTTGTTATGCTGAAGTCTCTTCATCAAGTTGGCCTCAGCCAAAAAGGCATCGGGGGCCATGCTGCCTTCTTTTAACGTCTTGACTGCAACCTTCACATTGTTCTTGTAATAACCTGCAAAAAAGAGGGGGGATTAATTTTTTTTAAATTACATTTATATGCCGCCCTTCTCCGAAGACTCAGGGCAGCTTACAATCTTTGGGATACAACCCAATGCGCTCAGCAATAGCCTTCATTCCATTGTATATGCCTGCTTATTACTAAGCGGCATTTTTACAAAGTCAGCTTATTGCCCCAACAATCTTGGGTCCTCAATTTACCTACCCCGAGAGGATGGAAGGCTGAGTCAACCTTGAGCCTGGTGGGTAATTGCAGGCAGCTGGAACTTAAGTACTAGGCATTTAACAGCCTGCACCACCAAGGCCCTTAATGACTATCAGATAATATTCTATAAAGCACAGCTAGGTTTGTGGACAAATGTTGGCTCTCAAACCTAAAGTCAGCAGCCCCCAGAACATTCCAAGTCTGCCCAGCCACCTTTTGGGAGCAAACCGCTGAATAAGAGTGTCAAAATTTCCATCAAGTTTTCATAGGAAACAAAAGAAGGGGAAGGTCTTTTTAAACCATGGGAAGTTTTGAAAGCGGATAGGGAATTATAAATTCCCCCAAACAGGAGGAGATCAAGTTGGCCACATTTTCCTCATTAAAAGCTTTTCTTTTGATTGTGCTGTATGGCAAGATTTTGGAACTGAGGATATGGCCATTTATCAGGTCAGGCTGCTTATTACTTTAGCATAGCTATATCTATCATGGCTGTGGCTGATCAGGATTTTTCCCACCAGCT
Organism: Naja naja; assembly: GCA_009733165.1. NCBI lineage: Eukaryota > Metazoa > Chordata > Lepidosauria > Squamata > Elapidae > Naja > Naja naja. The sequence continues at coordinate 32,351,693 of CM019148.1, read as the reverse complement.
GCTGTCTGGTTCTTTTTTCTTTAACCAAAAATACCAAGGATTGAAACTAGACCCTTATTTTATTTGCTTTTTAAGATTCATATCAGGAAATTTAGGATGATTTATTTAAGAAACACAACTCTGGCTGGCTTGGAACAGTTGTATGAAATGAAGCAACATAAAAACAATACAATCAAAAAGCAATTCAAGCAAAAATAGAACTAATCTTCCTTGCTACAACTACACCACTGTCTTCAAGCTCCAATCTCAGTTTCTCTCAGTGTTGGGGGAAGATCTGGAAGCCCTGATCTGGTAGCATTATTTTAATGTAATCTTAATGTAATTTTGCCATTTTTGTAAGCACTTTACAAAGTTGAAACCAAATGGAAACCTAAGATCTTCATGAAGTACACTACTTCCTCTTCACATGCCACAGCCTTCAAACAAAAGGCAAGAGCTGAGGTTAGAATGCAGTACTGCAGGCTACTTCTGCTGATTGCCAGCTACCTGCAATTTGGCAGTTCAAATCTCACCAGGCTCAAGGTTGACTCAGCCTTCCATCCTTCTGAAGTGGGTAAAATGAGGACTCAGATTGTTGGGGGCAATATGCTGACTCTGTAAACCGCTTAGAGAGGGCTGTAAAAGCACTGTGAAGCAGTATATAAGTCTAAGTGTTATTGCTATTGCTAAGAGCTCATATATAGAGTGGGGAGTACCAAACTTTTTCCTTTCTCTTTTAATTAGATATTTTTTGAGAAAGAGTAGAAGTAAAAGGAGTAGGCACAAAATACTAATGAGTAAATAAAGGCTTTCATTAAGTTATGGAGGTTATAGTGTCAGACTTACCCATCCACACATCACCAAACTGTCCTGCTCCCAGTTTCTTGATGAGTTTTATGGAATCTCGAGGGATTTCCCATTCATCAGTAGCCCAGGGTATTTGTGGAGTCAGAGACTTGCATGGATATCTTAGGCTCTGACACAAACCATTATCATTAGCTGTGCAGGATGACACAAAGAGGAAGTAGGACAAACCAAACATAAATTTTCAGAGAATGAGATAACAACAATCAGTTGGACAGTTCCCTATACTTTTGAGGTTGGAAAAATAATCTCTGCTCCCAAATTAAGGAAGAAGAGCACTTTCAGATCCCTTTCCTGAAGGTAGGGAAAGAATTGATATAAGCAGAGATTTTCACAATATACTTCATCACCTCGCCCTCTAAAGCTTTTGATCCTTTCATAACATTAGTAGAAGAACCCTGATACCAAAACACTATGCAATGGGAGGAAATACATAAAATGCATGAAATCCTCCTCCTCCTCCTCATCATGAGATACCACTTGCTTCATGCTTTATATCAAGGGAACATGAATTATTTAAATCTGCTGTTCTATGATGATCTTACTTATGCAGGTAGGATACAGTATATATGTGAAAAATACTAATGCAAACTGATAGTTTCTCAGTCTTGTCCTTACTGCAGTCTTTGCAACTAATCAACAATATTTTTGGGACAGCACTGATGGATTTCCAGTTCCTCCACCTTTGAGAGAAGTGGAAGGGGAATAGTCAAGTAAGTTTTGGGAGTACAGGACAAAGTAAAAAATAATCTGGTATCTGGCATAACAAATCTAATGTGAAATTCAGTACAAGATGAAAACTATTCTTGGACTATAATTCTATACGTGGGCTTTTACTGCATATAAAGTTTGGGTTTCTCTTAAAATACAAAGTTAACATTTAAGTCTGGGTTTGCTTTGCTAATCAAGGATAGACTTCTTAGATTAGGCTGAAATTATGCAATTTCCTGTTCTGAGTTATAGTTCGTATTATATTGATGACTTAATTAGGTTAAAAGGTAGATCACTTGAGACTTTCAAGAAGAGATTGGACTGCCGTTTGTCAGAAATGGTGTAGGGTCTCCTGCTTGGGCAGGGGGTTGGACTAGATGACCTATAAGGTCCCTTCCAACTCTGTTAATCTATAAATCTATAAGTGACAGCCAGCTTTTTAAACTGAATTTTATTTTATTTAATGTTTCATTTGTCTTTTTTGTTTTATTTTCTTGATTGTACTTTTAAATATCTAATCAAAATCAGTTTAAAAAATAATAACTTCGATACTTTTTTTTCATATGCATTGGTCATCTCAACTCTTGGCTCTCCATTGACTTTGGGCAATCTGAACTCGCTTGCATTGCAAACTGTTCCACTTTTTCATATATTACAAGGAACCTACAGAACTTAAGCTAAATTGTTGTGCTTCTATGGGACATTCTCTGCTTTAGGACTGCATTAGGACTGCAGAAAAAAACAATTACTACCAACCTGCCTTCAATCAAGGATCTGTATACTGCACAAGTCAAAAAGAGGGCTGTGAAAATATTTACAGACCCCTCACATCCTGGACATAAACTATTTCAAATCCTACCATCAAAACAACACTATACAGCACTGCACACCAGAACAACTAGACACAAGGACAGTTTTTCCCCGAATGCCATCACGCTGCTAAACAAATAATTCCCTCAACACTGTCCAACTATTTACAAAGTCTGCACTACTATTACTATTAATCTTCTCATCACTCCTTATCACCCACCCCCTCCCACTTGTAACTGTATGACTGTAACTTTGTTGCTTGTATCCTTACGATACCCTATGACTATTATTAAGCGTTGTACCTTATGATTCTTGACTCTTGATGAATGTATCTTTTCTTTTATATACACTGAGACCATCTGCACCAAGACAAATTCCTTGTGTGTCCAATCACAATTTTTTTTTAAAAATTACATTTATATGCCGCCCTTCTCCGAAGACTCAGGGCGGCTTACAATTTTTGGGATACAACCCAATGCGCTCAGCAATAGCCTTCATTCCATTGTATATGCCTGCTTATTACTAAGCGGCATTTTTACAAAGTCAGCTTATTGCCCCCAACAATCTTGGGTCCTCAATTTACCTACCCCGAGAGGATGGAAGGCTGAGTCAACCTTGAGCCTGGTGGGATTCGAGCCTGCAGTAATTGCAGGCAGCTGGAACCAATTGACCAATAAAGAATTCTATTCTATTCTATTCTATTCTATTCTATTCTATTCTATTCTATTCTATTCCATTCTATTCCATTCTGTCATATTAAGTATGAATATGGTTTCAGAAGTATTCTTACTGGAATAATGCTTGACAAGCTTTTGCAAAGAAGAAAATGTAATCCAGGGACAGATGTAGTATCCACCTTGGTCCATAGTGGAGATTTTGTAATGCTTAATAATATCCCCTTGAGAGTTAATGTCTCTAATAGAAAGCGAAAATGCACCTGGAACAAGAAAAAAGGGGGAATTATTTATTAGTGCTTAAATTGTGCCACCAGAAGAAACAGTGTACTTATAGAGAGGCTATTCCATCCAACATGTACCTTCCAGGCCAGCAAATCTCAGAATTCCCAGTACCTGCAGCATACTGGGAAGTGAAGTGTCAAGTTGTCTGAAGGGTGCCAAACTAGAGGAAAGTACTTTTGAATTTTTAGCAACATCAGAATACAGGATGAGATTTATGTGACTAGGGACAAAGCACTGAACAATGAAAAGGAGACCAGATATTTGCTAAATTCTTCTGAATCCTGATTCCTCTGTACAACCCATCCAAATATGCTCATATATCATTCGTGTCATTTAATGAGAATATTCAATTAATCACTGCTGGTCTGGGATGGATAGAGGCGGAGAATTCCTCTACTCCTGACCATTTTCATTTCGTCCCTCTTTGCAAAGCAACATATTCTATGGTCGATCCATTAATATATCAATCAGAATAGAGCTGGAAGGGATCATTGAGGTCTCCTAGTCCAAACCCCTGCTCAAGCAGGAGGCCCTATATCATTTGAGACCAATGACTATCCAGTCTCTTCTTAAAAATCTTCAGTGATGAAGCACCTACAGCTTCTGATGGCAAACTATTCCACTAGTTAAATTGTTCTCACTGTTAGGATAAGGACGTTTCTCCTTAGTTCTAGGTTGCTTCTTTCCTTAATTAGCTTCAATCCGCTGTTTCTTGTCCCACCCTCTCTTGCTTTGGAAAATAAGTTGACCCTCTCTTTTTTGTGGCAGCCCCTCAAATATTGGAATACTGCTATCATGTCCTCCCTAGTCCTTCTTTTCTCTAGACTAGCTAAACTCAAATTCTGCAAGTGGGCTCTCCTCCCCTTGAAGTTGTGGGAAGAGATTAACTATGGTAAGCCAAAATCAGGCAGATTGTGAGGTAAACTGCAGCTTACAAAAGTTTATGTCACTTAATAAAATTTACAAGTTGAAAAAGAAGCCAATTCTGAGTGTGCATTTATCCTACATTTATCCTAAAGAGAATTATAGTGAAGTCTGAGATGCTTCTCAAATTCCATTCCTCCTTTGGAATCTGACTGTTGCCTGGACTCTTCCTCTTCTTCCTCAAGGTTATTCTGACAGCCCATTATATAATTTCTATAGTGCCCACATCAAGAATTTTGGGCCAGATCTCTCTCCCTCTCCTTACCATCTCACCAATACTGCCTGGAAGAAGGGAGGAGAACCACCATAGCAGAATGTCCATCATTCCTAATTCTCATACGTGGTCCTGAATGACACTATGGTGGAATGCATCAAAACTACTAAGAAATCAGAGAAAGCTAAGACAGTCACATCATCTCTGAGCTGGTCTACCAGAAGCCACCAACAAGCCTGATCAATGCTGTTTCTGTGTTATTTTCTTGTCTGAAACTGAACTAAAAAGGATTTAGATAATTTTCTCCAGAGCCATCTGGACTCACTGTCAAACAACCATCCCTAGGAAAAAAAAGATTGGAAATTGGATGCAAATTATTTAGAACTCTTGGGTTCAGTGACAACATCTTGAGGAGGGATGTACCATCACCTTCAAAAAAGGTGGGACCACTGACTCTATCATATTACTGAATATACCCAATCAAATGTCATTTGATTGGGTATATTCAGTAAGGTGGTTCTCCTCCTACTTCTTGGGCCACTCGCAGTCGGTGTTAGCAGGGGAGCAGAGGTCGACCCCGAGGCCCCTCACTTGTGGGATGCCACAGGGTTGGTCCTCTCGCCTCTCCTGTTCAACATCTACATGAAGCCGCTGGGTGAGATCATCTGTGGTTTTGGGGTGAGGTATCACCAATATGTGGATGATACCCAGCTTTACATCTCCACCCCAAACCATATCAGTAATGCTCTCTCCGTGATGTCCCATTGTCTGGATGCAGTGCAGATCTGGATGGGGAGGAACAGGCTCCGACTCAACCCAGCTAAAACTGAGTGGCTGTACGTACCAGCATCTCAGATTACTCAGGATATACCATCTTTGGTCATGGGGGGAGAGGTGTTGCCCCCCATGGACAGGGCGTGGAACCTGGGTGTCCTCCTGGATTCACAGCTCAGTTTGGAGGAGCAGGTGGGAGCTGTGACTAGGGGGCTGGTTCACCAGCTCTGCCCTTACCTGAGCTGAGATGCCCTGCGGACAGTCACTCATGCGCTCATCACCTCCCGAATCGACTACTGCAATGCTCTTTACATGGGACTGCCCTTGCGGACCACCCGGAGGTTGCAGCTGGTGCAGAATGCGGCTGCGCGGATTGTGATGGGGGTGTCCCGATACTCCCATGTTACACCCCTCCTGCATGACCTGCATTGGTTGCCGGTTGCCTTCCAGGTGACGTTCAAGGTGTTAGTAACAACTTACAAAGTCCTACATGGCTTGGGTCCAGGGCACTTGCGGGAACACCTCCTGCCAGCATCACATTCTGATTGCCCGGTACGCTCCCACAGGCAGGGCCTCCTTGGGGTACCGTCGGTTAGGCATTGTCAACCGGCGGTGCCCAGGGGTAGGGCCTTCTCTGTGGGAGCACCCGCCCTGTGGAACCAACTCCCCGTGGACCTCCGCTTGGCCTCCGATCTCTGCTCCTTCCGCCAGGACCTGAAGACCTGGCTGTTCCAACAGGCCGGTCTGGACTGACCTCGGTGGGTGCGGGTTGGTTTTTAGTATTTGTTTTAATTAATTTTAAATTTTGTATAATACTGATTAGGCTTGTATTTGTTTAATGGTTTTTTATTGTAATTTGTACTGGGCTTCTTTTACTGTTCGCCGCCCTGAGTCCTTAGGGAGAAAGGGCGGCATACAAGTCTAATAAAATAAAATAAATAAATAAAATAAATCTGCTGGCTGATGGGAGAAGCAAAATTGAATAAACAGGTTTCTATGTCCAAATCTTCAAGAATGACAGATTCAAACTTAATCCACACAAGGCCTTGGTTTAGTCATCTCAACAGTACTTAACAAGTCACAACCTTTAACTCTGGCTAAATCTGAGTGATTTTACCCTCAAAGAATTAGAATAATTCTCATAAAAGCTCTGCAAATGATCTTGCCACCTGCCCTTCCCCAGCCATCTTTAAACAATCGCTAGACTGTTATCTGTGGAGAAGATCCAAATGAAAAAATAACATATTGTTGTTTTTATTACCACGATGTAATCCCTAATCTGGGCAAGTTTTACCTTTATATACAAAACAATTTTACAACTTCTTACCTGGAACACTTTCGCTTTCCCTTATCAAAAATGAGCCTACACTGTTGCCAGGCATCATTAATAAACGTTCAGCATCTTTTCTGTTAAGGCCTTTAAAAAACCATCTGAAAAAGAAAGAGCAAGTTTTTTATACAATGATTCCAACTAGAGCAGTTTTTTTTTCAGACTTGGCAACTTCACACTTGGCTGGGGAATTTTGAGAGTTGACATTCACACATCTTAAAAATGTCAAGTGTGAAAAACATCGCACTTGAGCAATTATTTTTTTTAAAAACCCTGGAAATGTAGAAAATTGCAAATTATAACTGTTTTCCCCTGGCTTTTCACTAAGTTTTATAGTTAATTCAGAAGTTCAAAAATGTTATTTAATGCTATGTAATCTTAACAATTTATTTTTTATATGTTTTGTATTGAAATGTGTAAACTTAATAGGCAATTGCACTGGTTTGTTCAGAGGAATATATTAAATGTCTCCTGAAAATTCTCCATTTTTTAAATTAACAACTTCCTCTTCACTTTCATTTTTATTTCACTTTTGCTTCCCCGTGTTTGTCCTTTAAATCTATAGTTGTATAGCCCACACACATTTTTCTGGGATAAGTTGTATTAAATTAAATGCAGATGCATACAGTAAATATGCATATGATTGGTTTTGTTCCTTGGTCCCTGTCCCTTATAGGGTCAGCCACATTCCTGAATCAGCCATTAATAACACAGAGCTTGTGGGTGAAACTTCACTTTTATCCTTGCCAACAGACCAATTAATCTTATCACTTTCTATTCTAGTTTTTTGTGATGTCAACTGTATACTTTGGGGAAAAACTCAAATGAAACCAATGAGCATAACAATATTCATTGTCTTCATTGCAAGGAAACAAACCAATAGAAGCTACTATGTAAGGGGACAAAAAATAAGAAATGTTTGGCTACATTCATAAATTAAAAAAAATAATTATATGGATCTTATTAAAAGAAGACTTGAATAATAATTATTTCATTTATTTGCCCAACAATTTAGCTAACTCCATAGAAAGCTGTCCAGGAAATGGAGCAGCCTGATGGTGGAGGCCTACCAGTTGACTCCAGTCTAACCTGGTGGGTCTCCTGCCAACAATATGGCTTCTTGCCTTGATTAATGCTTCTTTCTTAGCACCTCCATCCACCCACTCCTTCTCTCCATGGTGGGCACTGCTTCTGACATAGAGTCATGGGAACAGCAAAAAAGGTCAATATTTTCTGGGGGACTGGGAGGAAGAGAAGAAGGATGGGACTGAGGTTGAGGATTGGATGGACACATCATCAGAAGGACCTCCCTGCTGGCCAAGTAATGGGGAAGAGAGTGAACAGAGGAAGCATATGCACAAATATATATGCATATATATACATATGCACACATGGACCTGATAATTGCTTGTGTAAAGCTCATGATGGTAAGAAACAGACTTAGATATCATCTAGAATTTCCACAAGATATCCGAGATAAATTCTTTGCATGCATCACAAAAATATCAAGAGCTTTCCATTTCTCAGTTTCCTGTGTTTCTCAGACTTACTCTTCTTCTTCCAGGCTGTTGATGTGGACTACAAAATTGCTAGGAATATAGCCCTGATTTCCAGTAGTGAGGGATTTTGCTAACCACCACTGCCCTTCACTGTGAACAAAATACAACATAAATAAATAAATCTGAATAAAGAATTAAGCTCCTTTTAATCCACTTTAAATAGGATACACTTACATATAGGACAGAGGCCTTATGAGGCCTTATAATAAGACAGAGGCCTGCAAGTGGCTATTATGGCCTTATGATTATTATGGCTGACTAGCACTGGGAGGAATGGACAGTTTCCTGAAATCTCTTCTGACATATCCCGAGTGGCAATAGCAATAGCACTTAAACTTATATATCACTTCACAGTGCTTTACAGCCCTCTCTAAGTGGTTTACAGAATAGAATAGAATAGAACAGAACAGAGCAGAATAGAATAGAATAGAATTCTTTATTGGCCAAGTGTGATTGGACACACAAGGAATTTGTTTTGGTGCAAATGCTCTTAGTATACATAAAAGAAAAGATACATTCATCAAGAGTCAAGAATCATAAGGTACAACACTTAATAATAGTCATAGGGTACAATAAACAATCAAATCATGCTAGGAAACAGTCAATATAAATTGTAAGGATACAGAATTAGCATATTGCCCCTAACAATCTGGACCCTCATTTTATTGACCTCAGAAGGTTGGAAGGCTGAGTCAACCTTGAGCCACTGAGAATTGAACTGCTGGCAGTCAGTAGAATTAACCCGCAATACTGCTTTTTAACCACTGCACCACTGTGGCTCTTGCCTCAAAAAATTAGTAAAAGACTCATAAATGTTCCTCTCCAAGGAAATCTTTAGTAAAAGTGAAAGATTTATACAATCTGACGAGAAACCAGAGTATGTTCCAGGTCAGATGCAGATGAACAAAGTAAGCATAATACATGCATTTTCTTTCTGTTCTGAGAAGTATTTGAGAAGTATTTTTCTGCAACTGATGAGAACAGAAATATTGGAGCATGATGAAATCAGTCAAAAACTGATAGGTGTACCTACCTGCAGAAGACTTCAAACTTTTCTCCCACAGTCAAAGGCAGATCTCGATCACTCATAGAGACGAAATCATATTGTGCTATTACATATTTGTTGCCTATAGCACGAGACAAACAGAAAACATTAATTGAGTCTAGAATAAAATATAAATAAGAACTGGGTGAATGGCTCAAAACTTCAGTTAAATCAGGAGGGTTTTCAGATCCTATTCCTTATTAGACAAAACCAGAGTGGGGCCTGAATGACCAAGGCTTAATAGTCTTTTAATAATAAGCTTTCACTTGGCTATAACATTCCTGAAACCAGTCCTTATATAGCTAATTCCAAGGAAATCCAGTAGTGGTTTAATTCCTGTTTGCTTCCAGAGCAATTTACTGTCATATTTTTAAAAAGCAAAAAAAATGTTTGCAAAAATATAATAATAAAAGGAGTAATTACCCTACAGTGTTTCTTTACTGGGACCAGCAACAGCTAAGAAATATTAACTCTGGACAAGCTAATAAGATACTACTAGTCAGCAATTTTATAAAGAGACAAAACTGAGAGCATTTTAACAAACTGCATCACTGTTTGGTTTGGTGGCTACAGTACCTCAAAGAGAAAGTCTATTCAGAGAGTGTTAGGACAGCCAAGAAGATTATAGGAAGCTCACTTCCTGTCATTCAGGATACTGCTTATAAGCACTATGTGCTTAGAGCTCAAAGCATTGTTAGAGACCCCACATACCTACTTTATGGTTTGTTTCTGATGCTCCCCTCTGGGAAGAGCTTTCAAAGTATTTCTAGCAGGACTACCAGATTCTGTAACACCATTGTTCCCTATGCCATCTGTCTGGTAAACTTGCAAGATTTGTTTTTCTTGTCATGTACATGTATACATCCAAACTAGACTGTTGCTTCTCCATGTCATATAATATATATGGGTATCTGCATAATTATGTATGTATGTATGAATGTATGTATGTATTTAGTCATGTTTATGTAGTGTATACTGGAGGTGGAGACCCTTTGAGAGCTGTATGCAATGAAATTTCATTTTAATGTATGCCGATTAGTGTACATTTAACATGACAATAAAGTTATTCTAAGTTCTAAGTAAAGAAGAAAACTGTAAAAAAGAGCATTGAATAAACACATATTCTTGGACTGCAGAATTATCTGCATTTTCTCCAATTCTCCCCCCCTTTTTTTGTCTATTCCAATGTGACCCTAGAGAGCACAGGGGCTATGTGTGTGTATGTCTATGGAGATTCTCGATCATCCAGGACATAGTTGTCTCAAAAGTCCTTTTTTTCTCAAAAGGCATCTGGACTTTATTGGTTTTTTTCTTATGAAAATGTTTCTCTTCTCATCCAAGAGCACCAGAACTGAAGACGCTTCTTGAATAAGAAGTGAAATGTTTTCAAAGGAAAAAATAAACCAAGAAAGTCCAGTTACCTTTTGAGGAAAAAAAGCACCTTTGGTACATGTATGTACCTTCTCTGTAGATTTTGCATCACACTGCAAATTAACAGAGGAAAGGGGATTATTTATATGTCTACTGGCCCCAGACTGTAGTCTGAAAAGAACAATTTGATGCGTTCAGTCCAGTTCCTCCTTCTCTATGATTATCCTTCCTTCCTTCCTTCCTTCCTTCCTTCCTTCCTTCCTTCCTTCCTTCCATCCATCCATCCATCCATCCATTATTTCTGCAAATATTGTATGTTGAAATTGTGCATCTTTTTCAATAATTATGATGAGAAGTTGAATGGTAGTAATCATAACCACTATCATAACATCATTGTACAAAAGACTTTCAAAGACAGAATGGATATTTAAGGATATTACCTAAATCTAGGAATAAGAAGAGCACAGAGAAAGGGGAGAAAATGGAGGCAAGGGGAGGAGGCTTTAGTCCATGGGTGTCAAACTCAAGGCCCATGGGCCGGCCTTGAAATATCAAAGGACTTGGCCTGTAGTGCCTCTGGCGGCTAAAACAAGCCGCACACACCTCGTATTTATTTATTTATTTATTTATTTATTTATTTATTTATTTATTTATTTGAATTTGTCAAACAAAAAACAAGAACAAGAATAAAAAAGAAAATACGATGACAGGGATGACTTATGCACACCCCCTCATTGATCCTCCATGGCCTCCTGCAGCACTTTGTTAGCAGAAAATGGCCTGAAAAATGGCCGAAAACCAGCCCAAAATGGTGTGAAAATGGCCCCTCAAATTCCCCCAAAGTGGCCTCCCAAAGCCCCAAATAATGGCCTGAAAATCACCCTAAAATAGCCCCCAAAACAGTCTAAAAATGCCCCCAAAATGGCCCAAATGGCCCAAAAACAGCCTGGAAAACAGTCCAGAAATGAGCCACACAGCTGGGGCTGCTGGATGTTGGAAGCCTACGGGCTACCAATCTCTGTAGTAAAACAAAAAACACTGAGAAACAATTAAGATATAAGAAAGATTCCAATATGGGGCAGCTATTAAGAAAGGACTGAAGGATTCTGAGAAAATTATCATAACCTGAGATAAAGTATATCAAGTTATAAAAGATAGAATGGAATCAGTCTAATGCTTGCTAAAATGGTTTCTCCCCATGCTTTTGCTTTCCTCAACAAAATGTTCTCTGTGTTGGGGATTATTAAGATCATCTCATTTATGTTCTGCTTTCTATTGCCATATCCTTTGTCTTTATATTTATTAAGAATTTTACATAAAGTAAGTAGAAAGAAGAAAAACTAAAGTTATGAAATATAATGACTTTTGATCTCTTCTCTTTAACATGTAATTGCAGTCTTCTAATCCCTCCTCCTCTTGAATGAGTGAGTTATATTCTTGAGTGTGACTGGACATGAGATGAGACAGTGACAGCCCCATCGTCATAAGCATAACCTCTGCTTTTTAGTTGTAATTGTTCAATACAGACTTGATCTCATTAAACTTAATTTCCCTCCCATCCCTGCTCTGCAATAAAAGAGAAAAAATGTTTCATAATTTAAGCACTTGCTGGTTAATTAATAGATGGTGAACAGGATATTTTTCTAAATATAGGCACTCATGAGACAGATACTTCTAAATCTCACTTTGTCTGACCTTTTCAGTTAAAAACACTTGCAAACTTCTCCTTTTCAATGCAAGGTCACACTTCTCTGGAGTTCCGTGAGAACAGAGCTGGGTATTTCTTGTTTTGGATTTAGGGACAGAAGCAGGTCATTTTGCAAGCCAAAATATTAAATAGGGGAAGGAGGAAACTTTGATATTATGCTCACCAGCATTTTGCAAACAAAAGTAGAAGTATTCGCCTATTTCCCTACGAGAAGCTAATGTTTACACCCTTTTTCTCCTTAATCCATAGTACATGTTGCTAATGATGTTTTTCACTTATTTGTCAGTTGTATATTCAGTTTCTCTAGAAAACCATTTATTAACCTTTTCCATCTTTCAAAAGCATATTTCATAAGAAGCCAAATTCAGGAATAATTTTCATATTGCAGCAAATAGCCATAACTCAAATGCATTGTTCTTAACTTTGTTCCTAACTCTGATTTATCTTTTTTATTTATTTGTTTTTATATTTTATTGTAAAGCACCCAGAGTCATTTAAATGAGATGAGCAATGTAGAAGAGTATAGATATATTAATAAGTAAAGTTGTTCTTATTGCTCTCTTTTATTTAAATGTTATTACATGTTATTTTATTTGTGCAATTGTTGTTGACATCATTAAGTATCATCTGGTAAGAATCCACAATAACGATCCAGAAACAAAGACATAAATCCTTTTTACCTTTACCAAGTTGGTCAGCAGAAGTGATGGATAAATTCTTGCCCTTTGGAAGAAATTAAAAGGAGAAGCCAAGCATTACTTAATTGCATTGAAATTGGATGTCAAGGATACATTTGTATATAATTCTATTACCAAATGTTGTCCTGGGAGCAAAATTCAGCCTGCTGAGAATTTACTCATTCCAGTTAATAGCAGAAGCCATCTGTTTATCTGAAGAGAGCAAATTGGGCCTCTTTGGAGTTGACTGAATTACAGTTTCCAGCATCCCTCACTTCTGACCAGGTTAGGAGGTGCTGATGGAAGTTGATGTTTAATAACAACTGGGAGACTACTATTACTTCCCTCTTGAAATATTAGATGTATGTTGAAATTTACCCATGATCAGCAAACAACCATATTGAACAGAAACTTTTGCATTACTTACTGGAGGATGGGATTACATAATCAAGGATGGGGAGATACAAATAGACCTCAACTTACAACCAAACTTGGGGCCCAAATTTCTAAGCAAGATATTCGTTAAGTGAATTTTGCCCCATTTTATGACCTTTCTTGCCTCCCTTGTTAAATGAATTACTGCAGTTGTTGAATTAGTAACATGGTTCTTAAGTAAATCTGGCTTCCCCACTGACTTTGCTTGTCAAAAAGGTGATCAGATGATCCCAGGATATGGTAACAGTCATAAATATGAGTCAGCCGCCAAGCATCTGAAGCATTTTATCATGTAATCATGGAGATGTTGCAACAGTCATAAGTGTGAAAAAGTGGTTGTGAGCACAGGTGGTATTCAGCAGGTTCTGACCAGTTCTGGAGAACCGGTAGCGGAAATTTTGAGTAGTTTGGAGAACCAGCATATACCACCTCTGACTGGAGATTTTACAGTATCCTTCCCCTGCCACGCCCACCAAGCCACACCCACAGAACTGGTAGTAAAAAATTTTGAATCCCACCACTGAGTCATATTTTTCAGTGCCGTTATAACTTAGAATGTCCACTAAATTAAATGGTTGTAAGTTGAGGACTATCAGTATTATTAAAATTAATTCATTAGCCTTAGCTGTCTAGCCAGTGGTGAGGGAAGATAGGTATGTCTGGACATCTGGACATATTGTCTCTGCATTTCAGATCTTCCTGGATACAATTTCCTTTAATTCCAGGGTTGTTCAGAAATAACAGACATTTTTAAACATTTTCTAGACTCATATTTTTACCATCATTGTGTGACACTGATACCCTGATTTTTCCATACTGTGTTGAAACTGTGAGTCCAGTTACTGTATTTTGGATACCAACTGAAGCTGAAGGAAGAGTAATAAAAAATTTGATCTGATTAAAAATTTTGCTGCTGTTGATTACCATTTGACAGAGGCTAATTTCTTTCCTGCCTCTAGGGCATCCTGGAGGCACCTATTTGATTATTATGATCAAGCTGCTGGATTAGATGGAACTTTGATCAAGCCCAGCAGGGACTATGCCTGAAATGAATGCTAAATGTTAGCTGAATGATTGAGAATTGTAATGAGAAATCTTTCTAGAGCAGGGGGGTCAAACTTGATTTTTTTGAGGGCTGCATCAGGGTTGTGTTTGATCTCAGGGGGCCGGGATGGGTGTGGCCAGGGTGGGCATGGCCAGCATGACTTCATTCATGTTGGGGTGTGTGTGTGCCTGTGGTGGCCCAAGCACTCTGCCAGCAAAAATGGGCTTTTAAACTCCATGTTTGGCTGCAACCAGAGGTGGTATTCAGCAGGTTCTGACCAGTTCTGGAGAACCGGTAGCAGGCATTTTGAGTAGTTCAGAGAACCAGCAAATACCGTGTTTCCCCGAAAATAAGACACTGTCTTATATTTTTTTGGCTCCCAAAAACACACTAGGTCTTATTTTTCGGGTAGGTCTTATATATATATATATATATATATATATATATATATATATATATATATATATATAATGAAAAAAAACACTTACCATATTCATGTAGAACAATGTACATTTATTCATGTACGAAACCACAAACAAATCGCATACCGTGTTTCCCCTAACATAAGACACTGTCTTATATTTTTTTTGGCTCCCAAAACACACTAGGTCTTATTTTCGGGTGGTCTTATTTTGGGGTAGGTCTTATTTTTGGGGTAGGTCTTATTTTCGGGGAAACACGGTACCACCTCTGACTGGAGATTTTACAGCATCCTTCCCCTGCCACGCCCACCTAAGCCACACCCACAGAACCAGTAGTAAAAAAAAATGAATCCCACCTCTGGTTGCGATAGCCTCCTGCAACCCTTTGCCAGTGAAAATGGAGCATGGCCCTTGCAAGCTCCATTTTTGCTGGCAGAAGTGCACGGGCCGGTCCTTCACTGTTTCCAGTGAAGCACCCCGCAGGCCGGATCTGGCCCCTGGGCCTTGAGTTTGACACCCCTGTTCTAGAGGAAACAAGGTGAAATTCATAGCTGATAGATGAAAATTAAGATTGATGGCCAGATGGAGAATTCTTTTCTTTTTGGAAACTGGACTCAGCCTCTGAAACATAAGCATCTGATTGCTAGAATACCTTGCCTGGGTGCAGAATTTTAGTTCTTAAATTACTTTCTTGAAGATTGTAACTTACCGGTGGTACAGGTGGTGGAACTTTCCTTTTCATGGCTGTCTGAGGTTTCTGCCTATGTAGAGAATTCTTCCTTTCTTTCCTGCTTCTCAGGGTTCTGCTTTCACATAGTCCCATCCTGTCTCTGAAACAAATGCAAGCAAGGCTGGCTTTAAACATTTACACATGTGATTTCATGTCAACTCAAATGGGATCATTTCATGAATGTCTTTGGTTATGCTTATGGTGTGAGTAACCTTCAGGATGGGAATGTCCCCCTAATATTTTAAACATGGGTTAGATGGCAAGATGCCATTAATTTAGTAATACTATTTTAGTCCTACATAAAAGTGGCCCCAAAGTTGTGATATAACCCCGTTGAGTTTGCAGCTCTTTAGCTAAGTTTGAGGAATGACTTGAAGATGTTCATGTATCAGTTTTCTTTGGACAGTCTAGTTAAAGGTTATGAACCTAGATGAGCTGTGGTATAATGACAGCAACAATATGACAACAACCATTCATAACCTGCTTTTTAATATAAATATTGTCAGACTAATTCATATCACAAATCTGATCAAATAAAAAGGATAATGAATACCACTTGTTTTAAAGGGGTTCAGTTTGTCAGCTGGAGAGCTAGCAGCCCAAATTGAAGACCCAGAGCTCCATGCAAAGGGGTGAGCTCCCGTTACTTGCCCCAGCTCCTGCCCACCTGGCAGTTCGAAAACATGAAAATGCAAGTAGATGAATAGGTACCACTTCAGTGGGAAGGTAACAGTGTTCTGTGCATCTTTGGCATATGGCCATGCTGGCCACATGACATGGAAATTGTCTTCAGACAATGCTGGCTTCCTCAGTCAAGAAACAGAGATGAGCAATGTGTCCTAGAGCTGGACACAACTGACAGGGAAATCTTTACCTTCTTTTAAAACTTGTTTTAGTTACTAAACACATGCTCATTTGTTTGTGTTCAAATATGTTCTTTTTAGAAAAGATTCTAAAATGTCAGAGTTTGACATCAGAACATTCACTGTGATTTAACACACAGTGAATGTTCTGATCTTGCTCTTTCCTCCCCTTTTCTTATGCTGCTAATTATCAAATGCACAGAAATGGGACCGAGCTCATTACATATTGTCTGCTGACATCCAGATACTGTTCATGTTCATTATACAAATTTTAAATGATTAATTCAAAGTAATAACAGAAAATATTAATTTAATGATTTATATGAATAAAATTAACTAATTAAAACAATTTACTACATTTATTTTTTCTTTTTTTTTAATTACATTTATATGCCGCCCTTCTCCGGAGACTCAGGGCGGCTTACAATTTTTGGGATGCAACCCACTGTGCTCAGCAATAGCCTTCATTCCATTGTATATGCCTGCTTATTACTAAGCGGCATTTTTACAAGGTCAGCTAATTGCCCCCAACAATCTTGGGTCCTCAATTGGGTCCTTGGGTCCACAATTTATATTGTGTTTAATAACTAAGCATGGATCAGAAATAAATAAATGCCAATTAATTTAGACTATAGCTCTTCTTCCATTCTGTGCTTTTTATGACATGTTGACAGCAAGTTCAAATATTGAAAATTCCATTATGTGCCACTCAAACATTGTGAAGCATCAATTGATCTATACTGCAATTAGATGTTCAAGTCACGTATTAAGAATAAAAAGCCAATATTATTGAGAGCCAATATTATCCAACTGAGAGTAGTCAATATTCATTTGCTTAATGGAAAATTATTGTGAAATCAATAGAGGCTGTGAACTATCTGAAGATCTGTGATTTATTGCTGACTCCTGCTAAGGTAAGTTTGTTATAGGCCATATCCTTTTAAAACAAAGGAACATAATTTCATGTAAATTTTATCCATAATAAAAAAAAATTGTTGGGATGAGAAGAAAAATACTACTTTATGTTATAATTGCCAAAGGATAGGTTTTCTCTGTGATGGCTGAGAATCATCTGAAAGCAAAATCAGTCATATCAGAATAGTTACTACGGCATGTTCACATCATTGTTAGGGAATGTAAAGAAAAACTTTAAGAAAAGCTTGCAGGCAAAAAGGTAACACACACAGATACACACACCCACACCCACACCCACACCCACACAAACATGCACAGACAAAAAAAAAACACCAGACAAAACCAGTAACATTCTCTTAAGGTAAAGAAAGTTAGAGATTCAGGATTTTGAGCTTGGCTGTACTAGACAGATACAAAAAGAAATAATTTTAAGGGGGAAAAAAGCTAACAAAAGGGCAAAATTAACATAGGGGACAATTCACACTATATCTTTTGCCCCAGGAAATGTTCTCTCATGAGATTCATTTCCTATATCTGAAATATTAATAGATCTTAAGATTATTTTTTTTTATTTTCATCATTGATCTTTATTATGAATTTTTCATATTTTGAGATAAATGGCTTTATGTTTTTTGCTAGTTTATATGGTAATGGTTACATTGAAATAAATGGCTTTATATTTCATGCTAGTTTATATGGTAATAGTTACAAACTTCCATTTCTTTCACATCTTTAGCATTTTATGAATAATTGAAAATGAACATATTATGAGCATTTTATAATGTTTTAATGTTTTGAAAAAGCAAAACAAGAAATGACCAAAAAAAGATCAATATTTTTTCCACATTATTTTGTTTCTTTCTGGGCCTGCAAAACTATATTCTTTATGATATCTCTATGGTCTCATTTTAACCACCATAAATTATTGGGTATTATTGATCAACAGAGTCCTCCTACTGCTTATAAGCTCAAACAAAAATCAGTGGGGAGTTTATATTATTTTATGTATATTTCTCCTAGTCCACTAAATTGGATATGTAGTTTTGAACAGCATACACATTTCTGCCATAATTTCTTCTCAGATAAACGCACTGTTTTGTGCTTCTTTCCTAGTAATCCATAATACTGTGTATAGATTTTGTCTAAGAACCATTATTTGGCACCTTCTCAGAGCTGAAGTCCAATTTTCAAAAAAGTTGCCGAGATTTGATTCATGAACTGATTTGAGAGTGGGAAAGTAGTTTTGGTGGAAATTTGAATGTAGCAAATTCATTTTCTTTTCCTAACAAGCAGCATTATCTCAGGACTGATTCCAATAGCATTCAGTATGATTCCTCCCCTTACCTGTTCTAGCACTACCTCATCACAGCCATTGCTGGCTATCAATGGCTGTTGATATTCGATTCAATTGTTATCTCCACTTTGGATCAATCCATCACTGTTCAGAAAATTTATAAAGGAAAATGGATGCATTTATTATTTCTCCTTCAAACAAAAACAGAAAAAGCATCTTGTGCAAACTCGACAGGGCCAAAAGATCAACAATGTCCCTCACAAATGTAATCAAGCCCAATAAGAGACTTAATTATGGTTAAATGCTTAGATTGGACCACCACTTTGGTGGTAATATTTATATTAGCAATTTTCAAAGATCTGGAAAAAGGGGAATGATGTGGTCTAACACTCAGGTGAATTGAGAAGGATGAATGTCAGAACATTTCTCTAGTCTAACCCTAACCCTAACCCAGATTAAGGCTCACTGGTGCCCTAAGCACTGACAAATCTTGGTGCCCCCCTCCTTTGTACATATTGTACAAATGAAGCCATATTCTCAACTTTGAGCCTGGTGCCCTAAGTACATGCTTAGTCTGCTTAATGGTTAATATACCGCCCTAACCAGCCACAGCTACTCCTAAAAATGGACTAAATTTTGCTCTTAATTCTGTAGCCCTTGTCTCCCTGTATTTTTAAGATATTCAATGAACAAAAGAGTACCACTTCTTCAGCATTCAGTACAAAACTTCTGCAATATCAGTAAAAAAATTAAGCAAATTAATGGAGTTCTCAATACAAGAACAATAAAAATGGTAAATGTTACTCAGTATATTGTCTGTCATATCATATCATCATAGCAAGCATCCCATAAAATTTAATATTCACAAATTTAATGCCAGGACTTTAAAATATCATAAATCACCCACAAATCAAATTCAAATAAATATATTTTAAACTTAAATGTTTAAATATATTATGAAAATTTAAATATACCATTAACTTCATTTTTGTTAGGCAATTTTAAGTTCTTCAAAACCAACCACCATATGTAGTCTTTTCATTTCATTTTGTTCTGCTGTAAATGATGCAATATTGCATTTAATAAAGATTAAGCAAGATATCCAAAATTTGATGAATTTTGGAATTAAGACCAAAACGCCAGGTAAATTTTACATTTAAAGAAAAACTTGTGAGGGTGACCCTGCGTCTCTCTCTTTGTATATAAACTGCATATAAGCAGTTGCTGGCATATTTGTGTGGCCATTTTAAATTTATTTAATTACTTATTAATTAAATTTATATGTCACCTTTCTCACTCTGCAAAGCAGCAAATTGAAAATAAGGGGCTGGGGTTTGTGATAATAGCCAAATCTGCCTGTGACTGCCAATGATTTTGAGGAATAATCATTCATCTGTTATTACATGGAGGCTGAATATTAGTCAATATTATATACACATTTATCCTGAACATTTTCATAAAATTAGCAGTCTCTAATATATTCTTAATACGATCTTTCACTTGACCGCATACTTACAAAATACCAAAAGGAAGAGAAAATGGATGAAAATTGAGAATGCTGAATCATGTTGAACAAGAGGAACAATGGATACATGTGGCTGCTCGAAATTACATTTTCTCCTCATTAACATCTTGTAAAGCTATTCCCACTTTACAGATGGGAAATTAAATTTAAGCGAATGGCTCATGCTTAGCTCCTGGTCAGGTCTCTGAACAGTAAATCAAGAGCTGAAATGACTCTTATGTCCAATGTTCAGTTCTATGGATCACATTCAATGCCTTCAAATACAGTCCCAATTGGTTAATATTTAATTCAGTTTCTCACCTTAGAGTTCCTTGTGTGTGGCTCAAAACATATCTCATGAAATTCCAGAAATCCTCCACAATTGCTAAAAGCACAAACAAACCAGGTCTTTTTTAATGGTCTGCTTGATAAGAATGTATGCAACTACAGAAATGCTCTAATAAAGTAACTCCGCTTTGTCAGTTGACTTCTGTTAGTGGTTTCCTGCCAACACCATCAGAATAACAAAGTGGGACAGAATTGCTGCTGTCTAAAGCCTTAAGACCAGCAAATCAACTAAATAGCATATTTTGAGCTAATCTTAGACTTGTGGCTACTTCAATGGAAAATAAAATGTCCTCAGGAAGAAACCCGAGAGGACTAGAAAGAGCTGTTTTTATGTTTACAGGCCAAATTCTATTTTTTTAAATTTCTATTTATTTACCTTTTTCTTCAGTTCCCCTAATAGCAATTAATTTTTTTTTTCACAGATAGCATCCAAGAAATCATTTTTATCTGAGTTCCTGCCTTTATGAAAGAAATTATATTATGGTAAAATATAATAAATAGACAAACAAAAGAAGTCCTCATGCATAAGGAATGTATACTTTGTCCTCAAAAATTGAGAGAAGCAAATTCCATTTTGTAATAAAATGTCTAACAAAGTCTTAATGGTTGGATATTGCAGCTGAAGTATCAAGCCCCGATCATTTTATGTGAACCTTGTCCCATTGGTCTCATCCTGATATGCTTAATTACAACTCTTCTTTTTCTTGGACACTCCCAGGAAATGTTAGGGGATGTAGTCAAAGACACTTGAAGATTACACAATTAGGGAAGTAGGAGAGACATAGAATGGGAATGGATATCGACTGAATAAGAAGGGAGTCATGAGTTCTAAATAAATCCATCTGTCATCAGCATGACAATAACTTTTTGAAGCAGCAGCTGTTATTTTCAAATAGTTTTCAAAAGCAGCTCCATATAAAAAGAATCAGACTAGGTGTGCCTGCAGAAGGAAGGGAATACAATTGGAAAAATGCCCATACTACTTCTCCATTTCAAAGAAAAAAAATATTTTGTTATCTTCTAGGGCACCACTTCTTTTTGTCCGCATTCTTGATTATGCTGTGTCCTATCCATGTATCCCCAGAGGACTGATAATGACATGGAACATCAATGGAGGAGAGTCCAGGTAACCTGAGCAAGTGCTGGAGAGAGGGCAGAGGTGGTATTCAGCAGGTTCTGGAGAACCAGTAGCAGAAATTTTGAATAGTTTGGAGAACTGGCAAATACCATCTCTGACTGGCCCCGCCTCCATCTATTCTCTGCCTCCAGAGTCCCAGTTGATTGGTTGGGTCTTCTTTTGTTGCCCTGCACAGGAGAACAGAGCTGGAAATCAGGTTAGTGGGGTGGGGATTTTGCAGTAACCTTCCCCCAAGAGTGGGGAGGGAATGGGGATTTTACAGTATCCTTCCCCTGCCATGCCCACCAAGCCATGCCCATCAAGTCATGCCCACAGAACCAGAAGTAAATTTTTTTGAATCCCACCACTGAGAGAGGGATGTTGTGTAAGAAAAAGGAGCCTACAGGAAGGACTGCAAGGAGAGGCTGCAGGCAAGCAGCATGGATGAAAGAAGGGATGCCCAGAAAAGACTTGAAGATGCAAAAAGGTAAAAGGGGTAACTGCAACAGCCCAACAACCCATGATTCCCAGCTTTGGAAATCCAGCAATGTCAGAAGTCAGAAAAGTCCAGCAACACCGGCAGTGAAGAGAGGCCAATCAGTCACCATCCCAATTATATCCCTTCCCCTTTCCCTGTTTCTACCATCAATCCCTTGCTTGCACACTCAAACCTTTGGAAGTAGGGAGGAAAGTCATTCTTTCCTTCTCTGCCCTAATCCCAGCTGCTTCCAAACCAACCTTTCTTTTTTTCTTTTTCCTGCTGGGTTGTTCTGAATGTTTCTGTTCCTACAGAGCTCCTTTTCTGTTATTGTGACTGCTGGCTTGATAATGGTGCTGCAGAAACTGTAAACCTTGGTTGGTACAGTTGGCTGCTGCTGAGTTGAGATTATTGTACTGCTCTGGTCTCTTTGGCCAGGTTGGGGTTGGGTGGGCAGGTTGGGTGGGTGGGGATTGGCACTGCTGAACTGGTTCTATCCTTTTTTCAGGCTGTCCCTGGTCAGGTTGGCTGCCATTGGTCAGAAGAACGAAATGCTGATCTTTGTTCTTTTCTTTCCCTTCCTCGTCTAAGATTCAAGAGTTAAATTAATTACCCATTCAAGTATTTTTTAAACCACTGTTAACAGAAAACAGGATGGCATGCAAAGGGAGAAACATCATAAGGAATGTTACAAGTGCAAGGTATAAAAACATAAACAACATTTCAGTGTAGTAAAAACAATAGATCACACTACAGCAATGTTTCTCAACCTTGGCAGCATGAAATATGTGTACTTTGGTTCTCAGAATTCTCCAAGATATGTGAACTTCAAATCTCAGAATTTTTTTAATCAGTATGCTGGGATCCACATAGTGAGAAGCCCTCAACTTAAAGCCATACTTTCTTAGCTAACCAATAAAGAAAGTAAGAGTTTAGTACTCCATGAAAGATTTATCTGGAATATGGGTTTGTATCTTCTTAATGAAATCAATACAGATTGAAGTCTAACTCAACCTTCCCAACTCAGATCCATTTTTCTTATGTGAATGGTCTACCACTCATTTCTTTTCCAGGGCATAGGGTGAGTGGGTGTTTATTTCTTTGAACTATATCCTGCTTTCTTTTTCAGTTGAAAAGTCTCAATCATAACACAAAGCTAGCAAGCAAACAAAAAGCCCACAAAAGTCATCAGCAAGAACAACAATGAATGATAAAAATGAAATCAGAAATCAGTGTAATACCTAAACTATAATTTTCAATCTCAGCAACTTTAAGATGGTGCCAACTTTTTTTAAAATTACATTTATATGCTGCCCTTCTCTGAAGACTCAGGGCAGCTTACAATTTTTGGGATACAACCCAGTGTGCTCAGCAATAGCCTTCATTCCATTGTATATGCCTGCTTATTACTAAGTGGCATTTTTACAAACTCAGCTTATTGCCCCCAACAATCTTGGGTCCTCAATTTGCCTACCCTGAGAGGATGGAAGGCTGAGTCAACCTTGAGCCTGGTGGGATTCGAGCCTACAGTAATTGTAGGCAGCTGGAACTTAAATGCAGGCATTTAACAGCCTGAGCCACCAAGGCCCAACTGAGTCTGCCAGAAGGCTATTGTACTTTGTGGAACACAGCAAAAGGTTATTTTGAGAGTTTCATACATTGTCATTGTATATTATATCAGTAGAAGAACAGGCAGCTCCTGATCAGTGGTGGAATTCAAATTTTTTTACTACTGGTTCTGTGGGCGTGGCTTGGTAGGTGTGGCTTGGCCTGGTGGGCATGGCTTAGTGGGCACGGCAGAGGGAGGATACTGTAAAATCTCCATTCCCATCCCACTCCAGGGGAAGGATACTGCAAAATCCCCATTCTCTCCCCACCCCACTAACTTGCTTTCCAGCTCTGTTCTCCTGTGCAGGGCAACAAAAGAAGACTCAACTGATCAGCTGGGACTCATGAGGCAGAAAAAAGATGGGGGCAGGACCATCAGAGGTGGCATTCCAAACTACTCAAAATTTCCGCTACCGGTTCTCCAGAACTGGTCAGAACCTGCTGAATACCACCTCTGCTCCTGATATTGTCCTCCATGTCCCAAAGCCACAGATGAAGAAATAAACATCTACACTTCTCCCGTGGAAGGCAGTCATGCTCCCAGTAGAGAACATGCTTGCCCGCCCCATTTTCAAGGAGCGTGAGAAACTCAGATGGCGTTCTTAAATTCCAACCCTTCAACCTCCTACTTTACTTGTCTTTTAAAATTTGTCTAACCACAGCGACCTAAAGGTCAGAAATGGAACATCCTGACAGATTGAAATGCTTTTTACTCATTAAATTCCCATGTTAAATGACATCCAATCAGGTCAAGTCACTCCTAAATAAAGTGCTGAAGAGCATCTTTCATGTTCCATGAATGTTATGCTCTCACATAAATACAGCATCAAAATAGAAGAAAACCCTCCCATATATCAGCGAAGTATGCAAATTAAATAGACCCCGCTTACTTCCTGCTATTTGTTTACACTATTTGACATGCAAAAGATTTATTGTCAGCATGGTCAAAAAACCATGAACTGACTCCTAATGCAGAAGATTTACAAAACTAGTCAGTCTGTCATAGCTCAGCTTGCTTCAAAAATAGGTTCATCCAGACAGCCTTGGTTTTCATACGAGGTAACTCTATAAAAAAAATAGGCAGCTCTTGAAGGTTTCAGTTTTTTGTCAGTATCTGCTACCTGGAGATGCTAAGGGATGGATATATGGGTTTTGTTGACATAGTCCATGTGGTTTAATGGTTCTAGGAACTGATGGTGCCAGTAGTTATGAGAGTTACTTTTAAATGTTCAGTTATAGACATATAGGAATAATAATTACCTCCCACCTAACCCTAACCCTAACCCTGTCTTGGTAAATTACTCTCTCTAATTTTCCCCATTTTGTCTTTTTGATAAAGCATTGCTTTATTAGTGTCTTTTGTGCTACATTACTAGGTTTCATCCCAGACACAAGAAGATTAACAAGAACATTACAAAAGGGAACTTGTTCTACGTTGTTCTAGAAAGAAGACTAAGAAATAAAAATTTCAAGGAAGTAGATTTCTGTTAAACAATGAGGAAAAACTTCAAACTTTGACAGTGAAATAGGCTGTCTTTGGAGGCTCTGGGATTTCCCTTCTAAACAGAAGCTGAATGTTCATTGGCTGGGGATACTATAGTTCAGCTTGTTCAAAGTTGGTATTGTCTGATATATTGGATTACAATAATACAAATTCCAACTGTTTCCTGTTACCATAAACATTGTCCAGGTTGGTTGAAGATGACAGCAATTTAATACATATATACAAGTAATCCACAACTTACAACAGTTCGTTTCAAGTTTACAACGGGACTAAAAAAAGTGACTTATGACCATTCTTCACACTTATGGCCATTGCAGCATCCCCATGGTCATGTGATTTACATTCAGATTCTTGACATCTGATTCATATTTATGATGCTTGCAGTGTCCTGGGGTCTTGTGATTACCTTTTGTGACCTTCTGACAAGCAAAGTCAATGGGAAAACCAGATTCACTTAACTATAGTATTGCTAATTTAACAACTGTGGTGATTCATTTAACAAATGTGGCAAGGAAAGTCATAAATGGGGCAAAAGTCACTTAACAAATTTCTTACTTAGCAATATAAATTCTGGGCTCAATTGTGGTTGTAAGTCGAGGACTTCCTTTACAAGCACTGGGTTGCAAAAGGTATTGTGGTAGAATCTTGCACTGCAGTTCTCGAACCAGGTAGAGATCTGGACTCAGTTATCTCCAAGCCCCTTCCCTAAATTTAATGTTCTATGACCATGTGGTTACTTTTCAAGACCTTTCCTCAGGATTTCTGGGACTTAACATCTTGTCTCAAATAAAGATCCTTATTAGTGCATATACATAAATTAGTCTTTCTGGTTTGAAGAGGACATGCTATTGTGCAGTTCTTCTGAGGACAAGGAGTTGGCTCTGAAATCCAAGTCTTGAAGCACTGTATACCACAATGGCGCCATTGGCAGTCCATTGTTGCAGGGTATTATTCTGTGTTGGTACTCATTGTTTTCTATCAAGTTTTTTTTTCAGCACTTTTCTTTGAAGCAGGAGGAAGCATCATAGCAGAGGGCTCACCAGTGAGTCCTGGTGAGCAGCTGCAGCTTGTAGTTCCCTTAGCTGAATGTCACAGTGGAGTAGGGGTTGTTTCATACTGTGTCTGTGTAGCACTTCTGTGGTTGACCTCAAGGTCTCTTTCCAGATTCTAGTGCACAATAGAGCAACTGATGAGGCATATGGTAGTCAACCATTCTGGTGCCATGTTCCACCTATCTTACTTGGGCACAGATAGTGGTGGACTCTGCATGATTTAAGACCTCCAGATTGGAGACATGGTCTTGCCAATGAATGCAAAGGATGGAGCAGAGAGTGCACAGGTGAAATTTCTCCAGTTGTCTTATGTACCTTTGGTCCAGAATCCAGGACTCACATCCATGTAGGAGAGAAGGGATAATCACTGCTCTGTAGACCTTTAGCTTTGTGGATATACAGAGGTTGTGTTGATTGAGGACTCTAGTATACAGCCACACCAGCGCCTGGCTGGCCTTGCTGATCCTGGAGTTTATTTTTTTGTCCAAAGACCCATCACTCATGATGAAGCTTCCCAAGTAGTTGAAGCTGTTTTACATTTACCCAGGTATTTTCAATCATGATTTTTGGTTTTTAGGCATGGTATTTTGCATGGACCAGTGAAGCATTTCTGTCTTCTTCAGGCTGATAATCAGAACAGCATAGAGGTTTCTGACAATTTGCTCAGCATCAACTGTAGATTGCTGTTTTTGTGTGCCAGGAATGCATGATCATCACCAAAGAAAGTTTTTTAAATGACTGTGTGTAGGTACTTTGTTCATTCAAGCAGCAAAGGTCAAAGACAGAGCCTTCCAATCGCTACCTGATGTACCCTTCTTCTTTCAGACATTGAAAAGGACTTGACAATATGCAAGCAAAAAAAATGAATTGAATGGTTTCACAACCAGAGGTGGTATTCAGCAGGTTCTGACCAGTTCTGGAAAACCAGTAGCAGAAATTTTGAGTAGTTCCAAGAACCAGCAAATACCACCTCTGACTGGCCCCGCCCCCATCTATTCTCTGCCTCCTGAGTCCCAGCTGATTGGCTGGGTCTTTTGTTGCCCTGCCCAGGAAAATGGAGCTGGAAAGCAGGTCAGTGGGGTGGGGAGGGAATGGGATTTTGCAATAACCTTCCCTCAGGAATGGGGTGGGTATCGAGATATTACAGTATCCTTCCCCTGCCACGCCCACCAAGCCACACCCACAGAACTGGTAGTAATTTTTTTTAATCCCACCACTGTTCGCAACCCTGTTTTACCCATTGTAAATAAAAAATGTAGCTGATGTATCACTGTTATAAAGGACCTCTGCTGTCACTCCATCATGGAATAGTTGAATCAACTCCATGAATTTCCTTGGGCATCCGTAACATCTCAGGATAGCCCTGCTCTCTTAGCAGAAGAGACCTTAATCCAGTGGCATGGAGAAGAACCATTACAGCTGGAGACTGTTCCTGTAGCAGTGGATGATCAGGAGGTCTAAGTTTCTTATCATCCTCTTAGTGTTCCACAAAGCCTGCTGGGCCTGACTTCTTGACTGTTAAGACTGTTGATCAATCTCCTCCACTCAATCTGCCAGGGCCTGACTTCACCTCACCACAGATGGAAGGCCCATCATCTATCTATCTGGTTCAGCCCACCTGCCGAGATGGTTTACTGGGGTGTGGCTGCTGCATATGTTACAGCTATTTGGAGCTACAGGTGTTTGCTGAATGTCAGGTGGGGATGAAAAGCAAACAAGCAGCCCTTAAAAGGGCACTGCAGGCCCTAAACCAGAGGTGCTACCCCTCCCAAAATACCTCATACATTAAACGCCAGTTTGTGAACTGCCTATCTTTTCATGCAAAATGTGACTGATAACCTATATGTTAACTTGTTGGGAGCATTTGCACATATTTTTTAGCATATCTTTAACCCAAAATAGAAATACTATCCCAGTTTCAAAATTGTTAAAAGAACAGCTATGGTATTACAAATTTAATGAATTTAATTACAGTATCCAGAAACCAAATAACTCTTGCATATGGCTGGGGAAGAGCTGAACCGAACATTGGCATGGAAATTCAAATGTGTCAGAGTCTACTGTATTTATTCAAATAGTGTTGGAGGTATGCAGACTGTCCAGGGAGAACTTTTTCTGCCTTTTGACACCTGAAAGTTCATTTGTGGGAAGCAAAATCAAATCTGGCAGGGTTTAGGACCCAGCCTTACTCAAAGCATCTTCTTTTTCAGGTCTTTTCAGGGTGATGTCTTAGTGGGAGGTAGCATCCAGGGCTAACTGACTGGCATGAATGAGAGAAGAGACAGACAGTAATTCTAGAGTGAAAAGCCTGAAACTGGAATAGTACTGTGGTATCTAAGCAACCAGCTTGACGCAATCACATATACACACATGAAGGGGGAGAGAGAAGTCCCTTTGAAAAAAAAATGCACACACATTTTTCAAAGCTGAGGCAGACACAGATTGTGAAGGTGGAGAGGAAGACGAGGTAAAATAGGACCACAGCTGCAGCTGGGCAGAGATTCATGTTGGAAAAAGAACAAGATGCAGACCAATATATGAAGACGTGACTGTCAGATTTTAATGGGGAAAACCCTCTCTGCCCCAGAAAACCTGGTGAGTTCCCTTTATTTTTATCCCATTCACCCACTCACAAAGAAAGTGGCAAATCAGGAGCTTTCTATGAAAGCTGCTAGCATTGAGTCTAAGAGTGTTCATACACACAATCATGCATACTCCAGGGTTCTTCTTCCCAGGTGGAGATTTTGGCATTTCTGCATCATGTTGAGGTGGGCAAATCACCATGTTTTATTATAGCAAAGCTGCAATTTTAAGGACAGCTCTAAAAGTTCTATTTAATAGCACTCATTGCATTTCCACAAATTAGGGTGGAGAGCTCTCTGTCTTAGACAGGGTTTCTTTTCTCCTGTCTCTGTCCATTTTTTGTGTTATATTATTAGTTTTCCAGTAAATAACATTCTTTGGATAGTGTGAAACCAAAAATAAAAATATATGAGCAACAATAATAAATTGCTGAAAATGGAATGCAAACAATATTGAAGGGAGAGAATGCTGAAAACACCTTCTATTAAATAGAAACGTTCATCATTGCCCAGATAGTAAGGTAGGGGCAAAGGATATTTGTGAGAAGCACAATAACACTTTTGAGTCCCCAAAAAAGCTTTAAAGAGTGTGTGATGAACTAAGCTTTTTTTTTAGATTGAAAACTGAGTGCTATTATAAGGATGATAGGTTACATTAAAAGGACAATGGAAAATGAGATAAGATTAAATACAATTCAGTTCTAGG
Source organism: Naja naja (assembly GCA_009733165.1). NCBI lineage: Eukaryota > Metazoa > Chordata > Lepidosauria > Squamata > Elapidae > Naja > Naja naja. Next base: position 32,322,165 of record CM019148.1, on the reverse strand, counting down.
GTATTTGAATTGAGGAGTGTCCTTTGGGAAAAATAGATGCTTTTAATGGGGTGTCAGGCTGATTTCACAGGGTGGGGGCTCTTCATCCCTTGAGCCACAAATGTTATTATTATGTAAGGAACTCACAGTTCAACTTACTGAAGTATCTTTCAGAGGTATCTCTATGGATGGCTCCTAGCCCTAACATTGAAAAGGCATTCTACAGCTCTTTTCTCTCTGTCTTTCTCTCTCCCTTTCTTTGCATTTATACCCCACCTTTATTTCAAGCGTCCAAGATGGCGTGAATGGAGAATCTTCCTTCACTTTATTTCTACAACTGCCCTCTGAAGTACATTGTTGGTATGGGTGTGCATATCAAAATAGAAAGGAGATGGTGAAAAAGAGGAATCCCCAACAGAAATATTTATTCTGAAATGGCAAATAAAAGCATCTCCTGAAAGCTTCTCGAGTCTATGCTCCTATCATGAAATCCAGGAACAGCTCTGGAATAACAAACCTGTAGCTGTAGGTGTGTGACAAGTGATTATTATTAAGACGGTGAGGGTTTTGATATATATTATGCATGGTTGAATGGGGTAGTAAGAAATATTTAAGGACAGTTCCATCCCTGGTGTAAGCTCACCATTTTGTTAGGTTAGACTTCACCTCATTTTGTAAAGGCTTTTCTCATTTCTCAAGTTCTCATCCCTTTGCATTCCCCAGCTATCTCCACTTGTTTGCATTTACTTCCTGTTAAAAAAATAACAAGAATAACTCATGAAAGGAACTTCAATAGCAACAGATGATTGTAATCTCAGAATGATAAAAATTGGTCTGATCTCCCTCCCCTTGTCCTCCCCTGATGGACAAGAAAGAAAGCAGGAAAATGACATGAACTGAACTGAAGCAGAGGTTTTCTGGTAACACCTATATGACATAAACTGGCCCAATGGTAATGTGATCAGATTTTGCTTGCTTTGTCTCTATTGTACTTCTTTTTAAAAATGTGTTGCATGATTAATCAAAGTTAGTCAATTATAAAAAAATAATTGGTTGACTGCAATATTTGGAGAGTAGTACTAAATCAAAGCTTTTTTTGTTGATGAGGATGGTGCAAACATCTTGTATTTAATAGGTGTGTACACACATGCACTCATGTGCATTCATAAAAGTAAAGATTCTCTAGCTAAATGATATTTTGAAAAGGTAGAGTTACTCGTTTTGTTCACAATATATGGCCTGTGTCCACTGGGGACGTTAGAGAACTTTGTTGCCTATTCTCAATCACTCTGTTCCTGTATCCAAATGGTGAGCTGAAAACATGAATAGGTTTTATGACAAGATATAGTAGTACAAACAACAAATCTGAGTCTGTTTGTTCCAGCCATGCATACCTGCAAAAACTTTTGAAGAATGTTTCAAGGCTCCCTTTTTGTGCTCATCTGTATTTTTAAACTTAGGCATTCCTATAATTTTAACACACCTAAAGGGCACCAGTGTAGACAAGTCAATTCTAGAGCGAGTACTAAACCATCTAAGACAGGGGTGTCAAACTCAAGGCCCGTGGGCTGAATCTGGCCCACGGGGTGCTTAAATCTGGCCCGTGGGGCTGGTCTGGAAATAGCAAAGGACCAGCCTGCGGTGCTTCTGGCAGACAAAATGAGGTGTGGGGGGGCTGTGCATGGCCCCTGTATGGCCCGTTTTTGACCTGGCACTTTGCTGGCCAAAATGGGGCATGGGGGGCCCACATGCGACCACTGCGTGGCCCATTTATGGCCTGGACGGCCTTATGCAACACTTTGCCAGCCAAAATGGGGTGCAGGGGAGTGGCATTTTTGGCCTGCAAATTGTTGTAGAAGGCCGTGCAAGCCAAAAAGGCCCCCCATGCCCCATTTTGGCTGGCAAAATGCTGCAGGAGGTATCCATCCCATCTCTACTTCCCTTTGAGTCACCATAAAGTACTTTCAAAAGTCTTCATTTAAATTACCATATATATTCATAGATAAGCCCAGAATTTTAGGTTGTAAAATAATTTCCAAAAATTGGGTTCAGATTACCTGTGGATACACTTTTCCATGAGTATATGCAGTAAGGTAAAGGTAAAGGTTCCCCTTGTACATATGTGCTAGTCGTTTCCAGCTTTAGGGGGTGGTGCTCATCTCCGTTACAAAGCCAAAGAGCTAGCACTGTCTGAAGATGTATCCATAGTCATGTGGCCGGCATGACTAAACGCCGAAGGTGCGTGGAACACTGTTACCTTCCCACCAAAGTGTTCCCTATTTTTCTACTTGCATTTTTACATACTTTCAAACTGCAAGGTTGGCAGAAGCTGGGACAAGTAACAGGAGCTCCCTCCGTTACGTGGTGCTAGGGATTCGAACCACTGAACTGCCGACCTTTCCATTTGACAAGCTCAGCATCTTAGCAACTGAGCCACAGGAAGGGCCTTATATCTCCTCTGTTATCCTTCTCCACCTCCTCCTCAATATTTTTTATTGGATGAATTGATGATACAGTTATTGCTTTGTCCAAAGAAGATTGTCTATTTCAGTATCTGTAATAAAAAAATCATACTTCTTGGAAAGGTTTCTGTTATGTATGTAGGTTTGAATGTTATTGGTTTATTTGAACTGTTCTTGTAAAATGTCAAATGGTATTGGTTTAAATAGTGCGGGAAGAAACCCTGCACTCCCATTGGCTGGCAACTACGGCTGCAGGCTATAAGAGGCAGCCATAGCCCAGCCAACTTGGGTCCATTCGAACTGTAGTCACTGAATAAACTCTTTGCTGGAACTCTTCGCGTCTGACTCTTCATGCAAACTTAACACTGGCGACGAAGGTGGGATTTCCCTGAAGAGAAGATGACGCGAAAGACAAGCAGAAGAGCGAGATGGCTGCACTGAACACCCCCAGCCCGTTCGATCCGCGGCGGAAGACTGGGAATCGTATGCGGATCGCTTCCAGATGTACCTGGAAGGAAACGACCTCGCTGACATTCCCAAGAGACGGAAGAGGGCAGTATTTCTCACGCACTGCGGTCCGGCAGTCTTCAAGATGGCGAAGGCATTAGTGGGAGCTGCAGAACTGAAGGTAATGGAATGGCCTGATTTGGAGAAGCTTTTAAGGGCCCATTACGCCCCACAAGTATCGTGCCTCATTAAGAGACACAAATTTTATCGTCGGGATCAAGGGGAAAGCGAGAATGTTAATGACTTCGTGGCAAGTTTAAGGGACATTGGGGGTGCTTGTGACTTTACCAACTTAGAAGAGGCCATGTGTGATCGATTTGTTTTAGGCCTCAAAGATAAGGTCTTGCAAAGCAAACTGTTAATGAAACCTAAGATCACGTTTAAAGAGGCCATTGAAGAAGCTGTTTCAGCGGAAGCCACCAAGTCCTCAGCAGTGGCCATGAAAAAGATTAACAAGGCCTCAAGCCAGGCCTCAAGCCATTCTGATGGGGAAAAATCCACAACAGCCCATTGCGAACAAATAGACTCTGATTCAGATAGCAGTGAGGCAGAGGAGGGGATTTTTAGACTCAGAATGGAGAAGAAGAAAAAAGACTCTGGAAAAAACAGGCAAGGATTCTATTGCAGAGGCTGTGTGGGGGGCCACCCCCGCACTGAATGCAAGTTCTTTGACTCCATTTGCCTACATTGTGAAAAACGGGGTCACATAGCCAGAGTCTGCAAATCATCTAGAACCCCACCTAGTAGGAAAACATTTCCTGATAAAGACTTTAAGCCCAACAAATTCCTTGAAAAGATGGGGCGAAATTTAGAAGCAAATGGCAAGAATGAAACTCACCAAACAATCACTATTGGCCATTCTTCACCCTTAAAAAGCAGAAAAGTACACGTGAAGGTGTTTATTGAAGGAAGGCCTTGCCAAATGGAAGTGGACTCAGGCTCTTATTTATCTATGGTGTCATGGGACACTATTCACAGGCTACTTCCCAACATTCAGAAGAAACATTTCCAGAAGCAAGCACTGACTCTTAAAGACTACCAAGGGAACAAGATTCCAGTAGTTGGAGCAAGAGATTTCAACGTGCAGTTTAAAGGCCACACCAAACGTTTGCCTCTGACCATCGTGGACAAGGATCGCCCAAGCTTGCTGGGACTTGAGTGGTTCAAGCCACTAGGCATCGAGGTGACTGGCATCAATCACGTGAGCAACTCTGAATGGGAGGAGGCCTTGAAGTCTGAGTTTCCAGAGGTCTTCAGCGAAGGACTGGGCAAGTATATGGGGACCCCTATCACTTTCAACCTAGATCCCAAGGTGCCCCCAATTCGTTTAAAGCCCAGGAGGGTTCCATTTGCTTTAAAGGAAAAATTGATGCACAATTAGACAAGTTAATTGCTCAAGGGGTTTTAGAGCCTACTGACCACTCCAGATGGGAAACACCCATAGTCACACCAGTCAAGGCTGATGGGTCAGTGAGAATCTGTGGTGACTATAAGGGGACACTTAACCATGCGCTGCAGCAGAGCGCATACCCAGTACCAGTTGTGCATCATCTACTCCATTCCCTTGGCAGGGGTACAGTATTTGCCAAACTGGACTTGGCTCAGGCATATCAACAATTAACAGTTGATGATGCCACTGCAGAGGCACAAACAATTGTGACTCATAGAGGTGCCTTCAAATGTAAAAGATTACAATTTGGAGTAAGTGTGGCACCTGGCATTTTTCAAAGCCTTATGGAGAGAATGTTGCAAGGACTGCCAGGAGTAGTGCCTTATTTTGATGATGTGTTAATCTCTGCTGAAAATGACACTCAGCTTCAAGAGAGACTCAGAGAAGTCCTTACCAGATTCAGAAAAGTGGGTTTAAAAGTCAAGGAAGACAAATGTACACTCAAAACAGACAGAGTTGAGTTCCTGGGGTACATGATTGACAAGCATGGCATCCACCCTACTGATGCCAAGGTTAAAGCAATCAAGGAAGCCCCTAAACCTAGATGCAAGACAGATTTGCAAGCCTTCCTTGGACTTATTAACTTTTACCACATGTTTCTACCTCACAAAGCATCTATTGCTGAGCCTTTACATCACCTGCTTGATAAGAAAGCTGTTTGGATCTGGGGGAGGAAGGAACAGTCAGCATTTAACAGTATTAAGAGACTAATCACGTCTGATGCTGTGTTGGTACAGTTCTCTGAGAATTTACCTGTTATTCTGACTTGTGATGCATCCCCTTTTGGAGTGGGGGGGTGGTTTGAGTCACAGGCTTCCCAGTGGAAGGGAAGCCCCAATTGCATTTTACTCTCGCACTTTGTCCAAAGCAGAGAGGAATTATAGCCAACTGGACAAAGAGGCATTGGCAGTTGTTGCAGCTGTCAAGAAATTTCATGAATATCTGTATGGCAGGTCATTTACCATTGTTACAGATCACAAACCTTTGTTAGGCATTGTGGCAGGAGACAAACCTACACCTACTATCCTGTCACCAAGAATGCTGAGGTGGACTGAATTTCTTGCAGCCTATTCATACAAACTGATTCACAGACCTGGCAAGGACATTGGACATGCTGATGCACTGAGTCGTTGCCCACTGCCTTGCCACAAGGTGGACTTTGAACCTGAAACACACACCTTTTTCCTAGAGACTGTTGCGAAGCTTCCAGTTCATGCTGCTGAGATTGCCAGAGAGACTGCCAAAGACACTGTGTTGGCTCCTGTTATAGGCTGGATTAAGAAAGGTTGGCCTCTTCAAGATCTACCTCGCCTTGCCCAACCTTTTAAGTCCAGACAAACTGAATTATCTGTATTAAGAGGATGTATTTTGTGGGTAACAGGGTGGTTATTCCTGCAAAACTGCAAAGAGAGGTTTTGGAAATGTTACATGAGGGTCATCCTGGGATTGTGAGGATGAAGGGATTGGCCAGGAGTTATGTATGGTGGCCAGGTATTGACAAAATGGTTGAAAACTGGGTTGCATCTTGTCCCAATTGCCAGGTAGTCAGGCCTGCCCCACCTCACACCCCCACACAGGAATGGGAATGTCCTAGGGGCCCGTGGTCTAGGATCCACATTGATTTCGCAGGCCCTACTAGAGGGCACACTTTTCTGGTTAAGGTAGATGCATATTCCAAATGGCTCGAGGTAAGTCCCATGACATCCACCACAACTGATGCTGTCATCAAGCAGCTCAGAAAACTGTTTGTAACCCATGGGTTACCAGATGTCCTTGTCTCTGACAATGGCCCTCAATTCACATCTAACATTTTTGAATGCTTTCTAGCACAACAGGATATCAGACATGCCCTCACTGCCCCTGGGCACCCTTCGGCTAATGGCCGGGCTGAACGCATGGTACGCTTTACCAAAGAGAAGCTCCAGCAACTGGGTCCTGGGGACATCACTGAGAAGCTTGAAAAACTTCTTAGTGTTCAGCACATCACTCCTAGTCCATCGAATAACTTATCCCCAGCAGAGTTGTTGATGGGTAGGAAACTTAGGTCTTCCCTTGACCGCCTTCATCCCACTTACGCACCCAAGCACCACTGGATTCCACTTCCAAAGTTCGTACTTTCAGTGTGGGTGATTCTGTATATGCTAAGAACCTTATAGGTGAACCTTTGTGGATTCCTGCTGAAATAACTCACATCACTGGCCCTCGTTCTTACAGGGTACAAACAGAGGATGGACTCCTCTGGAGCAGGCACATTGACCAACTTAGATCCAGGTTCCCTCAGGAACATCACCCCTGTCTCTCTCTGGGTCCCTCACCTGATGTCACTTCTAGGGGGGAAGGGGAGGAACAGGAGGAAAATCAGCAAGAAAGAATCAACCCCATGTGTAACGAGCCATTACGACAGGAACCATCCCGAACCCTGTCACAATGCCAAGATCCATCCTTGGAAGTGGAAGATTGCACATCACTACCTGACTTGGGTGCTGACATTGGAATGGAGATGGGTTGGGAGGAGAGACCAGATTCTAACAGTCTAACAGGGTCTCCTTTCACAGGAAGTCCCAACAGGGAAATGTCAGCAGACACATTTCCCCTCTCACTGGGTGAGAACGTTAAAACTTCTGAACCACGAAGGTCTCAATGTACACGTAAGAGCCCCACCTATTTAAAGGAATACATTAGATAGGTTGGGGTTTGGTATGGACTGAACCTAGTGGGGTGGGGTGTTATATACGTAGGTTTGAATGTTATTGGTTTATTTGAACTGTTCTTGTAAAATGTCAAATGGTATTGGTTTAAATAGTGCGGGAAGAAACCCTGCACTCCCATTGGCTGGCAACTACGGCTGCAGGCTATAGGAGGCAGCCGTAGCCCAGCCAACTCGTGTCCATTCGAGCTGTAGTCACTGAATAAACTCTTTGCTGAAGCTCTTCGCGTCTGACTCTTCATGCAAACTTAACAGTTTCTGTCTGGGATACTGGTGAGTCACAACATACAACAGGGACTACTGAGCAATGGACTCACTCACTACAAGGCAGCTTCATGTGTTCTTCATGACCCAATACTTCCCTGGGGCAAGCAGGGAACATCACTACAAGTGGAATCAATTTTTAAGGTAGTTAAGGTTTTATTGGGGGTTACTGAGAAACTTTCCAAGGCTTTCATGTTTCCTTGGAAAATACAACTAAATGGAACATTCTGGATATAAGAAGACTGAGTGAAATAAAGGAAACAGCGATATGATGCCCCATGGCTGTGTTTGGATAATGTCCTGAAGCCATAAAATCAAATCTCAGTGTAACAATCGTATCCCCTTCCATCAAACAGTCCCCAGATGGTGAGGTATGTTTGCCTGTTACACTAAAAATAACAAAAATCTGTCTGCATTTTTAAAGCTAACAAATGTCTAACCTGCTGGTAGCCTATGATGCACTACTTATATATTTATTTCCCAAGTTTATTATTTTCAGAACTAACTCAAGATGGCAAAGATGCCTAATATACTACTTCTTCCTCCTATTTTCCCCACAACAGCAATATTGAGAGGTAGTTGGGCTGAGAGAATGTGACTGGCCCCAAAGTCACCCATCCAGTTTTCACGCCTAAGGTGGAACTAGAACTCACAGTCTCCTGGCTTCTATCCTGCTGCCTTAACCAATAGACCAAACTGACTCTTATGAATAATTATGAGTTATGAATAGTAATAGCAGCAGTATTAGTATTTGTAGCCCATCTTTTCTTATACACAGTTCAGAGATGGTTCCAGTGTTTCCACCACTCATCACCCCCCACTGTTTCCTCAGAACAACCACATCTTCCTGAATCAGAGTGAGAGACGGATTCTGTCACTCCATTGTCCCTCAATAAGCTACATGACAGTGAAGAGTTGGATGTGAATTTCATTAGCTTCAGTGTTTTCCCCACCATAAATGTTGCTGGGTTTCAGGGGAGGGGAGGAATAGCAATTTTGGACCATAAACCATGCATGTATGAATAAATTTAAAAAACAATGACTGCCTGCAGGTCAAAAAAAAAGTAAAAGCCAGGCTAGATTTCTTTTTTTTTAAAGATTTTTATTTTTTAAGACAAACATATACAGACAGAAACATAAAAACATAAAACGGTCTTCCAATTATATACATACAGGTTAGATTTCTTCACTGTAAGCAAAATGTACACACATTTACTATTCATTGGAATAAGTTTCTATATTTATATATTCCCTTGTGAGCTTTTGTCCATATATCCATTCCTGTGAGGAGTTTATAGATGTTTCAGTACAAAGATTTGAGCTGCAAAAAGCCAGCCATCAATTTTTCAACTATTATTCGTAAAGTGCAGAAGTTCTATTTGGCCTTGACTTCATTGTAAATAAATGAATTTCTCCTTCTCTCATTGATAGCTTTGTTGCAAATATTCAGCACAAATTCAGTACAAATTGACTATTCACCAAATAGAGGGGAAATTTTTTATTTCAAGTTCAATTTGTAGCAATAGATAATTGTTTCATATGTAGTAGCACATCTGATTATTTTCATGCAACTGTGCTTAGAATCTGTATGGTGATATGAAACGCTTTCAGATATTATGTATTAACATAAACAAAGCTTGATGGATGGCATATTCCTGTAGGATATTTAATCATAACTCTTACAGTTAAGGTGTTGGTCTAGAAACCAGGAGACTATGAGATCTAGTTCCTCCTGAGGCATGAAAGCTGCATGGGTGACCCTGGGCCAGTCACTCTTTCTCAACCCTCTTTGGAGGGTTGCTGTTATGGGGGAAATAGGAGGAGGAAGGAGTATATTAGGCATGTTTGCCGTATTGAATTATTTCTGAAAATAATAAAGATGGGAAATAAATATATAAATAGTGCAAGTTACCAGCTGGGTATATGATCCGAAATTTGTACTAAAACTGTGATTATCCAGGTGTGGCACAAAGGCAACACAGTCAGATAATCAGTAGGAGACCCTTTATTAGCTCCAACTTTCCCCCCAATGTCCTGGTTACCTTCTGACTGCAGAAAAACGCTCCCAGGAACAGCCTTTGGCTGCAGAGAATCAAGTCCAAAATGTGGTCAACAAAAACTGTAACTAAAAGTCCAATCAAGGCAAAATGAGGTAATTATCCCAACAGGGCAGGAGCAAGAATTCCAGATGTAAAGGCATGGCAATAACTCAACATGGTTGGGAAGATGCCAGGAACACAGAGAAGCAAAGTCAACACAAGATAAAGTCACATTTGCTCCTAACAGCCGCTGCACTCAGTGTGCATTTCTTTTAAACTCTCATTCCCAGCTGTGGCTAATGAAGGGAATCAGGGCCCTTTCCTTCCCTGTAAGCCATGCAACCCATATTGCTCTCTTCTCCGTTCCTTCCTGCATGCCCTAGGATGAAGAGGGGGTGGGCCTGGGTCTTCCTCTGAACTCCTTCTCCCTTGTTCTACCTCTCCCCTGCTCTGCTGAGCTGGACTTTGCCCTTCCCCAGTTTCCTCCACAGCCAAAGGAACCACACTCCCACTCCCTATCAGCTGTTCGTCTTCCTCCTCAGATTCAGACTCTGACAGGGGCATGACAAAAACATTTTTGTTATTTTTAAGTGTAAAAAGGAAACACACCTCACCATCTGGGAACTGTTTGGGGGAGTGGGGTACCTTTACACAGCATACACTGAGATTTGGATTTATAGCTTTAGGACATCATCCAAACACAGTTGTGGGGTATGTGACATGCAGTAGGGTTTACATGTTTCCCATCTGATAATATTAAGTGGCAGCAAATGAAACAAAATAGTTTTAACAGAACCAAAACAACATGCAATATTAACTTTAAAATGAAATTTCATATTAAAAACTGGATGTTACCTTTGAAATATTGCATTTAAGGTTCCTAACAAGTAAACTAGCTTGCAATTTTGTTGCAAGTAATGACTGATTTGTCCTTTTGAATTGAAGTGTGTGTGAGTATATGAGTGTGTGCATGGTGAGAGAGATTTGATATCATTGCATTGTAAACCACTCTTGTCCCAATCTTTGCATCTATGTATTTACTTCCTTTTGTAGGGTAGAGAAAGTGGCACTGGACTGCAATTGGAGCTCCTCCCAGGATATTTATGTACCTCTCCCTGCTACTTCAAACTTCTCAAAATTCCAGTATTTGGGAGGTATTTGACTTAGCCCCTTAAGACCGTTTTCCCTATAGAAACTAGTTGGTGTGAGCAAATAAACTGCATTCTTCTTTTCTCTTAGTGTACCTTTGCTCCACTTTCCTTATCTTGCTTTATAACTTTCTCCTTGGATAAACTTTGAATAGAAAATACTTCAAGAGAGGAATCTTTGTCTTCATTATTGCTCTACAAACCATTTCTACACCAATAATATTAGGTTAATACAAAATGAATGTATGAAGAATGTGTGTGCTTTGATTGACTTAAAATTGGCAGCCAAGCTGTAGAGAAAAAAGGTTCCTTCTAACATCCCTTGTGGACTTGCTGCATGGGGTCTTAGCTTCCTTTTTCTCACAAAGAGTTTATTTTTCGAATAGTCCACTTCTAGCAGCCAAGAAATCAGGAGCTCCTGAGATATGGCAGCCAAGGGGTTATAAAGATGATCCCCAGAGGGAAAGATGTCTCTTCCCTCCATCATCTATCAATGACAAAAGGAGAGGAAACATGAGAATTTTAGTGTATCAGTAAATAGGCACATCATACATAAAAAGCAAAGATTCCCAATACCTCCCATCAGCCATCTGTGCCACATGTCTCTGCCCATTTTGTTACTGAATAGTTGCCAATCTCTATTCTTGTAGGTATCTCAAGCAGGATTACACAGCATTAGCATAGTTTCAGGCATTTCTCACAATGTGCCAAACCTTGTTAGGACATGATGGGAAATGTTAAATGGTAAGGTCATGACACAGATTGGAAGAACTAAAGATTTTATTTTTAATTTTATTTCTTCTATATATTTTATTTTACATTGTGGTTGGCCATCCAGACAAGCAGGTGTTTAAACTGGATTTGGCATTTTTATCTACCCACCAAGTTCTTCCCAAGGACCTGGGATAACCAGATGTTGTTTTTTGATGGTGTTAAAGGTGTTGTCACATGATGTAAGCTGTTCCAAGTAAAGCTGCCTTTTGTAATTGACTGATGGTGATATTTGTTAGGTTTGCATGAAGAGTCAGACGCGAGGAGTTCCAGCAAAGAGTTTATTTAGTGACTACAGCTCGAATAGACCCGTCCTGGCTTGGCTACTGCTGCCTCTTATAGCCTGCAGCCGTAGCTGCCAGCCAATGGGAGTGCAGGGTTTCTTCCCGCACTATTTAAACCAATACCATTCAACATTTTACAAGAACAGTTCAAATAAACCAATAACATTCAAACCTACATACATAACACCCCTCCCCACTAGGTTCAGTCCATACCAAACCCCAACCTATCTAATGTATTCCCTTAAATAGGTGGGGCTCTTACGTGTACGTTGAGACCTTCATGGTTCAGAAGTTTTAACGTTCTCACCCAGTGAGAGGGGAAATGTGTCTGCTGACATTTCCCTGTTGGGACTTCCTGTGAAAGGAGACCCTGTTAGACTGTTAGAATCTGGTCTCTCCTCCCAACCCATCTCCATTCCAATGTCAGCACCCAAGTCAGGTGGTGGTGTGCAATCTTCCACTTCTAAGGATGAATCTTGGCATTGTGACAGGGTTGGGATGGTTCCTGTCGCAATGGCTCCACTTCTAAGGATGGGTCTTGGCATTGTGACAGGGTTCGGGATGGTTCCTGTCGCAATGGCTCGTTACACATGGGGTTGATTCCTGTTTGCTGATTTTCCTCCTGTTCCTCCCCTTCCCCCTAGAAGAGACATTAGGTGAGGGACCCAGAGAGAGACAGGGGCGATGTTCCTGAGGGAACCTGGATCTAAGTTGGTCAATGTGCCTGCTCCAGAGGAGGCCATCCTCTGTTTGTACCCTGTAAGAACGAGGGCCAGTGATGTGAGTTATTTCACCAGGAATCCACAAAGGTTCACCTATAAGGTTCCTAGCATATACAGAATCTCCCACACTAAAAGAACGAACTTTGGAAGTGGAATCCAGTGGTGCGTTGGGTGCGTAAGTGGGATGAAGGCGGTCAAGGGAAGACCTAAGTTTCCTACCCATCAACAACTCTGCTGGGGACAAGTTATTTGATGGGCTAGGAGTGATGTGTTGAGCACTAAGAAGTTTTTCAAGCTTCTCAGTGATATCCCCAGGACCCAGTTGCTGGAGCTTCTCTTTGGTAAAGCGTACCATGCGTTCAGCCCGGCCATTGGCCGAAGGGTGCCCAGGGGCAGTGAGGGCATGTCTGATACCCTGTTGAGCTAGAAAGGATTCAAAAATGTTAGATGTGAATTGAGGGCCATTGTCAGAAACAAGGACATCTGGTAACCCATGGGTTACAAACAATTTTCTGAGCTGCTTGATGACAGCCTCAGTTGTAGTGGATGTCATGGGAATTACCTCTAGCCATTTGGAATATGCATCTACTATAACTAGAAAAGTGTCCCTCTTGTAGGGCCTGCAAAATCAATGTGGATTCTAGACCATGGGCCCCTAGGACATTCCCATTCCTGTGTGGGGGCGTGAGGTGGAGCAGGTCTGACTACCTGGCAATTGGGACAAGAGGCTACCCAGTTTTCAACCATTTTGTCAATACCTGGCCACCATACATAACTCCTGGCCAAACCTTTCATCCTTACAATCCCAGGATGACCCTCATGTAACATTTCCAAAACCTCCCTTTGCAGTTTTGCAGGAATAACCACCCTGTTACCCCACAAAATACATCCTCTTAATACAGATAATTCAGTTTGCCTGGACTTAAAAGGTTGGGCAAGGTGAGGTAGATCTTGAAGAGGCCAACCTTTCTTAATCCAGCCCATAACAGGTGCCAACACAGCATCTTTGGCAGTCTCTCTGGCAATCTCAGCAGCATGGACTGGAAGCTTAGCAACGGTCTCCAGGAAAAAGGTGTGAGTTTCAAGTTCAAAGTCCTCCTTGTGGCAAGGTAGTGGGCAACGACTCAGTGCATCAGCATGTCCAATGTCCTTGCCAGGTCTGTGAATCAGTTTGTATGAATAGGCTGCAAGAAATTCAGTCCACCTCAGCATTCTTGGTGACAGGATATTAGGTGTAGGTTTGTCTCCTGCCACAATGCCTAATAAAGGTTTGTGATCTGTAACAATGGTGAATGACCTGCCATACAGATATTCATGAAATTTCTTAACAGCTGCAACAACTGCTAAAGCCTCCTTGTCCAATTGGCTATAATTCCTCTCTGCTTTGGACAAAGTGCGAGAGTAAAATGCAATTGGGGCTTCCCTTCCACTGGGAAGCCTGTGACTCAAACCACCCCCCCACTCCAAAAGGGGATGCATCACAAGTCAGAATAACAGGTAAATTCTCAGAGAACTGTACCAACACAGCATCAGACGTGATTAGTCTCTTAATACTGTTAAATGCTGACTGTTCCTTCCTCCCCCAGATCCAAACAGCTTTCTTATCAAGCAGGTGATGTAAAGGCTCAGCAATAGATGCTTTGTGAGGTAGAAACATGTGGTAAAAGTTAATAAGTCCAAGGAAGGCTTGCAAATCTGTCTTGCATCTAGGTTTAGGGGCTTCCTTGATTGCTTTAACCTTGGCATCAGTAGGGTGGATGCCATGCTTGTCAATCATGTACCCCAGGAACTCAACTCTGTCTGTTTTGAGTGTACATTTGTCTTCCTTGACTTTTAAACCCACTTTTCTGAATCTGGTAAGGACTTCTCTGAGTCTCTCTTGAAGCTGAGTGTCATTTTCAGCAGAGATTAACACATCATCAAAATAAGGCACTACTCCTGGCAGTCCTTGCAACATTCTCTCCATAAGGCTTTGAAAAATGCCAGGTGCCACACTTACTCCAAATTGTAATCTTTTACATTTGAAGGCACCTCTATGAGTCACAATTGTTTGTGCCTCTGCAGTGGCATCATCAACTGTTAATTGTTGATATGCCTGAGCCAAGTCCAGTTTGGCAAATACTGTACCCCTGCCAAGGGAATGGAGTAGATGATGCACAACTGGTACTGGGTATGCGCTCTGCTGCAGCGCATGGTTAAGTGTCCCCTTATAGTCACCACAGATTCTCACTGACCCATCAGCCTTGACTGGTGTGACTATGGGTGTTTCCCATCTGGAGTGGTCAGTAGGCTCTAAAACCCCTTGAGCAATTAACTTGTCTAATTGTGCATCAATTTTTTCCTTTAAAGCAAATGGAACCCTCCTGGGCTTTAAACGAATTGGGGGCACCTTGGGATCTAGGTTGAAAGTGATAGGGGTCCCCATATACTTGCCCAGTCCTTCGCTGAAGACCTCTGGAAACTCAGACTTCAAGGACTCCTCCCATTCAGAGCTGCTCACGTGATTGATGCCAGTCACCTCGATACCTAGTGGCTTGAACCACTCAAGTCCCAGCAAGCTTGGGCGATCCTTGTCCACGATGGTCAGAGGCAAACGTTTGGTGTGGCCTTTAAACTGCACGTTGAAATCTCTTGCTCCAACTACTGGAATCTTGTTCCCTTGGTAGTCTTTAAGAGTCAGTGCTTGCTTCTGGAAATGCTTCTTCTGAATGTTGGGAAAGAGTCTGTGGATAGTGTCCCATGACACCATAGATAAATAAGAGCCTGAGTCCACTTCCATTTGGCAAGGCCTTCCTTCAATAAACACCTTCACGTGTACTTTTCTGCTTTTTAAGGGTGAAGAATGGCCAATAGTGATTGTTTGGTGAGTTTCATTCTTGCCATTTGCTTCTAAATTTCGCCCCATCTTTTCAAGGAATTTGTTGGGCTTAAAGTCTTTATCAGGAAATGTTTTCCTACTAGGTGGGGTTCTAGATGATTTGCAGACTCTGGCTATGTGACCCCGTTTTTCACAATGTAGGCAAATGGAGTCAAAGAACTTGCATTCAGTGCGGGGGTGGCCCCCCACACAGCCTCTGCAATAGAATCCTTGCCTGTTTTTTCCAGAGTCTTTTTTCTTCTTCTCCATTCTGAGTCTAAAAATCCCCTCCTCTGCCTCACTGCTATCTGAATCAGAGTCTATTTGTTCGCAATGGGCTGTTGTGGATTTTTCCCCATCAGAATGGCTTGAGGCCTGGCTTGAGGCCTTGTTAATCTTTTTCATGGCCACTGCTGAGGACTTGGTGGCTTCCGCTGAAACAGCTTCTTCAATGGCCTCTTTAAACGTGATCTTAGGTTTCATTAACAGTTTGCTTTGCAAGACCTTATCTTTGAGGCCTAAAACAAATCGATCACACATGGCCTCTTCTAAGTTGGTAAAGTCACAAGCACCCCCAATGTCCCTTAAACTTGCCACGAAGTCATTAACATTCTCGCTATCCCATTGATCCCGACGGTAAAATTCGTGTCTCTTAATGAGGCACGATACTTGTGGGGCATAATGGGCTCTTAAAAGTTTCTCTAAATCGGGCCATTCCATTACCTTCAGCTCTGCTGCTCCCGCCAACGCCTTCGCCATTTTGAAGACTGCCGGACGCAGTGCGTGAGAAAGACCGCCCTCTTCCATCTCTCGGGGATGCCGGCGAGATTGTTCCCTTCCAGGTACATGTGGAAACGATCCGCATACGATTCCCAGTCTTCCGCCGCCGGATCGAACGGTGCTGGGGGGGTGTTCAGCGCAGCCATCTCGCTCAGTTGCTTGTTCGTCGCGTCGTCTTCTCTTCAGGGAAACCCCACCTTCGTCACCAGTGTTAAGTTTGCATGAAGAGTCAGACGCGAGGAGTTCCAGCAAAGAGTTTATTTAGTGACTACAGCTCGAATAGACCCGTCCTGGCTTGGCTGCGGCTGCCTCTTATAGCCTGCAGCCGTAGTTGCCAGCCAATGGGAGTGCAGGGTTTCTTCCCGCACTATTTAAACCAATACCATTCAACATTTTACAAGAACAGTTCAAATAAACCAATAACATTCAAACCTACATACATAACAATATTATCAATGCCAGTGGTGTTCAAGTGATGCTGCAGGCACTTTTTTTTTCAATGCAGTTGTAACTTTGAACCCTTGCTAAACAAATAGTTGTAAGTCAGGGACTACCTGTATATGCATATACATGCATGCATGCATGCATGCATTTCTTTCAACTCAAGGTGGTGAACATACCAAATACTCTTGTCTCCTGTTATCTGCACAACAACTCTGTTAAGTGGGTTGGACTGAGAGAAGTAAGTAGCCCAAAGTCACCCAGTCAGCCTTCTTGCCAAAGGGAGGTCTAGGACTCACTGGCTTTTAATTTTTAAGCCAGCCCCTTAATCGCTACACCAAACTGTCTACAATAAAAGAGTGACTCACAGCAACATTGGAAGGGGACCAGTTATCCCAGACAGAGCCATGTAAAGGTGATGTTGGTCTTGGTAAATGATGATTGTACATAGATACTAAGTCAATGTCCCCCCCAGATAGCACTGGCAGTTATCATGTAATGTAACTTGTAGCCCAAGACATATATGGTCACTAGATTAGGACATGCAGCCTCAGTGTTATATATGTTTGTTTATTAGTATTTTTAAGAAACATTATTTTGGAAAATAGAAATTTGATTCAAATACATTTTCCATGCTACAAAAATCCTTTTTAAAAAAACCATCTCCCAGTCTTGTTTTATATGGTATCTCCCTCTGTTTACAGAATATTGCAGAATGAAGGGGAAAGAGAAAAATCTCTTGTCCATTACCAGCTCTTGTGATTCCATAATACTTCTTTCCCCTCTAATCTCTAAAGCAATACTGATAACTGTTAAGTTTGCATGAAGAGTCAAATGCGGGTAAAGAGTTTATTCAGTGACTACAGCTCGAATGGACCTGAGTTGGCTGGGCTATGGCTGCTTCTTATAGCCAGCAGCCGTAGTTGCCAGCCAATGGGAGTGCAGGGTTTCTTCCCGCACTATTTAAACCAATACCTTTTAACATTTTACAAGAACAGTTCAAATAAACCAATAACATTCAAACCTACATACATAACAATAACTATAAAGTTACCTAGTAAAATGGTCTTTCAGCTGTAGTTTTGTTATCCACAGCATAGTCTAAACACCATGTTGGGGCTGGGGAATTCTGGGAGTTGAAATCCACATATTGAGAAGCACTGTTTGTTTGTCAGCAAACAAACAAGGAAAATAAGAAAGAATTCAGTATATTTCATGAAAGATGTATCTGAAATATGGGTTTGTACCTATTTAATCAAATCAATACTAACTTAAGTCTCAGTCAACTTTCTCAACCCAGATAAAATCTTCTTACTTAGTCTATCATTTAGTGCTTTTCCAGGCAAGTGGGGAGGGGTTGCTTCAGTGATGGGATTCATATTTTTTTACTACCGGTTCTGTGGGTGTGGCTTGGTGAACGTGGCAGGGGAAGGATACTGTAAAATCTCCAGTCAGAAGTGGTATTTGCCGGTTCTCCAAACTACTCAACATTTCCGCTACCGGTTCTCCAGAACTGGTCAGAACCTGCTGAATACCACCTCTGGATTGCTTATTTCCTTGGATTATATCCTGCTTTTCTTTTCCTGTAGAAAAATCTCAAACAAAACGCAAACCTGGCAAACAAACCAAAAGAAGCAGATAATAATAACAACAGAGCAATATCAATATCAAATATCAATATCAAAAACAGAACGATGAAAATGCAAATAGCAAAATTCTGTTGCAATTCCTGCCTTTTGGAATATTCTCTCCTTGTGTCCCAATGTTCTTCAGGAAATTATTGAAGAAATTGTTCACCTAGGCCTTGGGACAAGTGAATCTTGGAGACCATTTTTGATTTTGTTTTGCTTTCTTTTTGTACTTTTCTCTCTGGTCAGTTACATATTTCTTTAAATTGGTGTTTCATTGTAAGCAAAACAGAGTAGTTTTGGAGTTGGGTGTGTGGTCTATTGAGGTTGGGCCGCTAATACATCTAAACAAACAAACAAATAAAAACAATAACCTGATTACCTAGATCTCATTCCTCCTACCTATTCTTGTCATCCATGATGTGTGCAAGCATACAGATAAAATATTACATTTTACAGATTTCAGCAATCCACCTTGTCATTCCTTTTGGATAATATTTCATTGTATAAGTAACCCTTGACTGACAACAGTTCCTTTGGTGACCGTTTGAAGTTACAATGGCACAGAAATAAATGACTTATGACCGTGTTTCACACTTACAACTGTTACAGCATCCCCATAGTCACATGATCAAAATTAAAGATGCTTGGTAACTGTCTCGTATTTATGACTGTTGCAGTGTACCGCAGTCATGTGATCAACTTTTGCGGCCCTCTAACACGCAAAGTCAATGGGGAAACCAGATTCACTTAACAACCGAATTACTGTTCTGACCCAGGCTTCATCAAACTTAATAAAACACAAAACTGAATTTAAAAGTAAAACCTTTTTTTAATGTGATGCTGGGAATTACTTGCATTCCCAGCCAAAACCCATTAGACACAGTTCCTCCAGATAAGAGCACACTTTTCAGTGCTGTAGAATGCTGCCAAAAAACAGAAGTCCAATTAAGGCTAAATATAAACCAACCCAAAAATCTAGAAAAAACCAACCAGAGTACAGAGTTTCACAAAGGACTTGGAGATTACTGAACTGTTTTGCTTCCTGCAAAGCTCTTCATCATTTTATCCCTTATGGGAGGGGCAATCATCTCCCAGCGTTGCTCCTAAGTTGCCCCTTCTGCTTCAGCTGCTCTCGCCTTCTAGCAGCTCTGCGCATACGCACACTGGGAACAGGCTCCCTGGGGTCCTCTGCTTCGCTGCTGCCAGACTCTCAAGGCTCCGAAAGCAGCACCCCACTCTCAGATGGTCGTGGCCCCATCTCTGCATCAGATGCAGGACCATTGTCCAAGTCCTCTCCAGACTCCCTGACTGGTTCCCTTTCGTTCTCATTGTCTGATACCTCTGCCGTCTGCATTTCCTGCTGGTGAACCACAACAGTTTTATTTATTTTATTTATTTATTTGGATTTCTAGGCCGCCCCATCTCCCGAGGGACTTGGGGCGGCGTACAAACATATAAAAAATACAATACAAATATCACAACAGTTAAAAACTAACTAGAAACCCAATCAAAATTAAAATCATAAGACAAATCGTTAAAATTCCCATCCCCCACCCTCAGTCCAGGTTGACCAGTTGGAATAACCATGTCTTCAAGCCATGACGGAAGGAGCGGAGGTCAGGGGCCGTCCGAAGCTCAGGGGACAGTTGGTTCCATAGGGTTACTAATTTAACAACAGCAATGACTCATATAATGATGGCAAGAAAGGTAGTAAAATAGGGCAAAATTCATTTAACTGTCTCGCTTAGCAACAGAAATTTTGGGCTCAGTTGTGGTCCTAAGTCGATGGCTACCTGTACTCAAAAGGTCAAGAAGAAATGCAAATGCATTCTGTATGGCAATGCAGGATGAAGTACAGCATGGCTATACTTCAGAAATTCTAATCAACTCCCTTAAGGGGGAAGATTTCTCTAGGGTGGGGAAAGAAATTATTGCCATGGGACTTGGAACTATGCCAGCCACTATTTTTTCTCCTTTTTTAGCCAGAGAACATTGCGAGATCTGCCAAACTGAGATCTGCCAACAGCAAATTCCATTATGTACTTCTAATCAACAACTGAGGCAACCACACCTTGTAAATATCTGCCCTTTATAGGTGTATTTCTCTGAATGTTTCCTTGTTAGTAGATGCTTTTTCTTTTTAACTTTGTGTAGGTAGCTAATTATTTAAGAAGAGATCCTTCAAGATATAAAGGAATGCCTCTTGCTTAAGTACAGACCCAAGCGCCTTTCTAGGATAATTTTATAAACAAAACCAACAGATGGTCTGGGAAATGTTACATGGAACAAAGCCATTAAAATCTCAGGTGATCTCAGGCTTCTATAGAAAGACAATTAAGAATTGTATCTGCATAATTTACATATAATATTACCCTCCACCCTACTTAGTACAAGAGGGTGGAAGGTAAGTTGCATTTTCTGCATCCTGTTTAGCTGCATGTTTATTTAATTTACATCATTTATATTCCTGAATCAACGGGCTTTAGAAGTCTTGTAGAAAATTAAATCTAAAAAACAGAGGGCACAAAAATAAATTGACTGAGGCTTTCATTACCTGACATTAAAAGATTATTACAAATATTGCACCCCACAGAAACCTCAAGTCCAAAATAGGTGATAAAAAAGTATCAAAACCTTCACTCATTTTAAAAATAATAAAGGGGTGCACATTTCAGGATCTCCTAAGTTTTTCATGCAGTGTTATAGTACAAGTCTAAGTTTCATTTTCAGAAATGTGATTAATTGTGATTGCTCTTTGAAATCAGGGACAACCTGGCTCTGAATAGGTTCTGAACATGAACGTGGCTTTTATGCTTGGCTTGAGATCTTTCTGGAAAATGAAGTAAAGCTTTTGGGGCCAAATTATAAGCCAGTAGTGTGTGGCAGCAGCCAAAAAACCCAATGCAATCCTAAACTGTATTAACAGAGGGATACAATCAAGATCAAGTGAGGTACTAATACAACTCTATAAATCCCTAGTAAGACCACACGTAGAGTACTGCCTTCAGTTTTGGTCACCACACTATTAAAAAAATGTTGAGACTCTAGAAAGACTTCAGGGAAGGGCAACCAAGATGATTAAGGGACTGGAGGCTAAAACATATGACGAACAGTTGCAGGAACTGGGCATGGCTAGTCTAGTGAAGAGAAGAACCAGGGGAGACATGATAGCAGTGTTCCAATATCCACAGAGAAGAAGGGGTCAAGCTATTTTCCAGGGCACCTGAAGGCCAGTCAAAGAATAATGGATGAAAATTGATCAAGGAGAGATTCAACCAAGAAATAAGGAGGAATTTTCTGACAGTGAGAACAATCAACCAATGGAACAGCTTTCCTTCGGAAGTTGTGGGATCTTCATCACTGGAGGCTTTCAAGAAGAGATTGGACTGCCATTTGTCTGAAATGGTGTAGGGTCTCCTGCTTGGGCAGGGGGTTGGACTAGATGATCTACAAGGTCCCTTCCAACTCTGATTATTTGTAATCTGTAACATCAGACTCTGAAATTTACTTTGAAATATATGAGGTGTTTGCGAGGGGTACCTGTGGGGTCATCCAGCAGAATTCTTATTATGCTTTTATGAAAAAAAAAGCTAGAAATAGTTTCTTCCACTAACACTGACATATAATAGTCAAGTTCAGACCACATTAGAAATGTATTCATTCAATAAAGTCAAACAATAAAATCCTTTTTATTGGTGGGCAGGTAGAATGAGAGTCAAAAGATTATTTCTTTAGACACAAAACTTTCTTTCACATAGAAAGCCATCAGCAAAAATTATTGTATTTAACTTTCTCCATGCACAACAGGTAGTCCTTGCTTAATGACTATCCTGTTTAAGAACAGCACTGAAAAAGTAACTTAATGACCGGTCCTCACATTTTTCAACCACTGTAGTCCTTGTGACCACAAGGTCACTATCTGCATGCTTTACAGCTGCTTCTGGTAAACAGAGTCGATGAAGAAGCGGGCAGTAAATTGCAAGTTGTGATCACCTGATGTCTTGCTTAACAACCACAGCAGAAGTGAGGTTGTAAGTCTGTCATGGTCATGCAATGTTTTTCTTAATGACTGCATCACTTAGGAATGGAGTTGCCAGTCCCAATTGCAGTCATTAAGCGAGGACTGCCTGTCTACATCTATAAGTGAGTGTTTAAATGAGAGAAACATTGAAAACTTTATAATGAAATGATTAGTCTCCGAATCTATCACATTATCCTTTTGAACTCTAGTATCCCTTGGACTTAAAGTTACTAGGTAAACCAAGGGTCTTCAAACTTGGCAAGTTTAAGACTTGTGGACTTCAACTCCCAGAATTCCTGAGCTAACATGACTGGAGGAGGAATTCTGAGAGTTGAAGTCCACAAGTCTTAAAGCTGTCAAGTTTGAAGACCCTTGAGGTAACACAATTAAAAAGGAGGATAAATGGTGGGGGCTGGAAAGGGGGGCATTAATTGTTTAACTTTCTCAGCATCTGCAACAAAAATTCCAGGGAAACCCTGCAGAAGTATGTATTGACGTTTATATAAATGTACAATTACTTTTTCCAGCATTAGAAAGACTGGTTTTTCAATTGCAGGAATGTGCTAGAGCCAGTTAGGCAAAAACTTCAGTGTGTAACTGAGTAAGGCTTTGTCAGGAGGACTCTATTCAACTAATTAAGGTCACAGAATGGAGCTTGTTAACTTTCAGTAGCACATTAGGAAAGCACTGCACCATGGAGAAAAGCTGCATAGTAAGAGATACTTGAAAAGACTGACAGCATTTGATTTTAAGAGTATGCCTGCTGTACAGACGACATGAGGAGAAAAAGGAGGACATGTCCTCCTTTTGCCAAATGCCTGGTAAATTTATAATGTATAATTATTTTGTTACGTTTCCAAATACAGATTGAAAATGCCACAGCAAAGCAAATAGGAGGTAATATGATTTTAACAAATGCTTTGGCCAAAGCAGTTTAATTTCCACAAATCAGCATGACAGGTGCCCTCAAACTATCAACCAGTTAGCTTACCCAATGATGCCCACAGCATCTTTTTCTTGGTGCTTGCAAGATTCTTACCCTGCTAGGCATTATTTTTAAGGTTCCTTAATTACCAAATAAATGACTAAATAAGAAGCAGGTGTTCTGCAAAGCCAAGCTTCTAGTATCATCCTAATTTATGGGCCCCACAGGCATTCTTTGAAAAGAAACATGGCAAGTCTTTCTTTAGAAATATGTCAACCTACTGTACCTCCCCAAAGGAGGATTAGGAATCATTTTTTAAAATCACCATCATCAGCAACCACCACTTGGAGAACTAGAAGGCGTAGCAGGGAGTAACTTCACCAGTTTCTCATGAATAAATTTCCAAAGTGGAAACATTCTGTGAATGGGCATCTCCTACCTAGCATTTTGTGAAACTCTCACAACATGCTCTAAATTTCACCCTTTTCATATCTGATACTCAAAAATATTACCTGTCCCTTCCTTGACTGATTGATTGCTCGGTATGCAAATAGGCAAACCCTCTCGTAGCTGATGGATCTTCTGAGTCTGGTTGCCTGAATCTCTTGAAGAGAGTTCCAGCTGTCTTCATACATTCCTAAAAAAAATCACAAGGCTCATTTACTACTGTTTCAGAGAATAAATGAAGGAGAATGAGAGAAACATTTTCTCATTCTGCATGAACAACCATTTTTATTAGAAGAGCTGGTTGATTCATTCCCCTAGATTAAACAGATCTTCCTAATGTAAGGACAAAGAGGTCATTGTAACCATGGAGACAGATATCCTTGGGTCCAGGTTTGACATCAGCACTATTGTGGGTTTTTTTTTATTTTTTTATCCTGCCTTTATTATTTAAAAAAAATAATTCCAAGAAGCCATCACATCTAATATTCTTCCCTTCTTCTCTTTTCTCCACAACAACAACCCTGTAAGGTTTTGATGCAATGAATGGCCTAATAAGGGAAAGTTTCAGAGATTTCCTGTTCATTTGCACTTAGGCTGGGTTACAAATATCTAAAAGGACAAAGAAATATTTGTTCTTTTCACAATAGCATAACTAAAAGGGTCTGGAAACATGTTCAAGCAGGGAGAAAAGATTCTGGAAAACCATCAAGGAGAAGAAAGTTTTGACAGGTTACATTTCTATGTGTATATTTACAGATGATCATTAAATTGTGCCAGTTCTTACTTGCATTTTAAATGCTACAACTTCACCCTGAATTTGGGCTGAGTTTGCCCAAATCACTAGATTAAGTTAAAATGGTTGAGTACTTTGCTGTTCAACGTGTGATAACTAAGCCATTGTCTTAAACAACAATAAGCTTTGTTTCTTTTGGTAGAGCTTGTGAAGTAAAAGTAGCAGTTGTATATATTTTTTTTCTTCTGTTCAATCATGTTCAGTTCTCAGAGACTGCCTGAGCAAGTCTCTGATGTTTTCCTGGCAAGGTCTTTCATAAGTAGTTTGCCATTGCCTCTTTCCTAGGGCTGAGAGTAAATGATTGATTCAAAGTCACCCAACTGGCTTTGTGTCTAAAGTGAGACTAGAATTCACAGAATTCTGTTCTAGCCTGGTCTCTTAATCACTAAATTGTCTCTATTTTGTCAATTCAGGTTTTAAAGTTGTGTGAACCTAACTAGTTCTGACAACCAGATTTCTACCTACAATATATACTTTTCTATTCTCAGAAAAAATTAAACTTAGTTTTACAAAAATTTGTTCAGGATTGTACGAACCCCAATGACTAAGAAGAACTCTTATGGCAGAGCACATCAAGCCTCACATCTATTTCTAGGTGACAGTATTGTCTGATATTTTAGAATAAATAAATCCATATGCTAAACTCTTAGCCAAACTACCTGACACAGAATAATACTATGGAGAAAATTAAATGTGCTGCTTTGAGCTTCTCAGGAGGGATCACGCAACAAGAAAGGAAAAGATGGAACAGATCCTTGTGACTTAGGGCTTTTTCCCACTCTTAAGATGAGATCATTCTTGGGTTGGCAAAAAAATAAATAAATGAATAATGAAATTTACTATATTTTTCCTGCATTTATCTCAGTCATGGCCTGGGAATGAAATGAAGACTTAAAAGGGACTTTGAAGAAAAAAAAGATATTGCCAGAGCATGTAGGTCCCATGCTTAGCGAAAGCGGGGAAACAACATAAACTAGCTTTTTCAGGACAATCTGGAAAAAAGATAATTGAACTGAATTTGCATCAGTCTATGGAGTTTATAGATGTAAATTCCTCTAGCCATTTTCTAGTAATCCAGATTACTGGATTTGGGGTGCAAAATTTTGGATAACCAATAGATGATAGACAATAGAGTTTTATGTATCTCTTTACTGTCACATAGTGGTCTTTTGCAGCCAGATCAGATAGCCCTTGCCCTCTATTTATTCTTTGCCCAGTCACTGCTAAATCCCCTGGTTCCCTTCATAAACAATGGGTGGCAATTCCTAACAGAATTTTATACATTTTTGCAATTACTCTTGGCTGGTACCAGAATGAAAGGGAAAACACTAAAACCAGTTTGGCTAAGGACAACTTATAGTTATCTCAGTCATGGTCTGGAGATGAGATGAAGACTTCACAGGCACTTTGCAGAAAAGGGAGATTGCTGGGACATGTGTGTCTCATGCTTAGAGGAAGTGGGGAAACCCCTTAGTTTTTTTCCCAGTATAAATGAATTTATCTCCATTTATTAATCATTCAAGAATAAATCGCTGCAACCATTTTGTGCCATTTTAAGGAAGCAGATATTTATTTCTGTACTGACCATACCTGGTGTAGTAAGATAACTCTGCTTGCTGTGCTACCATATATGTCATTTCTAAAACAATAAAGCTAATTCTTCTTGATAGTGCTAAAACCAAAATTTGCAATAAAGAAGTTTAATATTTCACTTAAGTCATCTGTCCAAAAGATGAAGAGGATGAAAAAGCATTTTCATGGTGATTCTTTCTGTGAAAAGATTCCATTGAAATAATTACAGATTTGGTGTTTAAATTACAGGAGGCCCAGGTAGCATTCAGCAAACAGAATGATCCAATTACTCAGATTACTCATTAATGTGCATGTACCTTGATGTCCAAGGACTCTTTTCTTTCCATGTTCTTGAGTGGATAAAGAGTTGGTTTTGCTTTACATTGGACTTTAGAACACCTGGCTTCAGGTACAGGACTATTTGACTTTCTAATAAATAGGAGTTGCA
Source organism: Naja naja (assembly GCA_009733165.1). Lineage (NCBI taxonomy): Eukaryota > Metazoa > Chordata > Lepidosauria > Squamata > Elapidae > Naja > Naja naja. Next base: position 32,295,917 of record CM019148.1, on the reverse strand, counting down.
TGAAACATATTTCAGGTGAAATTTGAACACACCTCTGCTAAAACTCACTTCACTAATTCAGTTAGCAGTTTATCATTTATTGTGGCCAAATTTGGTTGTTTGAAGAGGATTTGGAAGCTTACATCAACCACAATAGAGGTAATCCTATTGTGAGACTCTAGAAAGAGTGCAGAGAAGAGCAACAAAAATGATTAAGGCGCTGGAGGCTAAAACATATAATGAACAGTTGCAGGAACTGGGTATGTCTAGTCTAATGAAAAGAAGGACTAGGAGAGACATGATAGCAGTGTATCAATATCTCAGGGGCTGCCACAAAGAAGATGGAGTCAAGCTATCCTCCAAAGCACCAGAGAGGGCAGGACAAGAAGCAATGGGTGGAAACTAATCAAGGAGAGAAGCAACCTAGAACTAAGGAGAAATTTTCTCCTTCTGGCAGTTAGAACAATTAATCAGTGGAACAACTTGCCTCCAGAAGTTGTAAATGCTCCAATGCTGGAAATTTTTAAGATGAGATTGGGTAATGATTTGTCTGAAATGCCATAGGGTTTCCTACGAAAGCAGGAGGTTGGACTAGAAGACCTCCAAGGTCCCTTCCAACTCTGTTATTCTATTCTATTCTAAAATTCCAGATAAATTCAACACTTTTCTCTGGAGTGAAGGCTGGAATGCTAAAGTATGAATATTTTAAAATATGAAAATAGCCTCCAAATATCTTTTTGTTGTAACTAAAAAGCGGCAACAGAAGCAGTGGTGGGTTTCAACATTTTTCACTATCAGTTCTGTGGGCGTAGCATTGCTTGGTTGGTGTGGCGTGGTGGACGTGGTAGAGGAAAGATACTGTAAAATCTCCCCTCCCCAGCCCACTAACCTGCTTTCCAGCTCCGTTCTCCTGTGCAGGGAAACAAAAGAAGACCCAGCCGATCAGCTGGGACTCAGGAGGCAGAGCATAGATGGGGGCGGGGCCAGTCAAAGGTGGCATTTGCCAGTTCTCTGAACTACTCAAATTTTCCGCTACCAGTTCTCCAGAACTGATCAGAACCTGCTGAATACTACCTCTGAACAGAAGATGCTCAGTCTGAGAGGAGAAATTGTGGGGAACAATAGCAATATGTAACCCTTTCTTCATACCTGAAAAGTGAACTCCTCAACTGTGGTATTATTCACTGCGACTGCCCAAAAGAGCAATATCTGGTGGATTCAAATTTGAGTGAAAATACAGCTGTGTGTGAGCTTGAAGTCCTTTCTCTGTAGGTACTGATGGTTACTGTTATGTATGCAGGTTTAAAGTCATTGGTTTAGTTTGAACTGTTCTTGTAAAATGTAAGAAATAATTGGTTTAAAAAGTGCGGGAAAACCCTGCACTCTGATTGGCTGGCAACTGCGGCTGCTGGCTATAAGTAGCAGCCGCAGCCCAGCCAAAGTGGGTTCGTTCTGAGCTGTAGTCACTAATAAACAAAGAGCTTGAAGCACTCCGTGTCTGTCTCTTCATGCAAACTTAACACTGGCGACGAAGGTGGGATCTTCCTGAAGAAGAAGGCAACGTGGAACAGAAGCAGAGCAAGATGGCTGCGCTGAACACCTCCCCAGCCCCGTTCGATCCGACGGCAGAAGACTGGGACTCGTATGCAGATCGTTTCCAAATGTATCTGGAGGAAAACGATCTTGCCGACATTTCTGAGAAGCGGAAGAGGGCGGTCTTTCTCATGCACTGCGGTCCGGCAGTTTTCAAGATGACGAAGGCATTGGCGGGAGCTGCAGCCGTGAAGGTAATGGACTGGCCTGACTTAGAAAAGTTGTTAAGAGCACATTACATGCCACAAGTATCGTGCCTCATTAAGAGACACGAGTTTTACCGTCGGGATCAAGGGGAAAGCGAAAACGTAAATGACTTCATGGCAAGTTTAAGAGACATTGGGGGTGCATGCGAATTTAACAATTTAGAAGAGGCCATGCGCGATCGATTTGTTCTGGGCCTTAAAGACAAGGTGCTTCAGAGCAAGTTATTACTAAGACCTAAGATCACGCTGAAGGAAGCTTCTTCAGCAGAAGCTACCAAGTCCTAAGCAGCGGCCATGAAGAAAATCAACAAGGCCACAAGCCATCCTGATGTGGAAAAGTCCACAACAACTCATTGTGAGCAAATAGATTCTGAGTCAGACTGTAGTGAGGTGGAGGAAGGAATTTACAGACTCAGAATGGAGTGGAAAAAGAAAGACCTGGGAAGAAAGAGGCAAGATTTCTACTGCAGAGGGTGTGGAGGAAGCCACCCCCGCACTGAATGCAAGTTTTTAGACACCATTTGCCTACGTTGTGATAAAAGAGGACACCTAGCAAGAGTCTGCAAATCATCCAGAACTCCACCCAACAGAAGAAAGTTTGCTATAAGCAAAGACAAAGAATTCAGGCCCAACAATCTCAGTGAGAAAATGGGGCGCAGCACAGAAGCAAATGGGAAGAATGAAACTCATCAAACAGTGACCATTGGTCATTCATTACCTTTAACAAGCCGAAAAGTGCATGTCAAGGTACTTATTGAAGGAAGGCCTTGCCAAATGGAGAGACACCCATAGTCACACCAGTCAAGGCTCATGGGTCTGTGAGAATCTGCGGAGACTACAAGGGGACATTGAACCATGCGCTACAACAGAGCACACATCCAGTTCCAGTAGTGCATCATTTATTACACTCTCTTGGAGGGGGCACAGTTTTTGCCAAGTTGGAGCTGGCACAGGCATATCAACAATTAACAGTTGATGATGCCACTGCTGAAGCCCAGACCATTGTGACCCATAGAGGTGCCTTCAAATGCAAAAGATTGCAATTTGGAGTAAGCGTGGCACCAGGCATCTTCCAAAGCCTTATGGAAAGAATGTTACAAGGGTTGCCAGGGGGTGGTGCCCTATTTTGATGACGTTTTAATTTCTGCTGAAAATGACACTCAATTACACGAGAGACTCAGGGAAGTCTTAACTAGATTCAAAAAAGTGGGGTTAAAAGTCAAAGAAGAAAAATGCACACTTAGAACAGATAAAGTGGAATTCTTGGGTTACATGATTGATAAACATGGCATCCACCCCACAGAGGCAAAGGTTCAGGCAATCAAAGAAGCCCCCACGCAAAAATGCAAAACAGATTTGCAAGCATTCTTGGGACTCATTAACTTCTATCATATGTTTCTACCTCAGAAGGCAACCATTGCAGAACCCCTACATAGGTTGCTGGACAAGAAATCTGCTTGGGTCTGGGGGAGGAAGGAACAAGCAGCATTTAACAATATTAAGAGACAAATCACGTCTAATGTTGTGCTGATACAGTTCTCTGAGAACTTTCCTGTTGTCCTGACTTGTGATGCCTCCCCTTTTGGAGTGGGGGGAGGGGTTGAGCCACAGGCTTCCCAGTGGGAGGGAAGCTCCTATTGCATTTTACTCTCGCACCTTGACTAAAGCAGATAGGAACTACAGCCAACTGGACAAGGAAGCCTTGGCAATTGTAGCAGCTGTCAAAAAATTCCATGAGTATTTATATGGGAGAACATTTACTGTTGTCACAGATCACAAACCTCTTTTAGGCATTGTGACAGGGGACAAACCAATGCCCACGATCCTGTCACCAAGAATGCTGAGATGGACTGAATTTCTTGCTGCTTATTCATACAAACTGATCCACAGGCCTGGTAAAGACATTGGGCATGCAGATGCTTTGAGTCGCTGCCCACTTCCTTCACACATTGAGGACCCTGTTCCTGAGACTCACACCTTTTTTCTAGAAACTGTTGCCAATCTTCCAGTACATGCTGCTCAAATTGCCAGAGAGACTGCCAAAGACACTTTATTGGCTCCTGTTATAGGCTGGATTAAGAAGGGTTGGCCACTTCAAGATCTACCTCAACTCGCCCAACCCTTCAAATCTAGGCAAACTGAACTATCTGTATTAAGAGGATGTATTTTGTGGGGTAACAGGGTGGTTATTCCTGCAAAACTACAAAAAGAGTTTTTGGAAATGTTACATGAGGGTCATCCGGGAATTGTCAGAATGAAGGGATTGGCCAAGAGTTATGTATGGAGGCCAGGTATTGACAAAATGGTTGAAAACTGGGTTGCATCTTGTCCCAACTGTCAGGTAGTCAGGCCTGCCCCACCTCTTGCCCCCATAAAGGAATGGGAATGTCCTAGGGGCTCATGGTCCAGGATTCACATTGATTTTGCTGGCCCTACCAGAGGGCACACTTTCCTTATTATAGTTGATGCATATTCCAAATGGCTAGAGGTTATCCCTATGGCATCCACCACAACTGAAGCTGTCATCAAACAGCTCAAAAAGCTTTTTGTAACTCACGGGTTACCTGATGTGCTTGTTTCTGACAATGGCCCTCAATTTACATCCAACCTTTTTGAATCATATCTAGCACAACAGGGTATCAGACATGCCCTGACAGCCCCTGGGCATCCTTCGGCTAACGGCCGGGCTGAACGTATGGTACGATTTACCAAGGAAAAACTTCAGCAGTTGGGTCCAGGGGATATCACTGAGAGAGTTGAAAAACTTCTTAGTGTTCAGCACATCACTCCCAACCCCTCAACTAATTTAACCCCAGCTGAATTGTTGATGGGTAGGAAACTCAGGTCTCCCCTTGATCGCCTTCATCCCACTTACGCACCCAACACACCACTAGATTCCACTAGCAAAATTCGCACATTCACTGTGGGTGATTCTGTTTATGCTAAGAACCTTATGGGTGAACCATTATGGATTCCTGCTGAGATAACCGAAATCACAGGCCCCAGGTCTTACAGGGTACAAACAGAGGATGGTGTCCTCTGGAGCAGGCACACTGATCAGTTAAGATCCAGATTGCCTCAGGAGCATCGCCCTTGCTCCTCTCTGGTTCCCATACCTACTGCCTCTTCTAGGGGGGAAGGGGAGGATCATGAGTGTAATCAGCAAGCAAGAATCAACCCCATGTGTAACGAGCTAACACGACAGGAACCATCCCAAAACCTGTCACAGTACCAACAACCATTTTCACAAATGGAAGATTGCACATCATACCTGATTTAGGTGCTGACATTGGGTTGGAGATGGATTGGGAGGAGAGAGCAGGTTGTAGTAACCAAACAGGTTCTACCATTACTACAAGTCCTAGTAAGGAAATGTCAGCAGACACATTTCCTCCCTCACAAGGTGAGAACCTTAAAACATCTGAACCACGTAGGTCTCAACGTACATGTAAGAGCCCCACCTATTTAAAAGAATACATTAGATAGGCTGTGGTTTGAGTATGGACTGAACCTAGTGGGGAGGGGTGTTATGTATGCAGGTTTAAAGTCATTGTTTTAGTTTGAACTGTTCTTGTAAAATGTTAGAAATGATTGGTTTAAAAAGTGCGGGAAAACCCTGCACTCTGATTGGCTGGCAACTTCGGCTGCTGGCTATAAGTAGCAGCCGCAGCCCAGCCAAAGTGGGTCCATTCTGAGCTGTAGTCATTAATAAACAAAGTGCTTGAAGCACTCCGCGTCTGTCTCTTCATGCAAACTTAACCTCCATGTTTCCTTTTCAGTTTAAAATATGCTTAGACAGATACATGCATTATTTGTATAATGCCTAATTTGACCCTCCATAAAGGAAGCTCCTGAAGTGAGGCAGTTTTTCCATCCTTACTACCCCACTCTTTTCCTCTCATCCCTATTCTTTTCCTCCTGCAAAGAATAATGGTGAAAAGTTCAGAACATGTTAAACACAATATAGTGATCAGAGTTTATTAATTGTGTAACACCCAGTCATTCATTTCTTCTCAATGTCTGACTTCATCCTTAATAATTCACTTTATGGCCTGAAGCAGTTCTTGACAGGTCTAATTGCAGCAAAATGTTTCGCTGCAAAGCTAAAAGCTTGTTTGCTCTTGCCCCAGAACATCACCAGATAGCTGTGCAAAATCTCATAGCTGGATGTTTTCTTAAGCTGAAATATTCAACTTCCATTTCTTCTCCAGTCAAGCCATAGAAGGAAGTTCGGATTGCATGTTTGTTCTTTTTTTTAATGGTTCCTGGCTGAATCAAACAATATGCCTTTGTTTTTCTGCTTAGATGGTTGGATGAAAGGAGTGTCTTGAATTGAGTGGGAAAAACTGCTGTGTGTCCAGGAAGTTCTGAGGAGCAAATCTTTGTTTGAATGGTCCTGCCTGCATCTCTGGGACGCTACTGCAAACCTTTCAGTGGATGTTTCTGATTTCCCAGCAGAAAAGATGACATCCATGCCAGAAATCCAGATAGAAGAAATGCTGGATAGTGTGGATGATAAGGCTGAAGGTGATCCCCCATTTGATGACCATTTGCGGAATCTGAAAGCCCTGACAGAGAAGCTGAGGCTGGAGACAAGAAGGCCTTCCTATTTGGAGTGGAAAGCCCAGCTGGAAGGACCGGCCTGGAAGAGCCATTCTAAACCTTCTGAGAGGGACATGGGGAGGCAAGAGAAGAAACCAGCAGAGGAAAATATTTCTTTGAGAGATGTGCAGGTTCGTATCAATAGAAGCTCTTCCAGACAGCCAATTTTGCTTGCCCCGGAGAAAGTGTGTGGCTTTGGAAACCTCGATGAAGCATTAAATTGGCTCCGGAAAGAGTTGGTAAGTAATTTCCTATTGTTTTTTAAAATTCTTTATCAACAGAACCTCTAGGCATGTTTTAGGATTACAGCTGAAAAGACAAAAATTAGGCCTATTCTTGGCAATTAATTTTTTTAAAAAACCTTTTTCTTTTTCCTCTTTTCCCTTGTTCTACTTCTTTTTCCAATTCCTTTCCCCAAAGCACAAGGCAACTTGCTATATGCTTTTTACAAGGTTTTTGGAAGATTAATAGATCCTGACTTCAACAGGACGTCTTTAGTAGGAGAGTCATAATTGTCAGGCAGACATGGCAATATTGATGTAGCTGTCCTATAGACTTGATTGACTTTCAGACAGTTTGAACAAGGGATATACACTATTTTAATGGACCACTGTGGCTTACATGTGTTATCTGCTCGGTATTCACATTACAAAAGGCAAGAGCAGGATATACATGCATATGCCTTGCTTCAATTCTGTTTTTAGAAAATGAGAAAATGGGGAAAGATATTATTAGGACTCATTTGAAACAGTCAAGGAGAAATTTAATTTTGTTAAGGCGTAGTTCTTTTTTGTCTCATTATCTGAGTATTGCTTTTAGTCACTTGGTGAGCAATATAGCAGCATGGTGAGGCATGTGATGCTTCAAACTGATGTATTAATAGATTGCATCCCACCATAAACTTTGCATGGGAAGGAAAAATCTGTTCATATAACTTTAATAAAACTACCCGATTCCAAGGGTGAGACCATGCCATCATCAAATTGGAAATAGAGGCTGTGATTAAAATGTCACTTTCTCTAGTTTTTTTGGAAATGCTTGTAGGGCCATGAGATGAACTGAGGAAAAAAAGAGGAAGAATTAGCAAAATACTTTTGGATTTCTATATACAGCCTATATAATTGTTCCACACAGCAAGATGAAAGATATTTCCATAAAGCTAAAAGGAAGCACTGAGTCTGAGATTACAAAATGCCCAATCCTAGAATCAATGAGATAAGGAGGGGGGGGGAACAGGGGCACATCTGAGACTTTTTTTTTTTTTAAAGTTTCAAATGCCTTTTTCTTTTCTTTTTTGAAGTAGAGATTCCAATAAAGGAGAATGTTTGTAGCTCAGGGTTAAAATGTAGGGTCCTTGTTGCTCTCTGAGCTTGCTTGTTTTCTTGCAGATGTTTCATTACCCAAACTATGATGCTGTTACCTAGTTTGGGTAATGAAATATCTGCAGGAAAACAACCAAGCTCTGAGAGCACCAAGGACCCCTCAAAGTAGTTAATTACTATCCAGATGGAGTGAAAAGTTATAATAGAGCCCTGTCAAATTACATAGACCCTAGTAAAATAAGAGACAGAGGAAAAAGAAAGAAATAAAAGAGGTATGTTTACTACTTTTTTCCCTTCAAACCTGGAGCTACCTATCAAAATGAATGCAGTTCTAACTACAGAAAGGAATTCTTACAGTATATAAAGTGCCATGCAATCCTACATGCTTCCAGCAGTCCCTGGTGAGCAGGGACTTATTCCTTACCAAGAGTACTTAACATCACATTGTTGTCTCAAAATGGGGATATGGTCATCAGATGGATGTTGTTATGTATGCAGGTTTAAAGTCATTGGTTTAGTTTGAACTGTTCTTGTAAAATGTAAGAAATGATTGGTTTAAAAAGTGCGGGAAAACCCTGCACTCTGATTGGCTGGCAACTGCGGCTGCTGGCTATAAGTAGCAGCCGCAGCCCAGCCAAAGTGGGTTCGTTCTGAGCTGTAGTCACTAATAAACAAAGAGCTTGAAGTACTCCGTGTCTGTCTCTTCATGCAAACTTAACACTGGTGACGAAGGTGGGATCTCCCTGAAGAAGAAGGCAACACGGAACAGAAGGAGAGTGAGATGGCTGCGCTGAACCCCCACCCCCAGCCCCGTTCGATCCGACAGCAGAAGACTGGGAGACATATGCAAATCGTTTCCAAATGTATCTGGAAGGAAACGATCTTGCCGACATTTCCGAGAAGCGGAAGAGGGCGGTCTTTCTCACGCACTGTGGTCCGGCAGTTTTCAAGATGGCGAAGGCATTGGCGGGAGCTGCAGATGTGAAGGTAATGGAATGGCCTGACTTAGAAAAGTTGTTAAGAGCCCATTACGCCCCACAAGTATCGTGCCTCATTAAGAGACATGAGTTTTACCGGGATCAAGGGGAAAAAAACGTAAATGACTTTGTGGCAAATTTAAGAGACATTGGGGGTGCATGTGAATTTAACAATTTAGAAGAGGCCATGTGCAATCGATTTGTTCTGGGCCTTAAAGACAAGGTGCTTCAGAGCAAGTTATTACTAAGACCTAAGATCACACTGAAGGAAGCAATAGAAGAGGCCTCTTCAGCAGAAGCTACCAAGTCCTCAGCAGCAGCCATGAAGAAAATTTACAAGCCATCCTGATGTGGAAAAGTCCACAACAACTCATTGTGAGCAAATAGATTCTGAGTCAGACTGTAGTGAGGTGGAGGAAGGAATTTACAGACTCAGAATGGAGTGGAAAAAGAAAGACCTGGGAAGAAAGAGGCAAGATTTCTACTGCAGAGGTTGTGGGGGAAGCCACCCCCGCACTGAATGCAAGTTTTTAGACACCATCTGCCTACGTTGTGATAAAAGAGGACACCTAGCAAGAGTCTGCAAATCATCCAGAACTCCACCCAACAGAAGGAAGTTTCCTGACAAATAATTCAAGCCCAACAACCTCAGTGAGAAAATGGGACACAGCACAGAAGCAAAGGGGAAGAATGAAACTCATCAGACAGTAACTATTGGTCATTCTTCTTCTATCAATAACAGAAAAGTGCATGTCAAGATACTAATTGAAGGAAGGCCTTGCCAAATGGAAGTGGACTCAGGCTCATATTTATCTATGGTGTCATGGGACACTATTCACAGACTACTCCCAAACATTCAGAAGAAGCATTTCAAGAAGCAAGCACTGACTCTTAAAGACTACCAAGGGAACAAGATTCCAGTAGTTGGAACAAGAGAATTCAACGTGAAGTTCAAAGGCGCTTGCCCCTGACCATCGTGGACAAGGATCGCCCAAGCTTGCTGGGACTTGAGTGGTTCAATCCACTAGGCATCGAGATGACTGGCATCAATCACGTGAGCAACACTGAATGGGAGGAGGCCTTGAAGTCTGAGTTTCCAGAGGTCTTCAGCAACGGACTAGGCAAGTATATGGGGACCCCTATCACTTTCAATCTAGATCCCAAGGTGCCACCAATTCGCTTAAAGCCCAGAAGGGTCCCATTTGCCTTAAAGGAAAAAACGGATGCACAATTAGATAAACTAATAGTTCAAGGAGTTTTAGAGCCCACTGACCACTCCAGGTGGGAGACGCCCATAGTCACACCAGTCAAGACTGATGGGTCAGTGAGAATCTGTGGAGACTATAAGGGGACATTGAACCATGCGCTTCAACAGAGCGCATATCCAGTTCCAGTGGTGCATCATTTACTACATTCACTTGGCAGGGGTACAGTCTTTGCCAAATTGGATCTGGCCCAGGCATATCAACAATTAACAGTGGATGATGCCACTACAGAGGCCCAAACCATTGTGACTCATAGAGGTGCTTTCAAATGTAAAAGGTTACAGTTTGGAGTAAGCGTGGCACCAGGCATCTTCCAAAGCCTTATGGAAAGGATGCTCCAAGGACTGCCAGGGGTAGTACCTTACTTTGATGATGTGTTAATCTCTGCTGAAAATGACACTCAATTACAAGAGAGACTCAGAGAAGTCCTTACCAGATTCAAAAAAGCGGGTTTAAAAGTCAAGGAAGAAAAATGCACTCTTAGAACTGACAAGGTTGAGTTCTTGGGCTATATGATTGACAAGCATGGTATCCACCCCACAGATGCCAAGGTTCAGGCAATCAAAGAAGCCCCTAGACCAAAATGTAAAACAGATTTGCAAGCCTTCCTTGGACTCATTAATTTTTATCACATGTTCCTACCTCAGAAGGCAACCATTGCAGAATGACTACACAGATTATTAGACAAAAAGTCTGCATTGGTCTGGGGCAGAAAAGAACAATCTGCATTTAACAATATTAAAAGATTAATCACGTCTGATGCTGTACTGATACAGTTCTCTGAGAATTTGCCTGTTGTACTGACTTGTGATGCAACCCCTTTTGGAGTGGGTGGGGGGTTTGAGCCACAGGCTTCCCAGCGGGAGGGAAGCTCCTATTGCATTTTACTCTCGCACCTTGACTAAAGCAGAGAGGAACTACAGCCAACTGGACAAGGAAGCCTTGGCAATTGTTGCAGCTGTCAAGAAATTCCATGAGTATTTATATGGGAGAACATTTACCATTGTCACAGATCACAAACCTCTGTTAGGCATTATGGCAGGAGACAAACCTACACCCACTATCCTGTCACCAAGAATGCTGAGGTGGACTGAATTTCTTGCTGCTTATTCATACAAACTCATCCACAGGCCTGGCAAAGACATTGGGCATGCAGATGCTTTGAGTCACTGCCCACTTCCTTCTCACACTGAGGACTTTGCTCCTGACACTTACACCTTTTTCCTAGAAACTGTTGCCAAGCTTCCAGTACACGCTGCTGACATTGCCAGAGAGACTGCCAAAGACACTGTATTGGTTCCTGTTATAGGCTGGATTAAGAAAGGTTGGCCTCTTCAAGATCTACCTCAACTTGCCCAACCTTTTAAATCCAGGCAAACTGAATTATCTGTATTAAGAGGATGTATTTAGTGGGGTAACAGGGTGGTTATTCCTGCAAAACTGCAAAGAGAGGTTTTGGAAATGTTACATGAGGGTCATCCTGGTATTGTAAGGATGAAGGGATTGGCCAGGAGTTATGTATGGTGGCCAGGTATTGACAAAATGGTTGAAAACTGGGTTGCACCTTGTCCCAACTGTCAGGTAGTCAGGCCTGCTCCACCTCTCGCCCCCACACAGGAATGGGAATGTCCTAGGGGCCCATGGTCCAGGATTCACATTGACTTTGCTGGCCCTACCAGAGGGCACACTTAAGTCTTGGAGTGAAGTAACATTTAAAGTTCAAAATAATTGCATTTTTGAATACCAGATGCTGCAGGGAAAACCTAGGAAAAGGATTACTAGCTTAGTTTTTTTTTTCCTGATGGTCCTCCTAAAAAGAGCCTTGGTGGCTCAGGCTGTTAATTGCCTGCACTTAAGTTCCAGCTGCCTACAACTGCTGTAGGCTCGAATCCCACCAGGCTCAAGGTTGACTCAGCCTTCCATCCTCTCGGGGTAGGTAAATTGAGGACCCAAGATTGTTGGGGGCAATTAGCTGACCTTGTAAAAATGCCGCTTAGTAATAAGCAGGCATATACAATGGAATGAAGGCTATTGCTGAGCACACTGGGTTGTATCCCAAAAATTGTAAGCCGCCCTGAGTCTCCGGAGAAGGGCGGTATATACATGTAATTAAAAAAAAAACATTTGGGAAAGTTCAGATTTATCCTCAATTATGAAAGTTCACTGAGTTAATTGGGTGACTTAAGGTCGGGCACTCTCTTAGTATAAAATTGCCCCAAAGAGTTGTGTGAAAAAGTTGGAGGAACATTATATGCCATGTATGAAGCTCTTGAATGACAGGCAAGCAATCAATCTAGCAAATTAATGAATAAAACTAACTATACTGGCCAATCATTGTTTCAGTTTAGCAATAAATTCTTCTTATTTAAGAGTGTTACAGTGAGTGAGTGTTAAGGATAAAGAAAAAAACATGATAAAGAAAAAAACAACACAAAACTTCATTGAAGCTCATTCTTTTATTTTCATGCAGTTTGATTGGATAGTGTTTTGCATATGCTGTTTCTGGAAGGAGGACAGCTTCTTCCATTCAATAGAATTTGTATGGGGGGGTGTCTAGACAATATAATTTTCAACATTAAATATTCCCATGCTTTTTCATCATTGCTTCCATGCTTTTCTTACTAAAAAAAGATGGCATAACTTATACAATGGCTTTTGATTGAATGAATGCCAGGAACTGTCTGTCAATAGCAATCCAGGTCACACAAGCAGAGGATAAGTTGACCTGGGAAAAATGGTAGCAAGGGGAAAAAAATGAAAAGCAACCCGTGGATGCATTCATTCTTGTTCTTACATCTCTTCATTTAAGGAATCTTTCTTAGAAACACAGAAAGAGATCAGAGAAGATTTTATGCTTTAGCAGACTTCAGAGATTAACATTATATCCCTGTGGAATTGGAACTATTATTTTTCTATCCCTGTATATTTTTCTATTCCCAAAGAATATTTTACTATGTAAGAAGCTTGCTAGTTATCCAAGCTACCAGAAACTAAACACAAGTACTGGACATGGGATTTTTTATTTATTTATTGTTTTATTTATTTTTATTCATACTTATATCTCGCCCTTCTCCGGAGACTCAGGGCGGCTTACAATTTTTTGGGATACAACCCAGTGTGCTCAGCAATAGCCTTCATTCCATTGTATATGCCTGCTTATTACTAAGCGGCATTTTTACAAAGTCAGCTTATTGCCCCCAACAATCTTGGGTCCTCAATTTACCTACCCCGAGAGGATGGAAGGCTGAGTCAACCTTGAGCCTGGTGGGATTCGAGCCTGCAATAATTACAGGCAGCTGGAACTAAGTGCTAGGCTATTAACAGCCTGCACCACCAAGGCTCCCAGATGGGATGAGATCCAGCAATGCCATCTTGCTCCTCATTGTCCATGTAATTCTTCTGTCAACCGTCCTAAACTTTCCCTTGTGCCCTTTATCAGCAAAATACCAGCATCTCCCCTCCCACTTTCAACCTCTCCATTTTTATTGTACTAGAGTACAAAAAAGTCTTCTCACCCTGAAGGCAGAACATTCTTGACAGTAAGAAGCTTTATCTCCCTGGGAAAAATTTGATGCTATTGGACTATAAGAAAAAAAAGGGGGGAGGGAATCAGTACAGTAAAAAAAATAAATCTAAAAATAAAAACCATGTTGTGAAACCACAAAGACACCAAAATGGCCTGACAATATGGATTAACTTTAATCTAATCTGACATTCTGCTTTTACCAGCAACCTCTTAAGAAAGAAAACAAGGATAGCTACCAAATTAAGCATGTTTAGCATTTCATGAAAGACTGCCTTTGAAATGTGATCCTATGTAATCAGTTTTAGTATTTGTTAAATCTTCAACCCAGTCATTTTGTGGATCAGGCCTGTGATTTTGCTTTTGTGGAAGCCGTTGGCTGTCAGTACTTTAGTCAGGGTGCATAATTCAGTCTTTATGTGGGTCTTGTCTGCCAGGCATTTGGTTCTAGCAATTAGTGTTTTGGCCACGGAGTTTATCTGTGCTGGGTGGTGGTGGGATTGGGCATTGAGGTAGCGGCTGGTGTGTGTTTTCTTTTGGTATATGGTGTGTCCTAGTGTGCCGGGAGGGCGCGGACCTGGCTTGCATCATGGAAACCTGGTTGGGGCCGGAGGGATGGGTCCCTCTGGTTAAGTTATGCTCACCAGGTTTCCGGGTGCTGCACCAGCCAAGAGCCCAGGGTAGGGGTGGGGGAGTGGCTGTTGTTATCAGGGAGGCCTTATGTCCGAGGGAGATCGCTGTCCCGCAGATAGGCGGGTGTGAGTTTGTCCTCATGAAGCTGGGGCCATGTGGTCAGTTGGGTCTGTTGCTGGCATACCTATCTCCCAGCTGCATGGCAACGGCCCTGCCCGAACTGCTCGACTTCCTCTCGGGAGTGGCAGTGGAGTTTCCCAAGCTTTTGGCATTGGGAGACTTTAACCTGCCCTCCCTTTAACCTGGGGGAAGGATCAGGCTTAGGACAGGAGTTCATGGCCTCCATGGAGGCCATGGACCTGACCCAGATAATTCAAGGCCCAACTTATGAGGGGGGGGCACACACTGTGTTAGATTTGCACGAAGAGTCAGACGTGGAGTATGACATTCAAACCTGCATACATAACACACTGGACCTGGTTTTTATCTCGGGACAGTGGTATAATGATCTGGGGGGGCTCTCCAACTATTCTCCCCCTGCCATGGACAGATCATTATCTCCTTTGGCTGGTCTTCCATTATGCCACCCCCCGCCGCTGGGAGGCGGAGCCCACGAGATGGTTCCACCCCAGAAGCCTGATGGACCCTGAGCAGTTCCAGACGGCGCTTGGGCCATTTCCTATCTTCCTGGTCCACAACTCAGCTGAGGCCCTGGCGGACGCCTGGCAATGGGCTGCCTCTGAGGCACTCGACCGGGTTGTCCCCTTGCGGCCCCTAACCCAACGCAGATCCCGATTGGCTCCCTTGTTTTCTGTGGAGCTCCAGGAGATGAAGCATCAGAGGAGGGGCCTAGAGAGCTGTTGGAGGTCCACCCGGTCTGAATCTGACCAATCCCAGGTGAGGGCCTTTTCTAGGACTTACCTGGCTGTGATGAAAGCAGCGAAGAAGGCTTACTTCTCCGTTCTCATTGCATCTGCAGATAATCGCCTGGCCGCCCTGTTTAGGGTTGCGCACTCCCTCCTGGATCAGAGGGTGAGGGGGGACCCTCTGCAGGGGCGGGCCGAGGAGTTTGGTCAGCATCTGCTGGATAAGATCACTCAGATCTGGGCCGGTTTGGACACCAACTGGCTAGAGTCGGATGTGGAGGCGACGACGAGTCTTGTCGAGGTTATCTGGGATGAGTTTGACCCTGTGACCTTAGATTCAGTGGACAGGATTATGCGGAGGCTGAGTGCCACCACCTGTTTATTGGACCCGTGCCCCTCCTGGATGGTTTATGCTGCCCAGAAGGGTACACATGGCTGGCTCCAGGCAGTTACCAATGCATCATTGCAGGAGGGATCCTTTCCCACCGCCTTGAAAGAGGCAGTGGTGAGGCCCTCCTCAAGAAGCCTGCCCTGGACCCAGCCAATTTGAACAACTTTCGTCCCGTCTCCAACTTTCGCTTTGTTGCAAAGGTTGTTGAGAGTGTGGTGGCCCAGCAGCTTCCAGCTTTCCTGGAGGAAGCTGATTACCTAGATCCATATCAATCGGGCTTCAGGCCCGGTTACAGCATGGAGATGGCATTGGTCGCACTGATGGTTGATCTCTGGAGGGCTCAGGATAGAGGATGTTCCTCTATCCTGGTCCTATTAGACCTCTCAGCGGCTTTTGATACCATCGACCATGGTATCCTACTGCGGCGCCTTCAGGGGTTGGGAGTGGGAGGCACCATGTTACGATGGTTCTCCTCCTACCTCTCGGGACGTACACAGTCGGTGTTGGCAGGGGGCAGAGATTGACCCCAAGGCCCCTCACTTGTGGGGTGCCCCAGGGGTCAGTTCTTTCTCCCCTCCTGTTCAACATCTACATGAAGCCACTGGGTGAGATCATCTGTGGTTTCAGGGTGAGGTATCATCAATATGCTGATGATACCAAGATCTTCATCTCCACCCCAGACTATCTCAGTGATGCCCTCTCCGTCATGTCCTGTTGCCTGAAGGTGGTATGGATCTGGATGGGGAGGAACAGGCTCCAGCTCAACCCAGACAAGACTGAGTGGCTGTGCCTACTGGTATCTCAGGTTATCCAAGAAATTGCATCACTGACCATGGAGGGAGAGGTGTTGCCCCCCGTGGATAGGGCGTGCAACTTGGCTGTCCTCCTGGATGCACGGCTAAGTATGGAGGAGCAGGTGGGAGCCGTTGCCAGGAAGGCATTTGCCCAGGTTCGCCTGGTGCATCAGTTGCGCCCCTATTTTTTTTTTAATTACATTTATATGCCACCCTTCTCCGAAGACTCAGGGCGGCTTACAATTTTTGGGATACAACCCGGTGTGCTCAGCAATAGCCTTCATTCCATTGTATATGCCTGCTTATTACTAAGCGGCATTTTTACAAGGTCAGCTAATTGCCCCCAACAATCTTGGGTCCTCAATTTACCTACCCTGAGAGGATGGAAGGCTGAGTCAACCTTGAGCCTGGTGGGATTCGAGCCTACAATAATTGTAGGCAGCTGGATCTTAAGAGCAGGCATTTAACAGCCTGAGCTACCAAGGCTCTTGGTATTTGGACCGAGATGCCCTATGCACGGTCACCCATGCACTCGTCGCTTCCTGCCTTGACTACTGCAATGGTCTCTACCTATGGCTGCCCTTGTGGACTATACGGAGGCTTCAACTAGTGCAAAATGCGGCTGCGCGGGTAGTGATGGGAGTGACCCGATACTCCCATGTGACACCCCTCCTGCACAATCTGCATTGGTTGCCAGTTGCCCTCCGGATAAGATTCAAGGTGCTGGTGTTAGCCTATAAAGCCCTTCATGGCCAGGGTCCAGGGTATTTGCAGGAGTGCCTCCTACCACCATCGAGTTCCAATCACCCAGTGCACTCCCACTGGCAGGGCCTCCTCGGGGTGCCGTCGACCAGACAATGTCAGTTGGCGGTTCCCCGGGGGAGGGCCTTCTCTGTGGGGGTGCCCACCCTGTGGAACCAGCTGCCCCTGGGGTTGCGGCTGGCTCCCGACCTTCGTTCCTTCCGCCACAATCTTAAAACTTGGCTGTTTTTACGGGCCAGCCTGGATTGAGGTTGGTTGGGGTCTTTTTTAATTAATCAGGTTTTATTGTATTTTAGGGATTTATTTGGATGGGTTGTATATTTTAATGCCTTGTATTTGATTCTTTGTATGAGCCGCTCCGGGTCCCCCCGGCAATGGGGCAGCATACAAATCCAAATAAATAAATAAATAAACAAACAAACAAACAAACAAATAAATAAATTCAAAAGATTTGGTGGCCACTAGGTGGCAGGCATCCAACAGAGGTAAATGGTACACTTGTAAAAGGGATATTGTGTGTAGGCAGTATTGCAATCATCATTATCCAGAATTTTATTAAGGTGTTTGGGTAGCATAGAACATTGTGGAAGAGAGGGGATTGGTTTTGTTATTAATTAATTGAACCTAGCATTAAGATATATCTAAATGTCTATAGGTTCTTGTCCTATAGACATAGATAGTGTAGAAAATAGAATATCTTTCAGATTATATACTGTATATAGGAGCAGCAGCATATGTAGGTAGATGTTACAGATGTTAAAATAATACTCATGGCAAAGCAATCAAAGCATCATCCCTTTGTACGAGCATGTAACATAACATAAACAGGTAGATCTCAACTTAAACTATTCGTTTAATAACCATTCAAAATTACAACTGCAGTGAAAAAAAAGGGATTTGTGACCAGTTTTCACACTTAAGACATTAGTTACATGATAAAGATTCAGGTGTTGGCAACTGGCACATATTTATGACAGATGTACTGTCCCAGGGTCATGTTTTTAACTTTCCCAGCCAGCTTCTAACAAACAAAATCAATGGGGAAAGCCAGATTCACTAAATGACTGCATGATTCACTTAACAACTGCAGTGTTTCATTTAACCACTGTGGCAAAAAGGGGAACAACTCAATTAACAAGTGCCTTGCTTAGCCACGAAATTTGGGGCTTCATTGTGTTCATAAGTTGAGGACTACCTGTACACAAAACAACCTAGCTTTGGTCATGTGGCTGCAATCGCCATCTTAGTTTTCTTTTTTTTTTAAATCCCAACCCCACTCGCCTCTCCATGTCGAAACTACTGTATAGGAAGTCCTCAAATTACAACCGTATTGGAGCCTGCCCATTATGATTGTAAGCTGTGGCAGGCATGAAGTAGATCACAAAAAAGAACTTGTCATGGGGCAAAGGCTTTCCTAGACCCTGTACATCAGGAATTTTAACTATGGCAGCAGTGGCGATTAATAAGCCATCTCATTTTTTGTCAAAAGAGGTACAAGTTGCAACCCCAAGTCTTCACATCTCCTCCTGATTTGATGATCCTCTGCCATCCTGTCACACCCTTCCTGCTTTTGTGTTCCAGATGGAAATGCGTCTCCAGGACCAGCAGCTGGCTCGGCAGCTCATGCGCCTGCGCAGTGATATCAACAAACTCAAGATCGAGCAGACCTGCCACCTCCACCGGCGGATGCTGAATGATGCCACCTATGAGCTGGAAGAGAGGGACGAGCTCTCTGACCTCCTCTGCGATTGCCCCCTCACATCCTCCTTCAGCCTCTCCACCCCACTCAAGCTCATTGGCGTGACAAAAATGAACATCAATTCCCGCCGCTTCTCGCTTTGTTGAAGTGGGAGGAATGGGCACTGGAAGTGCATGGGATGGGAGATATCTTCAAGACTTAGGAGAAGAAGCTCCCATTGTCCAGTTGGGAGATAGGCACAACAAGGGAGAAGACAGAGTAAAGGGGCTCTTCCACTGATCTAATAGGAGTGGGCTGTGGTGCCAATCAAGATAGTGTCCAGAAGGATTTGCAGATAAGTCGAGAATAAGAACAGTGAGGCTCCCAAAGGACAGGAACTAAATCACATCAAACTCTAACTCATGCAGGCAGAAGCATCCCCTCTTTTCAGTGATTAAACTTATCCTAAATTATGTGGTGACTTGGAGACTCCCTAACTAAGAACAATAGAGGAGAAATATAGCTGAAAACCATTATTGAAGCTTTTTGGCCTCATTCAGATTGAATAATGTGAGAGATGAAGAATTCATGTTGCTACAAGGAAGAAAGACCACTCCACAGTGGAGGAGAGCTAGTGAGGATGTTGAAAACTAGCCAGAAAATATTATATACCATCTATAAAAGCATTTCAGTTTAGTTTTTGTCAGTGGGATGTAGGTAATTTGTAGATACAGTTGTTTACAATAATCCATATCATCACTGCCCCAAAGATGCTGTTCAAAAGGCAACTAGACTTTCTTGTTCTTTTCCTTGAAAATGTTTTGCTTCTCATCCAAGAAGCTTCTTCAGAACCATGAAGAACTGAAGAAGCTTCTTGCATGAGAAGCAAAACGTTTTCAAGGAAAAAGATAAAAAGAAAGTCACATTCCCTTTTGTAGACACAGTTGTTGGTTTGCTTCTATGACCAACTAAGGTCTTCTTGTTGTGAGATGTGGTTTCTAGATTGTACTAAGCTGGGACAGTTCCGTATTGCAGTTTAGGTGGCTGGTGTCCCGTGATGCAGTTTCTCAGACCTTTCAGATTTCAGGAACTTAGTAATGGGGTTTTGCTGGTGCTCAGTCCAGACTGGCCATTGCAAGATCTGATCAGCTGTTCCGCTGTTTTTTGCTCTTCTCAAGTCTTATGGTCTAATCAGGTAGGTGAAAATTTAGGCCTTAGTAGACATCACCCTACTAGAATTTGATGAAGCCAAGCTGCTGACTTTTGAGCATGTCAATTAAAACTATCTATCAATACAAGTTTAAGTGAATACATCAGGATATTCCAGAAAGAGTGGGATCAGAGTAAGCAAAAAAAAAAAAGAATTATATTTTTGCACAGTTTATTTCCATGAGTTAGTACAGTTCATTACTGCAGGATATGAATGAGAAACAATAGCTCTCTAACATTGAGAAATGGAACCATCTTTTCTAAGGTTCAAACATGAATGTGCAGGCACTGGGACAAACCAGAGGAATCACATCTGAGCCCTCTTTGTGTGCTTCTGAGAAGCAGCTGATGAACCACTGTGGGAAGCCAAAAGTAGCATTTTGATCTGATGCAGCAGTTTAGTTATTTCAACTTATAAATGTATATTCTGCTCTTCTCTGCTAGTTGTACCAAATAGGCTATATTGCTTCAGTTTTTCAGTTATTTCTGATTCTTTGTGATCTGAAGGACATAATACCGCCAGGACTAACTGAAATGATAAAAATGAAAGGACATTTATTCATGGATCAACAGCAATAAGAATACTACAGAATAAAATGTCAGTTAAAGCAACAGCAAAAAGGCATGGCTGGAAGAGGATTTTCAAAGCCAGAAGGAATGCAAAAGTTCTTCAGCTGTCACCAAAACTATATAAGATAACAATAATTTATACAAGATGGTTGTTCATTGCCTTTCAGACTGGTGCTCTTTATATGTGTTGAATGTAGCTCCCATTATTATAGCCAACATGGCCAAATTAGATTGATTTTCTTTGTTCATGAAATGTAAAGAAAAACCATGGCGGCACAGTGTTGCAGGATAATTTTGTTGACTGCCAGCAGTTTGATTCTCACCAGCTCAGGGTTGACTCAGCCTTCCATCCTTCCAAGATCAGTAAAATGAGGGCCCAGATTGTTGGGTGCAATACGCTGACTCTGTAAACTGCTTAGAGAGGGCTGTAAAGCATTGTGAAGCGGTATATAAGCCTAAGTTTTATTGCTATTAATATAAGTTAGCCATCTCCCATTTCCCAAAAGGTCATACAGTCTTACACCAATGTATTGATTTGTTCCCATTCTACTCCTCATGAAATTATGAACAAGCTTGACACAAAGTACAAAGAGTAGCTTTTAAGCTACTTTTCCAGGTAGAGAATTTCAGAATCAGGGGATGCTACAAAGAAGATTTCTTCCCAGGTTTTCTGACTTATATCTGATGACAGTTGGACTTAAGGACAGTCATGGACCACTAGGCTGTCTTCTTATTAAGGTTGCAGAACATAATTGGACTCCAACTAGGCTCAGATACATTCTGGTTCTTGTCCTACCGTATTTAGAAAGTTATATTTCAAAATCTTATATAAGCAGCCACTTTTTAAAAAAAATCAAAGACTTCATACATGACTTTATAGGCCAGCTTCTGAATAGTTGCCTGCAGGCACCTCCTCATTGTGAGTCCATGTTTAAAGCAGGAAAACCACACCTGTTTATCAAAAAGTAAGAAGGGTGATTCTGTTGGAGCTGACTGAAAGAGAACATTCATTCTGCTTATTCACACAGTTCCTAACATATCTGCACTCACAACTCTTTGGCTTAAGCAGAAAACATGCAGGAATGGGAAACTCAGATCTTTTCATTCCTTCCTGAAGAAGACAATTATCCAGGCATGCACATTTAATATTATGCATACTAATATTCACACATGCTGCCTCCCGTAGCCCATATCCATTTCCTCTTGAAACCTTTGGAGGTTGTTCTACCTCTGAGATATAAGGAGAAGATTCTATCCACTGGTGTATTGATGGGATCCATTTAGTTTTAATGATACTATCCTTTTCTATTCAAATAAATGATTTTGATTCTTTTGGTATTGATTAGAGGTGTTTATCTTTTATTTTGTTTTGGGGAGGATTAGAAGAAGGGGAAAAACTGAAGTGGAACATTCAATGAAGTTTTAAAAAACATTTAATCTTTTTTTCTGCAAATTCAAGATACCAAGATGTCCTAATATTGTGTCTATGACTATTTTAACAATGGGGGGAGGAGGCACCATTTTCCTGCAGTAGCCTAAAATGGACAGTAGGAGGTGGATAGAATCCATCTCTGATCACACCAGCTGTCATTTCCAAAAATTCTGTTAGCAGATATCCACAGCCAAAATTGTGTCAGGAGAAGGAGGAAGACATTACTTTAAAACTGGAACAGCTAAAGAAGACATTACATTGCCTTAGCAGTGAATTAGACAATGAGACAAAGGCAGGGGTGGGATTCAAAAATTCCAAAAACCAGTTTGCTGCCAGGTTGCTGGATTGGCATGGCCATGGTGGACGTGGCTGACAGAACTTCCTGTTTCCAGCTTCCAGTGGGCCTCCAGAGCCCGGAGGAGACTGTTTTTACCTTCCCAAGGGTCTGGAGGCTTCCCTGAGGCCTCTGGGAGGGCGAAAACAGCCTCCCCTGGACTCTGGAGGCCCACCAGAAGGCGGAAACAGGCCCATTTTGTGACTTCCAGTACTTCCGGGAGGGCCATTTTTTTGCCTTCCCAAGGGTCCAGAGGCCTCCCCCAGGCCTCTGGAAGGGCAAAAATGGCCTCCCTTGGGCTCTGGAGGCCCTCCGGAAGCTGGAAACAGGCCCATTTCTGGACTTCCAGGAGGCCCGTTTTTTCCCCTCCCAGAGTCTCCACATGGAGACTTTTCCCCTCCCAGAGTCTCCATTGTATAGAGATTCCTGAGAGGGGAGGGACAGGGTGGGCAGGGCCAGCCGGTTGGTTGAAATATCGGTTCGGCGAACCAGTTGTAACTTTAACATCTGGTTCACCTCAACTGGTCTGAACCAGTAGAATCCCACCCCTGGACAAAGGCAATGTTGCAAGGACATTATATTAAAAAGCTGTTACCAGGACAAGCTCATGCTGTGGCTAGAGAGATATGAGAAAGAAGTTTAAAGAACACTGTTCTGGCAAGTGACAATGTATTATTATTACTTAAAAAGGAAAACACAAATGTGATGGTCCAAAACTGGATAGGGATTCTAATATTCAGGCAATAAAGTTTCTAAATTCTTATCCTCCTTCCACCCCAATTATTTCAATCTGTTGTTACACCAGAGGAAAAGAAGTCAAATGGGTGTAAATAATCTTATTCTTCAAGGAAATAAAAGGGTAAGTGGCACTATATTTGATGTCTGCCAGAATAAGGTTTTCTTCATTTGTTCTTTTCTGATTTGCAATTGCTTTAGATCAGCAAAACATTGCTTCAGCCTGGATGTGCTTCCCATATTTGACAAATTAATTCTGTAGATTGCCATTTAGATTTATGTTGAAGTCTCAGAACTTGATTCTATGACATTGGAAGGAATATAAAATGTGCAGCTACCTTGTATTTTTTTTTTGTAATAATTGCCATGTTTCCCAGAGAGAGAAAGTCAGAGTGCTCCGATGTTTGTTTTTTGAAATAAAGCTGCACTACACTTATGCAAGGCCTGTCTTTGTAGAAGACTTCCTGCTGGGCAAGATGAAACAAGCAAGAAATTGGCATCCTTTACCTGTAAAGTGATCGAATGAGCCAAAGGCATCTTTGTGATGTGCTAGTAGCAAAGCTCTACCTCCAGCAATTCCAAGATCCAGGCAGCAGGAAGAATGGCAGTGATCAAAAGATTTCTGATGCTGCCGTTTAAAAGATTACTGCTTAGTAAGGGCTGTGCAAAAAAGCTGTTATGGTGTATCAGCAAGTTTTAGCCAGGGGCGATTTTATTTCAATCTGGAAATCTCTAGCTTTTCTTTTGTTGCATTGGGAAACTGGAAGACTTTAGAGTACAAATGGCAACTGTCAGGGTGAAGGCTTCTCCTCCTCTCTCACTCTCTTTTAATTTTAGTATATAAAAGTAAGGAGGTCTGGGAGGAGGATCAATGCTCTTTCAGATTAAACACACCTCTGAGAAGTATTCAGGCTGAGCCTCCTGCTAATCATATGATGCTGTGCATCGCCATTTCCTTGTATATCCCAATAGCTGCATCCAGTTGTGGTCACCACACTATAAAAAAGATGTCGAGACTCTAGAAAAAGTATAATAATAATAATAATAATAATTATTATTATTATTATTTATTCGACTTGTATGCCGCCCTTCTCCCTAAGGACTCAGGGCGGCTAACAATAAAACAGCAAATATCTACAAAGAATTTACCTAAAAACAAATTAAATCTAAACAAGCCGAAATATACAATAAAACCTTAAAACCTTAAAATTAAAACAATTAAAACCCCCCACCCGGGTCATTCCAGGCCAGCCTGTTGAAACAACCAAGTCTTCAGGTCCCGGAGGAAGGAGCGGAGATCGGGGGCCAGATGGAGATCCACGGGGAGCTGATTCCAAAGGGTGGGCGCTCCCACGGAGAAGGCCCTAGCCCTGGGAGCCGCCAGCCGACAATGCCTAACTGATGGTATCCCAAGGAGGCCCCTTCTGTGGGAGCGAACAGGGTGATCGGACGTGATGCTGGCAGGAGGCGTTCCCGCAAGTACCCTGGACCCAAGCCATTTAGGGCTTTATAAGTTGTTACTAGCACCTTGAAACTAACCCGGAAGGCAACCGGCAACCAATGCAGGTCACGCAGGAGGGGTGTAACATGGGAGTATCAGGATACTCCCATCACAGCCCGCGCCGCCGCATTCTGCACCAGTTGTAATCTCTGGGTAGTTTGCAAGGGCAGCCCCATGTAGAGAGCATTACAGTAGTTGATTCTAGAAGTGACGAGCGCATGAGTGACCGTTCGAAGGGCATCTTGGCTCAGGTAAGGGCGAAGCTGGCGAACCAGCCGAACCTGGGCAAAAGCCCCCCTGGCCACAGCCCCCACCTGCTCCTCCAAACTGAACTGTGGATCCAGGAGGATGCCCAGATTCCTCGCCCTATCCACGGGGGGCAACACCTCTCCCCCCATGGCCAAGGATGGAACATCACTGGAAAACTGAGGTGCCAGTAAGAACAGGCACTCCTTCTTGGTCGGGTTGAGTTGGAGCCTATTTCTCCCCATCCAGACCCGTACCGCCTCCAGGCACCGGGACATCACAGAGAGAGCATCACTGATCTGGCCTGGGGTGGAGATATAAAGCTGGGTATCATCTGCATATTGATGATACCTCACCCCAAAACCTCGGATGATCTCGCCCAGCGGTTTCATGTAGATATTAAACAGAAGAGGCGAGAGAACCGACCCCTGTGGCACCCCACAAGTGAGGGGCCTTGGAGCCGATCTCTGCTCTCCTGTCAACACCAACTGCGAGCGGTCTGCGTGGTAGGAGGAGAACCACCGCAGAACGGTGCCCCCCACCCCCAACCCGCAGAGCCTCCGCAGAAGGATACCATGGTCGATGGTATCGAAAGCTGCTGAGAGGTCTAATAGGACTAGGACAGAGGAAAAAACCCCTGTCCCGAGCCCTCCAGAGATCATCCATCAGCGCGACCAATGCTGTCTCCGTGCTGTGTCCAGACCTGAAGCCCGATTGATACGGGTCTAGATAATCAGTCTCCTCCAGGAACAAGGGAAGTTGCTGCACCACCACGCTCTCAACAACCTTCGCTAAAAAGCAAAGGTTGGAAACTGGACGATAGTTATCCAAAACGGCTGGGTCCAAAGCAGGCTTCTTGAGGAGGGGTCTCACCACCGCCTTCTTCAAGGTGGCAGGGAAGACTCCCTCACTCAAAGATGCATTGACAACTGCCTGGAGCCAGCCGCGTGTCACCTCACTGGAGGCACACACCAACCAGGAGGGACACAGGTCCAATAAACACATGGTGGAGGCCAACCTCTGCATGATCCTGTCCACTTCATCAAGGGAGACCCGGTCAAACTCAACCCAGATAGAATCAACCAGATCCGCCGTCACCTCATCATCAGACCACTGCCAGTCCGAGTCCAAGCCAGCCCGAATCTGAGCGACCTTATCTGCCAGATGTAAACTAAATTCCTATGCTCTGCCCCGCAAAGGGTCCGCCCCCTCCCTCACTTGGAGGAGGGAATGGGTGAACCTGAACAGGGCCGCAGGGCGATCATCAGCGGACACAATCAGGGTGGAGACGTAAACATGCCTCGCCGCCCTGATCGCTTCCAGGTAGGTCCTAATGTAGGCTCTTAACTGGCCTCGGTCAAATTCGGAATGGCTTGTCCTCCACCTGCTCTCTAGGCATCTTCTCCACCGTTTCATCCCCCGGAGCTCCTCCGAAAACCAGGGAGCTGACCGGGGTCTGCGGTGGGGAAGGGGCCGCAAGGGGACAACCTGGTCAGATGCCCTCGAAGCCGCCTGTTGCCAGGCGGCTGCCAGCACCTCGGCCAGGTTGTGGTCAAGGGAGGTGGGCAAGGACCCCAGAGCCATCTGAAACCTCTCAGGATCCATCAGGCGTCTGGGGTGGAACCATCGAGTTGGCTCCTCATCCCAGCAACAAGGGATAGCCCCCTGAAAGACTAGCCGCAGGAGATAGTGATCTGTCCATGACAAGGGTAGAGTAGACAGAGAAGCCACCCCTAGATCACTATGCCAGTGTCCCGAGATAAAAACAAGGTCGAGCGTGTTCCCCCCCTCGTGAGTGGGTCCTTGAATCACCTGAGTCAGGTCCATGGATGCCATGGATGCCATGAACTCCTGAGCCAAACCCGACGCCCTCCCCCAAGAGAAGGCAGGTTAAAGTCCCCCAGGACCATAAGCCTGGGGAGCTCCACCGCCACTCCCGAGAGGACGTCGAGCAGCCCATGAAGGGCCGTTGCCACGCAGCTGGGGGACAGGTACGTCAGCAACAGACCCAACCGACCTCCCGAACCCAACCTGACGAGGAGAGGTTCATACCCGCCTATCTCCGGAACATTGGCCTCCCTTGAAAACAGGGTCTCTCTAACAATTATGGCTACCCCTCTGCCCCTTCCCTGGACTCGAGACCGATGTAGCACATGGAAACCAATGGGGCATAGATCACACAGAGGGACACCTCCCTCTGGCCCCAACCAGGTTTCTGTGATGCACGCCAGGTCCCCAGCCTCCTCCTCAATAAGCTCACGGAGGAGGGATGACTTACTAGCTACGGACCTGGCATTCACGTAGATCAGCCTAAGCCCAGGGACCACACCTCCCGAGATCCCAGGGGAGCGGGCAGAGACCTGGGGGTCAGAGCGCATCACCGCTCATAAACAGTGGGGGCGCGCTCCCGCAACAAAATTTGGCCCCCGGTCTTGTCCCCCCCTGCCATAATCAATCACCCTCAGAATTGCCAACCCCACCCCGGGCCCCCCAGACCCCAAGGCCCCCCCCAGCCCCCCCTTACCGGGACTGATTGCTGGCCTGGAAGGACAATGCTGACCCAAATCATAATTACCCTCCCTCCTCCCTAACCCCTTAAGACAACAGATTAAAAAATTTAAAAGTTTCCCCTTAGTGCCAGATTTAAAATTTAAACCCTTGGTCGTGGCATGCCACCTCTCGGGATCCCAAGATCCGTCATTAAGGTAAGCTCTCGGTAACCCAGAGGGCCACTCCAAAGACACGGGGACCGTCTGGAGCGCCTGTAACTCCAGCAGGGAGTAGGAAGCATAAAATATCCTGTTTCAGGGCAAATCAGTACAGCAAGGTGATTGGCAAGATGGTAACAACTGCAAAGATGAAACATATGCAGTACAAAGGGCCGGGCGATGGTAACCAGAATGGTCCACAATCAGCAGCTCCCTCACAGCTGCCGAGGGCCAGGATCAAAATGGCCCAGTCACTGCTCTCCCACCACAGTGACTTGTGGCAAAAGTCCTGAACAGCCCCCTGCCCTCTCACTGCAAGGGGGTTGAGTCCTTCCATTGCCCTCCCACTGCAATGGGGAACAGCCAGGCCCTGGAGAAAGGGGGCATAGTGCAAGTCTGGGCAGATGACATAGATGAACCAGTATAGAGAAGAGCAACCAGGATGATTAGGGGACTGGAGACTAAAAGACATGAAGAATGGTTACAGGAAATGGGCATGGCTAGTCTAGTGAAGAGAAGGACCAGGGGGAGATATGATAGCAGTCTTCCAATATTTGAGGGGCTGCCACAGAGAGGAGGGGAGGTTAAGCTATTTTCCAAAGCACCTGTAGGCCAAACAAGGAATAATGGATGGAAACTGAACAAGGAGAGATTTAACCTGGAAATAAGGAGAAACTTTCTGACAGTGAGAACAATCAACCAATGGAACAGCTTGCCCTCGGAAGTTGTGGGAGCGCCATCACTTGAGACTTTCAAGAAGAGATTGGACTGCCATTTGTCAGAAATGGTGTAGGGTTTCTCACTTGGGTGGGGGGTTGGATTAGATTACCTACAAGGTCCCTTCCAACTCTGATTATCTGTTACAGCATTCATGATTGATCTTCTACAGGATGGCTCAAAATAGAATTATTGCCCTGAGATAGCACAGATAGAACATTTTTACATGCAGATTGGTGGTATTATTTTTTTAGATGACACTCGGAACCAACCATTTGGGGAATCTGACCCATTAATTGTTAATGAATGAAAAATACAGTAAATCTGCTTGACATGTCTTTGATCTATCTATCCAGGAGAAAATCAAGGGTCTGAATTGCAGATGAGTATCCATTTAATATTAAGTTTGTCCGGAGGCCAGAAAGGTTTGCTTCAAGTGGTGAGCCAAACTTTTCATTTGGTGCTACTATAGTAACAAAACTGGAACAATTGGTTGGAAAGAAACAAAGCAGATGTGGAGATTTTCCAATGTAGAGATGATTAAAAAGGGCAATATCGTACAATCCCTGGAAAAGGAATAGTTGGCTTAAAGAGTTCTAAACATTTCTGGACTTGTATGTTTTCTGAAACACCACCTGTGGAAGAAATCAGAAAGGTTGCATAGCCCTAACATTTTACAAATCTAGCATTTTTCTAAATTTTTAATATCTGTGCCAATTTAGCATTTTTGAAACATTTTGTATCTAAATTGTCAAAAGGCTATATTGGCTTAATAGCAGTATTTATTTTATTATTTAGTATGATAGCAAGAGATAATTTTATCTATCAGATATCTTGCTTGTAGCTTTCCATAAAGCTTTATTATTGTTTTGTGCCACTTAGCTGAATTACTATGCATAAACTAACTTATGTTAATTGGCAAAATCTGAGTGTAAAAAGTTTTATTCAAGCTAACTGCTTTTTTTGTCTTATGAATATATAATATATTCATTTATGCACATTTAGAGGCCACCCAGCAACAACAACAACAACAAAGCATAATACTTCCATAGATTGTTCCATAACTTGCAGGGATCCAGTTCAGGGAAGCTATATAAAGAAGAGATTAAAATTCACATCAAAGGAATTTGCACTGTCACTATAATTTGCACCCTTGTCACTCCGCTCGATCTTCGCAAATCCTCAAGTTTTCCGTTTCCCAATTTTCTTCTTTCTTTCCTGCGTTGGCGTTTTCCTCGCTGTTCTATCGTTCAATCACCCTTCTGGTCTAGATTTTTTCCGTTATTTCTTCTATCACAATGGCAACCTCCACAGAGACTCTGTCACTGCCCGGCGTCCAGTAGTTCTTTCGTCTGCCACCCACTCCGTTTTCAGATCTCTTCCAACCTCGGCCGCACTTTCTCCAGTTGGGCAAGACCTCTTTTCACCAGGTACTTTCTTTCTCCTCACAGGACTTTCACTTTCTTGTTCTTTGAAAGGGACTATGTCCTCGTCTTCCGCTTTATTTTCTCTTGGGGTAGTCACTAGGATGGTGCCGCTTTTTTTCCGCTTTCGCCCCGATCCTTTTAACAGTCCCCCTTAAGTGGTCTTTCCAGTCTTTTATAGTCCCTCACCAAGCTTCCTTTGTTCTTTTCCGATCTGCAACTTTCTCCTTCAGCTTCCTTCTAATGGCGCGCTGCCCCGTCTTCGGGCCAGCTCTAGAATACGGACAGACTAGTGAGCGAACAGAAAGCCGCAGAAAAGGGAAAGTTATAAAAACTAAACTAACCCAATCAACACTCGGAGATTACCAAAGGAGAAAAGGGAAAGGAAAATAAAAACTTTTCGGAAAGAAAGGACTGATAGAAAGGGGGACTAAATCTGCCGGTGAGAAGACCATAAAGAAGAGTCCCACCACCGTGATACTGCAATTTTGCGGCCATTGACAGTATAACAACTTTGTTATTTAGAAAACTGGTACGAAGAACAGTGACTTAAAGAGCGGAAGTAGATCTCGATATCGTTTTACACGTATACCATTTAATTTAATTGTACCTTATATTATTTAACTTTGAAGAAACCTGATATAAATTAACAAATTATTAAGTATTAAGTTAAGAAAAAAAATATATATAGAGAGAGAGATTTACAATATAAATGAAAAGAATCTTATAGGATTATTGTACTCTTACAAATGCTAATGATTTGAAATATTAATATTTAATAGCTAATATTCAACATATCTATTATTTAATGCGTAAGATATGCAATTGATTTAAAACTTTTAGTAAGATACTGTTGAATGAAAATAGTTAAAAAATAGTTAAAAATAGATTATTGGCTGATATATAAGCTGTGACTTATAGTAAGTAACTAATTTATATAGATCAATAAGACTTGATAGTCTCTTCTATCTTTCTCTTTCTTTATAAATATACACGTATATTTTCTCATTCCATTTGATCTCTTTCTATACCCTGTTCTTTTTCTACTTTTTTCTCTCTTTATATTCCCTTTTTTAGATTAATACGAACTATAAGCAAGGAATGTAATGTGATAGTAACCTCTGTCCCTCCCCCCCTAAGATTATTAAGAAGGACATTAGACTTTAAAGTTAACGTAAAAAAGAGAAAAAAGATAGATATCATCCCCTTCCTCCCTCTGGCTAGACTTAACCGAAATTATTGGAATAGAGGGGCCCCTGGTAAATGATAATTGGAAACGAGACGTGGGGAAACATAAATAGAATTCTTAAGGAACAGCAAAAGATAATAAAGGAAATGTCAACATCAACCACCACCATTACCAAAACAGGAAAAAAGGGAGCGACAATTGCAACCCCATCTACCCCACTGTGACCTCCTCCCAAAAACAATAGAAGGGATGCTGGCCCCGAGAAGCCCAATACACAAACCTCTTCCCAAACGATACAAAACACGCTACAGACAATACAAAGTATGATGTTATCAATGCAAGAAACAATGATAAATAATCATGTAGAAAGTAAGAAAGAAAGAGAAGAGATGAGATCAGAATTAAAAAGTGAATTGGGAGAGATGAAGAACGAACTTAAAACCTTAGAGGGGAAAATAGGACAGTTACAGGAGACGACAAGGACAAATGAGGAGAAGATCATAACAATCACTAAACAAACAGACCAAACAGGGAAAAAGGTAGAAGTCATGGAACAAAAAATCAAAGATCAATATAAGGAAACAAACGAGGCCCTGGCCTATCTAGAAATGGATAGAGCCTCATATTATTTAAGATTTCAGAATATACAGGAGGAAAGGGGGGAAAATCTGACTCTTATAGTGGCAGAAATGCTGGCAACTATACTGCGAAAAGAGAGAGACCAGATGACACTAGAAATTGATGAGACATATAGAGTTTTCACAAGCTATGCAAGAAGACATGGACTCCACGGAGGTTCATGTCAGATTTGAGGAAAAGAGTCAGAGAAATAATTTATAGATTGACAAGGGAAGAGACAATAAACTATAACGGTAGGCAAATTATAGTACTGAAACAAATTCCAAGAAGAGTGAGAGAACAAAGAAAGGAATACAGATTCCTCACAAACCACTTAAACAAAAAAAACATACTATTTAGGTGGAACGATCCAGAAGGAATCTTGGTAACATGGGAAGGCAAAAGAACCAAAATTGACAACTTAGCTAAGGCCCAAAGATTCTATGAGCAAACAGGAGGATCAGAGGAGGAATTGAGTAGTAGAGAAGAGTCGCGAAACGCGAGCCGTGAAGATCTACGAGTTACTATGAGAGGAGAAGAGAGAAAAGAGGGGAGGGAGGGGGACAGAGAACTAACGGTTTGTGAAGAAGGAAAGAGGGAAGAGATAGGGGTGAAAACCAGGAGTCAAACAACAGGTAAAACGTAATAAAGCTAGAAAAGAAACGACCAAATGGGAAGGGGAATAAAATTAATATCAATGAATATCAATGGACTAAATAGTCCAAACAAAAGAAAAAAATATTTGATAGATTGGAAAGACAAAAGTGGGATATAATATGTCTTCAAGAAGTCCACATAAAAGAGCAGGATAAAAGATATTTAGAGAATAGAAAACTGGGAAAAGCATTCATGGCTTTAGCAGTGGAAAAAAAGGGGTGGTATTATACATAAAAGAGGATATAATGCAAAATTGATATATAATGATACAGACGGAAGAATATTAATGGTGGAAATAGAGATACACAACAGGAAGACTTTAGCCGTAGGAATTTATGCCAAATAAAAACCAAAAAGAATTTTATAAAAATCTATATGAAAAACTGATAGAGAATGGCAATCCGAGGATTTGTCTGATGGGGGACTATAATGCAATAACTGATAATAGGCAAGATTACAAATCTGAACACAAACAATACCAAAAACGAAATACTTTGCCAAAAATATTTTTTGAAATGTCAGAGGAATTAGGATTGGAAGATGTATGGAGGAAAAGAAACCCAGGAATTACACAGTATACCTTCCACTCCAGCCCACACAAATCTTGGTCCAGAATAGATATGATTTGGATAAACAGCGAATTAAACAAAGAAATTCGGGACACAAAAATCTTAACAAATATATGGGCTGACCACAACCCAATGTCTTTAATTTGGAAAGAAGGGGGAAGGAAAGGGCGAAGATGGTCATTAAATACTCAGATTTTGAAAGAAGAAAAATATTTGCAAAAAATTAGAGAGGAATTAATAAATTTTTATAATTTTAATAAAAAAGAGGATACATCACTACAGAACATGTGGGATACGATAAAAGCTTATATTAGGGGAATATCAATTGCATATTTATCGAATAGAAATAAGGAAAGATGGAAGAAACAAGATGAACTAATAAAAGAAATTGGAAAATTAGAGAACAAACAAAAAAGAAACCTAGACAATGAGCAAATTAGAGATGGATTAATACAAAAAAAACATGAACTTAATATACTTGAACAAGAGGAACTCCTTAGAAAGTTACAATATACAAAACAAAACTATTTTGAACATGCAAACAAACCGGGGAGGTGGTTAGCATATAAATTGAGAAAAGAGGAACAGAAAAGAACGATACAATGCTTAGAGAATGAAAATGGGGAACTTGAGGCTGACTTGGAAAAAAAGAAAGAAATTGCAAGAAACTACTTTGAGGAATTATATAAACAAGAAAAAGTAGAAGTGTCCAAAATAAAACAATATCTAGGAGAAGGAAATATACAGAAACTTGCTGATGAAGAAAGAGAGATGCTAAATAAAGAAATAACGATAGATGAACTAAG
Source organism: Naja naja (assembly GCA_009733165.1). NCBI lineage: Eukaryota > Metazoa > Chordata > Lepidosauria > Squamata > Elapidae > Naja > Naja naja. Next base: position 32,262,611 of record CM019148.1, on the reverse strand, counting down.
AAAAGCAATTCAGAAACAAAAAAATAATAAAACACCAGGTCCAGATGGATATCCAAGTGAATTTTACAAAAAGATAGGAGACATATTAAATAATACGCTCTTAGAAGTTTGTAACGAAGTATTGGCTAAAGCCAAAATTCCCAACACGTGGAGGGAGGCATACATAACGCTTATACCTAAAGAAGAGACAAATATCAATCAAATTAAAAATTATAGACCAATATCGCTTCTAAATACAGACTATAAAATTTTTATGACAATCATGGCACAAAGATTAAAAGGAATCATTAGTGGAAAAATTAATACAGATCAAAATGGATTCTTGCCGAGAAGACAAATTAGACATAATATAAGAACAATAATAAACATATTAGAATATTATGAAAGCCACCGAGTAACCAAATGGCTCTGATTTTTCTAGACGCACAGAAAGCATTTGATAATCTGAATTGGGATTTCATGAAACAGCAAATTAATAAAATGAACTTTGGACATAATTTTGAAGGAATGATTAATGCAATATATGATACCCAAAAGGCAAACATATTAGTAAATGGAGAGACCACTAAAATGTTTAAAATAGAGAAAGGGGTTAGACAAGGTTGCCCCTTGTCACCATTGTTGTTCATTACAGTACTAGAAACACTGTTAATTAGAATTAGGGAAATGGAAACATAAAAGGAACGAAAATTAGGAACCAAGAATACAAAACACAAGCATTTGCAGACGATATGGTATTTATGATAGAGGAACCTTTAGAGACGGGCCCGATATTATTGAAAGAAATAAACAAATTTGGGGAATTAGCAGGACTAAAAGTAAACAGGGGGAAAACCAAATTACTAGTTAAAAATATAACAAATTCTAAACAAAAGAAACTCGAAGAAATTATGGGATTACAAATAGTAAATAAAATAAAATATTTAGGAATTTGGATAAGGGCAAAAACAACAATGCTATGGGAAGATAACTATATAAAAATTTTAGAACAAATTAAAAAGGACTTGGAAACCTGGAGTAAATTGCAAATATCCCTTTAGGAAGAATTGCGACAATTAAGATGAATATATTACCCAAAGTTTGTATCTATTTCAGACAATCCCAATATTAACAAACAAAAAGTTTTTATGGATTTGAATAGAATGACAATGAAGTTTATTTGGATGGGAAAAAGGGCAAGAATAAAGAAAAATATTTACAGGATGATAAAAGCAGAGGTGGATTGGGACTCCCGGACTGGGAAATTTATTATAAAGCTGCGATTTTGTTATGGATAAAGGAATGGGTGAGGCTAGAAAATAAGAGAATGCTAACACTAGAGGGGCATGATTTACAAATAGGATGGCATGCACTTCTATGGAACCCGACTGACAAAAAACAAAAACATACAACGAAACATATAATACGCAACTCATTGATTAAAAACTGGGCAGAAATAAGGAAGAAAAACTATATAAAAATACCAAGGTGGCTCTCAACAATGGAGGCAACTTTTCATCCCAACACAATGGACTTAAATAAAAACTTAAATATTATCAGATATTGGATACAGATGGAAAATTAAAAACAAAACAGGATTTGGAAACACAAGGTATATCAATAGATAGTTGGGTTTATTTACAAATTAAAACGAGATACAACAAAGACATAAAGGAATATGGAATAGAAACAAAGAATACAAATCTGGATAAACTACTCTTGGGACCAGAAGAAAAATTAATATCTAAATTATATAAATTATTATTAGAACAAGAAAGAGCAGGACAATTAGTAAAAGGACCAATGTTAGCTTGGGAGAAAAATATAGGATACAAATTGGATCTGAATGACTGGGAAGATATTTGGGAAGAAAATTTAACATATACAAAGTCGGTGGCATACAAAGAAAATCAGTACAAAATGATGTATAGGTGGCATTTGGCCCCGGCTAGACTAGCAAAAATATTTCCTCAGGCAAACCCAAATTGTTGGAAGTGCCAGATAAAACTGGCACTTACTACCATGTGTGGTGGACATGCCCCAAAATTAAAAAATATTGGATGGGAATTAAAAATTGGATTGAAGATGTGATGAAGTGTGAGCTGGAGTGGAAACCAGAACTGTTCCTACTTGGAATGATAAAGAAAAACCTCCCCCTAAAAGACAAATACCTGATTGCACACCTGTTAACAGTGGCTCGAATCGTTTTAGCTCAAAAATGGAAAGAACCTTCAATTCCGTCTATACAAGTAGTAATAAAGAAAATGTATGAATGTGTAGAATTGGAGAGATTAACTCTCAAACTAAATGAAAAAGAAGATTCAGATTACTATAAGGCATGGGAAATGTGGTACAATTGGGTGGAATATAAAAATGGAGGGAATGGGAATGTTGGAAAATAAGGCACTATTTGAGACATAAGAATTTATAGAAAACAGGAGATAGCAGATAACAGGTTATGTAATAATTTGGAAAATGAGACAAGGGAAAGCTCCAAAAGAGGCCAAACCAAGCGAACGTTATTTGAAGAAATATTTATGACTATGTATGACTGTAACATTACATGGGAAAATGCATACTCGATCTGTAACTAAAAAAGAAATGATAATGTGTGATGTATTTATGTTACGTGTGACTGTAAGTCTGTATGTTGTGTGTTTTTTTATAATTGTAAATAAACTTTTTCAAAAAAAAAAAATTCACATCAAAGATGCATGATTTGAAATCCCCCAAAAATGCATGGGGTTTCCCCACAAAATATCCCAGACCATCTCCAAACATTTCCATAGATCTGCATTTTTTTAAAAAAAGATTCAACTGAAAGGATGATTAAGTACATAACAAGTAATCATATTAACTGTATTTCTGTAATTATATTGTAAAGTTCAGACTGTACATTAAATATATTAAATTCAATCAAGTTTAATTTCTATCCTGGCCTAGTCTTTGTTATCCTTGAACTTACTTGCTGACCCAGTAGGTCACCAAGATGCCATGTACAGCCCTCAGTCCTCCACTCCCCAGATAAAAGATAATCAGAGTTGGAAGGGACCTTGTAGGTCATCTAGTCCAACCCCCACCCAAGCGGGAGACCCTACACCATTTCTGACAAATGGCAGTCCAATATCTTCTTGAAAGTCTCAAGTGATGGTGCTGTCACAACTTCCGAGGGCAAGGTGTTCCATTGGTTGATTGTTCTCACTGTCAGAAAGTTTCTCCTTATTTCCAGGTTGAATATCTCCTTGTTCAGTTTCAATCCATTGTTCCTTGTCTGGCCTATAGGTGCGTTAGAAAATAGCTTGACCCCTTCCTCTCTGTGGTAGCCCCTCAAATATTGAAATATTGAAACACTGTTATCATGTCTCCCCCTGGTCCTTCTCTTCACTAGACTAGCCATGCCCATTTCCTGTAACCATTCTTCATATGTTTTAGTCTCCAATCCCCTAATCATCCTAGTTGCTCTTCTCTATATTTTGTAAAGTCTCAACATCTTTTTTATAGTGTGGTAACCAAAACTGGATGCAGTATTCTAGGTGTGGTCTTACTAAGGCTTTATAGAGTGATATTAGTACCTCACTTGATCTCGATTGTATCCCTCTGTTAATGAAATTTAGGATTGCATTAGCTTTTTTGGCTGCTGTTGCACACTGCTGGCTCATATTTAGCTGGTTGTCCACTAAGACTCCAAAAATCCCTCTCAGTTACTGCTGTTAAACCTGGTTTCACCCAGTCTATATGTGTACTTTTGGTTCCATCCTCTCGGGGTAGGTAAATTGAGGACCCAAGATTGTTGGGGGCAATTAGCTGACCTTGTAAAAATGCCGCTTAGTAATAAGCAGGCATATACAATGGAATGAAGGCTATTGCTGAGCGCATTGGGTTGTGCTCCAAAAAAATTGTAAGCCGCCCTGAGTCTTCGGAGAAGGGCGGCATATAAATGTAATTAAAAAAAAAAGTGTAGTTTACTTTTCTCTACATTGATTTTCATTTTGTTAGATATGGTCCAGTGTTCTTGTCTGTCAAGATCTATCTGGATCTTAAGCCTATCTTCTTGGGTGTTAGCTATTCCTGCCTGTTTAGTATCATCTGCAAATTTGGTAAGTTCCCCTTCTATTTTCTCATCTATGTCATTAATGAAGATATTGAAGAGTACTGGGCCTAAGACAGAATGTTGTGGCACCCCACTGATTACTTCCCTCCATGTAGACTTAAACCCATTAAGGACTACTCATTGAGTACCGTTTGTCAGCCAGTTGTGAATCCATCTGGTGGTGATGCTATCTATCCCACTTTTTTCTAGCTTACCAAGAAATAGGTTGTGGTCTACTTTGTCGAATGCCTTGCTGAAATCTAAATATATTATGTCCCCAGTATTTTGCTGGTCTACTAATTTTGTCAACTCCATTATTCTGTTTGTTATTTATTTATTTATTTATTTATTTATTTATTTATTTATACCTCTTATCTGCTCATCACCCTCATAGGTGCAGGAAATGAGATTGGGTCACTACTTTCAGCTAACTGCTGGTAAGTATATTGTGTCACAAAAAGCTACTCAATTGATACTGAACTAGTAGAATGAATAACAATATCCACATTGTTTGGAGTAGAGTGGGGGACAAGTGCCATTTCTATTTGTCCACATTACTATATTAAACACTCATTTGCAAATGAGGGAGAAATCCTGACCTCATTTTTTCTGCTTATTATGTTAATTAAGTGATAGCAGAATATGATTCACTGCATTCACGCATTTGTGTCAGTTTATCACTCAGAACCATCTTATGACTCAGTAGATGTAATATAAAACTCTGGATTTATATGATTTTATAGCCTGATTGATAAAAGAATTAAATTGCAACTAAAGTTAAAGTGTTCTGCATGATCATATACTTATCCATATCATGTATAGTAAAGATATACAAGATGCATGTATACAACATGCTACAGGTGGTTAATGATAACCTTGGCTAGGCTTTTTGTGTCTTATGTTATGGTGCAAACCTAACTTACTTGATTAGATTTTCTGCAAACCCAGAAAATTCGGTACTGTAAGCAAGTTAAACGTGTTGTGTGAATCAGCTAATGTCTCCCAAATGTTAGTAAGAGTCCAGAAACCTTGGTGATCATTTCACGGAAACATTAAACAAATTATAGCTAATTGGTTTAGGAGATTTTATGAGTTAAACCTGAATTGTACTGGCTTTATGAATGCATGAATAGAATTTGGTCTAGTGGTTAATGCACCAGGCTAGAAACAGGAGACTGTGAGTTCTAGACCTCCCTTAGGCACAAAAGCCAACTGTATGACTTTGGATCCATCACGCTTTCTCAACCCAACTCACCTCACAAGGTTGTTGTGGGGAAAACAGAAAGAGGAATGAATATTAGGTATGTTAAACTCTTTGGATTATTTATCAATATAATATAATACAGGCTAGACAAAGGCTAAAGTCAAATAATAATAATTTATTGGGCAGCAATACAGAAGTTGCTGTGGTTTTTTCTAAGAAGTTTTTCAACATTCCAGTTCAGCCTACAACTATATGATTCAATGCTCTCCCATCTAAGGAAAAGATAGTTGGACTGTGCTTATCTTTTTGAAATATCCAGGATCAGTTAGGTGTTGCCTTTTGGCTGGGCAAATTAAGGAGAGCGGCAAGATAGTTACAGTAACAAAGCAACCAAGTAATTCTTTGACTGCTTAGTTCCAGCTTGGATGATTTAAGCAATTTTCCCCACTCTCCCTGCCAAGTTGTGCTGTAACCTCTTTTAAAAGTAAAGGAAGCCCAGGTGGAGCTTTTTATCATGTATAAATAGGTGTGATAGTTGTAATACTTAGGTGGTGTTATCTGACCTTGAAAAGAGGACAGCTGGGGTCTGAAAGGGAAGCTTCCATGTGTTTTGTTAGTTTTTTTTCCTTTTGGAGGAAAGATAGCAGCAGATAGGAGGAGTGCTGCCTAGACGTGGAGCTCTCACTTCACAATCAGGAGGCTGTGAAAAAATATTTTGATAATAACCTGGGTAAAGGGACAAATTTAATGACTGTTTGGGATGCTAATAAAGTGGCCATGAGTGGCTATTTTATACAATACAATCATTCTAGAGGACAAATCCCAGGAAAAGATGCAAAAGATATTGGATGAAATCAGATAAAAAGTAAATAAATTGGGAAAGACACCAATGGATTCTAAAACCCTACATCAAATTAAACTGTTAGGCCAACAATTGTTTATGTTAGCAGTTCAAGAAATAGAAACTAAACTGAATTGGGGTGGGGGGACATGTTGAGTTTGAAAATAAACCAGGAAGTTGGCTGGCATATAAATTAAGAAAGGAAAGAGAAAAGGGAATGGTTGAGAAAATCCACAAAGGTGACAATGTGATAACAGGAAATTATCTTATTAAAAAGTCGTTTCACAATTTTTATTCAAATCTTTACAAGAAGCATTAACTCCATGTGTATAGAACAGACAATTATCTACAAACATTTACCTTTCACAAGCTCAGAGACAACTTATGAATGATCCAGTAACTACTTTTGAAATATAAGAAGCTATTTAAAAAAATGAAAGCAGATAAAACTCCAGATCCAGATGTTATTACAAGCCAATATTATAAACGTTTTGAGGACCAACTCCTTTAATCACTAGAAGATATAATGAATAGAGTATTCCATGGAGCAAAGATACCTCAAATTTGGAAAGAACAAAATAATATTGTGTTATTACCAAAGGAGGATCAAGATGTCATGAGAATAAAAAACTACAGACCAATTTCATTATTAAATAATGATTGATGCAGACAAGGCCTTCGAATCATTTGAATTGGACTTTTACATTCAGAGTTTTAGAAGATACAAACTTTAGGGAGAAATTTATTCTACAGGTCAAAGTGATCTATATGTTACAAGCAAGCAAAGATTAATGGAGACTTAACGAAACCTTGTGAAATTCAAAGGATGTCCCTCATCTCTCTTGTTGCTTATATTGGTGCTGGAAATTTTGAATAAGAAAATAACAGGTATAAATATTAAAAAGGAAGTTTATAAATGAGAGCATGTACTGTTGATTTAGTTAATTTTTTGCAAAACCATTATAGAAGATTTGATGAAGAAATTAAATGAGTTTGGGGGTTTAGCAGGCTTTAAAATAGATAAACAGAAAACAATACTTGTTAAGAATATGACCTCTCAGGACTATGAACTATTGAAAAAATAGTTGGGTTTAAGGTGGAGAAAAAGGTGAAATATTTGGGGATTACAATGACAAATTCTAAACTGTTTCAAAATAACTTTGTGCCTCTTTGGTATGATATTTAAAAAGACCTATTAAGATGGGATAATTGGAATTATCTTTATTGGGTAGAATCTCTGTAATTAAGATGAATATTTTATCAAAGATGCTTTTTCTGCTTCAGACTCTACTGACACCTAAAAGTAATATTCTATTTAAATAATAGCAGATGGAGCCAGCATTGTTACACAGTTATTTCTCTCATCACTCTCACTCCATCAAAAAAGGAGTCCAGAATGGAGAAATCATATGAACAAATTGGTTACTCCATAACCATTTTGTTGCTTCATTAAGACTGCTGGATTGTCAAACTTCAGCAAGAACTTTCCAACAGCATTGGGAAAATGTTTCACGTGCCATTGTGTCACAGCTTCCAAAGAATTCTGTAAAGTGAGAACAGAAGCTTTCATCTGAAAATGATGAAAGACAATTGCGTGTTTGTGGTACTCTTGGTATCTCCTTAAGTTTTGCCTCCTATCCAGATCCTTCATGGTCTGCCTGTCTGTGGTCCTCCTGGTTTCTTTAGATAAGGAATAAGAAGAAACAAGAGGAAGAAATGAATGAAAATTGTGGGACATGCCCCATGGCCTTGGAGACTGAGTCTCTTTCCTACTCTGGCCCGTGTGTAAAAGGCTATCCTATCTTCTCCAGCCTTCACACTTCTCTTGGAAGCATCTCACTTTGCCATCCCTGGAAACAAACCTTCAGCAATATGGAAGAAGGAAAGCAATCCTATATTGTGAGAATGGATTCTTAGAGCCTATCCCTGGTGTCAGGCCCGAGAAACCAGAACAACTCGATGAATTGCTAAAAGTCTATAGAGATTCTCAATCATCCAGGACATGGTTGTCCCAAAGGTACCTTTTTGGAGGCAACTGAACTTTCTTGTTTTTTTTTTCTTTTGAAGACATTTCACTTCTCATCAAAGAAGCTTCTTCAGCTCTGACACTTCCCCACTATCCTGTCAGAGCTGAAGAAGCTTCTTGGATGAGAAGCAAAACATCTTCAAAAGAAAAAAAAATCCAGTTGCCTCCTGAAAAACCACTTTTGTGACAACACTGTGAATTGGCCACAGCAGTTTCTGTATTGTCGATCATTTATTTTACAAGAATCTACCCAGACTGATAGCATTTTTTGGGGAACCAGTAGACAAAGTGCTCGTTAGTCTGACTTATACTGTTCCTCCCACATAGCAACTCTGTTATGCAGTATTATGAGAGATTGGTAAAGGACTCCATGTTTTCATGCCTTCCCCCTATATTTGACTATCGGAAGAACCGCTCTATAGATGATGCACTTTCCTGTGTGCTTCATCTTAGCTGAGCACACCTGGAGGAGAAGAATACTCGTTTGCAAATTCTGTTTGTTGGTTTTAGTTCAGTGTTCAGCACAATCATTCTTCAGTATTTGGTGAACAAACTGGGCCTATAGGCTTTAGACTTAGAATAACTTTATTGTCACTTTGAATGTACACTAATTGGCATTCCTTACAATGAAATTTCATTGAGTTTTAATACTCCTTTATGTAATTGGATATTTGATTTCTTTATCGATAGGTCCCAGTTTATGTGAGTTGGAAGAAAAGTTTCCAACTCCATCTCCTTGAGTACAGGTTCCCCACAGGGCTGTGTCTTGGGTCCGCTACTGTTCACCTTGATGACCCATGACTGCTGTGCCAAATCTGCTATGAATCTTAATTGTGAAGTATGCAGTGGTAGTATGAAGTGTGACACGGCAGTTGTGGGTCTTCTCCGGGATGCCAATGAAAATGCTTATAGAGAAGAGGTGAAGGCTTTGGTGGACAGGTGCAATAAAAGTCAAAACCCATAAGTAGAGTGGTAAGGACAGCTAAGAAGATTATAGGAAGCTCACTTTCTGTTTTTCAGGACACTGCTTATAAATGCTATGTGTTAGAGCTTATAAATGCTATGTGTTAAAAGCGTTGTTAGAGACCCCATGGTCTGTTTCTGTTGCTCCCCTCTGGGAGGAGGTTTCCAAGTATTTCTAGCAAGACTACTAGATTCTGTAACAGCTTTTCCCCCTATGTCATCCATCTGGTAGAAAAAAAACAAGATTTGTTTTTTCCCGCCATGTACCTGTTGCATCCGGACTAGACAGTTTCATATAATATATGTGGATATGTGGGTACGTGCATAATTTTGTATTTATTTATTTATTTTGTCGTATTTATGTAGTGTATATTGGAGGTGGTAACCCTTTGAGAGCTGTATGCAATGAAATTTCATTTTAATTAGATAATGAAGGAAGACTTAATGCAGGAATTAGAAACACAAGGAATATTTATTGATAAGTGGTCTTACTTCCAAATTAAATTAAGATATAACAAAGATGTAAAGAAATTTGGAATGGAAACAAAAGACACACAGTTAGATAAAATTCTCTCGAGTCCTGAGAAAGGTCTGATCTCTAAATTATACAATTATTTACTGGAACATGAATTGGCGGAGGATGTAGTTAAAGGACCTATGATAGCTTGGGAAAAAAAATTGGCCATTGTATAGATTTGGATGACTAGGAAGAAATCTGGCAAAAAAATCTTACATTAACTAAATCAGTAGCACAGAAGGAAAATTTGTATAAAATGATGTACAGATGGCATCTGGTACCCTCTAGATTGGCTAAAATATTTCCAACTGCCAATCCAAATTTTTGGAAGTGTAAAAAGAAATTAGGAACATATTTTCACTCATGGTGGACCTGCCCGAAAGTAAAGAAGTATTGGCAAAAAATCAAAGAATGGATTGAAGGAATTATAGATTGTGGGCTGGAGTTGAAACAGGAACTGTTTTTGTCGGGAATGATCAACGGGGAGCTTTCCCCCAAGATGAGATATTTGTCTGTACATTTACTAACGGTGGCATGGATCTCACTAGCACAATATTGGAAGAACCCGGAGGTACCTCCGATACATATAGTTATCCAAAAAACTTATGAATGTGCTCAGATGGAGAGGCTCACATTAAAAATTAATGGCAAAGAGGACACAGATTATTACTTGATATGGGACAAATGGTACAAGTGGGCAGACCAAAAGGGGAAATCTAAATAAAACAAAGGAACTTAGGAGACAGATTATAACTGGTTATAAATGAGAAATCTAATAAGAAACAAACAACAGTATTAAGTTTTCTACTCCTACATTATTGTTATTTTTTGTTTATTATATTTCTGTGTTCACCAAATATGCAATATGAAGGTAATATTTACTCACATGCCACATGCGGCTTTTCTTGATTTTATTTTTTTCCATTTGCAAAATAATCTTTGATTAGGAGAAGAGAGTAGGTTTTCAAAATTTGCTGACAACCCTGAAGATCAGCCTCCTGGAATATCGTCGTTCAGCTACTCTAAGTGGTGCAGATCACTACTGCTGCCACTGCCTATCACTGCCCATTTGCTGCCTCCTGTTTGCCATCTGCCTGTTCGCCGCTGCCCATTCACCACTGCCTGTTCACCGCCACCCATTTGCCACTGCCCATTTGCCGCTGCCTATTCGCTATCACCTGTTCACTGTCGATTGCCACTGCCTATTCACCACCACCCAGTTCTCATTGCTCATTCACCACCGATTGCTGCTGCCCATTTGCCGCCACCCTTCAGCAGCGAATGGATGGCAGCAAACAGGCAACAGCAACTGGGCAGCAGTAAACAGGTGGTGATTGACGGCAATTGGTGGTGATCAGTGAAAGGTGGCGGCGAATGGGTGGTGATGAATGGGCGGCAGCAAAACAGGCAGCATCAGGCAGTGGCAGTGGTGTTGATCCCCACTGGCTAGAACAGCTATTCAGTGATGTTCCAAGAAGCTGATCCAATCACCAATCAGCTGCTCAACAACGAAGGCTCCAGCATTCCCTGGTGGCAGCAGCACACCAACCCCCCTCCCCCCACCTCAATATTTGCTCTATAAGATGCACAGACATTTCCACCCATGTTTTGGGGGAAAGTGCGTCTTATAGTGTGGCACTGGCATCAGCTGAAGAAGAGATTGAATGCTTTTGGCTCAAGAATAGAAACCTTTTCAGCACTGATTCAATGCATTTACAATATACTCATAACAGAAAGGATGGGAAAACATACTGATAATTGAGGACTGTGTCTCTGTATGTTTAAAATTGTTTAAACAATGTTGGTGCTTGGAAATGTATTAGAGGGGTCATTGGTAACACAATCAGCAAGGGAAAGGAGCTGTCTGTCCCCTGTGCAGCTTCTTCATGTTTGTTGGCTCCAGAGACATCCAAAACCATCCTGGAGGGGTGGTGAAGCAAAGGAGAGGTGCCTTGTGAGGTTCCAGGGGATAATGCAATTCCCCTGTAGAGCCCCATGCTTTTGCTCTCTATTCCATGTCATGGGGAAGAGGCAGCCAAGATGGCTACCACACAGCCTGCGACTGTTTAACATCCAAGCAAAGTGCAGGAGCGGAGTTAGTGACAGTGTGGAACTGGGTGAGAACTATCCTTTTTATTTTAAAACAGAACCCTGAGAAGAATATTCAGAAAAGTCAACTTAGAAGTATATTAAGTGCCTGTGACCTAATTATTGGAGTAAAAGTTAATATTTTAAATAATATTCTAAAGTTAATATTCTAAAACAGAAGGAAGTGAAGAAAGAAAACAGCAAATTTGTTAAAAATATAGAAACTGGATTTTGAGATTGGATAGACATTGGCTTTGGATAGGCATTTATAAAAATGCTGAAATATATATAAAAACAAACAGTACTTATTTTTGAAATATTTGGAATATATCGAAAGTTTGATTAAAGTTTGATTTAAAAGGCAAGACAAAGTGAAAACTGATTTCAGATCACCACCTGCTGTCAAAGGAAAAAACAACAGATCCCCAAAGTTTTGAAAAGACTTGGTACATGGAGAATTAAAAGTGAAATTCTTAGACTATTTAAAAGAACAGATTGATTAACTTCAGGACATAAAGATTCCTGGACATTGGATATTGGTTTTTCAGCTTGAAAAGTCATTTTGGCTTGGATAAAGGATAGTTAGACAGTTGGACAATTGGCTGGGAAGAAATAAAGAAACAAAAATAAAGAAGAGTGAAATTTGCAAAGAAATTGTGTTGGGTTTTCAAGAAATGATGGATATACTGACAAGAGGACTTGAGGACATTTTGAATGAAATACAAAACATGGACGCAGAACTGGAAATTGAGACACAAATGCCAAGAAGAAAGCAGGAGGTCCAGGAAGAGGAGTTAACTGAAAGCAACCAGAGAAAAAGGAAATAAAATAAATATAATGATTGATGTAAACCAAGGAGAGAATACTATAAGGGAAATTAAAGAGGAAATGGAATGGGAAAAAGAAATATTTGGGAGAAAGATAGGGATGACAGTAGATACATTGAAAATGAGACAATGGAATATAATAGAGAAGGAAGAAACGTTTAAGAGAAAAGATCAAGAAGTGGTAGATAGTGACAGAGAAATATGGGAGAAAAGCTAAGAAATGGAAAATTAAAGCTTTAATGAGAGTGAGAGACGATGGTTAAAAAAGGAAAGAAAAGGAGGGTATGATTTTATTGAAATGTGTAGTACTAGTTAAGATATATAACTGCTCAATGTAATAAATAAGAATGTTAACATGTTATCGTACGTAAAGAATGACATATGGAGTTTGACTGACACAAAAATAAAATTGTGAAGCACTATATAGATAATGAAAGGCTATAATTTAGTAAAAATAACTATCATTGGAACTGCATAATTTGCTAAACATAAATATGATGGATACTAGTGTACTTGTATCAAATATGATTAGAAAGGTTTTTTTAATAATAGGGGCATATTTAGAAATTAAAAAGGGGATAAATAATGGAAAATTATAATTTAATATAAATGTGTGAATTGTTATTACAACTACATAATCTGGCAAACATTGCAAATATGATTATTAATATATAACTTCTAGTAAAAGGAGTGAGGTTAAGAATATAGAGATTGACACAAAAATAATACATTGTAATAGTGAATAATTAAGATTGATAATTTAAGAAATTATATGTATTAATATCAAATTTTAAAAGATTGTCAAATATATAAGAGGAATATTGTCATACAATATTTGTATCAGAAAATATAAGATACCAAAGGACCATACTGTTCATCCAATGATAATCTTGTAAAAAAATAAAAATAAAAATTTTATTGAAAAAAAAAAGGAAATGTATTAGAGCATTCTTCAGGTACTAATTAAAAAGCTGTGTCTTTTTGATGACATATTATGGTAGAATTTCTTACCTTTTCCTGACTACAAAGCACAACATAGTGTTTTTTTAAGGGGGAATGTCTTTTAAAAAGTAATACCAATATAAACATGTTGAAATGATCTTTCCTTTCTCTTCCATTTTATTCATTTTGTATAAATCTTAATGGAATGAAAGTGTGCAAATTTGTCAATGTCTTGAGTGACAGATGCCAAAGATTGAGGAGTCATTCAGGCTACTTTGATTTTAGAACCTGGTTGCAAAATATTTTAAAAATCCATTTTGAAAAATATGCATTTAACAGAAAGTATAATCTTCAATATATTTTCATTAACAAATTCATTATCTCTGTGAAATTTTATTTATACATTTTCTAGTGGTGCATTTTTTTTGTTCATTTGTTCCACCTGATGGGGAAATTTGCCAGCAGCTCCTCTTCATTTGTGGTTAGTGAAATTTATTTGTCTGATAAAATTTAATGGATCTCCAAATACCAAAACAAAAAACAAAAAAACCCACTCCTCCTCTGGGATCTTGAAAGTGATTTGCGGAATATCTTCAGCTTATTTGGGAAAAGACTGCTGTGCAAAGTGTACTTTTGGCATTTATCTCCTAAGTGCATATGTATATTATCAGTACATGTTTTCATTTAAATATCTGTGTTTTCATACATATGTAATACATACATATATAATAATGTTATATCTTCTGAGTCCAAAAGATTGCTTCCTTTAACATGGATAATAAAAAGGCCAGCAATTTTACATTGTTATTTCTCTCCTCATTCTTATGCTTACCAAAAAAGAGTCCAGAATGAGGAAATCTTGGAGTGGAGAAATGTCTAAGAAAATTGGAACATGACTTGCCCCATAACCATTTTGTTGCTTCGGTAACGATCGTTAGATTGGCAAATTTTAGCAAGAACTTTACAACAGTATTGGGTTCTATGCTATTTTGTTGCAACTGCCATTGTGTCACAACTTCCCAAGAATACTGTAAGTTGAGGACATAAACTTTCACCTGAAAACAATGAACGACAATTGTATCTGAGGCTCTCTTGGCATCTTCTTTGGGTTTTGCCCTCATATCCAGATCCTTCATGGTCTCCCTGTTTGTCTGTGCTTCTTTCAGGGAGTCTATGATAACTCACTTCTACCACCTGGCCGCCACCTGGCCATCCCACACCTTGCCCTGGTTGCTCACTGCAGGGACAAGGCATCGTGCGCCTGGCCCTTCCACACTGGTTTCCAAAGCAATCCTGGCATAAAGGAAGCGAACGTTCCCACTAATCTGTATTCTTTCTCTGAAGGCTTCTTTGCCTCGTTTTCCAATGCCACCCCCTCCCCCTGTGAAAGGCAGGCTAAGCTGGAATAATTGTTTCACACACAAACACAGACACCATTCCAAATTTGGGGATTTTTAGTCACATCTGGGCTGTCAAGGTACCAATTGTGCCCAGTTTTGGGGAGAAGAACCTCTTTTGGCATGCTGTGCTGGACCCTGACAGCTCCCGGGTGGGGATGGAGGCTAGCAGGGACAGTGACAGGGTGACTCATCCTGGACCAATGATTCCTGTTTAGTCCACCGTTTGCAGGGATGGGCTGTGGAAAGGAAGATGAGGATGCCTTTGGAGAAGGAGTGCAGGGGGGCTACTCGGGAATCATTGTTCTTTACTGGAGTCTGGTCTACTGCGATGACCGTTGGAAGCGAGTTGCCCTGTCACTGTCCGTGATTCTCAGTTTAGATGTGTAATTTATCCTTCTCTAACATTTGATTGAGTTTTGGACACTGTGTTTCCAGGTTCCAACACTAAAGGAACCTCCTGCTCATCCCAATGTGAGTCAGAGGGAGGGAGGGGTGTTGAAGTGGGCATGGCCTTTTTTCTTCCTCCCCCTCCATTCTTGTGTGTTTAGAAACAAACAAGCAAGAGTCCCTGAATCATGGAAGTTTGGGTTTGATGAAAACCAATAAACACTTTTCCTTTTCCTTCCCCATCTTGCTTAGCAAGCTAGAGGCTCCCCTTTGGAGCACAGATTTTCAATTCTGCAAATGCAGAAATTTAGGACCTAAAATGTAAATTTTTCCCTTTAGTGTTGTTTTGCAGGGCCTCCCTTTGCAAACTTTCTCCAACACAAACTTTAAGTGTCCAGTGATAACTCTAAGCCAATCCTTGCTAGCCCATGATCTTGCTGCCAACTCATTGCCAACTTGTCATGCCAGAATGAGGCACATCTCCATGCTCGGATTGGTCTCTGTGTGTATGTTTATTTGTGTGTGGGTAAACAATGACTCCTACTTAGCCTACCTTTCATGGGGGAGTTCTGGCAAGCGAGGTGAGGAAGCCTTCGGAGAAAGAGTGCGGTCTGGCAGGAACTTTCCCTTAAGCTGAGCCAACTTTGGAAATCAGAGCGGAAGCCTCAAGCTCCTGGTATATTGTCCCTGCAGTGTGTTGCCCAGAGCAAGGTATCCCACAGCCAGGTGGCAGTGGCCAGGTGGTGGCGGCCAGGTTGTGGCAACCCAGTGGTGGATGCCAGGTGGCCATGATGAGCTGGCGGTGGCCAGATGACCGCAGCAACTTGTCCCATTCCACCTCCCAGTTTTTTCATATGAAGAACAAGAAGAGGGGTCCTTGGTGGTCTCTGAGCTTCCTTGTTTTCTTGCAGACAATTCCTTACCCAAACTAGGTAACAACATCAGTGCTATTAAGGAGTGCTGTTTGCCACAAGTTTATATTTTGTCTTGCCTGTCTGTGTGGGTAGGGGTGTTTTAGAGGTTCTTTGGTTGGGCTGTTTGCTGTTGGCTTTTCTGTTGGTTTCTTGATTGCATTTTTGTTTACTTGATTGCTAGTCTGATGTTAACCTTAGAGGTAATCTATGCTGATCTATGTGCTGATTGCTGGAGGAGAGGTGTTTGGGTGTTTTTGTTCCTTTTGGGCTGGGTGATAGTCTCTTTTGCATAGTCTATAGATGTTGTTAATGTCTATGTGTCTATTGATGTGTCTGTTTCCTACACATATTCCTCCTTCATCTCTTTCTTTAAGATTTTCATCAATTCCATCCAATTAAAACTTTATCTTTTTCTTTGCCTTCCTCTCTGCCCATTCACCCTTCAAGAAGGTACTTGCTTTGGGATTTAAGCCTTCTTCATTCTGAATATAGGTACCAGAATACTAAAATAAAACTTAAAGAATACAATTAATTAATGAATTAAATGTTTTGGGCACACAAATTTGAGCTAATTAATTAATGAAAATAATGTTGGTTACATAAATTTAAGCAGTTGACAGAATATTCAGGCCATTTTTATATTTAACCAAATTGCAGTATGTATTAAAAACCAGCTTTCACAAATAAATATTGAAGAAAAAGGTACAGTCTTCAATATTTTTCATTTAAAAGTTCATATTCTCTGTGAGCCTTTATCTGAATATCTTCTAGTGATGTATATTTGTTTCATCTGTGGAGATATCTGGTAGCAGGTCATCTTCATTTGTGGTTAGGAGATTTGTTTGATTGTTCACTATACTATGTATATAGTGAATGGATTATTTAATTGTTAATTACAATTTATATTCCACTCCATACATAATTTAATTTTTTATAGATTGATAGATAAATAGATAGATAACTGGATGGATGGATTGATGGATGGATAGATAGATAGATATAGTCAAAAATTGTTCACATGGCTAGTAAAAAGACTAGCATTTGTATATGGATATTTCTCCCACTCCATCTTCCCCACCATTAAAAATGATATTCAAATTAGAAAAAAAAATGGGAATTGGAACACATCAACAGTAACTATGTTGGGACATATTGTGACCATTTTATTGCTTCAAAAAGAATCGTTAGATTGGCAAATTGCAGGAAGAATTTTACAATTTCAACTGCCATTGTGTCACAACTGTCGGAGAATGCTATAAATTGGGGACAGCAGCTTTCCAATCACTACACTGGAAGACTGTCCTGTCTCTATGTCCCTTGGAAACCTTTCTGGATTCTAACTTTCTGATAGATACCATGAAGACCCTTCATTTCTTCTTGGCTTGTCTGTTTGCCGTCTTTCTGGTTTCTGCCGGTAAGTAGTTAGAAAGAAGAACAGGAAAGAAGGAAAAGTTTGGGACCTGTCCTTCAGCTATGCATAGGAACTCGCTGTTTTACCCTGGCCTGGAATGAAAGCATCTTCCAGATCAGAGACATGGTCTCTAACCTTTGCTGTATGCTTGGGAACATCATGGCTCCCATCTGTTCAGCAACAGGAAAAGGAGAGCAACATATGGCAGGTGACTGGGTCTTAGAACAGATTCTTTTAGCAAAGTCAGAGTGAGCTGGGGTGAGGAAGAAGATGGGTTTTTAAGATCCTTTTAAACAACTAAATGGCTAAGTGTGTCGGGATAGAGAGATTGTGGAGTCACAAGGGGTGACTGGCCCTTTAATCCATGGCGTCCTCCCAATCAACAGACTATTCTGAAACTGGGTCTCCACACATACTGTTTTCCTCAAGAAAATCCTGGATGCCTTGTACACCGCTTGATAGACAATATCTTTTTGTCTTTGAGAACTGGCCAGCCAGGGTGAAATGCAAAAATCTTTCCTACCGGCTCTTTGGGCATGGGTTGGTGGGCGTGGTTTGGTGGGACTCCATCTCTAAAAGGAAATAGGCAGGCGGGCATGGGAGTGGGACTCAGTCTCTAAAAGGAAAAAGGTGGGTGGGCGGAGCCAACCAATTCAAATCGTCCCTACCACCTCTCCTGAGGGGGTGCAAGGTGTTTGAATTTCACCCCTGCAGATCAAAAGAGAATGAAATTGTCTATGTATAATTAGCAACACCTTGGCCTCAAACCAAGAGGATGTTACCTCCTCACAGTCCTTTGCTGACACTTTTTATATTTCCCTTTTTATCTAAATCAATGTATAAGAATTCTATTTCATTCTAAATATCCTCCTTGTTTCTTTCCTTTCCTTGGCATTGTTCTATCAAACAAGCAACAAAACATCTTTTGAAATATGTCTCTCTATTTCTCTGCAGAATTTGGCTCTCAGAAACCAGATGATATTTGGGGTGGTCCTACAAGTGAATGCTACCGCCGAAATGGTACTTGCAGGTTTAAGTGCAACTATCCCTACAGACAGTCTGGAGTTTGCAGTTATATGAAATATTGTTGCATCAGGTATTTTTGGCAGCTCCATGATTTGCCAGAACTAAAACCTTTCTTCCTAACCCTTTTGGGAATAGTGGCCATATTCCTATGTTTAAGATTTTTGGCATACATATGACATACAGAAAGACACAAACAAACACACACATTTGTTATATTTTGTTTGACACTTTGAATATTAATGCATATCTACCAGTTATGTGCATTTTAAAAAACAGTTTACATTGTTTACATTGTCTGAGATGTTCACTTTGTCAGATTTTATGAGACTTTCATGCAGCAAAAAAATAATATATAACAGGGATGCATATATTGGGCAAATGTATTTTGGAGGAGACTTTGTATGTTAGATGTTTTAGGGAAGATTTCAGAAAATGTGTGCTGTATATAGAAACATGTCCATAGAATGAAAGAGCAGCACATCAATTGGAGTAACAAGAAAAGGTCTACCAGTAGAACACAGTTTACCTTCTATTGGCTGCTGATTCTGAGGCAAGGTATAGTTTTCCAAATTTACAGGAGTTTGGGAACTCTTATGGTAATTTTCTAAAGTATACCAGGATGGCATATTTTAGATCAGAGGTGTCAAACTCAAGGTCCGGGGGCTGGATGCAGCCTGCGGGATGCTTAAATCCAGGGCGGCCTGGAAATATCAAAGGACCGCCCACAGTGCCTCTGGTGGCTAAAATGGGCCGTGTGCAGTCTCCCTGAACCTCGTTTTCAGCCTCCATGGCCTCCTGCAGCATTCTTCTGGCTGAAACTGAACCAAAAACTGGCCTAAAAAGTGCCCCCAAATGGGCCCAAAACAGGCTGAAAACAGGCTGAAAAATGTGTTGAAAATGGGCCCAAAACAGCCAAAAAACAGCCAGAAAATGGCCACATGGCCCGTTTTTGGCTGGGAGAGTGCTGCAAGAGGTATGGAGTGCAAAAATGAGGCATGGGAGGGGCACTGCCCCCCCACTGCTGTTCCCCCTCCACCGCCAGCCTGCAGAAGAGAACTACAGTGCTGATCCGGCCCTTGTAGTAATCCAGTTTGACACCCGTGCTTTAGATGGAAACAGAAAAGCTGGTTTACTCACATATTCCTCAGGCTGTGTGGAAAGGCATCAAACCAGGACTTCTGTTCATAGTTCTGTTTCAATCCTAGCCCCACATTGATTCTTTCAAATGCTCCCCACATTTCTGGCCTGGTTGGACAATGGCTGTATTTTGGAGATTGGATAGAGATCAGATGAAATAGGGCAGTATATGTGCATTTGGGCTTAGAGGAAAAGAATGTTTCCATTAGATATAGTTTTTCTGCTTAACCCATTTTGAAAGTCCAGTCCTTTAAAACCAGGAAATAAATGCTTGGATCTCAACCTTAAACCTACTCTTAAAGGTTAAATCATGCCACGAACATAATGCTGCTCTTGTTTGGCTTTCAACTTATTGTTTTAATTTGCTTGTATCTCCCAGAATAAAACAACAAGAAGGAAATCATGCTGCAGAAAAGTTACCGTCCATCTTTTGAAATGTGGGAGATGTCTTCTTGTTTGAGAACCAGTGAATCCTGTCTTTTCACTGCCACCATACTACCCTGTCTCCAAAACCTTTTGACCTGCAGTTAAAGTTGTCTGCTTTGCAATTATTTCTATGAGCTTTTGCGTTTAAACCAAAATCAATAAACTATCTTACTATTTTCAGCATTCAAACAAAAAGTTGTTGCTAATATGAATTTATAGGCACAGTCCAGGAGGCAATAGAGTAGAAGCTGTGGGAAGAAGTTATAAATTTATATAACTTTTTTAGTAATATTGTAAAGGGAATCATATGTTAATTAACCCAAGTTTCCAACAAAATTACTGATTAATGAAACAAAGTTGCAAAAACTGTCCAGACCCTCCAGAAAAGCTGACAAGCAAAAGTAACAAAATCTTTTAAACTCACGAGGTAAGAATTAATTAAATATTTATTTCAAATTGTAAACACATACAAGCAAACACACAAAATTCAACACAATGTATACATAATTATAATGCTCACAGTTCAAATGAAGAGACTCAATCCAGATCGCTTGATTTAACAAACTCATTCTCTGGATCAAAATGTTTTCAAGAAATCACCAAAGTAAACTAATTAAAAGACCAATTTAGAGTGCAATAAAATTGTTGCCAGAGTTCCTCCCTTTGAGTAGCTACATTCCAGAGTGATTTTAGTGCCTTAGAATTAACTTGTTCCTTTCAAGTAACACGACCAAGGATTTTCTTTCATCCTGCTCAGATTCCAGACCATGTTTTACTTTTGACAATTGGCAACCACGAAGGCACTCTGAGATTCACCTGATTAGTGAATCAACCTCAGTAATCAAGCTGGCAACCTATTCTTTATTATGGAGGTGCAACTCATGGATTCTGTCTCTATTGGCACAGGTATTAAAGGGCAGTCTGGAGGGCTGCTTGAACTGGAGGAATGTAATTACCCCTTTTAATTCTTATAAATTATTATATGGTATTGCTATGACCCAGGTCACCTAGGCAGAGGCAGGCTTCAATGGAGTCTTATATTGTTCTGTTAATTCCATGACAAATGACCTATAACAGCTGGTAAAGCTCCACTGCAAACTTCCCCAAAGGCAGCCACTCACATTCAGTGCAAGAGTCCAACAAAAAAAAGTCAATCAGAACTGATTCGCAAAGACAGAGTAGAAGTCCAAAAACAGAGTGGAAGTCCAAAAACCAGGCGAGGACCATATGTTGTAGACAAGGTTCAAGCTTCACAAACAAGGTTCAGAGTCCATAGGCAGAAACCCGATTTAAAGTGGAGTTTTTCCAAGGCTGGGAAAGTACATGCTGCAGCAAAACAATTGTTCCTGACAAAGTCACCCTTCCCCAGATAAATTCCCCTGTGATCTAGTTAAAATAGCCGAACAATTGTTTAGGTTAGCAGTTCAAGAAATAGAAACTAAACTGAATTTGCGGGGGGGAGATGTTGAGTTTGAAAATAAACCAGGAAGTTGGCTGGCATATAAATTAAGAAAGGAAAGAGAAAAGGGAACGGTTGAGAAAATCCACGAAGGTGACACTGTGATAAGAGGCAATTATCTTAGTAAAAAGTCCTTTCACAATTTTTATTCAAATCTTTACAAGAAGCATTAACTTCATGTGTATAGAACAGACAATTATCTACAAACATTTACCTTTCACAAGCTCAGAGACAACTTATGAATGATCCAGTAACTACTTTTGAAATATAAGAAGCTATTTAAAAAAATGAAAGCAGATAAAACTCCAGATCCAGATGTTATTACAAGCCAATATTACAAACATTTTCAGGACCAACTCCTTTAATCACTAAAAGATACAATGAATAGAGTATTCCATGGAGCAAAGATACCTCAAATTTGGAAAGAACAAAATAATATTGTGTATTATCCTTACCAAAGGAGGATCAAGATGTCATGAGAATAAAAAACTACAGACCAATTTCATTATTAAATAATGATTGATGCAGACAAGGCCTTCGAATCATTTGAATTGGACTTTTACATTCAGAGTTTTAGAAGATAAAAACTTTAGGGAGAAATTTATTCTACAGGTCAAAGTGATCTATATGTTACAAGCAAGCAAAGATTAATGGAGACTTAACGAAACCTTGTGAAATTCAAAGGATGTCCCTCATCTCTCTCCCTCATATTCGCCCAAGAGAATATGACCTCTTGGGACTATGAACTATTGAAAAAATAGTTGGGTTTAAGGTGGAGAAAAAGGTGAAATATTTGGGGATTACAATGACAAATACAAATTCTAAACTGTTTCAAAATAACTTTGTGCCTCTTTGGTATGATATTTAAAAAGACCTATTAAGATGGGATAATTGGAATTATCTTTATTGGGTAGAATCTCTGTAATTAAGATGAATATTTTACTAAAGATGCTTTTTCTGCTTCAGACTCTACTGATACCTAAAAGTAATATTCTATTTAAATAATAGCAGATGGAGCCAGCATTGTTACACAGTTATTTCTCTCATCACTCTCACTCCATCAAAAAAGGAGTCCAGGATGGAGAAATCATATGAACAAATTGGTTACTCCATAACCATTTTGTTGCTTCAGTAAGACTGTTAGATTGTCCAACTTCAGCAAGAACTTTCCAACAGCATTGGGAAAATGTTTCACATGCCATTGTGTCACAGCTTCCAAAGAATTCTGTAAAGTGAGAACAGAAGCTTTCATCTGAAAATGATGAAAGACAATTGCGTGTTTGTGGCACTCTTGGTATCTCCTTCAGTTTTGCCTCCTATCCAGATCCTTCATGGTCTGCCTGTCTGTGGTCCTCCTGGTTTCTTTAGATAAGGAATAAGAAGAAACAAGAGGAAGAAATGAATGAAAATTGTGGGACATGCCCCATGGCCTTGGAGACTGAGTCTCTTTCCTACTCTGGCCTGTGTGTAAAAGGCTATCCTATCTTCTCCAGCCTTCACACTTCTCTTGGAAGCATCTCACTTTGCCATCCCTGGAAACAAACCTTCAGCAATATGGAAGAAGGAAAGCAATCCTATATTGTGAGAATGGATTCTTAGAGCCTATCCCTGGTGTCAGACCCGAGAAACCAGAACAACTCGATGAATTGCTAAAAGTCTATAGAGATTCTCAATCATCCAGGACATGGTTGTCCCAAAGGTACCTTTTTGGAGGCAACTGAACTTTCTTGTTTTTTTTTCTTTTGAAGACATTTCACTTCTCATCAAAGAAGCTTCTTCAGCTCTGACACTTCCCCACTATCCTGTCAGAGCTGAAGAAGCTTCTTGGATGAGAAGCAAAACATCTTCAAAAGAAAAAAAAATCCAGTTGCCTCCTGAAAAACCACTTTTGTGACAACACTGAATTGGCCACAGCAGTTTCTGTATTGTCGACCATTTATTTTACAAGAATCTACCCAGACTGATAGCATTTTTTTGGGAACCAGTAGACAAAGTGCTCGTTAGTCTGACTTATACTGTTCCTCCCACACTGCAACTCTGTTATGCAGTGTTATGAGAGATTGGTAAAGGACTCCATGTTTTCATGCCTTCCCCCTATATTTGACTATCGGAAGAACCGCTCTATAGATGATGCACTTTCTTGTGTGCTTCATCTTAGCTGAGCACACCTGGAGGAGAAGAATACTCATTTGCAAATTCTGTTTGTTGGTTTTAGTTCAGTGTTCAACACAATCATTCTTCAGTATTTGGTGAACAAACTGGGCCTATAGGTTTTAGACTTAGAATAACTTTATTGTCACTTTGAATGTACACTAATTGGCATACATTACAATGAAATTTCATTGAATTTTAATACTCCTTTATGTAATTGGATTTCTTTATCGATAGGTCCCAGTTTATGTGAGTTGGAAGAAAAGTTTCCAACTCCATCTCCTTGAGTACAGGTTCCCCACAGGGCTGTGTCTTGGGTCTGCTACTGTTCACCTTGATGACCCATGACTGCTGTGCCAAATCTGCTATGAATCTTAATTGTGAAGTATGCAGTGGTAGTATGAAGTGTGACACGACAGTTGTGGGTCTTCTCCGGGATGCTAATGAAAATGCTTATAGAGAAGAGGTGAAAGCTTTGGTGGACAGGTACAAGAAAAGTAAAACCCATAAGTAGAGTGGTAAGGACAGCTAAGAAGATTATAGGAAGCTCACTTCCTGTTTTTCAGGACACTGCTTATAAGTGCTATGTGCTTAGAGCTCAAAGCGTTGTTAGAGACCCCATGGTCTGTTTCTGTTGCTCCCCTCTGGGAGGAGGTTTCCAAGTATTTCTAGCAGGACTACTAGATTCTGTAACAGCTTTCCCCCCTATGTCATCCATCTGGTAGAAAAAAACCAAGATTTGTTTTTTTCCCACCATATACCTGTTGCATCCGAACTAGACTGTTTCATATAATATATGTGGATATGTGGGTACATGCATAATTTTGAATTTATTTATTTATTTTGTCATATTTATGCAGTGTATATTGGAGATGGTGACCCTTTGAGAGCTGTATGCAATGAAATTACATTTTAATTAGATAATGAAGGAAGACTTAATGCAGGAATTAGAAACACAAGGAATATTTATTGATAAGTGGTCTTACTTCCAAATTAAATTAAGATATAACAAAGATGTAAAGAAATTTGGAATGGAAACAAAAGACACACAGTTAGATAAAATTCTCTCGAGTCCTGAGAAAGGTCTGATCTCTAAATTATACAATTATTTACTGGAACATGAATTGGCGGAGGATGTAGTTAAAGGACGTATGCTAGCTTGGGGGAAAAAAAATGGCCATTGTATAGATTTGGATGACTGGGAAGAAATCTGGCAAAAAAAATCTTACATTAACTAAATCAGTAGCACAGAAGGAAAATTTGTATAAAATGATGTACAGATGGCATCTGGTACCCTCTAGATTGGCTAAAATATTTCCAACTGCCAATCCAAATTTTTGGAAGTGTAAAAAGAAATTAGGAACATATTTTCACTCATGGTAGACCTGCCCGAAAGTAAAGAAGTATTGGCAAAAAATCAAAGAATGGATTGAAGGAATTATAGAGTGTGGGCTGGAGTTGAAACAGGAACTGTTTTTGTCGGGAATGATCAACGGGGAGCTTTCCCCCAAGATGAGATATTTGTCTGTACATTTACTAACGGTGGCATGGATCTCACTAGCACAATATTGGAAGAACCCGGAGGTACCTCTGATACATATAGTTATCCAAAAAACTTAAGAATGTGCTCAGATGGAGAGGCTCACATTAAAAATTAATGGCAAAGAGGACACAGATTATTACTTGATATGGGACAAATGGTACAAGTGGGCAGACCAAAAGGGGAAATCTAAATAAAACAAAAGAACTTAGGAGACAGATTATAACTGGTTATAAATGAGAAATCTAATAACAAACAAACAACAGTATTAAGTTTTCTACTCCTACATTATTGTTATTTTTTGTTTATTATATTTCTGTGTTCACCAAATATGCAATATGAAGGTAATTTTTACTCATATGCCACATGCGGCTTTTCTTGATTTTATTTTTTTCCATTTGCAAAATAATCTTAGATTAGGAGAAGAGAGTAGGTTTTCAAAATTTGCTGACAACCCTGAAGATCAGCC
This sequence comes from Naja naja, assembly GCA_009733165.1. Taxonomy (NCBI): domain Eukaryota; kingdom Metazoa; phylum Chordata; class Lepidosauria; order Squamata; family Elapidae; genus Naja; species Naja naja. The sequence goes on along the minus strand of CM019148.1, from coordinate 32,236,814 downwards.
TCCTGGAATATCGTCGTTCAGCTACTCTAAGCGGTGCAGATCACTACTGCTGCCGCTGCCTATCACTGCCCATTTGCTGCCTCCTGTTTGCCATCTGCCTGTTCGCTGCTGCCCATTCACCACTGCCTGTTCACCGCCACCCATTTGCCACTGCCCATTTGCCGCTGCCTATTCGCTATCACTTGTTCGCTGTCGATTGCCACTGCCTATTCACCACCACCCAGTTCTCACTGCTCATTCACCACCGATTGCTGCTGCCCATTTGCTGCCACCCATCAGCAGCGAATGGATGGCAGCGAACAGGCAACAGCGACTGGGCAGCAGTAAACAGGTGGTGATTGACGGCAAATGGTGGTGATCAGTGAAAGGTGGTGGTGAATGGGTGGGCGGCGAATGGGTGGTGATGAATGGGCGGCAGCAAAACAGGCAGCATCAGGCAGTGGCAGCGGTGTTGATCCCCACTGGCTAGAACAGCTATTCAGTGATGTTCCAAGAAGCTGATCCAATCACCAATCAGCTGCTCAACAACGAAGGCTCCAGCATTCCCTGGCGGCAGCAGCACACCAACCCCCCTCCCCCCGCCTCAATATTTGCTCTATAAGATGCACAGATATTTCCACCCATGTTTTGGGGGAAAGTGCGTCTTATAGTGTGGCACTGGCATCAGCTGAAGAAGAGATTGAATGCTTTTGGCTCAAGAATAGAAACCTTTTCAGCACTGATTCAATGCATTTACAATATACTCATAACAGAAAGGATGGGAAAACATACTGATAATTGAGGACTGTGTCTCTGTATGTTTAAAATTGTTTAAACAATGTTGGTGCTTGGAAATGTATTAGAGGGGTCATTGGTAACACAATCAGCAAGGGAAAGGAGCTCTCTGTCCCCTGTGCAGCTTCTTCATGTTTGTTGGCTCCAGAGACATCCAAAACCATCCTGGAGGGGTGGTGAAGCAAAGGAGAGGTGCCTTGTGAGGTTCCAGGGGATAATGCAATTCCCCTGTAGAGCCCCATGCTTTTGCTCTCTATTCCATGTCATGGAGAAGAGGCAGCCAAGATGGCTACCACACAGCCTGCGACTGTTTAACATCCAAGCAAAGTGCAGGTGTGGAGTTAGTGACAGTGTGGAACTGGGTGAGAACTATCCTTTTTATTTTAAAACAGAACCCTGAGAAGAATATTCAGAAAAGTCAACTTAGAAGTATATTAAGTGCCTGTGACCTAATTATTGGAGTAAAAAGTTAATATTTTAAATAATATTCTAAAGTTAATATTCTAAAAACAGAAGGAAGTGAAGAAAGAAAACAGCAAATTTGTTAAAAATATAGAAACTGGATTTTGAGATTGGATAGACATTGGCTTTGGATAGGCATTTATAAAAATGCTGAAATATATATAAAAACAAACAGTACTTATTTTTGAAATATTTGGAATATATCGAAAGTTTGATTAAAGTTTGATTTAAAAGGCAAGACAAAGTGAAAACTGATTTCAGATCACCACCTGCTGTCAAAGGAAAACACAACAGATCCCCAAAGTTATGAAAAGACTTGGTACATGGAGAATTAAAAGTGAAATTCTTAGACTATTTAAAAGAGCAGATTGATTAACTTTGGGACATAAAGATTCCTGGACATTGGATATTGGTTTTTCAGCTTGAAAAATCATTTTGGCTTGGATAAAGGATAGTTGGACAGTTGGACAGTTGGCTGGGAAGAAATAAAGAAACAAAAATAAAGAAGAGTGAAATTTGCAAAGAAATTGTGTTGGGTTTTCAAGAAATGATGGATATACTGACAAGAGGACTTGAGGACATTTTGAATGAAATACAAAACATGGACGCAGAACTGGAAATTGAGACACAAATGCCAAGAAGAAAGCAGGAGGTCCAGGAAGAGGAGTTAACTGAAAGCAACCAGAGAAAAAAGGAAATAAAAATAAATATAATGATTGATGTAAACCAAGGAGAGAATACTATAAGGGAAATTAAAGAGGAAATGGAATGGGAAAAAGAAATATTTGGGAGAAAGATAGGGATGACAGTAGATACATTGAAAATGAGACAATGGAATATAATAGAGAAGGAAGAAACGTTTAAGAGAAAAGATCAAGAAGTGGTAGATAGTGACAGAGAAATATGGGAGAAAAGCTAAGAAATGGAAAATTAAAGCTTTAATGAGAGTGAGAGACGATGGTTAAAAAAGGAAAGAAAAGGAGGGTATGATTTTATTGAAATGTGTAGTACTAGTTAAGATATATAACTGCTCAATGTAATAAATAAGAATGTTAACATGTTATCGATGTAAAGAATGACATATGGAGTTTGACTGACACAAAATAAAATTGTGAAGCACTATATAGATAATGAAAGGCTATAATTTAGTAAAATAACTATCATTGGAACTGCATAATTTGCTAAACATAAATATGATGGATACTAGTGTACTTGTATCAAATATGATTAGAAAGGTTTTTTAATAATAGGGCATATTTAGAAATTAAAAGGGGATAAATAATGGAAAATTATAATTTAATATAAATGTGTGAATTGTTATTAGAACTACATAATCTGGCAAACATTGCAAATATGATTATTAATATATAACTTCTAGTAAAAGGAGTGAGGTTAAGAATATAGAGATTGACACAAAAATAATACATTGTAATAGTGAATAATTAAGATTGATAATTTAAGAAATTATATGTATTAATATCAAATTTTAAAAGATTGTCAAATATATAAGAGGAATATTGTCATACAATATTTGTATCAGAAAATATAAGATACCAAAGGACCATACTGTTCATCCAATGATAATCTTGTAAAACAATAAAAATAAAAATTTTATTGAAAAAAAAAAAGGAAATGTATTAGAGCATTCTTCAGGTACTAATTAAAAAGCTGTGTCTTTTTGATGACATATTATGGTAGAATTTCTTACCTTTTCATGACTACAAAGCACAACATAGTGTTTTTTTTAAGGGGGAATGTCTTTTAAAAAGTAATACCAATATAAACATGTTGAAATGATCTTCTTTCCTTTCTCTTCCATTTTATTCATTTTGTATAAATCTTAATGGAATGAAAGTGTGCAAATTTGTCAATGTCTTGAGTGACAGATGCCAAAGATTGAGGAGTCATTCAGGCTACTTTGATTTTAGAACCTGGTTGCAAAATATTTTAAAAATCCATTTTGAAAAATATGCATTTAACAGAAAGTATAATCTTCAATATATTTTCATTAACAAATTCATTATCTCTGTGAAATTTTATTTATACATTTTCTAGTGGTGCATTTTTTTTGTTCATTTGTTCCACCTGATGGGGAAATTTGCCAGCAGCTCCTCTTCATTTGTGGTTAGTGAAATTTATTTGTCTGATAAAATTTAATGGATCTCCAAATACCAAAACAAAAAACAAAAAAACCCACTCCTCCTCTGGGATCTTGAAAGTGATTTTATGGAATATCTTCAGCTTATTTGGGAAAAGACTGCTGTGCAAAGTGTACTTTTGGCATTTATCTCCTAAGTGCATATGTATATTATCAGTACATGTTTTCATTTAAATATCTGTGTTTTCATACATATGTAATACATACATATATAATAATGTTATATCTTCTGAGTCCAAAAGATTGCTTCCTTTAACATGGATAATAAAAAGGCCAGCAATTTTACATTGTTATTTCTCTCCTCATTCTTATGCTTACCAAAAAAGAGTCCAGAATGAGGAAATCTTGGAGTGGAGAAATGTCTAAGAAAATTGGAACATGACTTGCCCCATAACCATTTTGTTGCTTGTAACGATCGTTAGATTGGCAAATTTTAGCAAGAACTTTACAACAGTATTGGGTTCTATGCTATTTTGTTGCAACTGCCATTGTGTCACAACTTCCCAAGAATACTGTAAGTTGAGGACATAAACTTTCACCTGAAAACAATGAACGACAATTGTATCTGAGGCTCTCTTGGCATCTTCTTTGGGTTTTGCCCTCATATCCAGATCCTTCATGGTCTCCCTGTTTGTCTGTGCTTCTTTCAGGGAGTCTATGATAACTCACTTCTACCACCTGGCCGCCACCTGGCCATCCCACACCTTGCCCTGGTTGCTCACTGCAGGGACAAGGCATCGTGCGCCTGGCCCTTCCACACTGGTTTCCAAAGCAATCCTGGCATAAAGGAAGCGAACGTTCCCACTAATCTGTATTCTTTCTCTGAAGGCTTCTTTGCCTCGTTTTCCAATGCCACCCCCTCCCCCTGTGAAAGGCAGGCTAAGCTGGAATAATTGTTTACGCACACACAAACACAGACACCATTCCAAATTTGGGGATTTTTAGTCACATCTGGGCTGTCAAGGTACCAATTGTGCCCAGTTTTGGGGAGAAGAACCTCTTTTGGCATGCTGTGCTGGACCCTGACAGCTCCCGGGTGGGGATGGAGGCTAGCAGGGACAGTGACAGGGTGACTCATCCTGGACCAATGATTCCTGTTTAGTCCACCGTTTGCAGGGATGGGCTGTGGAAAGGAAGATGAGGATGCCTTTGGAGAAGGAGTGCAGGGGGGCTACTCGGGAATCATTGTTCTTTACTGGAGTCTGGTCTACTGCGATGACCGTTGGAAGCGAGTTGCCCTGTCACTGTCCGTGATTCTCAGTTTAGATGTGTAATTTATCCTTCTCTAACATTTGATTGAGTTTTGGACACTGTGTTTCCAGGTTCCAACACTAAAGGAACCTCCTGCTCATCCCAATGTGAGTCAGAGGAGGAGGGGTGTTGAAGTGGGCATGGCCTTTTTCTTCCTCCCCTCCATTCTTGTGTGTTTAGAAACAAACAAGCAAGAGTCCCTGAATCATGGAAGTTTGGGTTTGATGAAAACCAATAAACACTTTTCCTTTTCCTTCCCCATCTTGCTTAGCAAGCTAGAGGCTCCCCTTTGGAGCACAGATTTTCAATTCTGCAAATGCAGAAATTTAGGACCTAAAATGTAAATTTTTCCCTTTAGTGTTGTTTTGCAGGGCCTCCCTTTGCAAACTTTCTCCAACACAAACTTTAAGTGTCCAGTGATAACTCTAAGCCAATCCTTGCTAGCCCATGATCTTGCTGCCAACTCATTGCCAACTTGTCATGCCAGAATGAGGCACATCTCCATGCTCGGATTGGTCTCTGTGTGTATGTTTATTTGTGTGTGGGTAAACAATGACTCCTACTTAGCCTACCTTTCATGGGGGAGTTCTGGCGAGGTGAGGAAGCCTTTGGAGAAAGAGTGCGGTCTGGCAGGAACTTTCCCTTAAGCTGAGCCAACTTTGGAAATCAGAGCGGAAGCCTCAAGCTCCTGGTATATTGTCCCTGCAGTGTGTTGCCCAGAGCAAGGTATCCCACAGCCAGGTGGCAGTGCCCAGGTGGTGGCGGCCAGGTTGTGGCAACCCAGTGGTGGATGCCAGGTGGCCATGATGAGCTGGCAGTGGCCAGATGACCGCAGCAACTTGTCCCATTCCACCTCCCAGTTTTTTCATATGAAGAACAAGAAGAGGGGTCCTTGGTGGTCTCTGAGCTTCCTTGTTTTCTTGCAGACAATTCCTTACCCAAACTAGGTAACAACATCAGTGCTATTAAGGAGTGCTGTTTGCCACAAGTTTATATTTTGTCTTGCCTGTCTGTGTGGGTAGGGGTGTTTTAGAGGTTCTTTGGTTGGGCTGTTTGCTGTTGGCTTTTCTGTTGGTTTCTTGATTGCATTTTTGTTTACTTGATTGCTAGTCTGATGTTAACCTTAGAGGTAATCTATGCTGATCTATGTGCTGATTGCTGGAGGAGAGGTGTTTGGGTGTTTTTGTTCCTTTTGGGCTGGGTGATAGTCTCTTTTGCATAGTCTATAGATGTTGTTAATGTCTATGTGTCTATTGATGTGTCTGTTTCCTACACATATTCCTCCTTCATCTCTTTCTTTAAGATTTTCATCAATTCCATCCAATTAAAACTTTATCTTTTTCTTTGCCTTCCTCTCTGCCCATTCACCCTTCAAGAAGGTACTTGCTTTGGGATTTAAGCCTTCTTCATTCTGAATATAGGTACCAGAATACTAAAATAAAACTTAAAGAATACAATTAATTAATGAATTAAATGTTTTGGGCACACAAATTTGAGCTAATTAATTAATGAAAATAATGTTGGTTACATAAATTTAAGCAGTTGACAGAATATTCAGGCCATTTTTATATTTAACCAAATTGCAGTATGTATTAAAAACCAGCTTTCACAAATAAATATTGAAGAAAAAGGTACAGTCTTCAATATTTTTCATTTAAAAGTTCATATTCTCTGTGAGCCTTTATCTGAATATCTTCTAGTGATGTATATTTGTTTCATCTGTGGAGATATCTGGTAGCAGGTCATCTTCATTTGTGGTTAGGAGATTTGTTTGATTGTTCACTATACTATGTATATAGTGAATGGATTATTTAATTGTTAATTACAATTTTTATTCCACTCCATACATAATTTAATTTTTTATAGATTGATAGATAAATAGATAGATAACTGGATGGATGGATTGATGGATGGATAGATAGATATAGTCAAAAATTGTTCACATGGCTAGTAAAAAGACTAGCATTTGTATATGGATATTTCTCCCACTCCATCTTCCCCACCATTAAAAATGATATTCAAATTAGAAAAAAAAATGGGAATTGGAACACATCAACAGTAACTATGTTGGGACATATTGTGACCATTTTATTGCTTCAAAAAGAATCGTTAGATTGGCAAATTGCAGGAAGAATTTTACAATTTCAACTGCCATTGTGTCACAACTGTCGGAGAATGCTATAAATTGGGGACAGCAGCTTTCCAATCACTACACTGGAAGACTGTCCTGTCTCTATGTCCCTTGGAAACCTTTCTGGATTCTAACTTTCTGATAGATACCATGAAGACCCTTCATTTCTTCTTGGCTTGTCTGTTTGCCGTCTTTCTGGTTTCTGCCGGTAAGTAGTTAGAAAGAAGAACAGGAAAGAAGGAAAAGTTTGGGACCTGTCCTTCAGCTATGCATAGGAACTCGCTGTTTTACCCTGGCCTGGAATGAAAGCATCTTCCAGATCAGAGACATGGTCTCTAACCTTTGCTGTATGCTTGGGAACATCATGGCTCCCATCTGTTCAGCAACAGGAAAAGAGAGCAACATATGGCAGGTGACTGGGTCTTAGAACAGATTCTTTTAGCAAAGTCAGAGTGAGCTGGGGTGAGGAAGAAGATGGGTTTTAAGATCCTTTTAAACAACTAAATGGCTAAGTGTGTGGGATAGAGATTGTGGAGTCACAAGGGGTGACTGGCCCTTTAATCCATGGCGTCCTCCCAATCAACAGACTATTCTGAAACTGGGTCTCCACACATACTGTTTTCCTCAAGAAAATCCTGGATGCCTTGTACACGCTTGATAGACAATATCTTTTTGTCTTTGAGAACTGGCCAGCCAGGGTGAAATGCAAAAATCTTTCCTACCGGCTCTTTGGGCATGGGTTGGTGGCGTGGTTTGGTGGGACTCCATCTCTAAAAGGAAATAGGCAGGCGGGCATGGGAGTGGGACTCAGTCTCTAAAAGGAAAAGGTGGGTGGGCGGAGCCAACCAATTCAAATCGTCCCTACCACCTCTCCTGAGGGGTGCAAGGTGTTTGAATTTCACCCCTGCAGATCAAAAGAGAATGAAATTGTCTATGTATAATTAGCAACACCTTGGCCTCAAACCAAGAGGATGTTACCTCCTCACAGTCCTTTGCTGACACTTTTTATATTTCCCTTTTTATCTAAATCAATGTATAAGAATTCTATTTCATTCTAAATATCCTCCTTGTTTCTTTCCTTTCCTTGGCATTGTTCTATCAAACAAGCAACAAAACATCTTTTGAAATATGTCTCTCTATTTCTCTGCAGAATTTGGCTCTCAGAAACCAGATGATATTTGGGGTGGTCCTACAAGTGAATGCTACCGCCGAAATGGTACTTGCAGGTTTAAGTGCAACTATCCCTACAGACAGTCTGGAGTTTGCAGTTATATGAAATATTGTTGCATCAGGTATTTTGGCAGCTCCATGATTTGCCAGAACTAAAACCTTTCTTCCTAACCCTTTTGGGAATAGTGGCCATATTCCTATGTTTAAGATTTTTGGCATACATATGACATACAGAAAGACACAAACAAACACACACATTTGTTATATTTTGTTTGACACTTTGAATATTAATGCATATCTACCAGTTATGTGCATTTTAAAAAACAGTTTACATTGTTTACATTGTCTGAGATGTTCACTTTGTCAGATTTTATGAGACTTTCATGCAGCAAAAAAATAATATATAACAGGGATGCATATATTGGGCAAATGTATTTTTGGAGGGAGACTTTGTATGCGTTAGATGTTTTAGGGAAGATTTCAGAAAATGTGTGCTGTATATAGAAACATGTCCATAGAATGAAAGAGCAGCACATCAATTGGAGTAACAAGAAAAGGTCTACCAGTAGAACACAGTTTACCTTCTATTGGCTGCTGATTCTGAGGCAAGGTATAGTTTTCCAAATTTACAGGAGTTTGGGAACTCTTATGGTAATTTTCTAAAGTATACCAGGATGGCATATTTTAGATCAGAGGTGTCAAACTCAAGGTCCGGGGGCTGGATGCAGCCTGCGGGATGCTTAAATCCAGGGCCGGCCTGGAAATATCAAAGGACCGGCCCACAGTGCCTCTGGTGGCTAAAATGGGCCGTGTGCAGTCTCCCTGAACCTCGTTTTCAGCCTCCATGGCCTCCTGCAGCATTCTTCTGGCTGAAACTGAACCAAAAACTGGCCTAAAAAGTGCCCCAAATGGGCCCAAAACAGGCTGAAAACAGGCTGAAAAATGTGTTGAAAATGGGCCCAAAACAGCCAAAAAACAGCCAGAAAATGGCCACATGGCCCGTTTTTGGCTGGGAGAGTGCTGCAAGAGGTATGGAGTGCAAAAATGAGGCATGGGAGGGGCACTGCCCCCACTGCTGTTCCCCTCCACCGCCAGCCTGCAGAAGAGAACTACAGTGCTGATCCGGCCCTTGTAGTAATCCAGTTTGACACCCGTGCTTTAGATGGAAACAGAAAAGCTGGTTTACTCACATATTCCTCAGGCTGTGTGGAAAGGCATCAAACCAGGACTTCTGTTCATAGTTCTGTTTCAATCCTAGCCCCACATTGATTCTTTCAAATGCTCCCCACATTTCTGGCCTGGTTGGACAATGGCTGTATTTTGGAGATTGGATAGAGATCAGATGAAATAGGGCAGTATATGTGCATTTGGGCTTAGAGGAAAAGAATGTTTCCATTAGATATAGTTTTTCTGCTTAACCCATTTTGAAAGTCCAGTCCTTTAAAACCAGGAAATAAATGCTTGGATCTCAACCTTAAACCTACTCTTAAAGGTTAAATCATGCCACGAACATAATGCTGCTCTTGTTTGGCTTTCAACTTATTGTTTTAATTTGCTTGTATCTCCCAGAATAAAACAACAAGAAGGAAATCATGCTGCAGAAAAGTTACCATCCATCTTTTGAAATGTGGGAGATGTCTTCTTGTTTGAGAACCAGTGAATCCTGTCTTTTCACTGCCACCATACTACCCTGTCTCCAAAACCTTTTGACCTGCAGTTAAAGTTGTCTGCTTTGCAATTATTTCTATGAGCTTTTGCGTTTAAACCAAAATCAATAAACTATCTTACTATTTTCAGCATTCAAACAAAAAGTTGTTGCTAATATGAATTTATAGGCACAGTCCAGGAGGCAATAGAGTAGAAGCTGTGGGAAGAAGTTATAAATTTATATAACTTTTTTAGTAATATTGTAAAGGGAATCATATGTTAATTAACCCAAGTTTCCAACAAAATTACTGATTAATGAAACAAAGTTGCAAAAACTGTCCAGACCCTCCAGAAAAGCTGACAAGCAAAAGTAACAAAATCTTTTAAACTCACGAGGTAAGAATTAATTAAATATTTATTTCAAATTGTAAACACATACAAGCAAACACACAAAATTCAACACAATGTATACATAATTATAATGCTCACAGTTCAAATGAAGAGACTCAATCCAGATCGCTTGATTTAACAAACTCATTCTCTGGATCAAAATGTTTTCAAGAAATCACCAAAGTAAACTAATTAAAAGACCAATTTAGAGTGCAATAAAATTGTTGCCAGAGTTCCTCCCTTTGAGTAGCTACATTCCAGAGTGATTTTAGTGCCTTAGAATTAACTTGTTCCTTTCAAGTAACACGACCAAGGATTTTCTTTCATCCTGCTCAGATTCCAGACCATGTTTTACTTTTGACAATTGGCAACCACGAAGGCACTCTGAGATTCACCTGATTAGTGAATCGACCTCAGTAATCAAGCTGGCAACCTATTCTTTATTATGGAGGTGCAACTCATGGATTCTGTCTCTATTGGCACAGGAATTAAAGGGCAGTCTGGAGGGCTACTTGAACTGGAGGAATGTAATTACCCCTTTTAATTCTTATAAATTATTATATGGTATTGCTATGACCCAGGTCACCTAGGCAGAGGCAGGCTTCAATGGAGTCTTATATTGTTCTGTTAATTCCATGACAAATGACCTATAACAGCTGGTAAAGCTCCAATGCAAACTTCCCCAAAGGCAGCCACTCACATTCAGTGCAAGAGTCCAACAAAAAAAAGTCAATCAGAACTGATTCGCAAAGACAGAGTAGAAGTCCAAAAACCAGGCGAGGACCATATGTTGTAGACAAGGTTCAAGCTTCACAAACAAGGTTCAGAGTCCATAGGCAGAAACCCGATTTAAAGTGGAGTTTTTCCAAGGCTGGGAAAGTACATGCTGCAGCAAAACAATTGTTCCTGACAAAGTCACCCTTCCCCAGATAAATTCCCCTGTGATCTAGTTAAAATAGCCGAACAATTGTTTAGGTTAGCAGTTCAAGAAATAGAAACTAAACTGAATTTGGGGAGATGTTGAGTTTGAAAATAAACCAGGAAGTTGGCTGGCATATAAATTAAGAAAGGAAAGAGAAAAGGGAATGGTTGAGAAAATCCACGAAGGTGACACTGTGATAAGAGGCAATTATCTTAGTAAAAAGTCCTTTCACAATTTTTATTCAAATCTTTACAAGAAGCATTAACTTCATGTGTATAGAATAGACAATTATCTACAAACATTTACCTTTCACAAGCTCAGAGACAACTTATGAATGATCCAGTAACTACTTTTGAAATATAAGAAGCTATTTAAAAAAATGAAAGCAGATAAAACTCCAGATCCAGATGTTATTACAAGCCAATATTATAAACGTTTTGAGGACCAACTCCTTTAATCACTAAAAGATACAATGAATAGAGTATTCCATGGAGCAAAGATACCTCAAATTTGGAAAGAACAAAATAATATTGTGTTATTACCAAAGGAGGATCAAGATGTCATGAGAATAAAAAACTACAGACCAATTTCATTATTAAATAATGATTGATGCAGACAAGGCCTTCGAATCATTTGAATTGGACTTTGACATTCAGAGTTTTAGAAGATACAAACTTTAGGGAGAAATTTATTCTACAGGTCAAAGTGATCTATATGTTACAAGCAAGCAAAGATTAATGGAGACTTAACGAAACCTTGTGAAATTCAAAGGATGTCCCTCATCTCTCTTGTTGCTTATATTGGTGTTGGAAATTTTGAAGTTTGGAGGTTTAGCAGGCTTTAAAATAGATAAACAGAAAACAATACTTGTTAAGAATATGACCTCTTGGGACTATGAACTATTGAAAAAATAGTTGGGTTTATGGTGGAGAAAAAGGTGAAATATTTGGGGATTACAATAACAAATATAAATTCTAAACTGTTTCAAAATAACTTTGTGCCTCTTTGGTATGATATTTAAAAAGACCTATTAAGATGGGATAATTGGAATTATCTTTATTGGGTAGAATCTCTGTAATTAAGAATATTTTACCAAAGATGCTTTTTCTGCTTCAGACTCTATCGATACTTAAAACTAATATTCTATTTAAATAATAGCAGATGGGCATCTTTAAGTTTATATAGCAAGGAGGAAAAAAGTTAGATATAAATTATTGCAAGATGCTAAGAAAAGAGGAGTTGTAGGTTTACCAGATTTAAAATTGTACTTTGATGCTCATTATTTGGTCTTGCTAAAAAGTGGTTGACTCTACAAACTAAGAGGTTACATGAGGGCCATCAATTAAGATGGCATGCTTATTTATGGTATGATAAGGTTAAAGTAACTGTTGATTCCAAGTACAATTCTAAGAGTTTGGAATAAATGTAAAGTAAGGTTCTCTACAAAGAGGGCCTTTGGGTGTCACCCTAGGAACCTTTTTTTTAGAAAAAAAATGGTGGTGAGGCCAGAGTGATGGGCTTATGGTTAAATAATACTTTTCAATTCTGATGATTGGTCATTTGTTTCATTTGAGGGAGATTTGACAGCAAGTCTTCTTCATTTGTAATGTGATGGCTTTCCTGGACACCATTCAGAAGAGGAGGAAAAGCTGGCTCCAGGGACTTCTGAGAGGGGTGAAGAGGAGCACTGAGAAGCTGCCAAAGACTCCAAACCAGGAATGGAGGCCAGACACAGTGAAGAGGTCACTGTAGAGGTGACCAGGTGAATGGCTGGCTGAAGCAGGAATAGGAGAGAGGCAGATGCAACTGGAGAACTTCAAGGCCTGACTGGAAGTGCAGAAGGGAGAAGGTGCACAGCTGTAGCTGGCCCTCAGCCTCCTCACCTTGATCTGCAGACACACAGGGCAGAAAGGAGGCCACCTCAATGGAGATCAGCGAGGCTACTCATGAGGCAGTAGCCTCGCTCCTCCCGATGAGCTGCACTGGCCAGTGACTATTTAGCTTAGCACATAGAGCAGAATGACCCTGGGAACAACTTGTCTGTTTTTGTGTGTATTTATTCAGCCATCTTGCATGAGGAGAACTGGATTGGCTGTTTCCTTCTTTGGACTTTGTTTTTTGGAATTTTGTACCAGAATTTTGACTTGATGATTTGTGTTTGGATTGTGGATTTATCGGTGGATGCGGAATTTGGTGACAGCTTTATGCTGTGCTCTGGGATGGGAGAATTAGACTCATTTGATGGTTTGCACTGGTTGTGTGTGTATGCAGGTGATTCCAGAGGAACATTTACTGGAGCTTGTGAAGCAACAATAAAGACTGCAACATTTGAGGATATGAGCAAGTGTAGTGTGGGACAGAAAATATGGTTAGGGAAATTTATTTGACCACTGAATTTGAACAAACCTCCAAATACACAAAAACAATCTCTTCTGCGAACTTGGAACCAATTTGCAGTATACTTTCAGCTCATTTGGTAAAACACTGGTATGTGACATGTCCTTCAGGCCCTTTTCTTCTAAGTGTGTATTGTGAATGTATTTTTTAATTTAAATATGTATTACTTTCTACAATGAGTCCAAAATTGTTTCCTATAACATGACTAATTAAAAAATCCAGCATTGTTAGAGTTATTTCTCCATCATTCTCACTCCATCAAAAAAGGAGTCCAGAATAGAGAAATCATAAAAACAAATTAGAATATAACTTGCTCCATAACCATTTTGTTGCTTCAGTAAGACTGTTAGATTGTCAAACTTCAGCAAGAACTTTCCAACAGAATTGGGAAAATGTTTCACGCGCCATTGTGTCACAGTTTCCAAAGAATTCTGTAAAGTGAGAACAGAAGTGTTAAGTTCGCATAGAGAGGCAGGACGCGGAGTGCTTCAACTCAAAGTTTATTGTGACTTCAGCTCAGAACGGACCCAATTTGGCTTAGCCAAGGCAGCTATATATAGCCGGCTGCCTAGGCTGACAGCCAATCAAAGTGCAGAGTTTTCCCGCACTTTTAAACCAATGATTTCAAACACTTTACAAGAACAACCAATCAATTCAAACTCTGCATACATAACACCCCTCCCCACTAGGTTTGGTCCATACTCAAACCCCATCTATCTAATATACTCTTGCAAATAGGTGGGGCTCTTACGTATGCGTTGCGACCTCGTGGTTCAGGTGTTTTAGGGTTCTCACATTGTGAGGGAGGAAATGTGACTGTTAACATCTCCTTACTTGGACTTCTAGTATTGTCATAACCTGTTTGGTTACTACAACCTGGTCTCTCCTCCCAATCCATCTCCAACCCAATGTCAGCACCTAAGTCTGGTAGTGATGTGCAATCTTCCATTTGTAAAAATGGTTGTTGGCACTGTGACAGGTTTTGGGATGGTTCCTGTCATGTTAGCTCGTTAAACATGGGGTTGATTCTTACTTGCTGATTACCTTCATAATCCCCCCCTTCCCCCCTAGGAGAGGCAGTAGGTATGGGAACCAGAGGGAGCAATGGCGATGCTCCTGAGGTAGTCTGGACCGTAACTGATCTATGTGCCTGCTCCAGAGGACACCATCCTCAGTTTGAACCCTGTAAGACCTGGGGCCTGTAATTTGGGTTATCTCTGCAGGAATCCATAATGGTTCACCCACAAGGTTTTTTGCATAAACAGAATCACCCACAGTGAATGTGCAAGTTTTGCTAGTGGAATCTAGTGGTGCGTTGGGTGCGTAAGTGGGATGAAGGCAGTCAAGAGGAGATCTGAGTTTCCTACCCATCAACAACTCGGCTGGGGTTAAGTTAGTTGATGGGTTGGGAGTGATATGCTGGACACTGAGTAGTTTTTCAACTTTCTCGGTGATGTCCCCTGGACCCAATTGCTGGCGTTTCTCCTTGGTAAATCGTACCATACGTTCAGCCCTGCCGTTAGCTGAAGGCTGCCCAGGGGCTGTAAGGGCGTGTCTGATACCCTGCTGTGCTAAATATGATTCAAAAAGGTTGGACGTAAATTGAGGACCATTGTCAGAAACAAGTACATCTGGCAACCCATGAGTTACAAAAAGTTTCTTAAGCTGTTTGACAACAGCATCTACTGTGGTGGATGCCATAGGAACAACCTCTAACCATCTGGAGCATGCATCTACCACAATAAGGAAAGTGTGCCCTCTGGTAGGGCCAGCAAAATCAATGTGAATCCTGGACCATGGGCCCCTAGGACATTCCCATTCCTGTTTGGGGGCAAGAGGTGGAGCAGGCCTGACTACCCGACAGTTGGGACAGGATGCAACCCAGTTTTCAACCATTTTGTCAATACCTGGCCACCATACATAACTCCTGGCCAATCCCTTCATTCTGACAATTCCCGGATGACCCTCATGTAACATTTCCAAAACCTCTTTCTGTAGTTTTGCAGGAATAACCACCCTGTTACCCCACAAAATACATCCTCTTAATACACATAACTCAGTTTGCCTGGATTTAAAAGGTTGGGCAAGTTGAGGTAGATCTTGAAGTGGCCAACCTTTCTTAATCCAGCCTATAACAGGAGCTAATAAAGTGTCTTTGGCAGTCTCTCTGGCAATTTCAGCAGCATGGACTGGAATTTTGGCAACAGTTTCCAGAAAAAAGGTGTAAGATTCAGGAGCAGGGTTCTCAGTGTGTGAAGGGAGTAGGCAGCGATTCAAAGCATCTGCGTGCCCAATGTCTTTTCCAGGTCTGTGGATGAGTTTGTATGAATAAGCAGCAAGAAATTCAGTCCATCTCAGCATTCTTGGTGACAGGATAGTGAGCGTTGGTCTGTCTCCTGCCACAATGCCTAAAAGAGGTTTGTGATCTGTGACAATAATAAATGTTCTCCCATACAGATACTCATGGAATTTCTTGACAGCTGCTACAATTGCCAAAGCTTCCTTGTCCAGTTGGCTGTAATTTCTTTCTGCTTTAGTCAAAGTGTGAGAGTAAAATGCAATAGGGGCTTCCCTGCCACTGGGAAGCATGTGGCTCAAACCCCCCCGCCACACTCCAAAGGGGGATGCATCACAAGTCAGTACAACAGGAAAATTCTCAGAAAACTGTATCAGCACACAATCAGAAGTGATTTGTCTTTTGATATTGTTAAATGCAGCTTCTTCTTTTCTGCCCCAGACCCATGCATATTTTTTGTCCAGTAATCTATGTAGGGGTTCTGCAGTGGTTGCTTTCTGAGGTAGAAACATATGATAGAAGTTAATGAGTCCCAAAAATGCTTGCAAATCTGTTTTGCATTTTGGCCTGGGGGCTTCTTTGATTGCCTGAACTTTGGCTTCTGTGGGGTGGATGCCATGTTTATCAACCATGTAACCCAAGAATTCTACTTTGTCAGTTCTAAGTGTGCATTTCTCTTCTTTGACTTTTAATCCCGTTTTTTTGAATCTGGTTAGGACTTCTCTGAGTCTCTCATGTAACTGAGTGTCAATTGCAGCAGAGATTAAAATGTCATCAAAATAGGGCACCACCCCTGGCAACCCTTGAAGCATCCTTTCCATAAGGCTTTAGAAGATACCTGGTGCCACGCTTACACCAAATTGCAACTTTTTGCATTTGAAAGCACCTCTATGGGTTACAATGGTTTGGGCCTCTGCAGTGGCATCATCAACTGTTAACTGTTGATATGCCTGGGCCAGGTCCAATTTGGCGAAAACTGTGCCCCCGCCAAGAGAATGTAATAAGTGATGCACTACTGGTACTGGATATGCACTCTGTTGTAGCGCATGGTTCAATGTCCCCTTGTAATCTCCGCAGATTCTCACGGACCCATCAGTCTTGACTGGTGTGACTATGGGTTCTCCCACGTGGAATGGTCAGTGGGCTCTAAAACCCCTTGAGCTATAAGTTTATCTAATTGTGCATCAATTTTTTCCTTTAAGGCGAATGGAACCCTTCTGGGTTTTAAATGGATTGGTTGTACCTTGGGATCTAGGTTAAAGGTGATAGGGGTCCCCAAGTACTTGCCTAATCCGTCGCTGAAGACCTCTGGAAACTCAGACTTCAAGGACTCTTCCCACTCAGTGTTGCTCACGTGATTGATGCCAGTCACCTCGATGCCCAGTGGGTTGAACCATTCAAGTCCCAGCAGACTTGGGCGATCCTTGTCTACGATGGTCAGGGGTAGGCTCTTGGTGTGGCCTTTGAACTTCACGTTGAATTCTCTTGTTCCAACTACTGGAATCTTGTTCCCTTGGTAGTCTTTAAGAGTCAATGCTTGCTCCTTGAAGTGATTCTTTTGGATGTTTGGAAGTAGTCTGTGAATAGTGTCCCATGACACCATAGATAGGTATGAGCCTGAGTCCACTTCCATTTGGCAAGGCCTTCCTTCAATAAGTACCTTGACATGCACTTTTCTGTTTTTAAGGGGAAGAATGACCAATAGTTACTGTTTGATGAGTTTCATTCTTCCCATTTGCTTCTGTGCTGCACCCCATTTTCTCACTGAGGTTGTTTGGCTTGAATTCTTTGTCTCTGGTTGCAGCAAACTTCCTTCTGCTTGGTGGAGTTCTGGATGATTTGCAGACTCTTGCTAGGCGTCCTCTTTTTTCACAATGGAGGCAAATGGTGTCTAGAAACTTGCATTCAGTGCGGGGGTGGCTTCCCCCACAACCTCTGCAGTAGAAATCTTGCCTCTTTCTTCCCATGTCTTTCTTTTTCCGCTCCATTCTGAGTCTGTAAATTCCTTCCTCCACCTCACTGCAATCTGACTCAGAATCTCGTTCCTCACAATGATTCGTAGTGGACTTTTCCCCATCAGAATGGCTCGTTGCCCTGTTCATCTTCCCCATGGCTGCTGCTGAGGTTTTGGTAGCTTCTGCTGAAGAGGCTTCTTCTATGGCTTCTTTCAGCGTGATCTTAGGTTTCATTAATAACTTGCTCTGTAACACCTTGTCTTTAAGGCCCAGGACAAAACGATCACGCATGGCCTCTTCTAAACTGTTGAATTCGCATGCACCCCCAATGTCTCTTAAACTTGCCATGAAATCATTTATGCTTTCGTTTTCCCCCTGATCACGACGGTAAAACTCGTGTCTCTTAATGAGGCACGATACTTGTGGTGCGTAATGGGCTTTTAACAGCCTTTCCAGGTAGCAATGAAGTGGGCAACGACTCAGTGCATCAGCATGTCCAATGTCCTTGCCAGGCCTGTGAATCAGTTTGTATGAATAAGCTGCAAGAAATTCAGTCCACCTCAGCATTCTTGGTGACAGGATATTAGGTGTAGGTTTGTCTCCTGCCACAATGCCTAATAAAGGTTTGTGATCTGTAACAATGGTGAATGACCTGCCATACAGATATTCATGAAATTTCTTAACAGCTGCAACAACTGCTAAAGCCTCCTTGTCCAATTGGCTATAATTCCTCTCTGCTTTGGACAAGGTGCGAGAGTAAATGCAATTGGGGCTTCCCTTCCATTGGGAAGCCTGTGACTCAAACCCCCCACTCCAAAAGGGGATGCATCACAAGTCAGAACAACAGGCAAATTCTCAGAGAACTGTATCAACACAGCATCAGATGTGATTAGTCTCTTAATACTGTTAAATGCTGACTGTTCCTTCCGCCCCAGATCCAAACAGCTTTCTTATCAAGCAGGCGATGTAAGGGCTCAGCAATAGATGCTTTGTGAGGTAGAAACATGTGGTAAAAGTTAATAAGTCCAAGGAAGGCTTGCAAATCTGCCTTGCAGCGAGGTTTAGGGGCTTCCTTGATTGCTTTAACCTTGGCATCAGTAGGATGGATGCCCTGCTTGTCAATCATATACCCCAGGAACTCAACTCTGTCTGTTTTGAGTGTACATTTGTCTTCCTTGACTTTTAAACCCGCTTTTCTGAATCTGGTAAGGACTTCTCTGAGTCTTTCTTGAAGCTGAGTCTCATTTTCAGCAGAGATTAATACATCATCAAAATAAGGCACTACCCTGGCAGTCCTTGCAACATTCTTTCCATAAGGCTTTGAAAATGCCAGGTGCCATGCTTACTCCAAATTGTAGTCTTTTACATTTGAAGGCACCTCTATGAGTCACAATTGTTTGTGCCTCTGCAGTGGCATCATCAACTGTTAATTGTTGATATGCCTGAGCTAAGTCCAGTTTAGCAAATACTGTACCCCTGCCAAGGGAATGGAGCAGATGATGCACAACTGGTACAGGATATGCCTGCTGCAGCAGCATGGTTAAGTGTCCCCTTGTAGTCACCACAGATTCTCACTGACCCATCAGCCTTGACTGGTGTGACTATGGGTGTTTCCCATCTGGAGTGGTCAGTAGGCTCTAAAACCCCTTGAGCAATGAGCTTATCTAATTGTGCATCAATTTTTTCCTTTAAAGCAAATGGGACCCTCCTGGGCTTTAAACGAATTGGGGCACCTTGGGGTCTAAGCTGAAAGCAATAGGGGTCCCCATATACTTGCCCAGTCCTTCGCTGAAGACCTCTGGAAACTCAGACTTCAAGGACTCTTCCCAGTCAGAACTGCTCACGTGATGGATGCCAGTCACCTCGATGCCAAGTGGCTTGAACCACTCAAGTCCCAGCAAACTTGGGCGATCCTTGTCCACGATGGTCAGGGGCAAACGTTTGGTGTGGCCTTTAAACTGCACGTTGAAATCTCTCGCTCCAACTACTGGAATCTTGTTCCCTTGGTAGTCTTTGAGAGTCAGTGCTTGCTTCTGGAAATGCTTTTTCTGAATTTTGGGAAAGAGTCTGTGGATAGTGTCCCATGACACCATAGATAAATAAGAGCCTGAGTCCACTTCCATTTGGCAAGGCCTTCCTTCAATAAACACCTTCACATGTACTTTTCTGCTTTTTAAGGGTGAAGAATGACCAATAGTGATTGTTTGGTGAGTTTCATTCTTGCCATTTGCTTCTAAATTTTGCCCCATTTTTCAAGGAAATTGTTGGGCTTAAAGTCTCTATCAGGAAATTTCTTCCTAACTGGTGGAGTTCTGGATGATTTGCAGACTCTGGCTATGTGACCCCGTTTCACAACGTAGGCAAATGGAGTCAAAGAACTTGCATTCAGTGCAGGGGTGGCCCCCACAGCCTCTGCAATAGAACCCTTGCCTGTTTTTCCCAGAGTCTTTTCTTTTCTTCTCCATTCTGAGTTTAAAAATCCCCTCCTCTGCCTCACTGCCATCAGAATCAGAGTCTATTTGTTCGCAATGAGCAGTTGTGGATTTTCCCCATCAGAATGGCTTGAGGCCTGGCTTGAGGCCTTGTTAATCTTTTCATGGCCGCAGCTGAGGACTTGGTGGCTTCCGCTGAAACAGCTTCTTCAATGGCCTCTTTAAACGTGATCTTAGGTTTCATTAAAAGTTTGCTTTGTAAGACCTTATCTTTGAGGCCTAAAACAAACCGATCACGCATGGCCTCTTCTAAGTTGGTAAAGTCACAAGCACCCCCAATGTCCCTTAAACTTGCCACGAAGTCATTAACATTCTCGCTATCCCCTTGATCCCGACGGTAAAATTCGTGTCTCTTAATGAGGCACGATACTTGTGGGGCGTAATGGGCTCTTAAAAGTTTTCTAAATCGGGCCATTCCATTACCTTCAGCTCTGCTGCTCCGCCAACGCCTTTGCCATTTTGAAGACTGCCGGACCGCAGTGCGTGAGAAAGACCGCCCTCTTCCGTCTCGGGGATGCTGGCGAGATCGTTCCTTCCAGATACATGTGGAAACGATCCGCATATGATTCCCAGTCCTGTCGCCGGATCGAACGGTGCTGGGGGTGTTCAGTGCAGCCATCTCGCTCCATTGCTTGTTCGTCACGTCTTCTCTTCAGGGAAATCCCATCCTCGCCAGTGTTAAGTTTGCATGAAGAGTCAGGCGAGGAGTTCAGCAAAGAGTTTATTAAGTGACTACAGCTCGAATAGACCCGTTCTGGCTTGGCTACGGCTGCTTCTTATAGCCTGCAGCCGTAGCTGCCAGCCAATGGGAGTGCAGGGTTTCTTCCCACACTATTTAAACCAATACCATTTGACATTTTACAAGAACAGTTCAAATAAACCAATAACAGTCAAACCTACATACATAACAGTATGGACTGAACCTAGTGGGGAGGGGTGTTATGTATGTAGGTTTAAATGTTATTGGTTTATTTTGAACTGTTCTTGTAAAATGTCAAATGGTATTGGTTTAAATAGTGCGGGAAAAACCCTGCACTCCCATTGGCTGGCAACTACGGCTGTTGGCTATAAGAAGCAGCCATAGCCCAGCCAAGTCGGGTCCATTCGAGCTGTAGTCACTTAATAAACTCTTCACTGAAGCTCTTCGCGTCTGACTCTTCATGCAAACTTAACAAAGGCTATTGCTGAGCACACTGGGTTGTATCCCAAAAATTGTAAACCGCCCTGAGTCTTCGGAGAAGGGCGGCATATAAATGTAATTTAAAAAAAATGATATCCAAAAGTGGAAGAAAAAGGTTGGAAATTGGAACACATCTGCAGTAACCAAATTAAACGTATCATACTCTGTGACCATTTTGTTACTTCAAAACAAAAATCGTTAGATTGGTAAATTCCAGGAAGAATTTTACAATGACAAAATAGGTTTGTGTCCTGTTTTGCTTCAACAGCCACGGTGTCACAACTTCCCAAGAATGCTATAAATTGGCAGCTTTCAAGTCAAACACTGAGAGACTGTCCTGTTTCTAGGTGTCTTGTAAACTTTCCTGCATTCTGACTTTCTAACAGGAACTATGAAGGTCCCTCATTTCCTCTTGGCTGCTCTGTTTGTCCTCCTTCTGGTTTCTGCAGGTAAGGAGTTAAAAAGAAAAGGGAGGAACAAAGGAAGGAAATGTCTGGGTCTGATCTTCAGCCACGCCTAAGAACTCTCTTTTCTGCCTCGGCCATGGAATGAAAGCATCTTCCAGATCAGGGACAGAGTCTCCAGGCTTTGCTGTATCCTTAGGAACATCCTGGCTGACATCCATGCAGGGCAATGTTCAGCCATAAAGGGGGGGGCAACGTATGGCAGGTGAATGGGTCTTAGAACACAGTCTTGGTCTCTTTTACTGAAGTTGGGATGAGTTGGGGTGGGGAGAAAATATGTTTTTAAGCCCCTTTTAAACACGGAAATGGCTAAGGTGTATAAGGATAGAGAGACTGTGGGGTCACAAGGGAGGAGAGGCCTTTTAATTGGATGCCTCTCAATCAATGAACTATTCTGAAACTGGGTTCCCACACATCCTATTTTCCTCAAGAAAACCCTGAATCCTTTGTGCACTGCTTGATAAAGAATATCCTTCTGCCTTTGAGGCTTGCCAAGTCAGATCTAAAGGAGAGTGAAAAGGTCTATGTACAGCTAGCAACACCTTGGCCACAAACCAAGGGCCTTGGTGGCTCAGGCTGTTAAATGCCTAGCACTTAAGTTCCAGCTGGCTACAATTACTGTAGGCTTGAATCCCACCAGGCTCAAGATTGACTCAGCCTTCCATCCTCTTGGGGTAGGTAAATTGAGGACCCAAGATTGTTGGGGGCAATAAGCTGACTTTGTAAAACTGACGCTTAGTAATAAGCAGGCATATACAATGGAATGAAGGCTATTGCTGAGAGCATTGGGTTGTATCCCAAAAATTGTAAGCCGCCCTGAGTCTTCGGAGAAGGGCGGCATATAAATGTAATTTAAAAAAACTGTTATCTTCTCATGGTTCTTTTCTAGGTTGAGATTTATTATATTTCCCTTTCTATCTAAATTACTGTATAATAATTCTGTTTCACTCTAAATCTGTCTTATCTTCATATCAGTGACGAGGGAGAACTGTGTGGATCATTATTTGTTTTGCTTTGTTTCTTAGAGACCCATTTCCTGTTTGACATTTTGGGGTGGGGTGGAGGGATTGATATGTGTAGTGGCCAGCTTGCTTTAATTTGCACAGGAGTATTTTGGCAAAATTTCAAGACAGAAGTCCATAGCAATCCCAATAGAAGGAACCAGACTGGGCAGGCAGCAAACAGTTTTTTTCACCACAAAACTAACCACTATGCTAAGCAAAACTCAGTTGTGGGTTGCTGAGTCTTAGTGGCAGACCACAGGCATCCATGCTGGAGGAAGGACCACACATTTGAAATGAACAAATTTTGCCATTGCAAAATTGCATCACTTCTTGTGGAAGTGACACTTCCATGGACAACTGTTATGGTTTTTTGGCTCCAATAATCTGGAATGAAAATTGGAGATGAATTTTTCCTCTTATGATCCCAGGAATTCTGGGACTTCTAGTATAACGTATTTGAAGAGCACCCAGGTGGGTTTGCTGATGAGTGTTTGATGAGGGCCTTGGTGGTGCAGGCTGCTAAATGCCTAGCTCTTAAGTTCCAGCTGCCTGCAATTATTGCAGGCTCGAATCCACTCAAGGTTGACTCAGCCCATCTTTCGGGTAGGTAAATTGAGGACCCAAGATTGTTGGGGGCAATAAGCTGACTTTGTAAAAATGCCGCTTAGTAATAAGCAGGCATATACAATGGAATGAAGGCTATTGCTGAGCACATTGGGTTGTATCCCAAAAATTGTAAGCCACCCTGAGTCTTCGGAGAAGGGCGGCATATAAATGTAATTTTTTTTTTTAAAGTAAAGCTGTTTCCCAGAACACAAAAGTAGCTGCATGATAATTTAACCAAAGAGATATTAGTCACCTCCAGAGGAGTCTCTAACTCTGTATTTCCTGCATTAAATGGAGGGTTGAACTAAACAGGTCTCTATGGCTGCCTCCACCATGCTTACAAAGAAGAGAGAAATTGTATCTTTTATCTACAGTAGTTGAATCAATGTCATCCTTAAGGAAAAGGGAGTTTATCAGCTGACTTTAGTAATATTAACATTTGTGGATGGTTAAACATCATTAGGAACAAGATCCCAAGAAAAACCCCTACATCTCTAGCAGAGTGACCATGCTTAATGGCCACAAAATGCTGAATATATTGTATTTGGGAAGAGAAAATGGGGAAAAGGGTGAAAGAGAACTAGTATGAAGCATCTTGGCGGGAAGGGTTCATTGAGTTTAAGTACTGCATCTTGCAACATTCTGTCTTTCTGTCTGTTTTAAGTCTTTCCTGATTCCCTCTCAATGGCTGTAGGCCATAGGCAGCTCCTCAGAGGCCACTGGCAGCCTCATTCATAGTGGGAGAGAATGACATTTTCTTATTTGCCTCCCTATTTGTGAGATTTGCCTACATCTTCCAATGTTCTGTAAACATTTTGTTTCAACCTCACTCATCATTCTTCTAATTCTTACCCATGTTAATAAATATTCTCCTTGCTTCTTACCTTTCCTTGACTTTCTATCAAGAGTTAATTCTTTTAAAACAAGTCTCTCCCCTTCTGTGCAGGATTTGCCTCCAAAAAACCAAAAGCAATGCCACAAGCAAAATGGTGTCTGCAGCTTCAGGTGCAACTATAACCTCAAAGAATATGGGAAATGTAATAAATGGAGATGCTGTTGCATCAGGTATTTTTTTTTCTAATCAATTGAAAGATCCTATAAGTTGTCAGGGAATGAAAGGTTTCTTCCTAAATCTCCTTGGCAACAATGATCATATTCCTAAGTATAAGAGACTGTGTTTTATATGGATAAAATATGCATTAACGTTCAAAGATGAGAAGTTTCCCAGTTTCCCATAATTCAAAGATAGGTAGATGATAGGTGGATGATAGATAGATAGATAGATAGATAGATAGATAGATAGAGTGATAGATTGATAGATAGCGATAGAGATAAAGATAGATGACATTTTATATGTATATTTGTGTGTGTGTGACACACACACATATACACAATACACACACACACACACAGAGAGAGATCTGTGTAATTTATTTGCTGCCTGTTTGGTAATTTGGAGTGAAGATAGCTAGAGATATAGATATATTAGATGAGAGAGAGAGAGAGAGAAAGAGAAAGAGAAAGAGAAAGAGAAAGAGACAGAGACAGAGACAGAGACAGACAGACAGACAACATAGACAGACAGATATAAAACTTCTCCTCTGACTTTTACCAGTTATGTACTTTTTAAGTGCAGCTACATTGCCTGAAATTTTCACTTTGTCAGATGTTATAATACTTTCCTGCAGTAAAATGATACTTTTGATACTTTCCTGCATTAAAAAAGGAAAATGCAATGGGGACACATATACCTGGGGAAATGTACAAAACATGCCTATGTCAGAGAAACTAATATTCAAATATACAGTACATTGATGATCTCTGGAGGGCTCGGGACAGGGGATATTCCTCTGTCCTAGTCCTATTAGACCTCTCAGTGGCTTTCGATACCATCGACCATGGTATCTTCAAGGCGCCTTCAGGAGTTGAGAGTGGGAGGCACCGCTTTTATGGTTCTCCTCCTTCCTCTCGACATGCAGTCGGTGTTGATGGAGGGCAGAGATCACCCCAAGGACCCTCACTTGTGGGGTTCCCCAGGGGTCGGTGCTTTCTCCCCTCCTGTTCAACATCTACATGAAGCCGCTGGGTGAGATCATCCATGGTTTCAGGGTGAGGTATCATCAATATGCTGATGATACCCAGCTCTACATCTCCACCCCAGACCACCTCAGTGATGCCCTCCCCGTGGTTTCACGATGCCTGGAGGCAGTGCGGATCTGGATGGGGAGGAATAGGCTCCGGCTCAACCCAGACAAGACTGAGTGGCTGTGCATACCGGCATCTCGGATTCAAGAAATTCCATCCTTGACCATAGGGGAAGAGGTGTTGCCCCCTGTGGATAAGGCACACACCTTAGGTGTCCTCCTAGACATACGGCTCAGTATGGAGGAGCAGGTGGGAGCCGTCGCCAGGGGGCTTTTGCCCAGGTTCGCCTGGTGCACCAGTTTGCCCTCTACTTGGATGGAGATTCCCCACGATGGTCACTCATGCGCTAATTGCCTCCGCCTTGGACTACTGCAATGCTCTCTACCTGGGGCTGCCCTTGAGGACTATACGAAGGCTTCAACTGGTACAGAATGCGGCCACGCGGGTGGTGATGGGAGGCCCGATTCTCCCATGTGACACCCTCCCTGCGTGATCTTCATTGGTTGCCGGTTGTCTCCATGTAAGATTCAAGGTGCTGGTATTAACCTATAAAGCCCTGCATGGCTCGAGTCTGGGGTACTTGCAGGAGCGCCTCCTACCAGCGCCGAAGTCCGATCGCCTGGTATGCTCCCATAGGCAGGCCCTCCTGGGGGTGCCGTCAGCCAGACAATGTCGGTTGGCGGTCCCCAGGGAGGGCCTTCTGTGGGGCGCCCACCCTTTGGAATCAGCTACCTCTAGAGCTGCGTTTGGCCCCGGATCTGCGCTCCTTCCGCCATGATCTCACGACTTGGCTGCTTGTACAGGCTGGCCTGGACTGAGCAGGGTTGGGAAATTTTGATTTAAGGGCATTTTAATTGATTTTATAATTGGATTGAATTTTGATAATGGAGAATTTATTGTCTATATAGTTTTGTGTAAGCCGCCCCGAGTCCCCTCGGAGATGGGGAGGCATATAAATCCAATTAAATAAATAATGAAATAAATAATGAAATGAAAGAACACGAGAGCTCTGTGTAGCACATCAATGGGAGTAATAGGAAAAGGACTACCATAGAACACCAATAACCTTCTATTGCCTCTTCATTCCAAGGCATGGAACAATTTTTCAGATTTTCAGGAATTTGGGGAATTCATATGGGAATTTTCTACAGGGCTTCTTTTGGAAAGAGAAAAGGTAGTTTTGTTAAGGGATTTTAGGGTTAAATATGGGTGGTTCGTTACCTTTCTCTACTGTGAAGTTATCAGGAAAGAGTCTGAGCCCAGTGAATCCAATGCAAGTTATTTATTGTTGTAAACAAAACACAAAAAGCAATAAAATAAGTTGAAAAGTATTTCAATAGTCAGTGTCCATTTGTTTCTTCTTAGAGTCTTTTCTTTTCTTCTTGTGGCAGTCACCTATGTGACTGGAGTCCCAAAGATCCTCCTCGTGGCATGAGGTAGGATCCTTCCAGCTGCATGGTCCCAAGCAGCTGGAACATCAGTAATGGTGGAACTGGCTAGATGCCACGAGGCTAGCCCTTTAAATAGTCCAGAGCCAGGTGAGGTGGGGCTTGGCAAAGCCCGGGAAAATCCTAAATCACAGCTGAGCTGTGATTGATCCATCTGGTTCTATTGTTATCTGAGGAGGGGGCCAGGAGAAAGAGCACAGCAACCTCATGGAAAATTCCTTTTCCACAAGTTTACTCTCATATCCCTCAGGCTGTGTGGAGAGGAATCAAACCAGGGCTTCTATTCATAGTTCAGTCTCAGTCTCTGCCTTCCCCAGGCATTTCCAAGCACTACCCACATTTCTAGCCTGGTTGGACAGAGAGACAAATAGACATAGGAAAAGAATGGGTGGGGAGGCGGAGGTCTGGAGAAGAAGGAGGAGTGGCCAAGGGTAGGAGACTCAAGGTCCCATTCCAGAATGGATATATTTGGGGATTAAAGTGCAGTGGACTATGCAGGACTTTGCCCCAAGTCACTGTGGTGGCAGAACAGTGACTGGTCCATATCCACCTGGATCATCGACAGTGGTGAGAGAGCTGCCGATTGTGGACTTTCTCCTGACTTTAACATCACGCCTGTCCTTCATTATATTTCCATTCCCTTGTTCCATCTCCCAACTACCTCTTGTATTGTTTTGCCTGAGATATATTTACTATGCCTGCCTATTCCCCATCGGAGTTATGGGCCCTCCAGGCGGTTCCCCTGTCTGGGATGTGGCCTCACGCTATCAAGAGCTTACCTTAATGACGGATCCTGGGATCCCGAGAGTGGCATGCCAGGATGAAGGGGCTAAATTCTAAATTTGACAGGAAGGGAAACTTTTAAAATTTTTAATTGATCGCTTTAAGGGGTTAGGGAAGGGATAAATGGGTCTTTGTCCAACCCGTTCATGGTGGAGGGGGCGGGGGCGTGGGAGCCGGGGCCCGATCTGAGGTGGGGACCGCCATCCCCAGGGTGGTTGGTGTTGGCAGGAAACGGAGAGGCATAGGGCCACATCATGTGTTGGGAGCACGCACTGCCATCTTTGTGTACGGCTGCTTGCCCACCCTATGGCCTCCCAGGGGCATGGGAACTGGGACCCTGGGCTAGACTGGTGTATTTTAATGCCAGGTCCGTGGCTAATAAGTCCACCCTCCTCCTCGTGAGGTAATTGAGGAGGAGGCTGTGACCTGGTCAAATGAGACCTGGTTGGGCCCAGAGGGCTGTCCCTCTGGTAGATTTGTGCCCTCCAGGTTTTCGGTTCTGCACCGCCTCGCCCAGGGTAGGGGTGGTGGGGTGGCCTGGTTATTCGGGAGACCTGTTTCCAAGGGAGGTCACTGTTCCAGAGATAGGCGGAGTGAGACACTCCTCTTGAGGTGGGGGCCCAATGGTCGGGTGGGCTTGCTGCTCGTGATACCTTTCACCCAGCTATGTGACAGTGCCCTACCTGGGCTTCTCACGATGCTCTCTTCTCTCTCCGGTGGGCTTATAGTCCTGGGGACTTCAATCTGCCCTCCCTGGGGGTGCGCCGTTTGGCCCAGGAATTCATGGTTTCAGGAGGCCATGGGCCTGACCCACTAATCCAGGGCCCACCCATGAGGGGGGAACACTCTGACCTAATTTTTGTCTCTGAACAGTGGCGTGAGTGACAGAGGGCAGGCCACTTTTACGGCTGTCTGCTCCATGGTCTGATCACTATCTCCTACGGCTGGTCTTCCAACAGGCCAGCCCCACTGCTGGGATGAGGAACCGCTAGATGGTTCCCACCCAGGCTTTATGGACCCGAGCGGTTCTCGCGGAGCTGGGGTTTCTTTCCTCACCCTTGCCCACAGCTCTGTCGAGGACTGGCGCAGCAGCTTGGCAGCAGGCCACATCAGAGGTCGACAGGGTTGTCCCTATGCACCCCTCACACGTCGTGGATCCCGGATGGCTCCTTGGTGTACTGGAGAGCTCTGGGAGATGAAATGCCGGCCGAGGGGCTTAGAGAGCAGGTGGAGGTCCACCCGCTCCCAGTCCCATCGAGCCCAGCTAAGAGCTCATATTGGGACTACCTGGTAGCTATGAGGCTAGAAGATCTTATCTCTCCACCTCATAGCCCCAAGAGATAACTGCCCAGCCGCCTCTGTTTCGGTAACCCATTCTCTCCTTCGTAGGGAGGGGCGACTCAAGCAGGGCAGGGCTGAGGAGTTTGGTCAATATCTGTCGGATAAGATCGTCAATTCGGGATGGGTTGTCCTCTGATTTGCAGTGGTCTGAGGAACGAGATACAGGTAGTCTGGCCAGTATGATCTGGGATGAGTTCGATTCTGTTTCCGAGGATGAAGTGGAGGGATTATGCGGGCGCCTGAGTTCCACCACATGTTTGTTGGACCCGTGTCCTTCCTGGCTGGCTTATGCCGCCAGGGAGGTCACTCGCGTGTTGGCTCTGGCAGTTGTCAACGCTTCATTAAGGAGGGTGTTTTTCCCCACGCTTTGAAGGAGGCGGTGGTGAGACCCTTCTGAAGAAGCCTGCCCTGGACCCCACCGCAGTTAGACAACTGCCCAGTCTCCAACCTTCGCTTTTAGCCGGTTGTTGAGAGTGTGGTGGCTCAGCAGTTTCCACTTTTCCTGGATGAAGGACTACCTGGATCCGTGATCACGGCTTCCCGCCTGGTTTCAGCACGGAGACGGCATTGGTCGACTGATGGATGATCTCTGGAGGGCTCGGGACAGGGTTTTTCTCTCTGTCCTGGTCCTATTAGACCTCTCAGCGCTTTCGCATACCATCGACCATGGTATCCTTCTGCGCCTTGAGGGGTTGGGTATAGGGGCACTGTGCTTCGGTGGTTCACCTCCCTACCTCGGGCGTCGCAGTCAGTATTGGCGGGGGACAGAGGTCTACCGAGGGTGCTCTCTTGTGGGTCCCTCAGGGTCGGCCCTTCCCCCTGCTATTTAACATCTACATGAAGCCGCTGGGTGAGATCATCCGTGGTTTTGGGGTGAATTTCCATCAGTACTGATGATACTCAGCTGTACATTTCCACCCCGAACCAGATCGGTGATGCCCTCTCCCTGATGACCCAGTGTCTGGATGCGTGCGGATCTGGATGAGCGGAAACATGCTTCGTCTCAACCGGCCAAGACTGAGTGGCTGTGCATACCGGCATCTCGCGGCCAGTTTGGAGTGTCCATCTTTGGCCATAGGGGAGTGGTATTACCCCTGTGGATAGGCGCTGAATCTGGGGAGTCCTCCTGGGACTCGGTTGGAGGAGCAGGTGGGGGCCGTCGCCAGGGGCCTTTGCCCAGCTCCGTCTGGTTCGCCAGCCGCCCTTTTCTGGACGAGATGCCCCTCGCATGCGGTTACTCACGCCCTTGTTACCTCCAGACTCGACTACTGCAATGCTCTCTATTTAGGACTGCCCTTGCATACCATCCGATTGCAGCTGGTGCAGAATCTGCGGCGGGTGGTGATGGGAGTTTCCCAGTTCTCCCATGTTACCCCCCTCCTGCGCTGCCTTCATTGGTTGCCGTTGCACTCTGGGTGAGATTCAGGTCTTAGTGTTAACATACAAAGTCCTTCATGACATGGGTCCCCAATATTTAAGGAGCGGCTCCTGCCACATCGAATGCCAACCGCCCTGTGCGAGCACATAGCAAGAGACTCCTTGGGGTCCCATCAGCTGGCCAATGCCGGCTGGTGGTCCCACGACGAAGCCTACTCTATAGCGCCCCTGACCTCTGGAACCAACTTCCTGGAGCTCCGTCTGGCCCCTGACCTCCGCACCTTCGCCATGACCTGAAGACCTGGTTGTTTAACCAATCCGGTTGTGATTTTCTGGGATGGGATGGTTTTATGGGATAGTTTTATAGGATAATTTTATGGGTCTAATTTGTAGTTGTAATGGGGCTTATTTAGTTTAATCTGCTTTTAAATTATTTATTATTGTTATTGTTTTATTTGTAAGCCGAGTCTTGAGATGGGGCGGCATATAAGTCCCATTAATAAATAAATAAATAAATAAAAGGAATCCATTTTGAAAGAGTGGTCCTCATTAAAGTACTTGTAAAGCTTGGAACTTCCCATTAAAGCATCTGAAGCTACTCTTTAATTTTAGGTTATGTTTGAAACATAAAGTGTGTCTTGTTTGACGTTCAGCTTATTGTTTTAATTTGCCTGTTTTCCTCAGAATACAATTTCCAGAAGGAAATCATATCGCAGCCAGCTCACCATCCATTTTTTGAAAGATCTGTCTTCTTGTCTGCGAGCCACTGAATCCTGCTTTTTCCCTGCCAGCATAGAATATTGCCGTTCCAAGCTGTCTTGGCCTGCAGTTGAAGGTTGCCTGCTTTGCAATGGTTTCTGTGAGTTCTTGCATTTTAAATCAAAATAAATAAGCTATTCTTGCTACTCCTGGCATTCAAAAGTAAAGGTTGTTGATTTTATGTGTTTATAGGTATAGCCCTGGAGGCAACAGAGTAGAACTGGTTCCTGGAAGGGCGCTGAGGGTGATCAACTAAATTACATGAAGAGTTATAGAAGAACCTGGGCAGGTTTCGCTTTGAGAAGGAATGTATGTGTGGGGGAAGGGAGATGTCTCTTCAGCGAACTGACCAAATGACACACACACACACACAGAAAATCAAGCTTGGTTTTGTCTCACCTCAGAGCAATGAATTTCAGTTACAGGAAGGCAAATCTTGCGTTTATGATAGTTCCGGAGAAAAAGAGCAGTTTAACCAAAGGGCAATTTGGAAACAATTCATAACTAAGAGATATTCATTTTTAATCAGTGATGCCCTCTCCCTGATGACTCGGTGTTTGGATGCGTGCGAACTGGATGAGCGGAACATGCTTCGACTCAACCCGGCCAAGACTGAGTGGCTGTGCATATCGGCGTCCCGGCCCAGTTTAGATTATCCATCTTTGGCCATAGGGGAGGTGTTACCCCCGTGGATAGGGCGGAATCTGGGGGTCCTCCTGGATGTACTCCGGTTGGAGGATCAGGTGGGGGCCGTTGCCAGGGGGCCTTTGCCCAGCTCCACCTTGTTCGACAACGCCCTTTTCTGGACGGACGCCCTCGCGGTCACTATGCCCTGTTACCTCTAGGCTCGACTACTGCAATGCTCTCTATTTGGGACTGCCCTTGCATACCATCCGAGATTGCAGCTGGTGCAGAATGCGGCGCGTGGTGGTGGTGATGGAGTTACCCGGTTCTCCCATCGACCCCCCCTCCTGCCGGCCTTCATTGGTTACCAGTTGCGCCTCGGGTGAGTCAAGGTTTTGGTGTTAACATACAAAGTCCTTCATGACATGGGTCCTCAATACTTAAGGGAGCGTCTTCTTCCAATATCAAATACCGTAGCCCTGTGCGAGCTCATAGGCAGGACTCCTGGGTCCCGTGGCCAATGCCGGCTGGCGGTTCCCCGGACGAGCCTTTCTGCTGGCCCCTGACCTCTGGAACCAACTGCCTCTGGGGCTCGCCTGGCCCCTGATCTCCACCTTTCGCCGTGAGTTAAAGACCTGGTTGTTTGACCAACCCGGGCTGTGACCCCCTTGGGGGAGGGATGGTTTTAAGGTTTTTATAATGTTTGAACTTATAATTTAATTTAATCGTTTTTTAAGTATTTATTGTTCCTGTTTTAGTTGTAAGCCGCCCCGAGTCTTCGGAGATGGGGCGGCATATAAGTTCAAATAATAAATAATAAATAAATAAATAAATAATCAAACAACAAAAAAGGAAAGATTGGAAATGAAAGTATTGACAAAAGCTATTTGACTCCCCCCCCCCCCGAACTAAATCTGGGCATGGAAAGAACAGTGCTATCTTTACATGCCAAATAATAGTTGCCTGTTTTGTCCAGAAGATGGCACCAAACATTAGTTTTTCAAGGTTTGTGGCTTAACTTTCTGAAATTGTGTGGAGGGCCAAATTCCCAAGAAGGCTACCAACTGGCCACTGCAGATTTGTGTGTGAAAACGCTGGCAGCCCAGGGAATTGGAACAGTGCCAAGTTATGCAAATCTAATAGATATTATTCAAAATCAAAGCAAAAGCATGAGCAATGTCCCCAAAGCACAGAAAAGAAGAAGAAATGAAGGACAGAAAAGGAAACACTTGCCATACATTCCCTACAAATCATTTTTGACTGCATCATGTCTGCACACAGCATCATCCATTCCCTTTTTTAAATTCTTATTTCTCCTTTATCTCTCTTTTGAAGACTTTCAATTCCATGTAACTAGAATTATGTTTGTCTTCCCTTTTCCCTTCCTCTCTGCCTAGTCATTCTCCCATGAGAACTTGCTTTGGGATTTGATCCTCATTCATTCATTTTCCATATGTGACCAAACCAACTGTCCAGTGGTGAGATTCAAATTTTTTTACTACTGGTTCTGTGGGCGTGGCTTGGTGGGCGTGGCAGGGAAAGGATACTGTAAAATCTCCAGTCAGACATGGTATTTGCCAGTTCTCCAAACTACTCAAAATTTTCGCTACCGGTTCTCCAGAACTGGTCAGAACCTACTGAATACCACCTCTGCAACCATCACAAGATGTCTCTTCCTGATCACTCACTTCCATTTGTATCATGGTCAAAGCTCCAGCCTAGAAACTGGCAGACAGTGAGTTCAAGTTCTGCCTCAGCCATGAAAGTCATCTGGATGATTTTGTACCTGTCATTCACTCCCATCCCAATCCACCTCGCAGGGTCCTTATTGACTTGAAAATAGGAAGAGGAAGGTGTGTTGGATATGGTCAGTGCCTTGAGTTATTTTGTATAACTAATAAAGGCAGGATAAAAATAAATGAATAAATAAATATAAATACTCCCATTCCTCAGCACCCATTCATTCTTGATTCTCTCCCTTCTTATTTTACCAAACCCACTTTTCAAGCAATTCTGTTTTGTTTGGATTTCTCCTGACATTCAATTCTCTCTTCCACAAGCATACTCTTATACACAGCCATATCCCCTTCTCACAATGTTTAATTGCTGGAAACAAACTACATAATACCTAAAGCTTTGTAGCAGCATTTGAATACCTTTAGTTTTGTACAACCACTCTGAAATCTTTAGTAACATTCTACCAAGATGTGCAAAATAATCTATTTGCCTTAGTTTTTTCCTGTTTATGTAAACCTTACAATCATTTATGTACACATTACAATGAGAAAGAGGGGGTGGGGAGAGAAAGAGATTTCCTGTTTGAGTCGTTGAGCCAGTTTTCTATATAGAGTGACCAACCTGCCTTAGCTTGCGTGGGGAGTATTTTTTACAAAGCTTCAATGGAATAGTCCTTTGCAAACTCAAAGGAATGAACCAGACTAGGCAGGTAGCACACTGTTTCCACCACAAAATTAAACATCATGCAAAGCTGCTGCCAGTTGCTAATTCTTAGCAACAGATGACAAGCATCCATGCTAGGGGGCACACACTTGAAACACATATATTTGGGGGTTACAAAGGATTTCTTGAAATGAAGCTTTCATGGCACAAAACAGGCTTGGCTGTCTGGCTCTAATAACCTGAAATGAAAACTGGAGAGACATGATTTCTTTTTTCACTTAAGAGGAAACTGTTTGCAACAATTTTCAGCCTGGAATTTTCAATCTCCATCTTCCACATGTTAATTGATGCTATAAATATCTATGATATCTCTTAAAGTCTGCTTTCCACCATACCAGAATGATTTCATAGAGAGAGACTCTAATTCCCTGAGAATTCTCCTTCTCCTTTGCTGCATACCTTCTAGAGGTATGATGGTGAGCCTATGGTATGCAGACCCTCTCTGTGGGCACGCCAGCCATTGCCATCTGCTCTTCCAGGTTCCATGCATGCGACGGAACCCAGAAGAGAACAGCTGGCTGATGCATATGTGTGCCAGACCATCTGGATTTGAACACAGAACATTATTGTCTTCATATTGAAACATTTTATTTTTTTAAATCTTTTCCCAGATATGGGAAAGGTCTCCTCTTTCAAACTTCAAAAATATGAAGGCAAATAAGAAAACATCATCCACTCCCACTATGGATGAGGGAGACAGGCAATGGCATGTGAGAAGTTGCATACGGCCTGTAACCACTGAGAGGGAGATAGAAAGAGAGTATCCCAGCTTGGTGTCCTCAAAATCATATGAAGGACAGACTGGCCAGGAACTCTGGGTGTTATACTTCAATTAATTTGGGGTGTATTGGCTAGGAGAGAGGCTAATGAGTACATCAACAATTAAACGTATTTTCTGGACAACACTGGAGTTCCTTCATGAGAACAATTTAACAACAGACACATTAGCCACCTCTTGGAGAGACTAGCTCTGGATTTCCTGCATTAAGCAGAGGGTTGAACTAAGTAAATAGTTCTCCAGATCCCACCAATTTTATGCCATAAAAGAAGAGAAAAATATTTTATCTGGTTGAAACAATGCCATCTTTACAGGAAAGGGAGACTGTCATCTGACTTTGGCAATATTAACATTTGTAGAACATAAAAAAACCTCAGAGGTGATATTCGGCAGGTTCTGACCAGTTCTGGAGAACCGGTAGTGGAAATTTTGAGTAGTTTGGAGAACCGACAAATATCACCTCTGACTGGTCCTGCCCCCACCTATTCTCTGCCTTCTGAGTCCCAGCTGACTGACTGGGTCTTCTTTTGTTGCCCTGCACAAGAGAATGGAGCAGTAACCTTCCCCTGCCATGCCCATCAAGCCACGTCCACCAAGCAATGTCACGCCAACCAAGCCATGCCCACAGAACCAGTAGTAAAATTTTTTGAATCCCACCACTGAAAAAACCCATTTAGGAACAAGATTACAAGGGGGAACCCCCCTAGCCCCAATTAATCTCAAGAAGAGTATCAAGGCTTAATGTCCGAAAAACATTATGTCGTTTTTGTGGGAGGAGAAAAAAAATGGAGAAAAAGGAATAACATGAATCATTTTGGTGGAGGGCAGGGTTCATTGAGTGTAAGTACTGCAAGTCTTACTAATGATTCTTCTCAAGAATATCCTCCTTGCTTCTTAACTTTCCCTGACATTCCATCAAGCAACAAAGTCTTTTTTAAATAAGTCTCTCCATTTCTTTGCAGGATTTGCCCACAGAAAACCAAGAATTAAGAAGCAATTGCACTTTCTTAATGGTATTTGCAGGTTCAGGTGTAGGTCACCCTTCAGACAGCATGGAAAACGTCATTTTTTGCAAGCTTGTTGCATCAGACAACTCAAATCAATTGCCAAATCCTATCAGTTGCTGGGGAATGAAAGTTTTCTTCCTAATCGCCTTGGGACCAATGTATCTTCATGTCCCTCTAGTAGGTATGCCCTGTATATGGTCGCCATCCAAACATCCATTGCAGGAGGATTTGGTAATCTTTGAATGTTAAATTCATATTTATCAGTTATATGCATTTTTACCCAAAGTGAAGCTACATTGTATGGAATTTTTACTTTGCTAGATTCTATGAGGCTTTCATCCAGATATATGCATGCATATACTGGGGAAATGTACAAACTATGCATCTGTCATGGAAGCCAACTTTCAAATATGTATTATTAAAAAGGAAAAAAAACAATCAATTTGAATTAGGCTTAATCTCGCTGCTTAATCTCTTCTATCTTCACTTTTCACTTTGAGTCTTTACGGTGTTCTCTCCAAAAATAATGAGTAGAAATTATCTCACCAAACCAACACACTTTCTTTCCAGCTTTCTTCCATTCCGGAGCTGTCCCAGCTTCAGCAGCTTTGATGGCCGCTTCTCCGCCGCCAGAAAAAAGGGCTTCTCCTGGATCTACCAGGGACTTTGCGATGTCCCTGGGATTGACAGGATGTGCCCTTCTCAATCACCATCTCTACGGGACAGTTTAGGTCCGAAAAGACCGTCCAGCAGAGGAGATATCTGTGGCATCACAGCGGCGTGCGATCTTGAAGTTCCAAGATCCCACGCCGCTGTGATGCCAGCTCCGCCCTCCCATGGCATATACAAATGTCCATAGAATAAAGAAATATGAAACCTCTGTGCAGCACGTCAATGGGAGTACAAGTAGTCCCACAATGTAGTACAACCACAATGGAGCCCAAAATTTCTGTTAAGCGAAACATTTGTGAAGTGAATTTTACTCCCTTTTACGACCTTTCTGGCCGCAGTTGTTAAAGCACTGCAGTTGTTAAATCAGTAACAGAGTTATTAAGTGAATCTTGCTTCCCCATTAGAATAGAATAACAGAGTTGGAAGGGACCTTGGATGTCTTCTAGTCCAGCCCCCTGCCTAGGCAGGAAACCCTACACCACTTCAGACAAATGGTTATCCACTGACATGGGCTTGTCAGAAGGTCGCCAGAGAGGATCTCATGACCCTGGGACACTGCAACCATCATAAATATGAGTCAGTCACAAAGCGGCTGAATTTTGATCACGTGATCATGGAGATGTTGCAATGGTTGTAAGTGTGAAAAACAATCGTAAGTCATCTTTTTCAGTGGCTTTGTAACTTTGAACAATCACTAAATGAACTGTTGTAAACCAAGGACTACCTGTAATAGAAAAAAGTCTACCATAGAACCCAACTTCTTTGGCTCCTGATTCTCAGACAAGGCATAGTTTTCCAAATTTTCAGCTGGGGTGGGATTCTACCAGTTCGCACCTATTCGCTAGAACCGGTTGTTAACATTCAAAGCAGTTCAGAGAACCGGTTGTTAGAAGAAATTACAGGCCTAATCCTGTAAGGAAGGCAGGAAGGAAACATTCTGGTGTTGCTTACAGAAACTGCCTCTCCATTAACCCTTATTACATTCTTGACAGGACTAGACTTCCTGTCTCAGGAACGTCTCTGGAGGTTTTTTTTCCCTCCTTTGCTGGTACTTTGCTTGTGTGGAGTGACCATTCAAAGTTACAATGGCACTGAAAAAAGTGATTTATGACCATTTTTCACACTTACGACTGTTGCAGCATCCACACAGTCATGAAAGGCCAGGCAAAGAGATGTGTGCCTCGATGTGAGGGATATTGAGTTGGCCACACCCAGTCAATAACATGACCACCAAGCCATGTCCACCCAGTCACATGACCACCAAGCCACACCCACCACCTAAGCCACACCCACAGAACCGGTTGTTAAAAACTTGAATCCCACCCCTAATTTTCAGGAGTTTTGGAGCTCATATGGGATCCTTCTGAGGTAAACCAGGATAGCTGCTTTGGAAAGAGAAAAGCTGGTTTATTCTCATATTTGACAGGCTGTGTGGAGAGGAATCAAACCAGGACTTCTGTTCATAGTTCAGTCTCAATCTCTAGCCTAGCCTTCCCCAGATAGGCACTTCCAAGCATTCCCCACATTCCCAGCCTGGGTGGACAATGGCTATGCTTCTGGAAATTGGATTGGAGGATAAATTGACAAAGGATAGCATGTGTGCAATTGAGGATGAAAGGAACAAAATATTTTCACTTGATGTAGTTTTTCTGCTCAACCCATTTTTAAAATGCTGCCCTCATCAAAGTAGAAAACAAATGCTTGGACCTTTACATTAAAGGATCTGAAGCAATTCTTTAAAGTCAAGTCACGCTTGACTCTTGTTCTTGTTTGACTTTCTGTTTATTATTTTAATTTGTTTGCATCCCTTAGGTAACAATTTCTGAAAGGAAACCATACTGTAGCCAGCTCACCATCTCTCTTTTGAAAAATGGAAGATGTCTTTTTGTTTGAGAGACACTTCATCTTGCCTTTTTTCCCTACCAGCATAGAATACTGCCCTGTCTCTGAAGTGTCTTGCCCTGAAGTTAAATGTTGCTGTTTTGCAATGATTTAATTTAATTTAATTTAATTTAATAATTGGACTTGTATGCCACCCCCTCTCCGAAAGGACTTGGGGCAGCTCACAACTAAAAATACAATCAATAAATACATTAAAAACAAATTAAACCTGACAAGCCCAAATAAAATCAGTTTAACCCCACCCCCAAGAGGTCAGTCCAGCCCGGCCTGTTCAAACAGCCAAGTTTTCAGATCGTGGCGGAAAGAGTGGAGATCTGGGGCCAAACAGAGCCCCAAGGGCAGTTGATTCCACAAGGCGGGAGCTGCTACAGAGTAGGCCCTTCCCCGGGGCACCGCCAGCCAACACTGTCTTGCGGATGGCACCCCGAGAAGTCCCAGTCTGTGCACACAGGGCGATCGGCATTCGATGTCAGCAGGAGACACTCCCATAAATATGATGTCTATGAGTTCTTGCATTTGAAACCAAATTAAATAAACCATTCTTGCTACTTCTGGAATTCAAAAGTGAAGGTTGTTGCTTTTATGTATTTATAGGCACAGCCCTGGATGCAACAGAGTAGAACTGGTTTCTGGAAGGGCACTGAGGGTAATCAACTAAGTTACATGAAGAGTTATAGAAGGACCTGGGCAGGTTTAGCTTTGAGAAGGAGAGAGAGAGAGAGAGAGTATGTGTGTGTGTGTGTGTGTATGTGCACACATGTGCATGTGTGCATGTGTGTGCATGTAGTCTTTTCAGGACACACACACACACACACACACATATCATACACACAAAATCAAGCCTTGTTCTTTTTATTTCAAAGCAATGGATTTCAATTACAGGAAAACAAAACTTGGTTACAGGAAAACAAAACTTGGTTACAGGAAAACAAAAATACAGGACAGACACACACAGACACACCACATACAAAATCAAGCCTTGTTCTTTTTTATTTCAAAACAATTGATTTCAATTACAGGAAAACAAAACTTGGTTGTTTATTATGAAATAGTTCCCAACAAAAAGAGCAGTTTAAACAAAGGGCAATATGGAAAGAATTTTATAAGTAAGACATTCTTTAAAGAATCAAACAAAAATGAAAGTATCAACAAAAGTGGTTTGTGTTAAGTTTGCATGAAGAGTCAGACGCGAAGAGCTTCAGTGAAGAGTTTATTAGTGACTACAGCTCGAATGGACCCGTCTTGGCTGGGCTACGGCTGCTACTTATAGCCAGCAGCCGCAGTTGCCAGCCAATCAGAGTGCAGGGTTTTCCCGCACTTTTCAAACCAATCATATTTGACATTTTACAAGAACAATTCAAACTAAACCAATGACATTCAAACCTACATACATAACACCCTCCCCACTAGGTTCAGTCCATACCAAACCCCAACCTATCTAATGTATTCTTTTAAATAGGTGGGGCTCTTACGTACGTTGAGACCTTCATGGTTCAGAAGTTTTCACATTCTCACCCAGTGAGAGGAAATGTCTGCTGACATTTCCCTAGTTGGACTTCCTGTGAAAGAAGACCCTGTTTGATTGTTAGAATTTGGTCTCTCCTCCCAACCCATCTCCAGCCCAATGTCAGCACCCAAGTCAGGTAGTGATGTACAATCTTCCACTTCTAAGGATGGATTTTGGCATTGTGACAGGTTTTGGAATGGTTCCTGTCAAAATGGCTCGTTACACATGGGATGGATTCTTGCTTGCTGATTATCCTCCTGCTCCTCCCCTTCCCCTAGAATTGACATCAGGTGAGGGAACTAGAGAGGAACAAGTGCGATGTTCCTGAGAAAACCTGGATCTAAGTTGATCAATGTGCCTGCTCCAGAGGACTCCATCCTCTGTTTTACCCTGTAAGAACAGGGCCTGTAAGAACATAAAGGGCCTGCAAA